>CM077166.1:66268018-66868018 GCA_039583875.1 Platanthera guangdongensis | reverse complement strand
TTTGCCTTTGCAAAACGAAGAAGGTGTGTCCTCCACTAAGTTCTGCAAAATGGAAGTGAGAGGAAAACATAAAATCATAATAACTTGCAAGTACCTGATGGAGGCTTACAAGCACCTGTTATCCTCTGCAAAAAAGGAAGGATGAATGGTATACAAGAAGGAAAAATGAGCTGCAAGTACCTGGAAGGAACTTGCAAGTCTTTGCTGGTTTCTGCAAAAGAAGATTTAATGGTATGAACAGTATATGAAAGTAACTTGCAAGTACCTGTGAAAGGGCTTGCAAGTGTCGGTTAATCTCTGCAAAATGAGAGTTAGGAACAAACAAGGTATATATGAGTAGGGCTGAGCATATTATTCGAAACTCGAAAGTCGCTCGAAAATCGTTCGAAAATTGAGCCGAATCGGAATCGGTTAAAATTGATTCGACTCAATTTGAGTTGATTTAATTTGACACGAATCTGATTTCGAGCCAGCCCTGAATCGCTCGAAATATGATTCGAATCAACGCGAATTTATTTAAAAAATTATGTATTTATTAATATATTTCTATTTTAAGGTTAAAAATAACAAAATTTAAACCTAAATAAAAAATGAAGGTCTTAATTGTTTCATTTTGCTAAATTTATACGTTTCTCAATTTAATTTTGAGCTAATTAGGAATAAAATGAAAAATTACTCAATTTCGAGCCGATTTGATTCGGTTTCAAGCCGATCCAATTCGATTTCGAGCCGACTCGATTCGATTTCGAGCCGACTCGGAATCGAGTCATTTCGAGTCGAGCCGACTCGACTCGAAATCAATTTCGATTTCGTGTCGATTTCGAGCCGAGTTCGAGTCGAAAATTTCGATTTCGAGTCAAGCCAAAATCGCTCGAACTCGACTCGATATCAGCCCTATATATGAGTAGCTTGCAAGTACCTGTGAAGAAACTTGCAAGTATATGCTGCTTTCTGCAAAGTGAGAGTTAGAAGCAGGTAAAACATGAAAATAGCTTGAAAGTATCTGAATGAGGCTTGCAAGTCTCTGCTAGTCTCTGCAAGAAAAGAGTGAGCAGCAGACATAGAACAATGAATTAAACTGCAAGTACCTGGATGAGACTTGCAGGCGTCTGTTGCTCTCTACAAAGAGAAGAGTTAGATGCCGATAATATATGAAAGAAGCTTGCAAGTACCTGAGAGAAGGCTTGCAAGTGTTTGTTAATCTCTGCAAGGAATGAGTTAGAAGCAAACATAGAAATGAAAGAAACTTGCAAGTACCTGTGGAGAAGGCTTGCAAGTGTTTGCTATTTTATGCAAGGAAAGAGTTAGAAGCAAACAAGATATGAAAATAACTTGCAAGTACCTGGGAGAAGGCTTGCAAGTGTTAACTGTTGATGGGATAAGGCCGATATGACCATATAGCAAGGAAAATGCCTGATGAACTCTTTATCATGAAACCCAAATCAATAACTCGAGCGCTAACTGTTGATATGGCTGGATAGACATGATCAGATTAGCAAAGAAAGAACTTGATGAATTCTGCCAATCTTAACCAGATTGCAATAGCATGGCTTGATGATCGAGGAGAGTAAGATTCTTTGATCAATGCTTGATACCATTAGATTTTGATAAGAGTAATGAATAGCTCTGTGAATCTTCATTTGATAGAGCTTGAGCAGGTAGTGAATAAAAGTTGAGAGTAATAGAGCTTGTATAAGTAGAGGCTTGTAAGTCATCATCCGATGGAGCTTTGAGCAGGCAATGTATATAAGACGAGCATAAGTAAAGTGAATGCTGGAAATACTTTTGGTAGGTCGGATTAACCTATTCACCTCTGAAAGAAGGCAGTTGACAAAAAGAGGTCTATTCTCGGAATGACTAAATGAGGTTGAATGCTGCCACAAGTGTTCCCCGTCGGCCCTATGCATCACTTGCCTGAGAAAATCATCCCGAGTATAGTCCTACTCAAAGCGGGCTGGCCGCTCATCCTCTAGAAGGGCACAAAAGAGAAAAGTAAGGGGAAATCCTGAGAAGGATCGCTAGATGCACTGCTCTCTTGCCTCAGGTACAATCATCACTGATCAATGAGACTAGTTGCGCCAAGTGGCCTATTGCTTGTCTGTGGATTGATCAGTGGAATTGTTGGAACCCGCGATGGCACGGATCGAGAGTACCAGAGAGTGTTCGGCCATCACAGTTGTGTGATGATCGAAGAGACAAGGCTACGCTTGATCTCCATTACTTGTCAAGCAAAGATCATCATAACTGTAATGTATCCTTTGTGAAGCACAGCGGAGCTATCACATGGGGCTCCCCTAGCACACACTCTGTGTCACATGCCGGCTAGGTTCCTAAGTCTGAAGCCCAACATCGTATATTGAACGGCTCTCACTACACATATGGGTATACACCCGCCATATGTGGTCGAAGCGGTGGTACCAGAGAACAATCTACGGAGGGAGCATTCCAGACTTGGCGATATCTCATTAGTGTAGTGATCTCTTTGGCAAAGAGAAAAGATAGAGAAGGAAGCATCACAAGAAGGGAACTGTGTCAGTATAAGATCCCAGATAAAAGCTTTGTTGAAAAGCAAGTAATGAACACTGAGAAGTGCTTTGAAATGAAAATGTCTGAAAATAATAAGAGTAAGAGTTGAGATAACCCATCAAGGTTGTAAGAGAATTTGGAGGACTATGAAGTCCTTTGCTTGCTTAGAATAGCCTTCCAAGCATACCCTCGACGTCGGCACTGAAGCATTCTACAGTTCTGTTAACAACGAGGAGAGGAGGTTCTTTGACTAGGTTTACTCCTTTTGAGGAGCAAGGAACATCTGCAATTTCATTGCCCTTTGCGGTTGCTGGATCAGGGCGATCTTCTCTAGGAAGCATGTCACGCATCTTACCCTGCCGGTGCATCCTTTGCACAAGCTGGCGAAGTGCTCGGCAGTTTTCAGTTAGGTGACCTGACTCTTTGTGGAATTCGCAATAAGGCTCTGAGTCTCTAGACCGTTGATCGGCTGGTCGATAGGGCTTCTTGTAGCTTGCCCTATCTTTCATGATTTGGATTACTTCTTGCATGGCCTCGTCGAGATCAGACTCATGCAAGTCATCATCTTGCTGCTGATGAACTGCTGCTTCTTGCGAAGGAGCTAGCGGCAGCAATGAATCTTGAGCACGATCATGGCTCGGGAAGGAGTATCGATGGCGTTGAAACCTTCTCTCCTTTCTTGAGTGAGATGGGAAATGACTGTGAGGAGACCTTGGAGGACGCTTGTGAAAAGGATCTTTCTCTGATAAGTGCTTGGAGACGAAGCCTGGGTTGCTTTTTTTGCCTCGGATGTACGAGTTGGCTAGAACAATCAACTCTTGGTATGTCATTGGAGCACGGACATTGGCTTCAAATTTGAGAGGCCCTTCACGAAGACTGTGAATAAGAGCTACTCTGTACATTTCTTGATCGGCAATTTCGATGTCCAAAATCTCTCTTTGGAATCGATCAACAAACTGAGACCAAGTTTCATCGCTGCGCTGCTTGATCTCAAAGAGGGCTTCAGGACTGCCCTTTCTCTTGGTGGAGGTAGAGAATCTGAGAAGAAACTCCCTTTGTAGATCAACGAAGGAAGTGATGGAGTGAGAAAGGAGGCCATAGAACCAGTCCCTCACTTGCCCATCAAAAGTAGTGACAAGGAGCTTGCACTTAGTTGCATCTGAAAGGGTTTTGAGAGCAACGGCTGACTCAAAAGCTTGAAGATGCTTTACTGGATCAGTTTCCCCGGTGTAGATTGGTAACCGGGTCTCTCTGAAGTTTGCTGGAGTTGGCTCATGACGAACATTCTTTGTGAATGGTGAAGGTTCTTCTTGTTCTCCTAAAGCATAAGGAAAGAAGGGGGCATAAGCTGCAGCTGCAAAAGAATCAGGAGGATAAAAATGAAAAGCTACTGCAGGAGGAGCAAAGGCAGGAGCTGCAGGGCAAGGATGACTTCCCTAAAAATTGAGAAATCTAGCAGGACTTCCCCGGGCTGCTTCCCGGAAGAAGTTTTGACGAGCTGCAAACTCTTCATCTTGAGGTCGCAGAGGAGCTACAGGACCTTGCGGGAAGGTTGCTGTAAAAGGAGGATAGACCGGCAGGCACGCTTGAGGATAAGCTTGCTGATGCTCCAAAGTTGGTGTTGGATTGATTGGAGCAGCTGGAGCTGTTGCTGGATGAGCGTCTAATCGCTGCGTGATTGCAGCAAGAATTTTGTTGATTGCTTGGAACTGCTGAGCATTCTCATGGCGCGACTGCTCAATGGCTTCCCAGAGAGGATCTTCACTGGGACTTGGGACAAGGTTCTCGGCTGAGTGATGATCTGACATGGTTAACTGTCGCTGTTCACCGTCTGATCGGATCTGAAGGTCGCGTGTTAACTATTGATGCGCGAAAATGGCACCGGGACAGCTAACACGGAGGGGGTGTTCGATCTCACAGGCTAGGAGAGGAAGAGGATGAAGGTTGCGGGGATAGAGGAGAAGAGGGAAGCTTTTGAGTGCTCGAGAGTGGAGCAAACAACTTGTCGAGGAGTTGCGGGGATAGATGAGAGGGCGCTGAGAGAAGAGGAGAAGCTTGATCAACAGAGAAGGTTGATCATGAGAGGAGGAGGTTGATCAGGAGCTGTCGAGCAGACGGTTAATATGATGGTTGCGCTTGCAGGTTGCTTGCCGGGAGAGCTGAGCTGAGCTAGGAAGAAACGAGAGAAAAGGGGCCGCTAGCAGCGACAACAACAGACTTCGCCCGCCGCGGCTTAAACGCCGCTCTTGCGATGAGCTTTCCTTTTATTAATAGCGAGAGTTACAACTTGCTAATACACCTTCATAACAAAGCATTAAAGGGTACAAGCAGGAAGCTGGCGGCTAAGGAAGCAGAATGCCAGAGGAGGCCGCGCGGACCGAAGAGCAAAGTTGGCAGGCTGTGCGATTAAGGGAATCGGGAGACCGCACGGACTGGAGGACCAAAGGCTAGCAGGCCACGCGACTAAGTCGTTGAGACGGGTGCAGACTGAAATTCGGAATCCGCAGGAGGGTTGACTTGCTGTCTGGCATCGAGCATGAGCACCGTAGCGATGACCAGACCTCGCTATAGGCCCGAGGAGGTAACGGCTTGCGGTGATGTTACCCCCGGTGAGATGGTAACTTGAGCGAGATGGAAACGGAGTCTGCCGAGTCCGCAACAGGCCGCGCGGACTGGGACTGGTACTGGAGCCAGTGCTGACGGCAGAATGGGGGACTCAGTGGCGGACTGCGATGCGGGTTCGCAGAGTCCGTCACTGCTGAGCTAGGACTGTCCGCCCACTGCTGGGGTGGCGGATGCTCGAAGCTATGTGTGTAACTCCCCCTATCCGTCACATAGCATATAGCAGTAGGTCCGGCCGGGGCCCGACGCCGTATGCCACAGACAGACCGGGTGGTTACTCATGGAAACCATCCAACAAATCAACGTCCTACACAGAGCATTCTAGCGAAAGCAGTTTATAAAAGTTGCAAATAAGAACCCAACACTAAAGCATGAATATTCACTAATCCGAAATAGGAATGTTATACAAATACCAACATAAGCCTTAATGCCTTACAAAATGTTTCACTTGATATTACATGATTTACAAACCACGGCACGCAGGCCGGTCATACATGAATAAAACAGTAAACATTTCAAATTGGGCCTTCGATGGCGGGCTTCGCAAAAAGGGCTTTAGCCCGCTATTGACCGCTTGGTCCAGCAGCACCTGCAAGAAACAAACCACCGCACGGTGGCAAAACAAGGCAACGGTCAGCAATGCTGACCAAATTATAACGATCCCGCCCCCAACTCGGGGCGGCGATGCTCCTTCCCTGCATTTCATTAGCATAAGCGAGCAATATATATATTTAGCCATTTCATCACAGACGTTGGCTCGCACGGCCACACGCCCCGTGCTCTCAGGGCAGATTCTCGGTGAATCGGTCGATGTCACGTCAATTAAAGCCATAGACATTCCGGACTCACAACCGCCACTTTGACGGCCAAACCTATGAGCAATTTGTCTTCTTGGCCTGGGTCACGACAATTTAAGCCATCGACCGCCGAAGACCCTAATCTATGCCAACGGCAAGTGTCGCGTGCCTTTAGGTCTCTTTAACTGAACGACATAGAGCGGGTACGGTTCCATCTAACCCGTGCTCACATCGCAATGACAATTTAAGCCATTTGTGCGGGTCAAACTTCCATCGAGTCCCGTTTCCATCACAATTCACATAACCTGGTTATGTTCAAGTTGGCTCTCAGGCCACCAAGTTGGCAGGATCTCGTATCCGCCCAGTTTTCCGGGTGCACCTTTGGGTTAGTCCCCAAGGCTCCGTGCCGCAATCTACCGCGTAGAAAACCCGAAAACAATCAATAGCATTGAGTCTTCTCCGGCATTTATGCAATGCAACATCACCGATCCAGACCAACATGTCCGGGTAGGCTTCACACATCATGCCTATGTCCGTTCTCGCTTACAAACTCTAAACAACGGGGACTTCGCATATCTACCAGAAGGAACCCCTCCAACTCTCCGCAAACTCGCGAGAGCGGGCTTCCTATGCAAAGAAGGAGAGCTACTCATGCTCAGGAAGAGAATCATTACCCTAGCGTTCCTCTTTGGCGCCATTGAAAAGTAAGCGGATGAAAAGCACTGCACAAGCTTTGCCTCTGTGGATCCGGAGTCGGCTCGCGATTCAGAGCTTCGAAGCTCCTCCAATGGCTGGATCTAGCTCCTTCTTCCTTCCTTGGCTCTCCTCTCTCTTAAAGCTTTTAGAAAGATAATAACTTATGAAAAGTGAGGGTTTCTAAGTCCAATCCCGGGTATATCCCTTCAGGAACAACCTAAAGCCGTTGGATCATCAATTAAAGAGATGAACGGCTTTGATTCGGTACTGAAATGCCCAATCTGGACCGAACACGGCCTGGCACACGCCCGTGTCCAGGGCCGTGTGCCTCATTCGCCGTCAAAATCGAATCGCCTGGAACAACACACGGGTATCGAACACGCCCGTGTTCGACCTGACACGCCTGTGTTCCACAAGACACGGCTGTGTGGCCGGCCGTGTACCCCTATCATTTTTCCCCGAAAACAACCCGAGCACTGTACTGGTTCTAGGACACGCCCGTGTCCTTGCCCGTGTCACCTCAACACGCCTGGACCCCAGGCCGTGTACACGGTCTCGACACTCGACACTTCGTCGAGCGAAGATCATCGACCTGATGACACGGCCATGGACACGCCCGTGTCCTAGGCCGTGTGCCTTGTCTCGACACAATGTCGAGACCAAAGTGTCGAGTTACCGGGACGAGTGTCGACACGGGTTGACACGCCCTGCGACATGCCCATATCGCAGGCCGTGTGCCATGTCTCGACATTTCGTCGAGCACAGAGTGTCGACTTCGCTGGCTAAGTGTTGACACGGGTCGACACGCCCTGCGACACGCCCGTATCGCTGGCCGTGTGCCCAGTCTCGACACAATGTCGAGACCAAAGTGTCGACTTCCCGGCTGAGTGTCGACACAAGCTCGACACGCCCTGTGACACGCCCGTGTCCCAGGCCGTGTGCCTTCAGGCAGAACCCAAAACTGGCCCAAAACGTCCCCCGTCGCTCCTTTGAGTTTCGGGGCGTTACAACTCTCCCCCTCTTAAAGAATTCCGTCCTCGAAATTATATAAAGGAAAGACATGTACAAAACCAAAATTTGTACCTGAGCGAAACAACTCCGGATACTCATCAAGCATAGTCTGCTCTCGCTCCCAAGAGAGCTCCTCACGACCGCAATTGTCCCACCGGACCTTGATCATCCTTCCTATGTAGAATAAAATGCGACACCTTCGTTAATCGATCAACAACCACCCAGATGGTGTCGTTCCCCTTTTGCGACCTTGGCAAAACGTGCACAAAGTCCATCGAGATGTCGTCAAATTTCCACTCCGGAATAGGCAAGGACTTAAGGAATCCTCCCGGCTTTTGGCACTCCGCCTTTACCAAGGTGCAAGTTTGGAACTTCGCTACGTATAGCGCCACATCTTTCTTCAAACCCGGCCACCAAAATAATTTCTTCACATCACGGTACATCTTCGTGCTCCCCGTGTGAATCGAGTACTTGGTATGGTGCGCCTCGTACAACAACTCCACCCGTAACTTGCCCACACTTGGGACGCACAGACGACTGTCTTTCCAAAGTAATCCGTCCTCCACGACGAATTGGGAATTTGACCCATCCTGAGCCTCTACCATGAACTTCTTCATATGAGCATCCATATCCAAAGCCTGCCGAATACGATCAGCCAGGTCATATTGGACTTCAGTCCAATTCAGAACTGCTTCAGCACTTGATTGCATGTCCACACAAACAATCTCCAACGCCTCCAACTCCCACACCAACCGCTCATCATGCACTGATAGCCAATTGGCTTGAGCTGGGGCTCAGCGACTCAACTCGTCCGCAACCGCATTACCCTTACCAGGCACGTAGTGGATCTTGAATGTATAGTCCCCCAGGAACTCCTTCCATCTACGCTGCCGCATATTCAGATCCTTCTGATCAATAAGATATTTCAGGCTCTTATGATCGGTGTAGATATCAATCTTCACACCGTACAAATAGTGTCTCCACAGCTTCAAGGCAAAAATCACGGCCGCTAACTCCAAGTCATGGACCGGATAGTTCCTCTCGTGCACCTTCAGCTGTATCGAGCCACAAGCTATTACACTTCCGTGTTGCAGTAGCACGCAACCCAAACCGCTGCCCGAAGCATCACTATAAATCTAATAGCCTTCGGTCCCACATGGAGAACTCAACACAGGCGCCGTGGTCAACCGACACTTCAACTCCTCAAAAGCTCATGCGCACTCTGGAATCCAAACGAACTTATGCTCCTTCCTCGTCAAAGTAGTGAGAGGTAACGCTATCCGCGAGAAGTTCTCTACGAAGCGCCTATAATAGCCGGCAAGCCCCAGAAAACTCCGGACTTCCGCTACCGTAACAAGCTCAGGCCACTCCCGTATCGCAACGATCTTCGTCGGATCCACAGCAATACCCTCTCCACTCACTATATGACCGAGGAACGCCACTGAGGATAGCCAAAACTCGCACTTCGAGAACTTGGCATACAACTGATTTCTCCTTAGCGTCTCCAACACCAAATGAAGATGCTTAAAGTTATCTTCCTCACTTTGCGAGTACACCAAAATATCGTCGATGAAGACGATCACGAAATGGTCCAAGCACTCCCTGAAAGTCCTGTTCATCAGATCCATGAACACTGACGGCATATTAGTCAGCCCAAAAGGCATGACCGTAAACTCATAATGCCCGTATCTCGTACTAAACGCTGTCTTCGGGATATCACTCTCCCTTATTCGCAGCTGATAGTAACCAGCCTTGAGATACAACTTCGAGTACACCGTCGACCCAACTAACCGATCAAAAAGATCATCAATCCGGGGGATTGGGTACTTGTTATTCTCCGTCAGCTTGTTGAGCTCCTGATAATCAATGCATAGCCTCAAGCTTCCGTCCTTCTTCTTAACCAAGAGTACCGGTGCGCTCCAAGGCGAAGAACTCGGGCGCACATACCCTTGCTCCAACAACTCTTGCAGTTGAACTTTCAGCTCTGCCATTTCCTTAGGCGCTAGACGATAAGGAGATCGTGACACAGGCTTTGCACCTATCACTAGCTCAATCGTAAAATCTATCTCTCGTTGAGGCGGGGCTCTAGGAAGATCTGCGGGGAACACATCAGGGTATTCTGATACCACTGTAATACAATCCAACGCGGGCTTCGGCTTTGCAACCTCCACTAGTGTAAAGAACAGTTCTGCACCGGCACGAACTGCCTTCACCACCTAAAGAGCACACATCAATGTCTTGCTCGACCCCTTTAAGCCCGTAAAAGTCGTTTCACGACTTGCTCTAAGCTTGACTTCCTTGCGACCGCAGTAAATATAGGACTGCTACTCCGAGAGCCAGTCCATGCCAAATATAACGCCGAACTCCACCAACGGAAGTTAAGGCGCCTGTAGGTCGAACTCCTGATTCGCAATATGAATCTTAACATCGCAGATCCTATACACTCGCATCGAACACCCATTGGGCAACAACACATCCAACTTATCCTTCGCCATCGAAGAAGGGACTCCGATGCGTGATAAAAATCCTTCGGACAAGGAGGAGTGTGAAGCTCCCGTATCGAAGAGTGCTCGTGCCTGATTTTCATAAATCAAAACAAATCCTAAACAAGTAGTGGTAAGGTAACATGTGCATAACAAGTATTTAAAGAAATTGACTTGCTATAAATTAAACCGTACCTGTCACCACATCAGCCTATTTGATGGCCTCCTGTTGGCCAAGATTATAAACCCTTGGTTGGGCCGGAGCATAATGGGATGCAGTCGACTCCATCGCCTTTCCCTTCTCTTCGTAAGTAGCTCCCGGCCTTCTCTCGGACTTAGGACGTCCGCTCCAACAATCGCGGTCAAAGTGCCCCGTCTTTCCACAAGTAAAACACGCGCCCGGGGTCCGACTCGTAGTCGCCCCAGAAGTGCCAGAAGAAGCTGGACCCGAAGTCCTGTGCTTCTTGAAAGACCTCCGATAGCCGGTCTTTGAAGTAGTCGGCACTTTAAATTCATATTTCCTATCACCCAAGCCTTTCTTTGCTTGTACATTCTTCATGTCCTTTTCCAAGGACCGGGCAGTATTGACCAAGGTTAAGAAACCCTGTGTCATCGCCCCCGAAAGTAGTAATCTAAACTCATCTCTCAAGCCTTCATAGAAGCGATTAGTCTTGCGCTCCTCATCCACGATTGTGGAGCTAACATATCGACTTAAACGAGTGAACTCATGGAGATATTCATCCACGCTCTTCTCATCCTGAACCAACTTCAGAAATTCGTTTTCCGATGCTATCTTCTGCGTCGAAGGGAGGTATCTAGCCAACAACAATCTCGAGAACTCTTCCATTGAGACATCACCAAGTTGCCTACCTCTCAGTAAGTGCAGCTCCAATCCTTCCCACCACATTCTCGCTTCACCGTCCAGAAGGAACGTAGCGATGGTGGTCATTTGCCACTCCGTCTCCGTTACTGTCATGACTCTCTTCACCGTGGAGAGCCAATCTTCAGCCTGGGATGGGGTTCCTAACCCCGAGAATAATGGAGGGTTAAAGCTCATTACATGCTTAAGCTGCCTCTCAGTTGCCCTCCTTGGCACCACCGGTTCCACAACCACTTGCTCCACTCTCCTCCGCTCAGCCTCTTGAAGAGGTTCTTGCTCCATTATAGGAGCGTGCTGCTGCGTTTGCCTTGCAGGTTGCGCATTTATCACGGTCAACACCGCTTCAGCCACCAATCGTATGTTCTTAGCCGACAGAGGTGTTGTAGGAGCAACATCCGGTGCACTACTAGCCTCAGAAACTCGGCGTTCTGACGGCCCAACACGACTTCTGTTCACCTATAATGGTACAAAACACCATTAAGCGACCAAATAAAATTGCAAACAGCAATCATAGGAACACACATGTTCCTCAAACACGAGTATTTTCATTCCTAAGTGGACATTCATGGGTTCTTTTACCATTATAACGATGACGCACACAATGTGCTCACCACCCCTTAAAAAGAATTCGTCCACGAATCCATCTTAAGCCCGACCAAAACCAGTAGTCTGATACCAAATTGTAATACCCCCTATCTGTCACATAGCATATAGTAGTAGGTCCGTCCGGGGCCCGACGCCGTATGCCACAGACAGACCGGGTGGTTACTCATGGAAACCATCCAACCAATCAACGTCCTACATAGAGCATTCTAGCGGAAGCAGTTTATAAAAGTTGCAAATAAGAACCCAGCACTAAAGCATGAATGTCCACTAATCCAAAATAGGAATTTTATACAAATACCAACATAAGCCTTAAGGCCTTACAAAATGTTTCACTTGATATTACATGATTTACAAACCACGGCACGCAGGCCGGTCATACATGAATAAAACAGTAAACACTTCCAATTGGGCCTTCGAGGGCCGGCTTCGCAAAAAGGGCTTTAGCCCGCTGTTGATCGCTTGGTCCAGCAGCACCTGCAAGCAACAAACCACCGCATGGTGGCAAAACAAGGCAACGGTCAGCAATGCTGACCAAATTATAACGATCCCGCCCCCAACTCGGGGTAGCGATGCTCCTTCCCTGCATTTCATTAGCATAAGCGAGCAATATATATATTTAGCCATTTCATCACAGACGTTGGCTCGCACGGCCACACGCCCCGTGCTCTCAGGGCACATTCTCGGTGAAGCGGTCGATGTCACGTCAATTAAAGCCATAGACATTCTGGACTCACCACCGCCACTTTGATGGCCAAACCTATGAGCAATTTGTCTTCTTGGCCTGGGTCACGACAATTTAAGCCATCGACCGCCGAAGACCCTAATCTATGCCAACGGCAAGTGCCACGTGCCTTTAGGTCTCTTTAACCGAACGACATAGAGCGGGTACGGTTCCATCTAACCCGTGCTCACATCGCAACGACAATTTAAGCCATTTGTGCGGGTCAAACTTTCACCAAGTCCCGTTTCAATCACAATTCACATAACCCGGTTATGTTCAAGTTGGCTCTCAGGCCACCAAGTTGGCAGGATCTCGTATCCACCCAGTTTTCCGGGTGCACCTTTGGGTTAGTCCCCAAGGCTCCCTACTGCAATCTACCGCGTAGAAAACCCGAAAACAATCAATAGCACGGAGTCTTCTCCGGCATTTATGCAATGCAACATCACCGATCCAGACCAACATCTCTGGGTAGGCTTCACACATCATGCCTATGTCCGTTCTCGCTTACAGACTCCAAACAACGGGGACTTCACATATCTACCCGAAAGGAACGCCTCCAACTCTCCGCAAACTCGCGAGAGCGGGCTTCCTATGCAAAGAAGGAGAGCTACTCATGCTCAAGAAGAGAATGGTTACCCTAGCATTCCTCTTTGGCGCCATTGAAAAGTAAGCGGATGAAAAGCACCGTACTAGCTTTGCCTCCATGGATCCGGAGTCGGCTCGCGATTCGGAGCTTCGAAGCTCCTCCAATGGCTGGATCTAGCTCCTTCTTCCTTCCTTGGCTCTCCTCTCTCTCTAAGCTTTTAGAAAGATAATAAATTAGGAAAAGTGAGGGTTCTTAAGTCCAATCCCGGGTATATCCCTTCAGGAACAACCCCCAACCGTTGGATCATCAATTAAAGAAATGAACGGCTTTGATTCGGGACTGAAATGCCCAATCTGGACCGAACACGGCCTGACACACGCATGTGTCCAGGGCCGTGCGCCTCATTCGCCGTCAAAATCGAATCGCCTGGAACAACACACGGGTATCGAACATGCCCGTGTTCGACCTGACACGCCCGTGTTCCACAAGACACGGCCGTGTGGCCAGCCGTGTACCCCCATCATTTTTCCCTGAAAACAACCCGAGCACTGCACGGGTTCTAGGACATGCTCATGTCCATGCCCGTGTCACCTCAACACGCCTGGACCCCAGGCCATGTACACAGTCTCGACACTCGACACTTCGTCGAGCGAAGATCGTCGACCTGATGACACGGCCTTGGACATGCCCGTGTCCTAGGCCGTGTGCCTTGTCTCGACAGAATGTCGAGACCAAAGTGTCGACTTACCGGGACGAGTGTCGACACGGGTTGACACGCCCTGCGACACGACTGTGTCGCAGGCCGTGTGCCATGTCTCGACACTTCGTCGAGCGCAGAGTGTCGACTTCGCGGGCTAAGTGTCGACACGGGTCGACACGCCCTGCGACACGCCCGTGTCGCAGGCCGTGTGCCCAGTCTCGACACAATGTCGAAACCAAAGTGTCGACTTCCTGGCTGAGTGTCGACACAAGCTTGACACGACCTGGGACACGCCCGTGTCCCAGGCTGTGTGACTTCAACCAGAACCCAAAACTGGACCAAAACGTCCCCCGCCGCTCCTTTGAGTTTCGGGGCGTTACAATGTGGCGGACTGCGAGGAAAATCTGCGGAGTCCGCCACTGCTGAACTGAGCGAGTGCGAAGGGATGTGAGCAGGAGAGTGCCCGCGGAGTCTGGCAAGTCCGCACGAGTTTATGCGGACTGGGACTACCTTCTGGAGGATCCGATGCCTGGCGGGCTGGAAGGAGTCCTCCACTACAGACTGAGTCCGCGCGAAGGCTGCGGACTGAGGAGGAAGATGCTACTACCGGCTGAGCCTGCGACAGGCCTGCGGACTGAGGAGGAATTGACCCTGTTGCTGCCGAGAAGTTGGTGCTGGCGAAGGGAAGTGCGGACTGCATAGAGGGTCCGCCAAGTCCGCGACTGCTACAAGGCTGAGTCCGCATATGCTGGAGATGGAGAGCCTGGCTATTGAGGCTGTTGGGGTTCAGCGGTGAAGGCGGACTGGAAGTCTTGATCACACTTGGAGTCTGCCCAGCTCGCGAGGAACCTGGACTGCTGCTGGTCGTCGGATAGCCGGAGTTGGAGTCCGCGCCCTGCAGGCGGACTGGAGGATTCAACTTCCCATGTTACTGGGGGCAAGGACTGAGCGACCTGTCGCCGGCCTGAGCGGACAGGAGGTTGAATCCGGCAGAGGGAGACCTGCGGATAAAACCTTGCGGTTAAGCTGAAAAGCGGGCGGCCTGCAGAGGTGGATTGCAGAAGCAGTCCGCGGACACGGCCGACCAAGGGAAGGCGCGCGGCCTGGTCCTCCAGACCGCTGAGACCGCGCGGCCTGAGCGGACAGAGAATTCTGTCCGCCCAACCTAGGGCATCACGACCTCCGGGAGGAACCCGCGGAAGGACGTGACGAGCGAGCTGGCTACCTTGGGAAGGATCGCCGTTTTCGGGGTTAACATTAGTGCAATCGCATCGAATAAAATTTGAACTAAAATAAACTTTTTATAAAAAGAGATCCTAAGTTTCAAATTAATTAAGGCGGAGACTTGCCCGTAGATATTCCACTAAAATCAGCTCACCTATCTCTAGGACTATCGCTCACCTGTATATTAAGACTATTTGACCGGGCTCTCGTCCGACGAAAGATTCCACTTAATGACCGCGTTACGGTAAGAACCCCGCTATTGGGTGGGGAACCCAATCCGGTAGAGTTGCGGGCCTCCTCTCTCGAGGGTTAGTGCGGAACTCCCCTTACCCAGGGGTGATCGGTCCATACGCACGACCTCTCAGCTAGCTAGCGTATGCACTACGGAAATAGACCCCACACATCGATATGTGGTTCTACGCGTCGTAGACCTGGAGTAAACCTTAAGTTAATTTAATTAATTAGGAAAATAGTACCTTTAATTATTTAAGGCAATTTTATCTGTCCCAATGCTCTTCGATATTGAGGGCTAAGAGCGGTTAGCCACTCATCAGAATGGGGACGGCTTGCGGGAAAAAGTGAGAAAATGGAAGCAATAAAAAGAAAGCAGTAAAAGGAAAGAAGTAAAGGAAAGCAGGAAAGAAAGGAGAAAATTGCGAGTCCTACTCAACCGAGTAGGCGGGAAATGAAAGCAGTAAAAGGCAAGTCCCACTCAAACGAGTGGGCGGGAAATTAAAGCGAGTCCTACTCAAATGAGTAGGAGGAAATAAATGCACACACTCACGCGCTCTACAGAAATTAAACCCAGCACACACTCTACAGATTTTAAAAACTCACATACACAAGTCCTACAAAAGTGAGTAGGCGGAAAATTAAAGCGAGTCCTACTCAAACGAGTAGGAGAAAATAAATGCACACACCCATGCACTCAATAGAAATGAAATACACAAACACACAACAGAAATAAAAAACCCACACACTCACTCTACTTGAAATAAAATACTCCACACACTCTATTGGAAGGAAAACACATGCACACACTCGACAGGAAGGAAAACACACCCACTCTACATAAAGTAAACACATGCACTCTACAGAAAGGAAAGAAAGCGATGAAAATTATCTCATACACGCACGCATACGTACGAAAAAATACGAAAAATAAAGTTTTCTAAAAATTAAAATCATTATATTTTTACCGGTGGAATGTGTTAAAATGCATAAAAAGCAGAAAGAAAAATTAAGCGAGCAAAAATTTAAACGAAAATTAAAGTGCTCCAAAAATTAAAACAAATACATTTCTACCGCTAGAATGCGGTAAAAATGCATATAAAGAGAAAATAAAAATTAAACGGGCAAAACAGTTGTGAAATAAAAGAAAAATGAAAATGCTCGAAAAATTAAAAGAACTATATATTCATTCTTATAACTTGATAAAAACGCTAAAAAAGTGGAAATAAAGTTGAAAGGAATAAAAAGTTTTACGAACAAAAAAGGAACAAAACTAACAAAAAAGATAAAACCCACTTTTAAAACATTTTTATAAACTCATAAGGATGAACATGAAGAGTGCTAAAAAGCTAAACTATTAAAACTATGAAAGCTATGAAAACATAAAACTATATTCATACACAAACACACACATTTTAAAAGAACAAGAAAACCAAAATAAAACAAGTCAAAAATAAGATTACCTAAGAGAGATGCTTAGATGGAATCCAAAGTAATATAAAGGAAGAAAAACACAT
This sequence comes from Platanthera guangdongensis, assembly GCA_039583875.1. Taxonomy (NCBI): domain Eukaryota; kingdom Viridiplantae; phylum Streptophyta; class Magnoliopsida; order Asparagales; family Orchidaceae; genus Platanthera; species Platanthera guangdongensis. The sequence continues at coordinate 66,851,418 of CM077166.1, read as the reverse complement.
ATTTTATTAAGTAAAAACGAGTTACAATGAAAGCTAAAATCAAGAAACTAAAGTGAGGGGGAGAAAATTCCCTTACAAGGCCTTGTGTTGGAACACCCTATTACTGATTTGGGCAAGGATCATTATGTCTCTTAGGAAACCTGTTTTGACCTCTTTGTATAGATCTAAAGGTCAATTAGAATTGAGTCTAAGGATTAGTGTTTAGGTTTGGAAGTTGCCCTCAAGAACAGGTTTTTCAGTTTTGGAGACTAAGTCAATTCGTCGAGCTCAGGATGACGAATCGTCAAACTCCATTCGACGATCGTTGAGCTCACTTCGACGGATAGTCGAACTCCATTTGACGATCTCTGAGCTCATATTCAACAAGTCGTCGAACTCCATTCGACGATCTTCGAGCTCAGATCGACGTTCTTGACTCCAGTTTGTTTCTCTATCTCTGAGCTCAGTTAGACGATAGTTGAGCTCAGATCGACGATCTCTGTTTCTGTCTAAGACCAGTCTCTGAGCTCAGTTCAACGAAAGTGGAGCTCAGTTCGACATTTTTCTGAAGAGTTCAATGTTTTTCAAGATTCAAATTCAGACAGTTGTGGAATTATTGTCAGCATTTAATTCAGAGATCTTGTAGCCGTTTTTAATTAATCTGGAGCAAGTTTTAAGGAATTTTCAAGGAATATTTTATTGGACTTTCCTCCAGAAGACAAATTACAGTTAAGGAAGTAATTAATGACACGCTAACGGCTATCTTGGACAGAGGATCATTTCTATTCAGATCAAGAGAATAAAATATTAGTTTTCCATTCTTCTCAGAGAGAGACACATATTCTGCAATAACAATTCTCTACAACAAGAAGAACAACAACTCTTACAACAACAATTACACAAGAGAAAGTAAGAGAGTTGCAGACATTCTCAGTCTCAAAGATTCATACAAGAACACACATCACAAAAGGAGATCAACTAACTGAAATTTTTAGATCTCTCTTGATTCAAGTGTTCAAAGGCCATCATCATTCAAGACTCCAGACACCTCATATTTCAGCTGTTGCTGAAATCATCTTTTGCTGGAGATCAAATCATTTGAAGGCTTATCACCCTACTGGAAAGCTTCACTTCCTGAACAACTCAAAATCTCAGGGGGAGCTTTGACAACATCCACTATCTTCTCTCTGATTATTAACAGAGAAGATCATCTCATCCCTCTCTTTCTCTCACTCACTCTGCTGTAAAGGGTTTTTCAAACTCCCTTCAAAAGTTTGTGATTGGTTTCTGAGACCTTATCAAAACTCAGTGGTGGCAAGACACTCTGATCAAAAAATCTGGTTTGGTTTTAAGTACCTTATCAAAAGCTCATTGGTGCCCAGGACACCTGATCAACTAATCCTGCAGTGGATTCCTACCTAGGATGGTAGAAGAGTGGATGTACCCAGGTTGATTGGGGAACGACTATAGTTCCTTGTGTCTTCTGGTTGATTGTCTTTCTTTTTGTTTCTGGCTGTGGTTTGTGATTGCTTTGTGATTGATCTGTGATTGCTCTGTGTTTAGATTTACTTTATATTATTTGCTTCCCTGTTCACTTAGGAATACAACAACTGTTGTAAAAAGTTTTTAGCAAGCACCATACTTTCACCCACCTCTAGAGTATATCAGATCTAACTTGCACTTTCAATTGGTATCAAAGCGAGGTTGGTTAAAAATACCACACCTTAGTGGTTGCACAGGCTAACACCTGAACCCAAAGATCCCTCTAGTTAGATCTGCTTGTTTTAATTTTGTTATTAGGATTATTTCTTCACAAAACATGGCCCAAAACAAAGATTATGCTAGCACCAGAGCTCCAATGTGCAATCTGTCTAAGTTTGCACTTTGGAAGGCAAGGATTAGACTATACATGAACTCTATTGATGAGGACATTTTCAATTCTGTTTTGACATTGTGTCCAAGACCTCCAGAGAATATAATCACAAGTGTTGTTCCACCTCCATCAGGAACAGATGCAGAGATAAAGAAATGGAAAGTTGCTGATGCAAAGGCTATGAACATTCAAGCCTAGACTATGTCTGATGAGATATTCCAAAAGGTAGCTGAATGCAACTCAGCAAAGGACATCTGGGACAAGATATCTGAAATAGTCTCAGGATCTACTGATGAGAGAAAAGACAGAATATCTCATCTCATAACCCAGTATGAGAATTTCAAGAAAGGAGAAGCTGAGTCAGTAGCAGAAATGTATAATAGACTCAGCCTGATAGTCAATAAACTGAAGACCTTGGACAAAGAGATCTCATTGACTGAGCTAAATGATAAAATCCTAATGTGATTCCCAAGCACTTGGGACTCAAGGATCTGGCCAATCAAGAATGTCAGAAGTCTAAATAAGATCACAACAGAAGCTCTCTTGGGCAAGCTCAAGTCTTATGAGCTGCTCATCAAAAATAGAGAAGAAGAGCAGAAGGCTGCCTCACCAGCCATAAGAAAGGAAAAGTCAATAGCTTTCAAAGCCACTGAAGATCAGCCTGAAGACAAGGTCACAGACAATGATGAGCTGCTTAGTCTACTGGCCAAAAGATTTTACAAAATGGCCAGAAAGGACTTCAGGAAAAGATCATACAAAGAGCATGACAAGCCAAGGTATGATAAATCAAATAACAAAGAGATTATCTGTTTTGGTTGCAGGAAACCAGGCCACATTGTGCCTGACTGTCCAGAGAATAAAAATAAGGACAGAAAGGACAAGAAAGAAAGAAGAAAAGACAAGGACTTCAAGAAGAATAACAATGGCAAACCCTCCTCCAGCAAGAGCAAACACACAAGGAAGGGATTTGTTGCTGAAACTTGGAGTAAGACTGAAGAAGAATCAGAAGCTTCATCCAGCTCAAGTGATGATGAGGATGATGCTGAAGAAAAGGAATTCTGCATGATGGCTATCAATGGCTCACAACACAATTCTGATGCAGAAGAAACAGAGTTAGAATTAGAGACACAATTTGAAGAGGACCAGGTAATAAGTTCCTTTGATTTTAATTCTGAGGACTTTAAGTATGAGTTTAAAGCACTATGTTTAGACTTATTAAAATCTGAGAAGGAAATCATTTCTCTCAGAAATCAATTATATGAACACAGTACCTTAAAATCAGAAAACCTCAAACTCTCTGAGGAGTTGGAGTGTTGTAGGGAGCAGATAGCTTCACTGAAAAGTGAGCTATCAGAGGCCAAAAAAGCTTGAAGAATCCCTTAATGGGAGAAGTATCAAGCTAATGGACATCACAAGCACAGTGAACTCAAGATTCAACAGTACACTGCGCTTGCGTGCTTTATCCAGCCAACCTATAGTACTAACAACCCCAATTAAATTTATCTCTGATAAAGGCAAGGGAGTTGTAGAGGTAGCTAGGAAGAATTCTGACTTACGTAAGAAAACAAGAGTTCAACAGAAATCGTCGAACAGAGCTAGACGATCGTCGAATGCAGATCAACGATCTCAGGCAAAATCGTCGAACTCAGGTCGACGATCTCTAAACCCTGAACTTTTCCATAGTCGATCTTCGAATGGAGCTCGACGATTTGACCCAATATCGTCGAACTCAGCTCAGCGATCGTTGAGCAGAGATCAGAGCTTTGAAAACTTTTTCAAGGGTAAATCAAATTCCAAACCTAGGGGTCCTGCATCTCAAAGACTTAACCCTTATACTAAATGGATAATACCTGCAAGGAGATATCATCCTGAAGGTTATAAGAGTCAACCATAGATGTCATTTATTTCTGAATTTAAAGGTTATCAACCTAGGCCTAAGGTAAACTGGGTCAAAAACAAGTAAATTATTTTATGTGCAGGTGAAGACCTATCTAACATCAAACTAGCAATGGTATCTGGATAGTGGGTGCTCAAAGCACAAGACAGGAAATAAGGACAACTTCACATCCTTCAAAGCCAAGCTTGGACCCAAAGTTATATTTGGTGATCCAAACTTTGGACTAACAAAAGGATATGATGCAGTCTAGATTGGCACAGTCACTTTCAAGAAAGTAGCCTATGTGGAAGGATTGAAGCACAACTTGATCAGTATCAGTCAACTATGTGATGAAGGCTACTAAGTGAATTTCAGCAAATCCTTATGCAAGATCAAATCAGAGAACAACACAACTATGTTGACAGGTAAAAGGAAAGGTAACATCTATTTAGTAGACTTTCTTTCAACAGAAGTAGATATTTGCCTGTTTAATTCTATTAGTAGACCTAATGAACTATGACATAAGAGACTAGGACATATAAACCTTAGAACCATTGCTAGGCTATCCAAGTACAATCTTGTTAGAGGACTACCTTCTGGCCCCTACAAGAAGAAAGGACTCTGCAGGGCCTGTCAATTAGGCAAGCAAACCAAAAATAGTTTCAAGTCACTTAATAAGAGTGATTCACCTAGGATTTTGTATCTGTTACACATGGATCTTTTTGGACCCATTACAGTATAAAGCTTAGGAGGGAAATCTTACACTTTAGTGGTTGTAGATGACCTCTCTAGATTCACATGGGTGTTCTTTCTGAGGAAGAAGTCTGATAACTTTAAGTGTTTGACAGAGTTTCTCAAATGCATACAGACTGAGTTCAATACTCACATTGCTCTGATGAGAAGTGGTCATGGGACAGATTTTGATTCTCTTCTTATGCAAGAGTTCTGTCAGAGTGAAGGGATCAAGAACACTTTCTCAGCTCCTAGAACTCCTCAACAAAATGGGGTAGCTGAAAGGAAAAATAGAACCCTTATTGAATCTGCCACCACATTGTTGTCAGATGCTCACCTTCATCTATCCTTTTGGGCAGAGGCAGTGAACACCTCCAAATATGTGTTGAACAGAAGTTTAATACATAAACTGAAGGGCAAGACTACCTATGAATTACTCAAAGGGAAGAAACCTAAAGTAGATTATTTTAGAATCTTTGGTTGTATCTGTTACATTCACAATAATGACAAGAAATACTTAGCAAAATTTCAAGCCAAAGCTGATGAAGGAGTGTTTCTGGGATATCCATGATCAGTAAGGCTTATAGGGTATATAATAAATCAACTCTTAAAATTGAAGAATCTGTTCATATATCTTTTGATGAATCTAACATGTCTTTCAAGGAGAAGAATACTTCTACCATAGAACCTTTGCAGGTAGATTCTCTTGCTGAAGACTTGAACATGTTACAAATTATTCAAAAAGAGGAAAGCAGTGAAGATGAAGAAGACATTCAATATCTTGAAGAGAAACTTCTTGAAGAGCCAATTGTTGTACAACTAGAGGAAACAACAACACAGGTTGGTGAACAATGAACATCTCCTGTTGATTTAGTAAAATCAACAGACCATCCAATTTCCCAAGTGTTTGGAGACATCTCAGCTGGTGTGCAAACTAGAAATCAGGTCAACCAAAACCTGATGCACACTTGCTTCCTTTCTCAAGTTGAACCTCAATCCATTCAAGATGCTTGAGCAAGATCCACACTGGATCATTGCAATGCAAGAAGAGTTGCATCAATTTGAAAGGAACAAAGTTTGGGAACTAGTACCAAGGCCAAAGGATTACTTCATTGTTAGAACAAAGTGAGTGTTCAGAAACGAATTGGATGATCAAGGAGTCATTGTAAGGAACAAGGTAAGGCTAGTTGCTCATGGGTACTCTCAAGAAGAAGGGATAGATTATGACCAGACTTTTGCACAAGTTGCATGGTTAGAGGCCATAAGAATCTTCTTAGCATATGCAGCACACAAAGGTTTCAAAGTATACCAGATGGATGTAAAGAGTGCTTTTCTCAATGGAGATATCAAAGAAGAAGTCTATGTCAGACAACCCCCAGGTTTTATCTCTTCAACTCATCCTGATTATGTTTTCAAATTGCATAAAGCATTATATGGTCTAAAACAAGCTCCTAGAGCATGGTATGAGACCCTAGCATGCTTTCTTCTGAAAAATGAGTTTATAAGGGGTAGAGTAGACCAAACTCTTTTTATTAGAACCCATAAGTCACATACCCTACTAGTACAAATCTATGTAGATGATATTATATTTGGTTCTACTGATTCAAATTTGTGTAGAAGGTTCTCCAACCTAATGAATTCTAAATTTGAAATGACTAGCATGGGTGAGCTATCTTTCTTTCTAGGATTGTAAATCAAACAACATGCTGAAGGCATATTTATTTCTCAAACCAAGTATGCAAAAGAATTGGTTAAGAAATTTGGTATGTCTGAAGCATCATGTATGAAAACACCTATGCCTACCAATGTTGTATTAGATGCTGATGAACATGGGAAACCTGTTGATCAGACAACATATAGAGCAATGATTGGCTCTTTATTGTACCTTACAGCTAGTAGACCTGACATAATGTTCGCTAAATGTATATGTGCTAGATTCCAAGTGAGCCCTAGAGAGTCACACCTAACCATAGTAAAAAGGATTCTTAGGCATGTAAAAAATTGTCCAAATCTAGGTCTCTGTTATCCAAAAGATTCAGCAATTGACTTAACTGGATTTTCTGATGCTGATTATGCTGGATGCAGAATTGACAGGAAAAGCACCAGTGGAACTTGTCAGTTTCTTGGTGACAGACTTGTCTCCTGGTTTTGGAAGAAACAAACATCTGTGTCAACTTCAACTACTGAAGCTAAATATATGGCTGCAGGCAGTTGTTGTTCACAAATCTTGTGGATTCAAAATCAACTCCTAGACTATGGATACAACTTAGAGAAGTCAAAAATATTTTGTGATAATACTAGTGCTATTTCCATAGCACAAAATCCAGTCCTCCATAGTAGGACAAAACACATAGAAATTAGGCATCACTTTCTAAGGGATAATGTTGAGAAAAATAAAATTGAACTTCAATATATCCCAACAGATTTGCAAAGGGGAGATATTTTCACCAAACACTTGGATGAAAAGAAACATATATTCTTCCTGAATCAGTTAGGAATGTTAGATGGAGGAAGTCTAAAATAAGTTCCAAGATTTTAAAATCTAAAAATGACCAAGTTTAGGCAAACATCTTGATTTCTCTAGTGTATAGAGTGGTTCTGGTCTCTGAACTGCGCTCGACGATTTTCCCCCCGATCGTCGAACGGAGATCGACGACTTCCGAAATCGTCGACCAGAGTTCAGCGCCTCTCAGATAGTGCTAAACTATCTCTTTCAGGTCAGCGATCGTCGTGCAGAGCTCGACGATTTTGTTTTCTGAACTATCGTCGAACGGAGCTCGACGCTCTCCAATATCGTCAAACGGAGATCGACGCTATTGATGACCTTTCAGTTTCCTTTAGAAGCCCAGATCGTCGAACTAAGTTCAACGATCTTTCCTTTTCTGCGTCTAACCCTAATATAAAATTCATTTTTCGGCCGTCGTTCTCCCTTTGCGCTTTCATTCTCTCTGCAAATTTTCTCTTTCCCTCCAAACTTCTCTACACCTGGTCGTTTGGTTGTTTATTTTTTGCAGGAATCAATGGCTTTTTCAGTCGCCATCTTGGCCGCAATGAAATTTGATGCAGGATTTGATATCGACATGGATTCGTTCAATAACAACGATCAAATTTTCAAAGATATTCTGGAACTTTTCAAGGAATAATAGCTAGTTACCATCATCACTACCAGGATAAAATTAGCTGCAGATGAGATCAAGGAATGGGTGTACACTGCCCACAATCAGGATCAGAATACAGTGGTTGGAACAATCTCAGGAACCTAGGTATCCCTAACACCTGCTGCTCTGACAGAGATTTTTTAATTGAAATCTAGAGAAGAGTCTGTTGAACTTTTTAGAGAAGAATTTTCTACTATGCTTGAAAGGATGGGTCACTCTGAAGCAAACCCTAGCAAATTGCTGAAGAAAAATCTATCTGTTGAGTCCAGATTCCTAGCTGATGTTGTTGGGAAGGTATTGTTGGCCAAACACTCAGCCCATGATACCATCTCCAGGTATCAGCTCTGCTTCATGGGTGCCCTAGTGGATAAGAAACAACTGAACTGAGAAGAAATCTTTTTGATTTAATCAAGAAGAATATTAACAAAAACTTTGTTAATTTTGGGAGGATATTAGGGCTGTTTCTTCAGAACAGATGCCCTGCTCTGCTAGTTTCAAATGGGATGCACATCAATGCCTCCAAGAGGCTCACCTGTGCCCTGTTTGGAAAATGGGAAAGGCAAATTATGAAGCCCAGCAGGCCCTCTGCAACTACTACTTCAGGCACAAGGACTGCTCCAGTCACTTCCCCTCAAGTTTCTGCCCCTGCAAAAGACTTTCCTGCTTCATCTCCTCCTCCTCCACCTCTTGTTTCATCTAATCCAGCAACATCCACCATAATAATTTCCACCCCATCTCCAACTTCCATCCATTCTCCAATTCCTCCAATAACAGAATAACTCTTCCATCCTCTACATCAATACCCACACCTAGATATTGATTCATCCTCTCACATTCCATCTTTCAACCTTATAGATGATTCCTTTATGGATGATTCTCCCTCATCCCCTACTGATCCACCATCTTCATCCACCTCATATCAACAACTACTTCAAGATATAATTGCTCAACCTTCCTTCACACCATCTGTTTCCATTCCATTATCTTCCATTTCCACAATTCCCATCTCTCAACCATCATTTCCACCATCCACAAATTCTCCACCAACATCTCCTGTTGCTCCACCTTCAATTCCTACCTCTACTCAAGACCCTGTTGAGCATGTAGCTCTTCCAGCTCTTGCAGACATGCTCTATGAGCTGATAGCTCCCAGACTATCATTATTGCTGGAGACCTCCTTGGCTCCCCTTCTCAAAATAGTTCAGGACCTGTCTGACAGGCTTTCTTCCATTCTTCCTTCTCAGGCAATCCCTTCTTATGGGTGTCTTGATCCAGTTGCCACTGAATCTAGGCAGGGGAGATGCCTCATGAAGTTGAAATATTGCCTGCTGCTGCCCCTCCTGCTGCTGTATCTTCAGTCCAAGCTCAAGCTCCAGTACCTCCAGTTGCAGTTATCACAGTGGACCTCAGGTCACTGTTATCAATTTTTGATTCTGTTTACTTCAACTGCCTGCTAGAGCAGCAATCTGAAGATCTGTCTATGGCCATTGTGCCCATCTCCAGCTGTAATTCCATCTTAATAAGCTCCTATATAAACTCCCTCTATACTGTTGCTCCTTCTGTTTTTGTTGATCTTACTGATGCTGCTCCTACTGATAATGTTGACGTTTCTGATAGTTCTGATGTTGCTGCTGTTTTAGTATCTGAGGACATGCATATGACAGAGGCACTTAATTCTGAGCCTGTTGTTACTGCTGCTGTTGCTCCTTCTGATGTTGATCTTCCAGTTTCATTTGATACTACTGCTGCTGTACCTTCTATTTCTGAAAGTGTTGTTGCTGAAAGTGTTGTATCTGAATCTGATGTTGTATCTAAATCTTCTGTTGTCATAACTTCTTCTGCAAGTGCTACTTCTACTCCTCTTCCTGCTGTTGCTGCTGCTATTGTTGCTGTCTCTGCTATTACTTCTGCTCAATCTCAACAACAAAAAGATTACCATAAAAGGATTGATGCATTATATGATAATCAAAGCTCAGAAAGTGATCAGTTCAGGACTGACTCAGATGATTCCTCTACTTAATAGCAAGGAAAAGAAAGGTCAGAAGCAAAGCAATGAAGAGAGTTCCCCTAGCAAAAGTGAAAGACATAAATGATATTCCTTACTACATACTGCATAGTTGCCCTATCATAGAACATTGGATGCAATACTCCAAAAATCAACTAAATGGTATGAAGAAGAAGAGGAAATATGACAAAGGATCATCCCATTTCAATCATCCTCCTCCTCCTCCTTCACCTGATGCAGGTGCAAGTGAAAGTTCTGCATCTCAACCTTCTGCCAGAAGCCAATCTTCATATCAACCTCAAGGAAGATCCCAATACAGAGGAAGTCAATCTAGAGGCTACCAGTCAAGAAGATGAAGTTACGGAGGAAATCAAAGAGAATTTCAAGTTTATTCTAAAGGGTATTCCAGGCAACATCCATATTCAAGGGAAGGACAAGGTCCATCTGACACAACTTCTGGTCCCTTTCCTTATAAGCTGAAAGATTTAGTCTCTTCCAGAGCTCCTCCAGATAATCCTTCAAATAGATATGAGCCTCCAATTCCATTTGAGGATCCAGAAAATAATCGTACTTCATGGACAGCTAGGATGAAAGAATTGGCTGCTTTGGATCAGATCAAGAAAGCTAGAGAACAAGGCAAAGACACATCCAGTATCACTACTTTATCAGATTAAAGGAAGAAGGAACTTGAAAGATACTCATCCAGTAAATTCTTTGATTCAGAGAGCTACATGAAGCTGCACCCTGAAGCTGCAGTGCCCAGGCCAAATCATCAAACCTCTTTAGGTGCAGCTGATGATAGAAGATCTAAGAAAGAAGCTCTCAATCCCAACAGAGAAATAGTACTTATAAAGAGCAAGGAAAAAGAGTAATTCTGTAAGATGACAGTTTTTTTGATTTCTGAACTATCTGAGATAATATCTGTGATTCTACAATGTTTTGTTTGTTGCATTTCTGCTTTGTATGTTTTTAATTTTTCCAATATCTGTAAATAATAATCCTAACCCAAATAGGGCGAGATTGTTGGAACACCCTATTACTGAATTGGGCAAGGATCACTATGTCTCTTAGGAAACCTGTTTTGACCTCTTTGTATAGATCTAAAGGTCAATTAAAATTGAGCCTAAGGGTTAGTGTTTAGGTTTTGAAGCTGCCCTCAAGACCAGGTTTTTCAGTTTTGGAGACTAAGTCAATTCGTCAAGATCAGGATGACGAATCGTCGAACTCCATTCGACGATCGTTGAGCTCACTTTGACGGATCGTCGAACTCCATTCGACGATCTCTGAGCTCAACTTCAACAAGTCATCGAACTCCATTCAACGATCTTCGAGCTCAGATCGACGTTCTTGACTCCAGTTTATTTCTCTATCTCTGAGCTCAGTTCGACGATAGTTGAGCTCAGATCGATGATCTCTGTTTCTGTCTAAGACCAGGCTCTGAGCTCAGTTCAACGATAGTGGAGCTCAGTTCGACGTTTTTCTGAAGAGTTCAATGTTAATCAAGATTCAAATTCAGACAATTGTGGAATTATTATCAGCATTTAATTCAGAGATCTTGTAGTCGTTTTTAATTAATTTGGAGCAAGTTTCAAAGAATTTTCAAGGAATGTTTTATTGTACTTTCCTCCAGAAGACAAATTACAGTTAAGGAAGTAATTAATGACAGGTTAACGACTATCTTGGACAGAGGATCATTTCTATTCAGATCAAGAGAATAAAAGATTAGTTTTTTCATTCTTCTCAGAGAGAGACACATATTCTGCAATAATAATTCTCTGCAACAAGAAGAACAACAACTCTTACAACAACAATTACACAAGAGAAAGAAAGAGAGTTGTAGACATTCTCAGTCTCAAAGATTCATACAAGAACACACAACACAAAAGGAGATCAACTAACTGAAATTTTCAGATCTCTCTTGATTCAAGTGTTCAAAGGCCATCATCATTCAAGACTCCACACACCTCACATTTCAGCTGTTGCTGAAATCATCTTTTGATTGAGATCAAATCTTTTGAAGGCCTATCGCCCTACTACAAAGCTTCAATTCCTAAACAACTCAAGATCTCAGGGGGAGCTTTGACAACATCGACTATCTTCTCTCTGATTGTTGACAGAGAAGATCATCTCATCCCTCTCTCTTTCTCTCTCTCTGCTGTAAAGGGTTTTTCAAACTCCCTTCAAAAGTTTGTGATTGGTTTCTGAGACCTTATCAAAACTCAGTGGTGGCATGACACCTGATCAAAAAATCTGCTTTGGTTCTTGAGTACCTTATCAAAAGCTCATTTGTGCCCAGGACACCTGATCAACTCATCATGCAGTGGATTACTACCTAGGGTGGTAGAAGAGTGGATGTACCCAGGTTAATTGGGGAACCACTATAGCTCCTTGTGTCTTCTGGTTGCTTGTATTTCTTTTTGTTTCTGGCTGTGGTTTGTGATTGCTTTGTGATTGATCTGTGATTGCTCTGTGTTTAGATTTACTTTATATTATTTGCTTCCCTGTTCACTTAGGAATACAACAACTGTTGTAAAAAGTTTTTAGCAAGCACTATACTCTATTCACCCCCCTCTAGAGTATATCAGATCTAACTTGCACTTTCACCTTGAAATGATCTAAGCAGCATATCCCCCTAGGCAAAATGGTCCAAAGAAAAGAACAGGGGTTCAGACAGAGAGCTTCTATTTATAGGAAAAAATTTCAAAGTACACGCCCTTGGACACGGGCATGTACTGGGGGCGTGTCAGTAATGTACGAGATATGATCCAGCGATTTGACGGCTGGTTTGACTTCGGGGCAGTCCACGTGGAAGTCACGACCTAGGTCACGGGTGTGTCGGTGGGTGTGTCGGGGAGGTCGACCTGGGCGCAGGTCGCGTCAAAAATTCGCCGCTCTTTCTTGTAGGGCCAGGTGGAGGAGTCATGCCGGTGTCGGATCTTGACACGGGCATGTTGGGTCGGGTCGAAGATCGTCGAGCGCAAATTCATCTATGGTGAATACGGGCCTAGGTCACGGGGCGCGTGTCATGTCTAAAAGTCGCCGCGCTGTCTTGTTGGGCCAGGTGGAGGAGTCGCGCCCGTATCGCATCTTAATACGGACGTGTTGGGTCGGGTCGACGATCGTCGAGCGCGAATTCGTCGATGGTGTGACACGGGCCTACGTCACGGTGCGTGTCATTTGACACGGGCGTGTGACAGGGTATGTCATGATTTTTCTTCAAAAAATGGTTGATTTCACGGGAATTGAAGTATTACGCCCAGGTCATGGGCGTGACCCAAAGTACACGTGCGTGTACTATGCACTTTTAAACAATTTTCCTGAAAATTTTAGAAAACAAATTTAAAGTTAAGTTAGTACAATATTTACAAAAAGGAACAACTTATTAAAGAAAAATAACTAAAAATCACAAAAATAAACTAAAATGACTTATTTATTGTACGTAATAATACGTATATTTACACCTTATCAAATATCCTTATACTTAAACTTTTGCTATTATAGAGCAAAATTTGGAGATATACTTATAAGGAATTAAAGAAATCTTATGTTTTGCTACCGTTTGAATTAATTGAAAGAAAGATCAAAATAAATATTTGGGGTATAAGAGTTAATTCCTAAATTATGACAAAAATTTAAATAAAGGAAGAGTTTCAGTAGAAAACTTCTCGATATAATAAAACAGATAGCAAAAAATTTTATTTGTTAGGTTAACAAAAATAGATTGGATTATGAAAACTTTGGCTTAAAAGAATTACAGGAGATAATGAAATTTACAAATTATGCTCTTAAAAAAATTTTAAATTAATTCTGGAATCATTTGAAATTTGCGAAGTGGGATGTTGAGGTTTATGAAGGGCTTTGAATTTTAGAGGCATGGGTATATTTTTTTGCTCGAACCTCTAATGAATTTTTTGGTTTGAAAGTGGATGTTTAGGAAAACGAAATCTTATTTTCCATAACATATAAAATTTTTTAACACTTCATAATAACACAATGTATATGTATATGAGTAATTAATTTTATTCTCTTACTCCGTAACATATAATCTTTTCAAATATTGATGACTATATTAATGAATGAAATCTTATTCCCATTGACATGTGATCTTTTAAGGATCAAAATCATGCCAAGTATGACATGAAAAAAGGAGATAGGTTTTTTGTTTTTAAGAAAGAAAACTAGATTTAATAAAAAATTTTGATAGCAACCTTTATAAATTAAACGTTCCTATATTTCAAAAAAAAGTTTGGAGAAAACATAATTGAAATCTAAGGTTGTTATTTTCTAACAAAATAAATATGTAGCTATTTAGATAAATTAGAAGTAATGCTAAAAACAGGTATCTTATCTAAATAAAAAAGCATATGAAATTCTTTAAAACTTAGCCCCAAATATCTAAATCTATCGATCTCCAATTAATAAACGAATAGTAAACAAAGAATTAATAAAATTCGCTTATAAATTAACTCGCAACTAAATTTGTGGAGTGCAAAAAGAGTTAAGAATAAGATATTCAATTTATTGGTTACAATTTTTCGGGATTTTAGGGTTTTTATCATTTTTTGGAATTTTGATTATCATCTTTTTTTGAATTTTATAGGGTTTTTATCTTTTTTATTTTTTGATTATTATTTCTTTTGAGTTTTTTTACAGTTTTTCTATTTTTTTGATTATTAAGTTTTTTTGGTTTTTTAGCGTTATTCTCTTTTTTGGTATTTTTGGATTTTCTAAGATAAAGTTTTTGTTGTTGATTTTTTTATGTTTTTAACAAGTTATGTACTAGAAATGGGAGAGAAAGAGGTGTTATGTACAAAAAAGATAGGGGAAAAATAGAAAGATTTTTTTTTTACAAAGAAATTACAATGTAAAATTTTTTTTTTTGAATTTTTTTTTAAAAAGGAAGATTGGGGGGAAAGAGAGATTTTTTTACAAAAAATGTACAAAGTAAAAACAATTTTTTTTGAACTTTTTGTTTTATAAATTTTTTTTGTGATTTTTGAGTTTTATGAATTTTTTAGTTATTGTGTTATAAGTTTTTTTTTAAAAAAAATTTGTTTTATGAATTTTTTGAGTTATTGTTTTATAAGTTTTTTTTGAATTTTTGTTTACTGAATTTTTTGAGTTTTTTATTATAAAAACATGCAAAAAATTTTTGAAGGTTTTAATGTTTGCAGTTTTTTTGTATTTTTGATGATTTTTTTATTTTTGCAGAATATAAAAGTGCAGAAATGGAAATAAAAGAAAACACTTCTATACTTAAACCCAACATTGTCCTCAATATCATAATCTAAGTATGCAAAATGATAATAGACAAAAAAAATAGGTACAAAAATAAAAAGGAAGGGTAGTAGCTTCCCTAAGACGAGTGAGGGGAGGCTTGGGTTGAAACCCTGCATGAGTAATAACAAAAGGCAGAAAGATAATAAAAAATGAAAAATCTAAACAGGAGAAAAAGTATGCGGGTGGTAGGGGGAAAGTGTGTGTGTTACCCGAAGCTAACGTCTTAGCTCATGAGCATGTACAGAAATGCGATCCACTATCGCGCACAATATTGTGAAGCGCTGAAGCGAAAAAATAGATATATAATTTTTAATAATAAAAAAGTTTTATTTACTTCAAGTGTTTATTATGATTTTTGGTAATTGTTTTTTGGTTTTTTTTGAAAAGAAAGAAATCATGTTAAAACAAAATATATATACGGATTTATTTTTTGGTTTTTAGTATTTTTTTTAGGTTTTAGTGTTTTTGTTGTTAGTAGGGTTTTTGGTTTGTTGTTTTTTTTCTTTGTTTTTTTGAGTTTTATAGTTTTAAATTTTTAGTTTTAAGTGGTTTTTTTCTTAGTTTTTTTATTACATAAGTTTTTTAAAAATAATTTTTTCTTAGTTTTTGTTTGTTTATTTTTTTAAAGTTATTTTATTATTAGTATTAGTATTATGATTATTAATATTTTTGGCGGCCATTTATATATATATAGGTAAAAGTAATAGTTCTCTAGAGTTCAAAATAACGACACGAAAGTTCCCCGGCAACGGCGCCAAAAACTTGATGGTTAAAACTCGTGGTGCCCCACGGGTTTTATTTAGTAGAGCGGTTTATATATATTATTTTGGAAGGACGAGGCACGCAAATTTATTAATTATAAAAAATTGAAACTGAGTTTTAACGAAAGGAGGCAATTGCACCTATCGCGTGTAGTACAGGATATTCCAGTGTGGAATATCGAGGTCGTATTATTCTCGGAGTCGGGTTGATTATTTCTACTCTTCCCTAGAGGGGAATATTATTTTACCAATATTATCTTGTCAAGATATTCTTTATATATAATAAGTAGAAAATAAAAGCATTATAATATGGATTCGATGAAGAGCTTAGCGCAACCGCATCAAATAAAATTTGAACTAAAATAAACTTTTAATAAAAAGAGATCCTAAGTTTGAAATTAATTAAGGTGGAGACTTGGTCGTAGATATTCCACTAAAATTAGCTAACCTATCTCTAGGACTATCGCTCACCTGAACATTAAGTCTATTTGACCAGGCTCTCATCCGACGAAGGATTCATCTTAATGTTCGTGTTACGGTAAGAACCCTGCTATTGGGTGGGGAACCCAATCCGGTAGAGTTGCGCGCCTCCTCTCTCGAGGGTTAGTGCGGAAATCCCTTTACCCAGGGGTGATCGGTATATACGCACGGCATCTCAGCTAGCTAGCATATGCACTACGGAAATAGACCCCACACATCGATATGTGGTTCTACGCGTCGTAGACCCGGAGTAAACGTTAAATTAATTTAATTAATTAGGAAAATAGGATCTTTAATTATTTAAAGCAATTTTATCGGTCTCAATGCTCTTCGATACTGAGGGCTAAGAGCGGTTACCCACTCATCAGAATGGGGACGGCTTGCGGGAAAAAGTGAGAAAATTGAAGCAATGAAAAGAAAGCAGTAAAAGGAAAGAAGTAAAGGAAAGCAGAAAAGAAAGCAAAAAATTACGAGTCCTACTCAACCGAGTAGGCGGGATATGAAACCAGTAAAAGACAAGTCCCACTCAAACGAGTGGGCAGGAAATTCAAGCGAGTCCTACTCAAACGAGTAGGAGGAAATAAATGCACACACTCACGCACTCTATAGAAATTAAACTCACGCACACACTCTACAGAATTTAAAAACTCACATACACAAGTCCTACACAAATGAGTAGGCAAAAAATTAAAGCGAGTCCTACTCAAATGAGTAGGAGAAAATAAATGCACACACCCATGAACTCGATAGAAATGAAATACGCACACATACAACAAAAATAAAAAACCCACACACTCACTCTACTGGAAATAAAATACTCCACACACTCTACTGCAAGGAAAACACATGCACACACTCGACGGGAAGGAAAACACACCCACTCTACATAAAGTAAAACACACGCACTCTACAGAAAGGAAAGAAAGCGATGAAAATTATTTCATACACGCATGTACATGTACGAAAAAATGCGAAAAATAAAGTTTTCTAAAAATTAAAAACATTATATTTTTACCGGTGGAATGTGTTAAAATGCATAAAAAGCAGAAAGAAAAATTAAACGAGCAAAAGTTTAAACGAAAATCAAAGTGCTCGAAAAATTAAAACAAATACATTTCTACCGCTGGAATGCGGTAGAAATGCATGTAAAGAGAAAATAAAATTTAAACGGGCGAAACGGTTGTGAAATAAAAGCAAAATGAAAATGCTCGAAAAATTAAAAGTATTATATATTCATTCTTATAACTTGATAAAAACGCTAAAAAAGTGGAATAAAGTTGAAAGGAATAAAAAGTTTTACGAACAAAAAAGGAACAAAACTAACGAAATAGATAAAACCTACTTTTAAAATATTTTTATAAACTCATAAGGAGGAACATGAAGAGTGCTAAAAAGCTAAACTATTAAAACTATGAAAGCTATGAAAGCATAAAACTTTACTCATACACAAACACACCAATTTTAAAAGAATAAGAAAACAAAAATAAAACAAGTAAAAAATAAGATTACCTAAGAGAGATGCATGGATGGAATCCAAAGCCATATAAAGGGAGAAAAACACATATTTTATTAAGTAAAAACTAGTTACAATGAAAGCTAAAATCAAGAAACTAAAGTGAGGGGGAGAAAATTCCCTTACAAGGCGTTGAAATCATCTAAGCAGCATATCCCCTTAGGCAAAATGGTCCAAAGAAAAGAACAGGGTTTCAGACAGAGAGCTTCTATTTATAGGAAAAAATTTCAAAGTACACTCCCTTGGACACAGGCGTGTACTGGGGGCATGTCAGTAATGTACAAGATGTGATCCAGTGATTTGACGGATGGTTTGACTACTGGGCGGTCCACGTGGAAGTCACGCCCAAGGTCACGGGTGTGTCGGTGGGTTTGTCGAGGAGGTCGATCTAGGCGCAGGTCGCGTCAAAAAGTCGTTGCGCTATCTTGTAGGTCCAGGTGGAGGAGTCATGTCGGTGTTGCATCTTGACACGGGCATGTCGGGTCAGGTCGAAGATCGTCGAGCATGAATTCATCGATGGCGTGACACGGGCCTAGGTCATGGGGTGCATGCCTCGTCGAAAAGTTGTCGCGCTGTCTTTTCAGGCCAGGTGGAGGAGTTACGCCCATATCACATCTTAACTCGGACGTGTCAGGTCGTGTCGACGATCGTCGAGCATGAATTCGTCAATGGCGTGACACGGGCCTACGTCACGGTGCGTGTCATTTGATACGGGCGTGTGACTGGCATGTCATGATTTTTCTTCAAAAAATGGCTGATTTCACGGGAATTGAAGTATTATGCCCAGGTCACGGTCATGACCCAAAGTACACTGACGTGTACTATGCACTTTTTAATAATTTTCCTGAAAATTTCAGGAAACAAATTTAAAGTTAAGTTAGTACAATATTTATAAAAAAGAACAACTAATTAAGTAAAAATAACAAAAAATGACAAAAAGTAAACTAAAACTACTTATTTATTGTACGTAATAATACATATATTTACAACCCATCAAATACCCTCATACTTAAGCTTTTGTTATTATAGAGCAAAAGTTGGAGATATACTTATAAGGAATTAAAGAAATCCTAAATTTAGCTACCGCTTGAATTAATTGAAAGAAAGATAAAAATTAATATTTCGGGTATAAGAGTTAAGTCCTAAATTATGACAAAAATTTAAACAAAGGAAGAGTTTCTGCAGAAAACTTCTCGATATAATCAAACAGATAGTAAAAAATTTTATTTGTTATGTTAACAAAAATAGATTGGATTATGAAAACTTTGGCTTAAAAGAATTATATGAAATAATGAAATTTAAAAATTATGCTCTCAAAAAAATTTTAAATTAATTCTAGAATCATTTGAAATTGGCGGAGTGGAATGTTAAGTTATATGAAGGGTTTTGATTTTTAGAGGCGAGGGTATATTTTTTCTCTCGAACCTCTAATGAATTTTTTGGTTTAAATGTGGATGTTTAGAAAAACAAAATCTTATTTTCCACACAATATAAAATTTTTTAACAACTTCATAATGACCCAATGTATATGTATAGGAGTAATGAATTTTATCCTCTTACTCTGTAACATATAATCTTTTCAAATATTGGAAGCTTATGTTTACGGAACGAAATTTTATTCCTATTGACATATGGCCTTTTAAGGATCAAAATCATGCCAAGTATGACATGAAAAAAAAGAGATAAGTTTTTTGTTTTTCAAAAATAAAACTAAATTCAGTAAAAAAACTTTTGAGAGCAACCTTTATAAATTAAACGTTCCTATATTTTAAAAAAAAAGCTTAGAGAAAACATAATTGAAATCTAAGGTTTTTATTTTCTAACAAAATAAATATACAGCTATTTAGATTAATTAGAAGTAATGTTGAAAACAGGTACCTTATCTAAATAAAAAAGAATATGAAATTCTTTAAAACCTAATCCCAGATATCTAAATCTATCAATCTCCAATTAATAAATGAACAGTAAACAAAGAATTAATAAAATTCGCTTATAAATTAACTCACAACTAAATTTGTGGATAGCGAAAAGGGTTAAGAATAAGTTATTCGATTTATTGGTTACAATTTTTTGGGATTTTAGGGTTTTTATCATTTTTTTGAATTTTGATTATCATATTTTTTTGAATTTTATAGGGTTTTTATCTTTTTTATTTTTGGATTATTATTTCTTTTGAGTTTTTTTTGGTTTTTCTCTTTTTTTGATCATTATCTTTTTTTGGTTTTTTAGCGTTATTCTCTTTTTTGGATTTTCTAAATTTTTAGGTTTTTAACAAGTTGTGTACAAGAAAGTGGAGAGAAAGAGGTGTTATGTACACAGAAGATTAGGGAAAAGTGAAAGATTATTTTTTTTTCAAAAAAATTACAAAGTAAAAAAAACAAATTTTTTGAATTTTTTGTTTATAAAAAGAAGAGAGGGGGGAAAGAGAGATTTTTTTACAAAAAATGTACAAAGTAAAAACAAAGTTTTTTTGAACTTTTTGTTTTATAAGTTTCTTTTGTGATTTTTGTGTTTTATGAATTTTTTTGTTTTTGTTTTATAAGTTTTTTTTTGAAATTTTTGTTTTACGATTTTTTTGTGTTTTTGTTTTATAAGTCATTTTTTTTTGAATTTTTTTGTTTTATGAATTTTTTTGAGTTTTTTGATTATAAAAACAAGCAAAAATTTTTTGAAGGATTTAATATTTGCAATTTTTCGTATTTTTGATGAGTTTTTTTTATTTTTGCAGAATATAAAAGTGCATAAATGGAAAAATAAGAAAACACCGCCATACTTAAACCCAACATTGTCCACAATGTGGTAATCTAAGTATGCGGAACAATAATAGACAGAATAAAATATGTACAAAAATAAAAAGGGATGGTAGAAGCTTTCCTAAGACGAGTGCGGGGAGGCTCGGGTTGAAACCCTGCATGATTAATAACAAAAGGCAGAAAGATAACAAAAAACGAGAAAGATAAACTCGACCAAAAGTATTCGGGTGGTAGGGAGCAAGTGTGTGTGTTACCCGAAGCTAACTTCTTAGCTTATGAGCATGTACTGAAATGTGATACCCTATCACGCACAATAGCATGAAGCGCCGAAGCGAAAAAAATAAACATATAATTTTTAATAATAAAAAAGTTTTAATGACATCAAGTTTTTATTATGGTTTTTGGTAATTTATTTTTTTGGTGTTTTTTGAAAAGAAAGAAAATAAGTTAAAACAAAATATATATACAATTGTTTTTAGTATGTTTTTTTTAGGTTTTAGTGTTTTTGTTGTTAGTAGGTTTTTGGTTTGTTGTTTTTTTTTCTTCGTTTTTTAGGTTTTATAGTTTTAAATTTTTAGTTTTAAGTGGTTTTTTTCTTAGTTTTTTTATTACATAATTTTTTTTAAATAACTTTTTCTTAGTTTTTGTTTGTTTTCTTTTTAAAGTAATTTTATTATTAGTAATAGTATTATGATTATTAATTTTTTGGTGGCCATTTATATATATATATATATATATATATATATATATATATATATATATATATATATATATATATATATATATATATATATATATATATATATATATATATATATATATAGGTAAAAGTAATAGTTCTTCAGAGTTCAAAATAACTACACGAAAGTTCCCCGAAAACGGCGCAAAAAACTTGATGGTTAAAACTCGCGGTGCCCCACGGGTTTTATTTAGTAGAGAGGTTTATATATTTTATTTTGGAAGGATGGGGCGCGCGGATTTATTAATTATAACAAAGTTGAATCCGAGTTTTAATTAAAGGAGGCAAGTGCACTTATCACGTGTAGTACAGGACATTCCAGTGTGGAATATCGAGGTCGTATTGTTCTCGGGGTCGAGTAGATTATTTCTACTATTCCCTGGAGGGGACTATTATTTTACTGATATTATCTTGTCAGGATATTCTTTATTTATAATAAGTAGAAAATAAAAGCATTAAAAGATGGATCCGATGAAGAGCTTATCGCAACCGCATCGAATAAAATTTGAACTAAAATAAACTTTTAATAAAAAGAGATCCTAAGTTTCAAATTAATTAATGCGAAGACTTGGTCTTGAAGGTTCCAGTAAAATGAGCACAACTATCTCTAGGACTATCCCTCACCTGAACATTAAGACTATTCGACCAAGCTCTCGTCCGACGAAGGATTCCTCTTAATGCCCTAGCGTATGCACTATGGAAATACACCCCACACATCAATATGTGGTTCTATGCGTCTTAGACCCGGAGTAAACCTTAATTTAATTTAATTAATTAGAAAAACAGGACCTTTAATTATTTAAAGCGATTTTATCTGTCCCAATGCTCTTCGATACTGAGGGCTAAGAGCAGTTAGCCACTTATCAGAATGGGGACGACTTGCGGGAAAAAGCGAGAAAATGAAAGCAATTAAAAGAAAGCAGTAAAAGGAAAGCAGTAAAGGAAAGCATGAAAGAAAGAAAAAAATTGCGAGTCCTACTCAACCGAGTAGGCGAGAAATGAAAGCAATAAAAGACAAGTCCCACGCAAACCAGTGGGCAGGAAATTAAAGCGAGTCCTACTCAAATGAGTAGGAGGAAATA
This sequence comes from Platanthera guangdongensis, assembly GCA_039583875.1. Classification (NCBI taxonomy): domain Eukaryota; kingdom Viridiplantae; phylum Streptophyta; class Magnoliopsida; order Asparagales; family Orchidaceae; genus Platanthera; species Platanthera guangdongensis. Next base: position 66,829,187 of record CM077166.1, on the reverse strand, counting down.
AATGCAAACACTCATGCACTCTGTAGAAATTAAACTCACGCACACACTCTACAAAATTTAAAAACTCACACACACAAGTCCTACTCAAATGAGTAGGCAGAATATTAAAGCGAGTCCTACTCAAACGAGTAGGAGAATATAAATGCACACACCCATGCACTCGACAGAAATGAAATACCCACACACACAAAAGAAATAAAAAACCCACACACTCACTCTACTTGAAATAAAATACTCCCCACACTATAATGAAAGGAAAACACACGCACACACTCAACATGAAGGAAAACACACCCACTCTACATAAAGTAAAACACATGCACTCTACAAAAAGGAAAGAAAGCGATGAAAATTATCTCATACACACACGCACACGTATGAAAAAAATGCGAAAAACAAAGTTTTCTAAAAATTAAAATCATTATATTTTTACCGGTGGAATGTGTTTAAAATGCATAAAAAGCAGAAAGAAAAAATTAAAGGAGCAAAAATTTCAAAGAAAATCAAAGTGCTAGAAAAATTAAAACAAATACATTTCTACCGCTAGAATGCGGTAGAAATGCATATAAAGAGGAAATAAAAATTAAACGGGCAAAACGGTGGTAAAATAAAAGGAAAATGCTCGAAAAATTAAAAGGACTATATATTCATTATTATAACTTCATAAAAACGCTAAAAAAGTGTAAATAAAGTTGAAAGTAATAAAAGGTTATTCGAACAAAAAAGGAACAAAACTAACGAAAAAGATAAAACCCACTTTTAAAACCTTTTTATAAACTCATAAGGATGAACTTGAAAAGTGTTGAAAAGCTAAACTATTAAAACTATGAAAGCTATGAAAGCATGAAATTATACTCATACACACACACCCATTTTAAAAGAACAAGAAAACAAAAATAAAATAAGTAAACAATAAGATTGCCTAAGAGAGATGCTTAGATGGAATCCAAAGCCATATAAAGGGAGAAAAACAAGTTACAATGAAAGCTAAAATCAAGAAACTAAAGTGAGGGGGAGAAAATTCCTTTACAAGGCCTAAAAGTCATCTAAGCAGCATATCCCCTTAGGCAAAATGGTCCAAAGAAAAGAACAAGGGTTTAGACAGAGAGCTTCTATTTATTGGAGAAAATTTTAAAGTAAACACCCTTGGACACGAGCGTGTACTGGGGGCGTGTCAGTACTGTACAAGATGTGATCCGGCGATTTGACGGCTGGTTTGACTTCCGGGCGGTCCACGTGAAAGTCAAGCCCTAGGTCACGGGCTTGTCGGCAGGCGTGTCGGGGTTGTCGATCTAGGCACGGGTCGCGTCGAAAAGTAACCACGTTATCTTATCGGGCCAAGTGGAGGAGTCACGCCCCTGTCGCATCTTGACACGGGCGTGTCGGGTCGGGTCGACGATCGTCGAGCGCGAATTCATCGATGGAGTGATATGGGCCTAGGTCACGGGGTGCGGGTCGCGTCGAAAATTAGATGCGCTGTCTTGTCGGGGAAGGTGGAGGAGTCGCGCTCGTGTCGCATCTTGATACGGCCGTGTCGGGTCGGTTCTACAATCGTCAAGCGCGAATTCATCGATGGCGTGACACGGACCTAGGTCATGGGGCGTGTCATTTGACACAGGCGTGTGATAGGGCGCGTCATGATTTTCCTTCAAAACAATGGCTGATTTTACGGGAATTGAAGTATCACGCCGAGGTTACGGGCGTGACCCAAACTACACAGGTGTGTACTATACACTTTTTATCAATTTTCTGAAAATTTCAGGAAATAAATTTAAAGTTAAGTTAGAATAATATTTATAAAAAGAAACAACTTATTAAAGAAAAATAACTAAAAATGACAAATATAAACTAAAATGACTTATTTTTGGACGTAAAAATGCATATATTTATAACTCATCAGCCGGAAAGACTAAAATGCTCACGATGTTGTCGTCCTAGGGGCGGTGGTGGATCGGGTTCACCGAGAATGTGCCCTGAGAGCACGGGGTGTGTGGTCGTGTGTGCTTACGCCTGTGGTGAAGTGTGCTTAAATTGTACTTTCACTATCTTGTTTTGTTATACTAATAAAATGCAGGGAAGGAGCACCGCCGCCCCGATTTAGGGGTGGGGTCTTTATAATTTGGTTAGCCTTAGCTGACAGTTGCTTTTGTTTGCCACTGCTGCGGTGGAATGTTGATTGCAGGTGCTGCGGAGCCTAGTGGCAAGGAGCGGGCTAAAGCCCTAGTTGTTGTGCAGGCCCTCGAAGGCCAAAAGACAAAGTTTACTTTTATGCTCATATATGGCCGGCCTGCGTGCTGATGTTTGAAAGACATTTATTATTTAAAGTAAACTCTTGTAAGGCCATAGGCCAAGTACTTTGTGTATTTGTATGATCATTCCTGCTGTGGGTTTTTAGTGAACATTCATGTTGTAGCTTGGGTTCCTATAACTGTTTTAAAAAGTTTCCGCTAGAATGCTCTGAGATAGGATGCGTGTTCCTTTTGCAGTAATTTGGTATTAATACGTAACTCCACTAGCTGTCTGTGGTATATGGCGTGGGCCCCCAACCGGACCTTCTGTTATATCCCATATGACAGATGGTGGTGTTACAATTTGGTATCAGACTATAGGATTCGGTCTTGCTTATTTGAATTTGTGGGCGAATTCTTTTAAGGGGTGGTTAGCACATGTTTGTGCATCATTGTTATAATATAAAAAGAACCCATGAATGTCCACTTTGGAATGTAAATACACTTGTTTGAGTAACCTTAGCATTCCATTGATTGCCTTTTTGCAAATTTGTGTGTCTCCTAATTGAGCGTTTTTTACAACTATAGGTGACTAGGAGAGGTTTGAGTCAATCGCAATGGCAACATTTCGCGGAGAGTAGTGCACCAAATGGCATGCCTGAGACCCCTCCTTCTGTTGAAACCATAAGAAGCGTAGTTGAAGCGGTGTTCGCTGTGAATAATGCACAACATAGAAGGAATGTGCAACCCTATGTCCCTGAGGTAGCTTCAATGCCAGGTGGGGTGTTGGAGTAAATGGCATTTAGAAGACCATCTGGTCAACAGTTGAACATGCTTTTAGTGCAGGGGCGCACTCAGTTGATGAATATCTCAGAGCATTTCTTATGATAAGGCACTACCCAGGCTTTGAGTTGGAGAACGAGCAGTTTATAGTCGATAGATTTTATAATGGTCTGCATGGAGAGCTACGAGTCCTACTGCTTGGACAAAAATTATTGGGATTCCCAGCTTTGGTGGAGTTGGCTAGATCTTTGGAAGTAGATTTGGGAAAAGCCCAATCGGTGCGAGTGTGTAGGGTACCGAACCCTGCAGGCCTTTCAAAGGCTACATACCACAGAACGTTAAAACGAGGGCTAGAACATCTACTATCAAAGCTACTTACGCTTGTCATACTTGTGGCAAGGAAGGGCACTTTGCACAAGAGTGTCAGGGTGGTGCATAGAAGACAAAGAAAGGTATGTCAGGAACAGCTAAAGGACAGAGTGCCAGAGATCTGAAGGGAGTCCAAGGGAAGAACTACTTGAGTGCGAAGACGACGGAGTTCAAGATGCTGAACTCCATAAAATCTGTGTTCCGTAAGTGGAACAAGAAGGCTAAGACTTCCAGTCCAGCCACTTCTTCAAGTGGGTCTGGGGCAACCACAGGCCGAGCTAAAGGTGCTTGCTATAACTATGGAAAGTCGGGACACTTTGCCCGAGAGTGTTGGAGCGGACATCCAAAGTCCGAGAGGAAGCCTGGAGCAACTTATGAGGAAAAGGGGAAGGCAGTGGAGTTAACATCATCCCATTATGCTCCAGCCTAGCCTAGAGTGTACAATCTTGGCCTTCAGGAGGCCATAAAGCAGACTGACGTGGTGACAAGTATGAGTTAATTAAAATCAGATAAGCTTTATATATTCGGTACCTTTTGCGTGTTAGCTTGTGACTGCATGTGCTAGTCTTTGTTTTGATTTTTCGATTATCTGACGAGAGCACTGTTCGATACGGGAGCTTCGCATTCCTTTTTGTTCGAAGGATCTGTATCGCGCATCGGTGTACCTTCTTCGATGGCAAGGGATAAATTGGATGTGTTGTTGCCTAATGGGTGCTCATTGCGCGCGAATAGAGTCTGTTACGTAAAGACACGAATTATAGTCAAGAGTTTGACTTGCAAGCGCCGCTACTGCCGATAGTGGAGTTCGACGTAATCTTTATTATGGACTGACTCTCGGGGTAATGTGCATACATCGATTGCAACTGTAAGGTGGGTAGTTTTTTGAGTTTCCTGATGCATCCACTGAAGATCTCCCTGAGGCCCCGCCTCAGCGAGAGATCGACTTCACTATTGAGGTGATGCCAGGTGCCAAACCTGTGTCACTCTCTCCGTATCAGTTAGCGCCTAAGGAGATTGAAGAATTGGAAGTACAACTTTAAGAGATGTTGGAACAGGGGTGTGTGCGTCCAAGTTCGTCGCCTTGGAGCGCGCAGGTCCTCATTGTTAAGAAGAAGGATGGAAATTTACGACTTTGTATCGATTACTGGGAGTTGAACAAGCTAATGGAGAAGAATAAGTATCTGATCCCAAGGATTGATGATCTATTCGACCAGCTGGTGGGGTCGACTGTGTACTTATAGTTGGATCTGAAATCTAGATACTATCAGCTGCAGATATGGGAAAGTAACATCCCCAAGACAGCTTTCAACACACGGTATGGGCATTATGAGTTCACTATCATGTCATTTGAGCTAACTAATGTGCCATCCGTGTTTATGGATTTGATGAACAGAATGTTTAGAGAGTACCTGGAACACTTCGTGATAGTCTTTATTGATGATATATTGGTGTATTCGCAGTGCGAGGATGATCATTTCAAGCATGTGCATATCGTGTTGGAGACATTGAGGAGGAATCAACTTTATGCCAAATTCTCCAAATGTGAATTCTGGTTATCCTCGGTAGCATTCCTTGGTCATATAGTTAGTGGAGAAGGGATTGCGGTAGATCCGGCGTAGATAGTTGCGATATGAGAGTGGCATGTGTTATCTACAATGGCAGAAGTCTGGAGTTTCCTTGGACTTGCCGACTACTACAGGCACTTTGTCGAGAACTTCTCGCGGATAACGTTACCCCTCATGACTTTGATGAGGAAAGATCAAAAGTTTGTGTGGTCACTAGAGTGCGCGCAAGCTTTCTAAAAGCTGAAAAGACGTTTGACAACGACGCCTATTCTATGTTCGTCGAGTGGGACCGAAGGGTTTGAGATTTACAGTGATGCTTCGGGTAGTGGTTTAGGTTGTGTTGTACTATAACATGGGAGTGTAATAGCGTATGGCTAGCATCAGCTGAAGGTACACGAGAGGAATTATCCGGTCCATGACTTGGAGTTTGTGGTTGTGATATTTGCGTTAAAGTTGTGGAGGCATTACCTATACGGTGTGAAGGTCGATATCTATACCAATCATTAGAGCCTGAAGTACTTGTTGTACCAAAAGAACCTAAATATGCGGCAGCGGAGGTGGATGGAGCTCCTGGGTGACTACACCTTCAAGATACATTAGGTGTCTGGGATTGGCAATGCGGTGGCGGAGGCGTTTAGTAGTAGGACCCCCGCGCAGGCCAACTGGTTGTCGGTTCATGATGTGCATTTGATTCATGATTTGGAGGCATCAAAGATCTCTTTTTTGACAAGAGACGATTGTCGAAAAACAATTGAACTGGACAGAGGTGCAGTATGACCTTGCTGATGGGATTTGGCAGGCTCTAGATTTAGATAACAACATGAAGCAGGCCATGGATGAGTCTTTGGATGGGTCAAATTCACAATTTGTCATTGTTGATGGACTGTTATGGAGGGACAGTCATCTGTGCATCCCAAATGTGGGTAAACTACGGGTGGAATTGATGTACAAGGCTCATCATACCAAGTACTCGATTCACCCTAGGAGCACAAAATGTATTATGATATGAAAAAGTTATTCTGGTCGCCAGGACTTAAGAAGGATGTGGAATTTTATGTGGCGAAGTGTTAAACGTGCTCCTTGGTGAAGGCGGAGTGTCAAAATCCTGGAGGTTTCTTAAAGTCCTTACCTAACCCGGAGTGGAAGTTTGATGATATTTCAATGGATTTTGTGCATGGGTTGCCAAGGTCGCAGAAGGGAAATGACGCCATCTGGGTGATCGTAGATCGATTGACGAAAGTATCGCACTTCATTTCGAATAGGAAGGATGATTCGGTGGATAAGCTGGCAAAACTTTAAGTGGATAACATTGTTCATCTGCATGGTGTGCCCCACAGTATCGTGAGTGATCGGGATGGGTGCTTCATGTCCAATGACTGGAGGTTGGTGCAGCAAATGTTGGGGACCAAGCTGAGTTTCAGCACGTCCTTTCATCCGCAGACGGATGGTCAGACCGAGAGGGTCAACAGGACGATGGAGGACATGATTTGCATATGCATCTTGGATTACGGAAAGCGGCGGGAAGATCACCAGTACATGGTGGAGTTTGCGTATAACAACAACTACAAAATGAGTATTCTAATAGCGCCCTTCGAGGCCCTTTACAGTAAAAAATGCCTCAAGTCGTTGTCTGGTGGGAGACAGGTGAGTCGAAGCAGTACAAATGACAAGAAGTGGAAGGCGCCACTTCATTGTTACAAGCAATACGGGAACGATTGTTGATCGCTCAGGACAGGCATGCTAATTACTATAATGCCAAGCACAGGAATGTTGAGTTCGTTGTTGGAGAATGGGTATATTTGAAAATTAAGCCGTTCAAAGGTTTCTCTCGGGTATGATTCTTGAAGAAGCTGAGTCTGAGGTACCTTGGACTGTTTGAGATTCTAGAGCGAATTGGCGAAGCGGCCTATCAACTAAAGTTATTAGTGGAACTGAGTGGTCTACATGATGTATTCCACATATCAGTGTTGTAGAAGGAGGTGCAAGAGCCTTCACAAGTGATTGCGGTCAATCAGGTACCTGTTGATAGTGGGTTGACGACGAAGGTCAAGCCCATTCTCATTGAGGACTCTGAAGTCAAGAGACTTCCTAACAAAGACATCAGGATGGTCAAAGTCTGATGGGACAACTGCGGTCATGAGGAGCTATCGTGGGAGCGAGAGCAGACCATGCTTGAGGAGTATCCCGAGGTATTCTACTCAGGTACCGTTTAAGTTTTAGTACTTCCTATTCTATAATTTTAGGATAAAATTCTTTTAAGTGGGGGAGAATTTTAATGCCCCAAAACTCGAAAATAATCTGGTAGCATCTTAAGGCCAATCTGGGGACAGGCAAGGTTCACACGGCTTTGGACACGGGCGTGTCCAGGGCCGTGTCCTGCTCTGTGTCGGCTGGGTAGTGTTGAGTGAGGCATACGGCCTGGGACACGGGCATGCCCCGGTCGCACACGGTCATATCAAGGTCAGACACGGGCTTGTACAGGGTCGTGTCCTTCTCTGTGTTAAATAGGCTGTGTCGGGTGACGGACACGGCCTGGAACATGGGCTTGTACTGGTCGACACGAGCGTGTCAGATCTTACCATGGGCGTGTCTAAGCTCATGTCCTGGTCGGGGCATGATGGTTTCCTATGTCACTTGAGGGACACGCACCGTGAGACGGGCGTGTCATAAGCTGACACGGGTATGTCAAACAGTACACGATCGTGTCTGAGCCAGTGTCCTGTTCTGCATTCGACGATCGTGTTCAGATCATGAGACACGGCATGTGACACGGGCGTTTCACAGGCCGTGTTTGGCCTAGGATAGTGTTTTTAAGTGAGAATCGTGGCCGTTCATTTCCTTCTAATAGGATCCAACGGCCCAGAGATCTCCCTGCTGTTATAAGGCCGGGAGATGAGGGTTAAACGCTCATTTTCTCTTAGGTTTTCTCTTCCTAAAGTGTTAGAGAGAGGGGATAGTAAGGAAGAAGGAGAAGGAGAAATCCGGACACCGGTGGAGCTTCGGAGCCCCAAATCGCGTGCCGAGTGCAGATCCGTGGAGGTGAGGCCGTCGCGGTGCTTTCTATCTAGCTAGTTTTCTATGGCGCCAAAGCGAACCTCTAGGGTAACGATTCTCTTCTTGGACATAAGTCCTCTTCCTTTCTTCATAGTAAACCCACTCTCACGAGTATGCGGTGAGTGTGAGGTGTTTCTATGGGTGGATACGAATAGTCCTCCTAGTTTTGCATATAGAGTCCGGAATCAAAGTACGAACATAGACATGATGTGTGAAGCCTACCCAGACAAGTTGGTCTGGATCGGTGATGTTTTTTTATGCATGTATAGCCGGATAAGAATCTGTGCCAATGGTTGTTTTCGAGTTTTCTACATGGTATATTGTAATAGGGAGCCTTTGGGACTAACCCCAAGGTCCACCCGGAATACTGTGCAGATGTGTTGTTCTGCCATCTTGGTGGCCTGGGAGCCAACTTGTACATAACTCGGTTATGTAAAATTGTGTGATCGATACTTCGGGACTCAGGGAAGCTTGACTCACGCCAATGACTTAGATTGTTGTGGTGATGTGAGCAACGGGTTGAGTGGAACTGTACCCGCTCTATGTGGTTCGGTTAAAGAGACCTAAGGTATTTGACACTTACCGATGACATAGAGGGAGGGTCTTAGGCTTCGGCTGAAAGACTAAAATGCTCACGATGTTGCTGTCCTGGGTGCAGTGGTGGACCGTGTTCACCGAGAATGTGCTCTGAGAGCATGGGGTGTGTGTCCGTGCGTGCCTACGCCTGTGGTGAAGTGCCGCCCTGATTTAGGGGTAGGGTCGTTATAATTTGGTCAGCCTTAGCTGACCGTTGCTTTTGTTTGACACCGCTGTGGTGGAATGTTGATTACCGGTGCTGCGGAGCCTAGTGGCAAGTAGCGGGCTGAAGCCCTAGTTGCTGTGCAGGCCCTCGAAGGCCAAAAGACAATGTTTACTTTTATGCTCATATGTGCCCGGCCTGCGTGTCGATGTTTGGAAAACATTCATTATTTAAAGTAAACTCTTGTAAGGCCATAAGGCCAAGTACTTTGTGTATTTGTAGGCTCATTCCTGCTGTGGGCTTTTAGTGGACATTCATTCTGTGGCTTGGGTTCTTATAACTGTTTTAAAAAGCTTCCACTAGAATACCCTGAGTTAGTACGCGTGTTCCTTTGGCAGTAATTTGGTATTAATACATAACTCCACTAGCTGTTTGTGGTATATGGCGTGGGGCCCCGGCTGGATCTTCTTTTATATCCCATGTGATGGATGGGGGTGTTAGAGGGAGTGTGATCTTCCTCGTTGGAAAGTGATTGCAAACACCACAAAGGTTTGGGGGTTGAGTTTTTGTTTTTGAACAACTAAAATTAATTATGCGGGTCGCCTTCACCGCTTCACAATGGTGGAATACTCTGATGAGTATTAGGGCGTGTGGCCGTAACCGTTGAGGTTTGAAAACACCTCTTCGCCAAGCCAGCCCCTAACACACGTTAGTGCGGCGCATCACCAAGCAACAACCCAAAGCAAGCAAAGGAAGTAAAGCTAAACTATGAGCTACAACAACATTTGCAAAAGTAAACCATCATGAACATTGCTAAGAGTTCCTAGCAAGTTTAACTAACATCCAAAGCATAGAAACAACATCCAAATGAGAGTAAAGAGGAGATTTTCAACCCAACGCTTGAAGGCTAGCCACGATTCTCGGCCGGAGTCGAAGGTTGTTGGTCTTTGTCCGGGCTCGGTCGGTGGATGACGACCGAGGAAGCTTGAAGTGCTGTCACCTACTTCAAAGGTATTTTCCCCATCTTCTTCACGATCTATGAAGGCTGGTAGCCGCTGGAAAGCTCTCCAATGGTAGCGATAAGGAGCTCCAAATGCTCCTCTTGAGATGGAGATGAAGAAAATAGCGGAAGATCTTCGCTTGCGGTGAAGTTTGGAGGAATAATAGTGGTTGGATGAGCCCTCCAAGGAGGTGAGAGGAAGAAACGGCTGGAGGAAGATTTTCCTGCTCAGAGGAGCAAAAAATGGCCGAATCCTTTGCTCTAATCAACTCCTAAGCTTAAATACGAGTAGGTCAGAAAATGGTCATGCACTGTTTGGTACACGACCGTGCCTTAACCGTGCGATATTAACTTACAGGACAAAGCTTGCGGTGGAAGATGAGTTGACCAGTGCTTTTTCCTCGCGCACGGAGGCTTCCCCCCGTACATGAAGGAAAACAGACGGGTAAACACAAAGCGCTGAAATTTCTGACAAGCAGGTGGAACTGTGCATTTCACTCGCGTACGGGCACTTCTGCCCGTACGTGAACAAATCGCATGATTAACCACAAAGAGCTATAAAACTAGATAACTACAGGAAAACTGTGTGTCTCCTTTGCGCACGGTTTAGAAGAAACCGTGCATGAAGAAATCACACGGGTTGGTCAATCCTCTAGAGAAACCTGCAGAAAACACACGATTTGGTAAAAAGCGCGCACTAAGGAAACGCAAGACCGTGCATTTTCCACATGTCAGAATTCTTGATTTGGGGGATAACTGACCGCCTACACAGCAAAAACCATAGCTGGAGCAAAAGCTTCCAGCAGCAATATATAACATAAAATAACCAAATTTGCACGGAGAGTACCCCAGTACTTTCCCCCGACATCCCAGTGGAATTCACAAACCAAGATGGGCCGAAACAGTACAAAATTGGCAAAGTGAATCCCTAATCAAATATACGACTTTTTCTACTAAAATAGTAGTGCACATGTAAGATAATAAGAGCAGATGAGTCCGGAAAATCCTATATAAATCTGACTCATCATTCACCTGGTCTTCTTGAGCTTCCTAGGGTTTTGTAATGACCTAGTCATGACAAAACCACATTTAGTGGTCTAGTTGATTGAGGACTGTTACAAACAGTCCTTTGGAAGGTGAATGTGGATGGAACATCGGGAAGGCACTCATTGGGCGTATGGGTGATTCTAGAGAGTCTGTAGGGAATGTGGATAGAGCAGACCGTGGTCATCCATTTTCTCATCACCAACAACCAAGCAGAATTGTGGCGTTGATCGCAGGGCTGTGGCTGGCCAAGGAGCTAGGAGTTCATGATGTGGAAGTGCTGACAGTGTCCATGATGGTGTCCTCTCAAATCAACGGCGACTTCGAACTGAGACAGCCCACCATTCAGTTGTACCTGTCAAAAGTGAAGGGGGTCATCAGCATGTTCCAAACATTCTCCATCCGACATGTTCCACAGGAGGAAAAAGAGTAAGTGGATCAGCTAGCTAAGTTCAAACCCCATACGGGGAGAACCCTCACTTACTTATTTTTCCCTTCCATTGATGAGGGAGAGCTGATGGAAGTGGATCAGTGCTCCTCCTGGATGGACCCTTGTAACGCCGCCAATTTTTAAATGATTATTTTAGTTCTTCTAATTGTGTATTTATGACATCGGGGCGTTACGTTGATGCGTAGCTTGCAGGTACCTTTGTCGGAGCGCGGTTTTCTACTTATAGGTATCTGAGGTTTTGATTTGGGGTTTCTAGTTTGGCTATTTTCTTGTGAGTTTCTGAATTTTTCTCGCTAGCCGGATTTGTTTTGGAACTCGGTGGAGCCTTATTGTGATATTTGGTGTTTTGACTTCGGGGGGGGGGGGGGGGGGGTTACCTGAGTTTGGTTTCGTAGCGTCGATATTTTTCTACGGTGTGAATTTCATTGGATTTCAAGTTGCTTTGGGTTTCGGGTTGCTAAGACGTTTTTTTAGAAATTAATTATAATATAATATTATTTATAGATATATATATGCCTTTGCGTCAAATTGGAACCCTATTCATCGTCACTTTCTCGATTTGTCATCTGTTTCACGAAAGAGGAGAGGTCGGCATTGTCGCATGCTTTTGTCCATCAACCGTGTGCGTTTGGTGGTCAGTTTCGCCGGAGGAGTAGAGATTCGAAAAGCTTTTTCCTAGATCTACCCATGTTTGGTAAGTATTTCCCATTTCATGGATTTTTGAACGTTATGGTTTGCGGTTTTGACCCTCTATTATGTCGTAAAGTTTCAGAAATCGTTGCCTAGTAGTTCTTGTGGCCGATCCTTGTCGCAGAGATGTCGAAGTGTCGTTTTTTCGGAAGCTTTGAGGCAAGTGGTGATTTTTCCGTGGCTTTGTTATTTCTTTCATTTCTTTCCCCTTCTTTCCATCCTTAGAATGTAGGAGTAGTATAGGGAGTAGCCTTGGAGAATCTAATAGAATAGTATAAATTTCGTCCAGGAAATTCATAGAATATGATAGCATAGTCTAAGAAAAAATCATCAAATATAGGTATTTTAGCCTAAGCAAAATTCGTCGGGTTTGGTTTATAACTTAAGGAAAATTATTTGTATATGGGGAGTATATTCGAGTGAAAATCATTGAGTATGATTCGTTGAATGGCTGGCGTTGAGTTCGTCAAGTATCATTGGTCATGGCGTTGAGAGAAGGCAAATTCATCAAGTATTCTTGACGAATTTGTCAAGTAAGGCTTAGGCTTAGAAAGAGCTGAGTGATCGGGCCGCTAAGTCCTTTTCGTCGACTATATATGCCGAATCGAGTCTTGTTCGTCGAGTATCGCCGGGTGTAGCCTTTTATCTCCGAGTCTAATTCATCAAGTATTCCTTGGTTTCGTCGGGTATATTCGACGAATTTAGCTGGACTTAGAATATTTTCGCCATTTTGTCAATTTGCCGAGTATGCATCTTAGGGTGGTTTTTTGGGGGTTTCTCTCTCCTCTAATCATGGGTGTATTTTGGTGTTAGGTTTGCGGATTTATTGGAGTTTTGGAGGTGGTTTTGACGGCTAGGTTGGCAATGGATAAAGGACCACCAACATGACATCGTTTCGTGAATCATTGCACTTGGTGGGTTTTTGTTTCTTCTTATGGACTATTGGGTTGTGTTGGATAATGTGGCCACCATCGCAGTTCCATTTTGAGATGTTTTCTTGGTTTGTTAGTTTATGTTTGACAATGTGGCAACCGACTCAAAACCCTGGTTTTTGCCAGTGCTAATGATTCACATGTTTAGAGCTGTTTAGTCTCATTTCTTCATATTATTTAGTCATATGTTGGATGCTTACTCTTGTAGATCTTATCGAAACATGAATTCACTTTGCACTTGGTGCAATTTATCTTACTTTACTATTGAAATTCATGCTTTACTTGTTTAACTTGACTTTTTAGCAGAGGTTTATCAGCCATTCTTATAGTTGGGGTTTGTAACCCTTCTTGTTTCCCTTTGATTATTACCTACTGATGATATTATTCACCACTTGTATTTTCTTGCTGAGGTGTTCTTTCTTTGAATGCCTCAGGCTCGGAGTAATAGCCGGTTGAGTGGCTAGGGTTTGGTTGTGGCTTGCATTCTGCAGTGGTTGCGGTTGCCTTTACCTCAACGATTGTGAGGTAGTTGTTGTTATTTTGTTTTAGTCCAGACATACATACCTTTAGTGCATTCGTGTCATGTTGTTGACTCCCACTAGTGGTTTTCTTGTATAATATTAAGTACTTGCTAGCTGCTAAATCTGTTCCTTTGTGAATGGTTGGTTTTACTTGCTCTCTGGGAAGGTTTTATGCTAGAGTTGCATGTTAGTTACTCTTAAAGATATAAAATATCATTTTCCTATTTCATTCATAGAATATTTAAAAACTAAAGTCATTTTATTTTAAGAAACATAAAATCTATTTCTATACTTAGACTAAATCTAGAGTCATGCATATCATGAGTTGTCTTTGTTGGATGTTTACGCTCATGTAGGATGTTAATCAAATATAAACAAAGTACTTTCCACATCATATATTCATATTTTTAATCATGTACTAGTTGATCCACTTAGCCGAGGGATACGATACCCAAAAATTAACACAAATTACAGTTTTCTTCATATTAAACTTATGGATTTTATATAAAATGAAGATTTGGGGATTTGCCTGAGCGTCTGCAGTTATCCCCTGCATGGCGTTGCAACACGCCATGTGTATTCTTTTACTCTGATTTGTCATTTAATTGAAGAGGAAATTCGGGTCGTGACAGTTGGTATTAGAGGGATAGGTTGTTTGACAATTTGTCGAACGACTATCTCTGGTTATTTTTAGTTTGTCTTGTTCCATCTCAAACACACACTGATGTGTCATCAGTACATCTTGGCTGAATCATGAACACTACACTCAATAGCATGAAAAGAAGTATACATGACATATTATATAGTATGGGATGTGAAAGTGCAGCTAGATCTGAAATACTCTAGAGGGGGGGTGAATAGAGTATGGTGCTTAAAATCTTTTTACAACTGTTGTTGTAATCTGAGTGAACAGGGAAGCAATTATTAAATCTAAGTACAGCAGATAACTAATTACAACCTACAAAAGAAATTAATCACAGATCCTAACTAATCACAAAACAATCACAGCCAAAAACAAAAGATAAAGACAAGCAAGCCAGAAGACACAAGGAGCTATAGTGGTTCCCCTAAACATGGATACATCCACTCTTCTACCAACCTAGGTAGGAATCCACTGTAGGATGAGTTGATCAGGTGTCCTGGGCACCAATGAGCTTTTGATAAGGTGCTCAAAAACCAAATCAAATTTTTTGATCAAGTGTCTTGCCACCAATGAGCTTTTGACAAGGTGCTCAAAAACCAAGCACAAACTTTTGAAGGGAGTTTGAAAAACCCTTTACAGAGATGGAGATGAGAGAGTTATGGAAGTCTTCTCTCTCTCAAAGCAGCTGAGAAGACTATGTGGATTTGATGTTGTCAAAGCTCCCCCTGAGTTCTAGAGATGTTCAAGAAATGAAGCTTTGCTGTAGGGTGATAGGCCTTCAGAAGTTGATCTCCAGCAAATGATAATTTCAGCAACAGCTGAAATGTTAGGTGTCTGGAGTCTTTGAAAGATGTTGGCCTTGAACACTTGAATCAAAGGGGATCTGAAGATTTCAGATTTGTTGATCTCCTTTGGTGTGTGTTCTTGTATGAATTCTTTGAGACAGAGAGTGTTTTGTTCTTGTTATTCTTGTTCTATGTTGTCTCTTCTGATAAAAATCTCAGAGATCAAAAATCTTGAGTTTTATTCTCTGGTTCTGAATAAAAAATCATCCTCTGTCAAGAATAGCCGTTGGCCTGTCATTAATTGCATCCTTAATTGCAAATGTCTTCTGGGGGAAAGTTCAAAGAAACATTCGTTGATAATCCCTTGAAACTTGGTCAAGAATAAATGAAAACGGCTAGAAAATCTTCTGAATTAATTGCTGAATAACTCCTTAACTGTCCTGATTTTGAATCTTGAATAACATTGAATTCTTCAGAAAATCGTCGAACTGAGCTCTGTTATCGTCGAACTGAGCTCGGCGATTTGGACTTATACAGCAACAGAGATTGTCGATCTAAGCTCAACTATCGTCGAACTGAACTCAGAGATAGAGAATCAATACTGAAGTCAAGATCGTCGAACTGAGCTCGAAGATCGTCGAATGGAGTTCGATGATTTGTTAAAGTTGAGCTCAGCGATCGTCGAATGGAGTTCGATGATCCGTCGAAGTTGAGCTAGACGATCGTCGATTGGAGTTCGACGATTCGTCGTACTGAGCTCGACGATATGACTTAGTCTC
Source organism: Platanthera guangdongensis (assembly GCA_039583875.1). Lineage (NCBI taxonomy): Eukaryota > Viridiplantae > Streptophyta > Magnoliopsida > Asparagales > Orchidaceae > Platanthera > Platanthera guangdongensis. The sequence goes on along the minus strand of CM077166.1, from coordinate 66,813,604 downwards.
CTAACTGAAAATCCTTGATCTTGAGGGCAGCATCCAAACCTAAGTACTAACCCTTAGACTCAATTATAGTTGACCTTTAGAGCTATACAGGAGGTCAAAAACAGGTTTCCTAAAGACATAGTGATCCTGACCCAAATTATTAATAGGGTGTTCCAACAATCTCCCCCTATTTGGGTTAGGATTACTATTTACAGAAATTGGAAAACTTAAAAAAAACAACATACAAAGCAACAATGCAGAAAAGCAATAAGCAGGACATTGTAGAACCACAGATATATATTATCAAGATAATAATCAGAAATCAGAATGATTGTCACCTTACATAGTTATTCTTTCTCCTTGCTCTTTATAAGTTTGATTTCTCTATTAGGATTGAGAGCTTCTTTCTTTGACCTTCTGTCATCTGCTGCACCTAAAGAGGTTTGCTGTTTGGGCCTGGGAACTACAGTTTCAGGATGCAGCTCCATATATCTATCAGAGTCAAAGAATTTGCTTGAGCCATATCTTTCCAGTTCTTTCTTTCTTTGTTCAGACAATGTAGTGATGTTGGAAGAATCTCTGCCTTGCCCTTTAGCTTTCTTAATTTGATCCAGTGCAGCAAGCTCTTTCATCCTGGCAGTCCAAGCAGTAGGGTTGTTTTCAGGGTCTTCAAAGGGCACTGGTGGCTCATATCTGTTAGATGTATTATCTTGAGGAGCTCTGGAGGAGACTACTTCTTTTAGCTTATAGGGAAAGGGACCTGAAGTTGTGTCTGATGAAGTTTGTCCTTCCCTGGAGTAAGGATGTTGCCTTGAATAACCTTTTGAATAAACTTGGAATTCCCTCTGGTTTCCTTTGTAACTTCCTCTTCTAGATTGACAACCTCTGGACTGGCTTCCCCTATGATAAGATCTTGTAAGAGGCTGATAGGGGGTTTGGCTTTTAGTATGAGGTTGAGCAGCTGAGCTTCCACCTACACCTGCATCAGGAGGAGGTGGTGGAGGAGGATGACGATGATGAAACTGGGAAGATCCTTTCTCATACTTCCTCTTCTTCTTTATGGCTTTAAGTTGGTTCTTGGAATACTGCATCCAATGCTCAGTGATGGGGCAGTCATGAAGAATGTAATATGGTATGCCATTAGTGTCCTTGACTTTGGCTGGAGGCACTCTTTTCATGGCTTTGCTCCTTGCCTTTCTCTTCCTGGCAATAGTGGCAGAGGAGTCATCAGAATCAGTCCTGAATTCATCACTTTCAGAACTTTGCTCATCATATAGAGCATCAATCTTTTTCATATATTCTTTCTGAAGTTGAGTTGGAGTAGATGAAATAGCAGTGGTGACAGCAGCAGATACAACACTAGTGACAATAGAAGTTGTAGCAGCAGCAGTAACAATCATAGAGCTTTCTGGAGCAATCCTTGTAGAATATATAGCAGCAGTACTAACAGCAGCAGTTGGGGCAGCAACAGTTTCAGATGAAACACTTTCAGATACAACAACATCAGCAACAGTAGTTTCAGATATGATAGGTCCAGTAGCATCAATATCATCAGCAATAGCAGCAGGCTCAAATTCATATGCCTCTGTCATATGTATATCATCAGAAACTAGAACAACAGCAGCATCATTACTGACAGCAGCAGCAACAGGACTAGCAACCATATTCTCAGCAAGAGTAGCAGCAGCATATACTGAACTGACAAAAGAATGAATAATGCTAGTGTCACAACATGAGAAGGGCACAATGGCCTTGGAAAGATCCTCTGAAGGGTGGACTGCAACTTTCTCTGGAAGACAACTGAAGTAAGCTGAATCAAACACTGATAGTAAGGACCTGATGTCCACTGAGAAGACTGCAACTGGAGGGGTTGAAACTGGAGCTTGAGGAACAACAGCAGCAGCAGCAGCAACAACTGAAGAAACAGCAGGCAAGCTAACTTCATAAGGCATCTCCCCCTGCCTAGATTCAGAGAATGCTGGATCAAGGCACACTGATGAAGGGATTGCCTGAGGAAATAAAGAGGATAGCCTGGCAGAAAGAGCTGCCACTGACTGAAGTAATGGAGCCAAGGAGGTCTCCAATAGAAGAGATAGCCTGGGGGCTAGCAGTTCATATAACTGGTAAGCTAGGGCAGGAATGTCTACTTGCTCAGCAGTGACTGGAGCAGAGGTAGAGAGGGATGGATGAGCAATTGGTGATGGTGGTGGAGAGCTGGTGTATGGGGGAAGTGATGGTTGAGGTGAGGGTATTATGGAAATGGTAGACAGTGGGATTGAGATAGAGGGTGTGAAGGTGGGTTGATCAATAATTTCTTGCAGAAGTTCCTGGTAAGATGTTGATAAGGAGGGTAGCTCAGGAGGAGATGAGGGTGAATCATCCATGAAGGAATCATCAAGAAGATTGAAGGATGGAATGGTGGATGATGTTTCAATGTCTGGTTGAGGGTAGGAATATAATGGATGGAAGATTTCTTCTGTGACTGGAAGAGTTGGAATTAGAGATGGTATAGATGTTGGAGATGGGCTGGAGATGATGATAGTGGATGGAGTTTGAATGGTGGATGGAACTGGAGGAGATGGAATTGGAGTAGGAGGAGGAGAAGCAGCAGCAGGCAAGTCATCTGCAGGGGCAGAGACTTGAGGGGAAGTGACTATTACAGTCCTGGTGCCTGAAGGTGTGCTTGCAGAGGGCCTGCTGGGCTTGGTTATCTGCCTGTCCCATTTACCAAATAGGGCACAGGACAATCTCTTTGAAGCATTAATGTGTATCCCAGAAGATAATAGCAAAGCAGGGCATCTGTTCTGAAGGAATAGCCCTAGGATCCTCCCAAAATTCACAAAATTCTTATTGATTTTCTTTTTAATCAGGTCAAAGAAGACCTCTCCCCAGTTCAATTGTTTCTTGTCCACAATAGCTCACATTATGCATAGCTGATACCTAGAAATAGTATCATGTGCTGAGTGCTTGGCCAGCAAAACTTTGCCTACTACATCAGCCAAGAACCTGTATTCCACAGCTAGGTTCTTCTTCAGCAGCTTGCTAGGGTTAGCCTCAGAGTGACCCATTCTTGCAAGCAGATCAGCAAATTCCTCTCCAGACAGATCAGCAGAATCTCTACAAGAACTTAACTCAAAAACCTCTGTTAGAATAGGTGGTGTCAAGGGTACCTGGGTGCCAGAAATTGATCCAACTATTGTGTTTTGATCCTGGTTGTGGGCAGTGTAGACCCACTCCTTAATCTCATCAGCAGGCAGCTTGATCCTGCTGGTCATGATGGTAGCAAGTTTCTACTCCTTGAAGAGTTCCAAAATATCTTGAAAGACTTGATTAGTAGTGTTGAAAGACTCCATGTCAATGTCAAATCCGGCATCGAATTTCATTGCAGCGAGAACAGCAACAGAAATGGTCATGGTTAGCTGCAAAAATCAACAAACAAAACGACCAAGTGTAGAGATGTTTGGAGGGAAAGAGAATTTTTGCAGAGAGATCGAAAGCGCAAAAGGAGAACGACGGCAAAAAATGAATTTTATATTAGGGTTCGACGCAGAAAAGGAAAGATCGTTGAACTCAGTTCGACGATCGGGGCTTCTAAAGGAATTTGAAGAGTCTTCAATATCATCGATCTCCGTTCGCCAATATTGGAGAGCGTCGAGCTCTGTTCGACAATCGTTCAGAGAACAAAGTCGTCGAGCGCCGTTCGACGATCGTTGACCGGAAGAGATAGTTCAGACTATCTGAGAAGCGCTGAACTCAGGTCGACGATTTCGGAAATCGTCGATCTCCGTTCGACGATCTGGGGGAAAATCGTCGAGCGCAGTTCAGAGACCAGAAAGGCACTCTAGACACTAAAAAAATCAAGATGTTTACCTAGTCTTGGTCAATTTTTAAACTTTTAAAATCTTGGATATTATTTTAGACTTCCTCCATCTAACATTCCTAACTGATTTAGGAAGATGGTGTGTTTCTTTTCATCCAAGGGTTTGGTGAAAATATCTCCCCTTTGTAAATCAGTTGGGATATATTGCAGTTCAATTTTATTCTTGTCAACATTATCCCTTAAGAAGTGATGCATAATTTCTATGTGTTTTGTCCTACTATTGAGGACTGGATTTTGAGCTATAGAAATAGCACTGGTATTATCACAAAATATTTTAGACCTCTCTAAGTTGTAGGCATAGTCTAGGAGTTGGTTTTGAATCCACAAGATTTGTGAACAATAACTGCCTGCAGCCATATATTCAGCTTCAGCAGTTGAAGTTGACAAAGAAGTTTGTTTCTTACAAAACCAAGAGACAAGTCTGTCACCAAGGAACTGACAAGTTGCACTGGTGCTTTTCCTGTCAATTCTGCATCCAGCATAATCAGCATCAGAAAATCCAGTTAAATCAAATGCTGAATCTTTTGGATACCAGAGACCTAGATTTGGACAACTTTTAACATACCTGAGAATCCTCTTTACTAGTGTTAGGTGTGACTCTCTAGGGCTTACTTGGAACCTAGCACATATACATGTAGCAAACATTATATCTGGTCTACTGGCTGTAAGGTACAGTAAAGAGCCAATCATTGCTCTATATGTTGTCTGATCAACAGGTTTCTCATGTTCATCAGCATCCAATACAGCATTAGTAGACATAGGTGTTTTCATGCAAGATGCTTCAGACATACCAAATTTCTTAACCAATTCATTTGCATACTTGGTTTGAGAAATAAAGATGCCTTCAGCATGCTGTATGACTTACAATCCTAGAAAGAAGGATAGCTCACCCATGCTACTCATTTCAAATTTAGAATGCATTAGGTTGGAAAACCTTTTGCACAAATTTGAATCAGTAGACCCAAAAATAATATCATCTACATAAATCTGTACTAGTAGGGTATGGGACTTATGGGTTCTAATGAAAAGAGTTTGGTCTACTCTACCCCTTATAAATCCATTTTCCAAAAGGAAGCATGCTATGGTCTCATACCATGCTCTAGGAGCTTGCTTGAGACCATATAATGCTTTGTTCAACTTAAAAACATAATCAGGATAGGTTAGAGAGATAAAACCTGGAGGTTGTCTAACATAGACTTCTTCTTTGATGTCTCCATTGAGAAATGCACTCGTTACATCCATCTGATATACCTTGCAGCCTTTGTGTGCTGCATAAGCTAAGAAAATTCTGATGGCTTCCAATCTTGCAACTGGTGCAAAAGTCTGGTCATAGTCTATGCCTTCTTCTTGAGAATATCCTTGAGCAACTAGCCTTGCCTTATTCCTTACAATTACTCCTTATCATCCAGTTTGTTTCTGAACACCCACTTTGCTCCAACAATGGAGTGATCCTTAGGCTTTGGCACTAGTTCCCAAACTTTGTTCCTTTCAAATTGATGCAACTATTCTTGCATTGCAACGATCCAGTGTGGATCTTGCTCTGCATCTTGAATGGACTGAGGTTCAATTTGAGATAGGAAGCAAGTGTGCAACAGGTTTTGGTTGACCTGATTTCTAGTTTGCACACCAGCTGAGATGTCTCCAATTATTTGGGAAATTGGATGGTCTCTTGATGTTACTAAATCAACAGGGGGTGGTGATTGTTCACCAACCTGTGTTGTTGTTTCCTCTTGTGGTACAACAACTGGCTCTTCAAGTTATTTTTCTTCAATATGTTGAATGCTTTATTCATCTTCACTGCTTTCCTCTTTTTGAGTAACCTGTAACTTGTTCATATCTTCAACAAGAGAATGTACCTGCAAAGGTTCTATGGTAGAAGTGTTCTTCTCCTTGGAAGACATGTTAGATTCATCAAATGAAATGTGAACAGATTTCTCAATTTTTAGAGATGATTTATTATAAACCCTATAAGTCATGCTGATCATGGAGTATCCCAGAAACACTCCTTCATCAACTTTAGCTTGAAATTTTGCTAAATATCTCTTGTCATTATTATTTATATAGCAAATACAACCAAAAATTCTAAAATAATCAACTTAAGGTTTCTTCCCTTTGAGTAATTCATAGGGAGTCTTACCATTTAGTTTATGTATCAAACTTCTATTTAGCACATAGTTGGAGGTGTTCACTGCCTCTGCCCAAAAGGATAGAGGAAGCTGAGCATCTGACAACAATGTAGTGGCAGATTCAATAAGGGTTCTATTTTTCCTTTCAGCTACCCCATTTTGTTGAGGAGTTCTAGGAGCTGAGAAAGTGTGCCTGATCCCTTCACTCTGACAGAACTCTTGCATAAGAAGAGAATCAAACTCTGTCCCATGATCACGTCTGATCAGGGAAATGTGAGTATTGAACTCAATCTGTATACATTTGAGAAACTTTGTCAAACACTTGAAGTTATCAGACTTCTTCCTCAGAAAGAACACCCATATGAATCTAGAGAATTCATCTACAACTACTAAGGTGTAAGATTTCCCTCCTAGGCTTTGTACTGTAATGGGTCCAAAAGATCCATGTGTAACAGATACAAGATCCTAGGTGAATCACTCTTATTAAGTGACTTAAAACTATTTTTAGTTTGCTTGCCTAATTGACAAGCCCTGCAGAGTCCTTCCTTCTTGTAGGGGCCAGAAGGTAGTCCTCTAACAAGGTTGTCCTTGGATAGCCTAGCAATAGTTCTAAGGTTTAAGTGTCCTAGTCTCTTATGTCATAAAATATTAGGTCTACAGATAGAATTGAACAGGCAAATATCTACATTTGTTGAAAGAAAATCTACTAGATAGATGTTACCTTTACTTTTACCTATCAACACAGTTGTGTTGTCCTCTGACTTTATCTTGCATAATGCTTTGCTGAAAGTCATCTGGTAGCCTTCATCACATAGCTGACTGATGCTTATCAAATTATGCTTCAGTCCTTCCACATAAGCTACCTTCTTGAATGTCACTGTCCCAATCTGGACTGAACCATATCCTTTAGTTTGTCCAAAGTTTGAATCACCAAAAATAACTTTGGGTCCAAGCTTGGCTTCAAAGGATGTGAGGTTGTCCTTGTTTCCTGTCATGTGCTTAGAGCACCCACTATCCAAGTACCATTGCTGGTTTGATGTTGGATAGGTCTTCACCTGCACATAAAATAATTTATTTGTTTTTGACCCAGTTTACCTTGGGCCTAGGTTGATAACCTTTAAACTCAGAAATGAAAGACATCCCAGGTTGACTCTTATAACCTTCAGGATGATATCTCCTTGGAGGTATTATCCATTCAGTATAAGGGTTAAAGATTTGGGATGAAGGACCCCTAAGATTGGATTTTGATTTGCCCTTGAAGGAATTTCCAGAGCACTGATCTCTGTTCGACGATCATGGAGCTGCGTTCGACGATCTTGGGTCAGATCGTTGAGCTCCGTTCGACGGTCGACTTTGGCAGAGTTCAGGAATTTGAGATCGTCGACCTGAGTTTAACGATTTTTCCTGAGATCGTCGATCTGCATTTGGCGATCGTCGAGCTCCGTTCGACGATTTCTGCTGGAACATAGTTTTCTTGGGCAAATCAGAATTTTTCCTAGCTACCTCTACAACTCCCTTCCCTTTATCAGAAATGAACTTGATTGGGGTTGTTAGAACTATAGGTTGGCTGGATGAAGCACCCAAGCCCAGTGTACTATTAAATCTGGAGTTCAATGTGCTTGTGATGTTCATCAGCTTGATACTTCTCCCATTAAGGGATTCTTCAAGCTTCTTGGCCTCAGATAGCTCACCTTTCAGTGAATCTATCTGCTCCCTAAAGTACTCCAACTCCTGAGAGAGTTTGAGGTTTTCTGACTTTAAGGTATTATGTTCAGATAAATGATTTCTGAGAGAGATAATTTCTTTCTTAGATTTTAGTAAGTCTAAACATAATGTTTAAACTCAGATTTAAAGTCCTCTAAATTGAAATCAAATGAACTAATTACCTGGTCTTCTTCAAGTTGAGTCTCTGAATCTGACTCTGAGTCTTCTTCATCTGAATTATGTTGTGAGGCATTGATTGCCATCATGCAGAACTCCTTCTCTTCTGCATCATCTTCATCATCACTGGAGCTGGATGAGGCTTCTGATTCCTCTTTAGTTTCACTCTAGGATTCAGCAACAAATCCCTTTCTTGTGTGTTTGTTTTTGCTTGAGGAGGGTTTGTCATTGCCATTCCTCTTGAAGTCTTTCTCCTTTCTTCTTTCTTTCTTGTCCCTTCTGTCCTTATTTTTGTTTTCTGAACAGTCAGGTACAATGTGCCCTGGTTTCCTGCAACCAAAGCAGACAATCTCCTTATTATTTGACTTATCATACCTTGGCTTATCATGCTCCTTGTATGATCTCTTTCTAAAGTCCTTTCTGGCCATCTTGTAGAATCTTTTGACCAACAGACTGAGCAGTTCATCATTGCATGTGACTTTGTCTTCAGGCTGATCTTCGGTTGCTTTGAAGGCTATTGTCTTCTCTTTTCTTGTGGCTGGTGAAACAGCCTTCTGCTCTTCTTCTCTATTTTTGATTAGCAGCTCATAAGATTTGAGCTTGTCCAAAAGAGCTTCTGTGGTGATCTCATTCAAACTTCTGGCATCCTTGATTGGCCAGATTCTTGAGTCTCAAGTGCTTGGGAAGCACATTAGGATTTTGTCATTAAGTTCAGTCAGTGAGATCTCCTTATCTAAGGTCTTGAGTTCATTGACTATTAGACTTAGACTGTTATACATATCTCCAACTGACTCAGTTTCTCCCTTCTTGAAATTCTCATATTGAGATATGAGGTGGGATCTCCTGTCCTTTCTTTCATCAGCTGAGCCTGAGACTATTTCAGAGAGTTTATCCCAGATTTCCTTTGTTGAATTACATTCAGCCACCTTTTGAAATATGTCATCAGACATGGTCTGGGCTAAGATGTTCATAGCCTTTGCATCAGCTACCTTCCACTTCTTGATATCAGCATGTGTTCCTGATGAAGGTGGAACAGCATTTGTACTAGTGTTCTCTGGAGGTCTTGGACAAACTGTCAAAACAGAATTAAAAATATCCTCGTCAATAGAATTCATGTATAATCTAATCCTTGCTTTCCAAAGTGCAAACTTGGATAGATTGCACACTGGAGGTCTGGTTCTAGCATAATCTTTGTTTTGGGCCATGATTTGTGAAAACAAAATCTAATAATAAAATCTACAGCAAGCAGATCTAACTAGGAATCTTTGGGTTCAGGTATTATCCTATGCAACCACCAAGGTGTGGTATGTTTAACCAACCTCGCTTTGATACCAATTTAAAGTGCAGTAAGATCTGAAATACTCTAGAGGGGGGTGAATAAAGTATGGTGCTTAAAAACTTTTTACAACAGTTGTTGTAATCTGAGGGAATAGGGAAGCAATTATTAAATCTAAGCACAGCAGATAACTAATTACAACCTACAAAAGAAATTAAACACAGATCCTAACTAATCACAAAACAATCACAGTCAGAAACAAAAGATAAAGACAAGCAAGCGAGAAGACACAAGGAGCTATAGTGGTTCCCCTAAACTTCGGTACATCCACTCTTCTACCACCCTAGGTAGGAATCCACTACAGGATGAGTTGATCAGGTATCCTGGGCACCAATGAGCATTTGATAAGGTGCTCAAAAACCAAATCAGATTTTTTGATCACGTGTCTTGCCACCAATGAGCTTTTGACAAGGTGCTCAAAAATCAAGCACAAACTTTTGAAGGGAGTTTGAAAAACCCTTTACAGAGATGGAGATGAGAGAGTTATGGAAGTATTCTCTTTCTCAAAGCAGCTGAGAAGACTATGTGGATTTGATGTTGTCAAAGCTCCCCCTGAGTTCTTGAGATGTTCAGGAAATGAAGCTTTGTTGTAGGGTGATAGACCTTCAGAAGTTGATCTCCAGCAAATGGTAATTTCAGCAACAGCTGAAATGTTAGGTGTCTGGAGTATTTGAAAGATGTTGGCCTTGAACACTTGAATCAAAGGGGATCTGAAGATTTCAGATTTGTTGATCTCCTTTGGTTTGTGTTCTTGTATGAATTCTTTGAGACAGAGAGTGTTTTGTTCTTGTTCTTCTTGTTCTGTGTTGTCTCTTCTGATAAGAATCTCAGAGATCAAAAATCTTGAGCTTTATTCTCTGGTTCTGAATAGAAAATCATATTCTATCAAGAATAGTCATTGGCCTGTCATTAATTGTATCCTTAATTGCAAATGTCTTCTGGGGGAAAGTCCAAAGAAACATTCCTTGATAATCCTTTGAAACTTGGTCCAGAATAAATGAAAACGGCTAGAAAATCTTCTGAATTAATTGCTGAATAACTCCTTAACTGTCCTGATTTTGAATCTTTAATAGCATTGAATTCTTCAGAAAATCGTCGAACTGAGCTCTGCTATCGTCGAAATGAGCTCAGTGATTTGGACTTATACAACAACAGAGATCGTCGATCTGAGCTCAACTATCGTCGAACTGAGCTCAGAGATAGAGAATCAATACTGAAGTCAAGATCGTCAAACTGAGCTCGAAGATCGTCGAATGGAGTTCGACGATTCGTCTTACTGAGCTCGACGATATGACTTAGTCTCCAAACTGAAAATCCTTGGTCTTGAGGGCAGCTTTCAAACCTAAGTACTAACCCTTAGACTCAATTCTAGTTGACCTTTAGAGCTATACAGGAGGTCAAAAACAGGTTTCCTAAAGACATAGTGATCCTGACCCAAATTAGTAATAGGGTGTTCCAACAGGATGCATAATATGTGTTTGTATATGGATCCTCATAGGAGGAAACATGTGACTGTTATCTAATATGAGATGCATAACAATCATCACATGAATGTACATTAGATTTTGCCTTTCGTTACCTGCGATATTATGTAGTATGAGATGCATAATATTTCATGTGTATACCGCTCATAACATGCATTAAGAACTTTATTAGATTGCATAACGCAACATGCATGACATAACATAGCATTAGCACATGTGCCAAGCTAAAGATCTACATGATGACATACGCACACACTTGGGTTTTAAAGAAAAAAAGAATAAGAATTCATGCATTCATAGTTTACGCACATGAGTTAATAGGATGACGGTATATCATCCTAAGTTAAGCATGCCATCATTAATGAAAATCCCAAAGCAAGTTTGCAGCATGAGCAAGTGTCTAAACATGTATTTTCTGATCTGAGTTGTGTAGTTCTAGCGGTAAAGCTAGGTTTTGATTAGTTGTTAGTTTTATTCTTAGGATACCTCCTAAGTGCATTGCAATGAGAGCGAATACATAGTCTGAGGGCGAGTCGTGTAGTGCATAGAGTGAGGCAGAGATCGAGGGACTATGACAGAGCAATGAGGCTCTGTCTAGGAAGATGGTGGAGATGCAGTAGCAGATCCAAGCTCTGTTTTCTATCATTTCTGGACAACAACCAAGGGTGCAGGACCATACTGTGGGTCAAGCTAATCCCGATCATCCTGCTCCTTTAGTGCCTCCAGTCCTACTACCACCAAATATAAAGTTTATCTCGCATTTTCAGCGGCTAGGACATCCTACCTATGATAGTAGAGCCGATTTCATGGCGTTGGACGATTGGATTATTACAATAGAGGAGATGTTTTTGTACTCGGGGATTTCTGCAGACCAGTGTGTTATGGTAGCCATATATTTGCTTAAGGGCCTTGCAAAGAGGTGGTGGTTGAGAGAGAAGGAGAACCTTAAAGATGGATGCTCATGAGAATCCTTCAATGAGTTATTGTTGAAGACGTTTCTGACGTCGCTTGAGCGAAACCTCTTGATGAATAATTTTCTGTATCTAAAGAAAAAACAACTTACGGTCAGTGAGTATGAGATTAAATTCAGCAAGTTGGGCTGGTTTGCCCCAGATTTGGTTGCTTCAAAAGCTAGTAGAGTAAAGCGATTTCTGGGTAGTCTTAGAGTGACATCCAGCATCTGGCTAGTGCTAATGGATCTGGAAACTATGCTGAAGAAGTAGAAGCAACTTTACAGGTCGAAGCAATCGACAATGCTAAGAATCTAGGCATGTAGATACGAAAGGATAAGAGGAAGTCCGATAAGGGTAAGAGCTCCAAGGAATCTGGTTCTGCTTCAAGGAAGAGAAGCAAGGATGTGTGCAGTTTTTGTGGCCGGTCGGGCCATCCGTTCGATAAGTGTTTTAAGAGGTTTGGAGATTTGAAGCAGCAGCAGGTGCATGCAATTAAGAGCGCTCCCCAAGCAAATGGTTTGTGCTTCATGCAATCAGAAGTGTCACGATGCTGCCAAGTGTTGGTCTAATGAAAGGATCTCCTTTTAGTGTGGACAGAAAGGACATTTCAAGTCAGGTTCCAGCAGTCTCAGCCCCTACTACAGCCAGTTGTACTTCAGGAATTGCCACCGCCGCAGATCTTGGATAAAGGAAAGGGAAAGTTAAATGTGATGACTATGGAGGAAGAACAAACGTCCACCTATGTGATCTCAAGTTATATTCTAATATTGATCTAGTTTTTAACTCTTCGCTTTATTTTGATGTTTTCTTGTCTAGTTACGAATACGACATTATACGGAAATGTAAGGTAAAGAACTGTTGGGCACATGTTCTTTTTGATTCTAGTGCTACCTACTCATTCGTGGCTAGGAATTTTGTAGAGCGTCATCGTCTGACTCTCGATCTAGTTGGCGATTCGTTGTGCGTTAAGTCTCCTTCCGATGATTCAGTATTATCGGACCAAGGTATCCAGAATTGTCCGATGCTTTTAGGAGATTTCCTAGCTTTTGCTTATTCGAAGGTGTTAGACCTGGAGGACATTTATGTGATCTTGGGCATGGACTGGTTGTCCAGATATGATATGGTTATCCAATGCAAGGTTAAGTGTTTGGACTTCAAGATGGACAACGACCACCCCAGAAGAGTTTATGGTTTTCCGCGCTAGGATTCCCCGATTATTTCTGTGGTACTTGCTTGAATACTTTTGAATTATGGTTGTTTTGCTTGTTTGGTTTCTATTTTGGAAATTGTTGGTAGTTTGTCGCGAGTCGAGGATGTTCCTGTGGTGCATGAGTTTCCTTATGTCTTCCCAGATAGTCTTCCTAGTCTTCCACGTGAGGGAGATGTGGATTTTGTTATAGATTTAGAGTCGAGTACTAGTCTTATAGCTATGGCACTGTATCGTATAGCCCCGCATGAGCTGAAAGAGTTGCGTACCTAGCTTGATGAGTTGTTGCAGTGTGGATTCATTAAGACAATTTCATCATCTTGGGGTGCTCTCGTGTTGTTTGTGAAGAAGAACGGTGGATCTATGAGGGTGTTCATCGATTATAGAGAATTGAATAAGGTAACTATCAAGAATAGGTATCCCTTGCCATAAATATATGATTTGTTTGATCAGTTGAGTGGTAGTGCGGTGTTTTCGAAGATTGACTTTCATTCAGGCTTCCATCAGTTAAGAATCCATGAGTTGGATGTTCCACGAACCACTTTTCATTCTTGGCATGGACATTTTGAGTTCTTGGTGATGTCTTTTGGATTGACGAAAGCACCCTCTGCATTCATGGACATGATGAACATAGTGTTAAAGGATTTTTTGGACTGTTTTGTTGTTGTGTTTATAGATGATGTTCTGGTTTATTTTCAGAGTGCTGAGGAGCATGCCCATCACCTGTGGCTAGTTCTATCTTCTTTGAGGGAGCATAAGTTGTATGCCAAGCTGAGTAAGTGCGAATTTTGGTTACCTCAGGTTTCCTTTTTGGATCATGTGGTTAATAAGGATGGAATTTTTGTTTACCCAGGAAAGATAGCTGCCATTATGGATTGGAAAAGACCTATCACATCAAAAGAGATTAGAAGCTTTCTAGGGTTGGCAGGCTACTATGGAAGGTTTGTGGAAGGATTTTCTATATTGTCTACGTCGCTGAGTAGGCTTATGTAGAAGAATGCAGCGTTCCTGTGGAACAATAAGTGTGAGGAAGCTTTTTAGGAATTGAAAAAGAGATTGTGGACTGCACCAGTATTGACTTTTCCAACCAAAGGATTAGAGTATGTTGTTTATGTGGACGCATCGCATGTCAGGCATGGATGTTTTTTGATGCAGGAAGGAAAAGTAATTGTGTATGGGTTGAGGCAGTTAAAGATACATGAAAAGAACTACCCTACTCATGACTTGGAGTTTGCGGTAGTAATTTATGCCTTGAAGTTGTGGAGATAGCTTCTGTATGGCGCTTTGTGCAAGATTTACACCGAACATAAAAGTTTAAAGTACGTCTTCACGCAGAAGGAATTATATTTGAGCCTGCATAGATGGTTAGAATATGTCGAGGATTACGATGTCGAGATTCAATATCATCCGGGCAAGGCTAATGTGGTAGCTGATGCCTTAAGTAAAAAAGACAGCGCAAATCTTTGGACTTTCGGTGGAATCCTTAGGGGAGGAGTTTTTGATGATGGGTATCTTCTGTCGGAAGTAGCGGCTCAGCAAATAGCTTGGAAGTTGTAGAGCTTTCATGGATTGTACTTAAAATGATACATCAAAAGGATGATCCTGATTTGCAGCACCTTCATAATAGAACAGAGAAATGGGAGTTACTAGACTTTTCAATTAATGATGCAGGTACTTTGAAGTATCGCGGTAGATATTATATCCCCATAGTTGAGGATATTCTAGCTAAGTTGTGCAGTGAGGTGCATGTTTCTAGTGTTGCCTACCACCCTGGCTCCACTAAGATGTATATAGATTTGAAATAGATCGTTTGTTGGTTTGGAATGAAGAATGATATAGCCAGGTTTGTGTCTGGATGCTTCACCTGCAAGCATGTTAAGACAGAACAAGGACGGCCTGGTGGCAAGCTGACGTCTTTGGGGATTCCAAGTTGGAAGTGGGAGAGTATTTCAATAGATTTTATTTCCGGTTTGCAGAGATCTCCAGAAGGACTTGATTCAGTATGGGTCATAGTTGACAGACTAATAAAGTGTGCTCACTTCATGCCATTCAAGATTGATTACTGCATGAAGAAAATAATAGAGTTACATTTGGATGAGGTAATCAGACTACATGGTGTACCTATTAGTATTGTGTCGGATCGAGATTCCAGGTTTACCTCTCGTTTTGGAAGAGTTTACACGAAGGTTTTGGTACCTACCTCAGATATTCAACGTCTTACCATCTGCATACCAATTGTCAGATGGAGAGAGTAAATCAAATTGTGGAAGATATGATAAGATGTTACATCCTGGACTACGAATGAGCATGGGACGAGTGGCTGAGATTGATGGAAATTGATAACAATGATAGTTATCGGGAGAGCTTGTTGTAATACCCCCAATTTTTTGATATTTGGTTTAATTCATTATCTGGCGTGTTTATGACGTCAGGGCGTTACGTTTTCGCATTTTCGGCATTTGCCATTATTAGAGCGTGGTTTTAGCACTTAGGTTTTCTATGTGTGTGGCTGGGTTTAGCCTGTTTGCAAGATTTCCTTGCGAGCTGGGTCTATTTGGGTTACTCGGTGGAGCGTCTTTGAGAATGCTTGTGTTTTGGCTTCGGGAGGTGTTTACCCAAGTTTGATTCATCGAATATTAATATCGACTATCCCGTTGGGTTCGTAGCATCGGTATTTTTGCTATGGTGAGATTTTCGTAACATTTCGGGTAAGTTTGGTTTTCGGGGCGTTTTGACATTTTATTTAATTAATTATGTTATCCTATAATAAAATAATCAGATAAAAGAAGTATATATAGAACCCATCGCTTAAAACCTTATTCATTTGTCTCCCTTGTGAAACCGTCAGCTTATTATGGTAGAACGAGAGCGGCTGACTTTCCAAAGCCTTCGGCGACCGATTTCTGGAGTTTTGTGCTTGATTTCTTCTTTGAAGAGTGGATCCGGGTAGATCTCGCCTAGATCTGCATTTCTTTGGTAAGCTTTTCCAGTTTCTTGTATTTTTAGAGATCTAGGTAGGCGATTTTGACTCTCTTTCTTCCTCAAAAGTTTCAGGAAGTGTGGACTCAGGAAGTTTCAGGTGCGTTTACGTGGCGGGATTGGCGATTTGAGGCAAGTGGTGACATCTTCCCCTTACTAAGCTTGTCGTTTCATATATATATTCCATACTATTCTTCTTTTATAGTAGTTTTTGGGAATAGGGTTAGATCCAGCCTTTGCCGATCAGCTTTATGGTATTATTTTTCCGGCCAAGTTCAACAATCTTATCATTTAATGTATTAGTTTCTTGGAGTAGTTGTCAGTTTGGAGTGGTCAACGTTCGTTGAATTGAAGCTAATTCGTCGAATGGTGTTCGAAGAACAGAGGAAAATCATCGAACGGAGTTCGATGAATAAATCACAAATCATCGAATGGAGTTCGTCAAGCTGAGCCAATTCGTCAAAAACTGCTAGATTCGTTGAGTATAGCCATAGGCATTGAGTATAGCCCTTAGGCGTTGAGTGTAGCCATAGTACTGAATCCAATTTCAAGCATAAGTCCAAAAGTGTTGAGTGCACTCAAAGCATCGTTGAGTGTGTTGATTACACTAAATACCTTGCTGGGAGGTTTACGACGCTAAGTGTAAAAGCGTTGAGTCCGTTGAGTGCACTCAACGCAGCGTTGAGTGTGCTGCATACACTCGCGCCATCAGAATTTGATGCAAAGTCAAAAGGCATTGAGTGTGCTACCTACACTCAATGTGGCATTGATTATGCTGTATACCCTCGATGCCATCAGGAGATCTTGGAGTCTAAGTGTAAAAGCATTGACAGCGTTGAGTGAGTTACATCGTCACTTTTTTTTCTTTTTTTGGAAAGTTGAGTATAAAGCGTCGACAGCTTTGAGTGATCTGAACTCACTCAACGTCGTCGCTTTGTCTCTGCAAATCTAAGTGTTATAGTGTCGATAGCGTTGAGTGAGCTGAACTCACTCAACGTCGTTATCTATTTTTGGCAGCTAAGTGTTTAAGAGTTGAGTGAGTTGAACTCACTCAACACCATCGTTCGATTCTTGCTGTTGTGGTTAAGCGTTGAGTGTGTTGAGTTATGGCATCTAGTGCGTTGATTGCACTCGACGCGACGTCTAGTGTACTTGACGCTTTTTCCTTAGCTTTGTGTCCTTTCACCGATTTGACGTGTATCACTAAGGCTTAGTCTTGCCAAGCTAGACTCGTCGGTCTTCTGCTGTATTTGTAGAGTTTGGGTTTATGGGTATTTGGATATATGGGTTAGTTTGGTTGGCTTAGTTTCGTGAATCATTACACCCGGGCATGTTTGGGTCTCATTTTTGGGTTGTTGGGTTGTGTTGGATAAGATGGCCACCACCGCAGTCCCATTATTGAGATGTTTGGGTCTGTTAGTTCGGGTTTGATTGGTTTGGTCCCAACTCAGATCCGGTTGCGTTACAGAGTTTATGATTCACGTGTTTATTGAGCCTTTGCCCCGTTTTTGTTTCCTATGGATTAATCTTATGTTGTTTCTTCCTTTACTCGCAGATTGTTTCCAGAGTATAACTTCATTCGCACTTGGTGCAAATTTCTTTATCTTTTAACTTTATAAGTTAACTCTTCATTCTAAATCTCTAGTTAGTTTGCTGTTATTTCTTTTGACAGCTATTCAGGTTTCAGATTAGAAATCTTGCTACTCCATTGTTTACTGACAGTTTGGTTTGCCACTTATGTTTTTCTTTCTGAGGTGTTCTTTCTTTGAATGCCTCAGGTTCTGAGTAGTAGCAGGTTGAGCGGATAGGTTTGGAGTTTACTAGTGGATTGCATTGTTGTTGAGGTTTCCTCTACCTTAAGAGGTAGTTCTTTGTTGTTTTCTTGTTAGCATAGACACTCATACTGACCATTGGGTTCGTGTCAGTTTGTTGACGCCCACTGGTGGTTTCCTTTTGAATTGTTGAATACTTTGCTAAGATGGTAGTTTTGCCTTTTGTGGTTATTTTTTTTGCTCTATGGGAATTTTTTATGCTAGGTTGCATGTTAGGTATTTTCACCTATAAAAGCATTACTACTTGTACTTCATACATCTCATATTTCCAAAATTAAAATACTATTTTCTAGCTAACGTAAAGTCTATTTCTATACTTATAATTTTTCTAAGGTCTTACAAGTCATGGGTTGTCCTTTGGGGATGTTTATACTCTTGTAGGATTTTAATCAACATAACCAAAATATTTTCCGCTGTGTATAACTATACTTTTACTCTTGGAATAGTTGATCCACTGTGTCGAGGGATACAACCATCCAATTTAAACTGATTTTACTTAATAACTTATGGATTTCATATAAACTGTAGTGTTTGGGGTTTTGCATGAGCGCCTGCAGTTATCCCCTACATGGCATGACATCACGGCTCGTATTTTGTTTTACTCTGATATAACTTAAATGTTGAGAAAATATGGGTTGTGACTGTTAGTATCAGAGGGATGTTGCTTTCACAATTGGTCGAGCAACGTTCTTTTGTTAGTGTTAGTTGTCTAGTATCATTTCATACATACAACGATGTGTCATCAGTACGTCTTGGCCGAAGCATGAACACTACACTCCTTGCATGAAAAGAAGTATATATGGATCCACCATAGGTGGCAATATGTGACGGTTATGTAGTATGGCATGCATAACCATCATCACATGGGTGCCCATTAGCACAATTGTTTTCATTGCATGCGATGTTATGTGGTATGGGATTCATAACATTTCATGTGTATGTCGCTCATGCATGCATTAAGGCCTTTTAGAATGCATATCACATCATGCATAACATAACGTAGCATTTGCACACGTGCCAAGCTAAAGATTTATATGATGATAAATGTACACATATTGTTTTGAGTGAAAAGAATACAAATTCATGCATACATGGACTTTGCACAAGAGTTAATAGGATGATTATATATCATCCTATGTTTGAGCAATTCATCATTTATAAAGTTCCCAGAGAAATTTAGCTGCAAGAGAAATTATTTATGTATGTTTGGTCTATACTAGGTTGTTTGGTTCTAGCGGTTAAGCTAGGTTTTGACTAGTTCCTTGTTGAAATTATTAGAATGTCGAGAAGTCCTACGATGAGGTCGACTCCCCAGTCATAGGGTGAGCCGTCTGGTGCTCAGAACGAGGTCGTGATTGAAGAATTGCGATAGTGCAATGAAGCATTGTCTAAGAAAATGTTGGAGATGCAGTCGCAGATCAAAACCTTGTTAACTGTCGTTGCAGGACAACCGCTTAGAATTTAGGACCCGGTCATAGTTCAAGTTGTTCCATTTCCTCCTGCTCTTCTGGTTCCCCCAGCTGTGCTGCCACCAGAGATGAACATCATTTCACACTTCTAGCGATTAAGACCCCCTACCTATGATGGTAAGGCAGAATTCATGGCTTTGGATGACTGGATTATATCCAATGATGAGATGTTCTCCTACTCTACAGTTTCAGCGGACAAGAGAGTAATGGTTGTTGCCTCCCAGCTTAATGGTTTGACAATGAGTTGGAAAACTTAAAGGATGGTTGTTCTTGGGAAGTATTAAAGGAGATTTTGCTGAAGAAGTTTCTGCTGTCGGTCGGGCGAGATCGTTTGTTAAATGATTTCCTACACTTAAAGCAGAGGCAGCTCACAGTGAGTGAGTATGAGGTGGAGTTTAACAAGCTGAGCCGGTTTGCCCCGGATTTAGTAGTTTCTGAAGACAGTAGATTCAAGAATTTTTTGGGTGGTCTGAAGAGTGACATCCAGCAGTTGGCAAGTTCCTATAGTTCAGAGAGTTATGCTGAAGCAGTCGAAGGAGCTCTTAGGGTTGAGGCAATTGACAATGCCAAGAACCGAGGATAACAAATGAGAAAGGATAAGAGGAAGACTGTTGAGAGTAAGAGTTCCCAGGAATCCGGTGCTGCCTCGAGGAAGAGGAGGAAAGAAATATGTAGTTTCTATGGCCGGCCAGGCCACCCGTTCGAGAAATGTTTCAAGAGGATAGGAGCTCAGGAATAGTAGCAGGTCCATATGATCCAGGGTGCTGCTAAAGGAGATTTGATTTTTACCTCGTGCAAACGGAAGGGGCATGATGCTGCCCACTGTTGGGAAGGTTAGAATTTCTTTTAGTCCTGACAGAAAGGTCACATCAAGTAAAAGTGCCCACAGTCTTAGCCTGCGCTGCAGCCAGTTTCCCTTCGGGCCTTGCCACCGCCGCAACCAGTAAACAAAGGGAATTGAAAGTACCCAAGTTATTTCAGGTTAGTTTCTAACCTGGTTTTGTTTCTGTTTAGCTTGTAGCTGTAGTTTCGAGGTAGTTCGATTAGTTATGTCTGCGTTTTTATAGTAAAATTTAAAGCAAAGAACCGTTGGCCGCGTGTTCTCTTTGATTCCGGTGTTACACACTCGTTTGTGGATAGGGCCTTTTTTAAGTGTCATCGTTTGACTCTCGATCAAGTCGGCGATGTGTTTCAAGTCAAGTTTCCTTCTGGTGATTCGGTGGTGTCGGACAAGGGTATCCAGAGTTGTCCGATTTTGTTAGGCAATTTTATAGCAGTTGCTGATTTAAAGATGATAGACCTGGAAGATTTTGATGTGATCTTGGGCATGTACTGGTTGTCCAAATATGTTGCGGTTATCCAGTGCAAGTTTAAGCTCTTGGACATCAAGATGGACAACGGTCAACCCGGGAGTGTTTATGGTTTTCAGCTAAAAGTTTCTCCGATTATATATGCGCTATGTGCTCGGAAGCTGGTAAATTCCGAGTGTTTTGCTTGTTTGTTTTCAGTTTTCGAAACCGTTGTTAGCTTGCCGTGTGTAGAGAAGATTCCGGTGGTGCGTGAGTTTCCGAATTTTTTCCAGCTAATCTTCCTGGTCTTTCGCCTGAGAGGGACGTGGAGTTTATCATAGATCTGGAGCCGGGTACCCGTCCTATTAATAAGGCGCCATACCGGATGGACCCGCGTGAGTTGGAGGAGTTACATACTCAGTTGGATGAGTTGCTCATGAAAGGTTTTATTAGGCCGAGTTCTTTGCCTTGTGGTGCTCTCGTCTTGTTTGTAAAGAAAAAGGATGGATCAATGAGGCTGGGTATTCACTACAGAGCTATAAATAAAGTCACCATTAAGAATAGATATCCCCTGCCTAAAATTGATGACCTGTTTGAAAAGTTGCGTAGTAGCACTGTGTTTTCAAAGATCGATCTTCGTTCAGGCTACAACTAGTTGAGGATTCGTGAGGCAAAATTTCCACGGACTGTTTTCTATTCGCGGCATGGGCATTTTGAGTTTTTGGTAATGTCCTTTGGTTTGACTATTTCTCCCTCTGCCTTTATGGATATGATGAACCGCGTGTTAAAGGATTTTCTGGACCGTTTCGTGGTCGTGTTTATAGATGACATTTAGGTGTATTCCCGCAGTGCTGTTGAGTATGTCAGGCACTTGCATTTAGTTTTGTCTACCTTGAGGGAGCATACGTTGTATGCCAAGATAAGTAAGAGTGAGTTTTGGTTGCCTCAGGTTTCTTTCTTGGGTCATGTGGTAAATAAAGATGGAATTTCAGTTGATGCAGAGAAGATAACTGTTGTTATGGATTGGAATAGGCCCACCACCCCCAAGGAGATAAGGATCTTCCTACGGTTGGCTGGATATTATAGAAGGTTTGTAGAGGGTTTCTCTATGTTATCTGTGCCTTTCAGTAAACTGACGCAGAAAAAAACAGCTTTCATTTGGAGTGATAAGTGCGAGGAGGCTTTCTAGGAATTAAAAAGAGATTGTGCACTGCTCCATTTTTGTGCCTATCTACTGAAGGGTTGGAATATGCGGTGCATGTAGACGCATTGCATGTTGGTCTGGGTTATGTGCTGATGCAGAACTCAAGGTAATTGCATATGAGTCGAGATAGCTAAAGGTACATGAAAAGAACTACACTACACATGATCTAAAGTTTGCAGCAGTGATTTATGCCCTAAAGTTGTGGAGGCACTTGCTATATGGCGCAATATGTAAGATTTATACCGATCATAAAAGTTTAAAGTATGTTTTCACTCAAAGGGAGTTGAATCTGCGCCAGCGATGATTGTTAGAGTATGTTGCTGATTATGATGTTGAGATCCAGTACCATCCGGGCAAAGCTAATGTGGTAGTTGACTCTCTGAGTAGAAAGATGGGGAAAGTTTTTAATCTTTATGTGGAGTCACTGGTAGAAGAATTTCTCTTGATGGGTATTTCTGTTGGGAGTTGTAACTCATCTAGAACATTGGAGGTAGCTGAGCCTTCATGGATTGCACACATAAGATTGCATTAGATGGAATACCCTGAGTTATTGCACCTTTACAAGAGGACGGAGAAAGGAAAGTTGATAGATTTTTCGATCGATGATGCGGGTACCTTGAATCACCGTGGTAGATTTTGCATCCCCAATGTTGAAGATATTCACGTTAACTTGTGTCGTGAGGCTCATGGTTCTAGTGCTGCATACCACCCAGGTTCAACTAAGATGTATTATGGTTAAAACTCACGGCACCACGCGGGTTTATTTTTGGGAAAAGCGGTTGATTTTATTTTGGAAGGATTGGGAGTGCGGATTTATTATCTATAAAAAGTTGAAACCGAGTTTTAACGAAAAGAGGTAAGTGCACTTATCGCATGTAGTACAAGATATTCCCTTGAGGGAACTATTATTCTACCGATTATAATTTGTCGGGATATTATTTATATATATAAAAACATAAAATAAAGCAGAAAGAAAGGAACTGATGAAGAATTTAGCACAACGGTACCAAATCAAATTTGAACTAAAATAATTTTTAATAAAAAGAGATCCTAAATTTCAAATTAATTAAGGCGGAGACTTGGCCTTGGAGGTTCCACAAAAATGAGCTCACCTATCTCTAGGACTATAGCTCACCTGAACATTAAGATTATTCGACCGGGCTCTCGTCCGACGAAGGATTCCTCTTAATGCCCGCATTACGCTAAGAAACCCACTATTGGGTCGGGAATCCAATCCGGTAGAATTTCAGGCCTCCTCTCTCGAGGGTTAGTGCGGAACTCTCTTTACTCAGGGGTGATCAGTCTATACATACAGCATCTCGGCTACCTAGCATATGAACTATGGAAATAGAGCCCACACATCGATATGTGGTTCTACGCGTCGTAGACCCGGGGCAAACCTTAAGTAATTTAATTAACGAGAAAAAGAGGACCTTTAATTATTTAAAGTGATTTTATATGTCCCAATGCTCTTCGATACTGATGGCTAAAAATGGTTAGCCACTCATTAGAATGGGGATGGCTTGTGAAAAAAATGCATAATTGAAAGGTGTGAGTCCTACTCAAACGAGTAGGCCAGAAATGAAAGCAGTAAATGAAAGATGAAAATGAAAGCAGTAAAGGAAAGCGATAAAATGTAAGTCCTACTCAAACGAGTAGGAGAGAAATAAAAGCAATAAAATTGCGAGTCCTACTCAAACGAGTGGGCAGAAAATGAATGCAGTAAATTGCGAGTCCTACTCAAATGAGAAGGCGGGAAATGACAAGTCCTACTCAAACGAGTAGGCGGGAAAATAAAGCTGAAAATACAAGTCCTACTCAAACGAGTAGGCGGGAAATTACGAGTCCTACTCAAACGAGTAGACGGGAAATTAAAGTGAGTCCTATTCAAATGAGTAGAACAAAATAGATACACAGACGCACACAATCTACAGGAATAAAATGCACAAACTCTACAGAAATAAAACACACACACTCTACTTGAATAAAAACAATAAAATCTAACTCATATACTCGCGCACACAAGCGTAAAAGGCGAAAAACAAAGTGTTCGAAAAATTAAAACAAATATATTTTTTTCCGTTAGAACTTGTGAAAATGCATAAAAAGAGGAAAAAAATTAAACGAGCAAAACGGTTTTTTTAAAAAAGCAAAATAAAAGTGTTCGAAAAATAAAAACGATTATATATTCATTCTTATAATTTTATAGAAATGCTAAAAAATTGGAAATAAAGTTAAAAAGAACAAAATATTTTACAAAAATAAATAGGGCTAAGTAAAAAGAAAAGAAATCCACTTTAAAACCATTTTTATAAATTTATAAGGATGAAATTATAGAACAAAATCAACATAAAATCTATAAAAAAAGTTAAGGGAAATGAGATGAAAATGCTAGCATAACTACACTAAGCTAAGCAAATAATTAGAACAAACTAAGTAACAAAATTACAAAAAACATAAATCAACTCTAATACATACACACACCCACACACACACACATAGAAAAATAAAGAAAAACAAAAGACAAATAAGATTGCTTAAGGCGGGGCACATAGATGCGATACATAACAACGTAAGGAGGAAAAAGCTGCTAATTTTATTAATATGAAAATTTGATTACAAAGCTAAAACAAAAATAAGGGAGAGGGAGAAAATCTCCTTACAAAGCATGAAATGCACCTACGCTGCACCTCCATAAGCAAAATGGTTCAAAGAAATGAACCCTTAGACCTTACAACAAACTTCTATTTATAGGCAAAAAATTCGGACTACACGCCCTAGGCCACGGGCGTGTAATGGGGGCGTGTCTGTACTGTTGCTAAGTTTTTTTTGATTTGTTAACTTTTGGGGTTGTACATGTGGAAGTCACGGGCATGTAGGGGGGCGTGTCAGGGAAGTTTGTCTAGGGAAGACGTCTTGTAATTTCGTCGTCGGCACTATCTTGAATGGGACACGCGGAAGACACGGGCGTGTCGAATATTGACACGGGCATGTCAAAAAGCGTTTAATAGAGATGGCGTTGAGTGGAGTCTTTAAAAGCAGCAACTTCTGTTGGAATCAAATTCAGACGCTCAGGTCACGGGCGTGACCGAGAAGTACACGAGCGTGTAGTTTGAAACTTTTTGGACTTTTCCTGAAAAAATTCTGAAATAATAAAAAAAAATAAGTTAGAACAATATTTACAAAAAAAAAACTTTATTGAAGAAAAATAACTAAAAATAACGAAAATAAATTAAAACGACTTAAATAACGTACGTAAAAATATGTATATTTACAACTTATCAATGTGCCAAGATTTGAAGCAGATTGTCTGGTGGTTCAGAATCAAAGATGATATAGCGATGTTCATTTCAGAATATTTTACGTGCAAGCGAGTAAAGGCCAATCATGGCAGACATGGTGGCTAGCTAACGCCCTTGGAAATTCTTAGTTGGAAGTGGGAGAGTATCTCAATAGATTTCCTTACTGGATTACCAAGATCTCCCCTAGGGCATGATTCAACCTGGGTTATTGTTGATAGACTAACGAAGTGTGCTCAACTTCGTGCCTTTTAAGATTGATTACACCCATGAATAAGATAGCCGAGCTATATTTAGATGAAGTCATTAGATTACATGGAGTGACAATTAGTATTTAATCAGATCGAGAGTCCAGGTTTACGTCTCAATTTTAGAAGAGTTTACAGGAGGGTTTGGGTACCGATCTGCGGTATTCCACAGCCTATCATCCGTAGACAAACGTCAAACGGAAAGATTGAAGCAAATATTGGAAGATATGATTAGATATTATATTTTGGACCACAGAGGAGTGTGAGATGAGCGACTCAGATTGATGGAGTTTAAATACAATAATAGTTATCAAGAAAGTTTGCAGATGGCCCCGTTTGAGGACTTGTATGGGAGACGATGCAGAACTCCTTTATTTTGGGCCGAGATCGGTGAGAAACGGTTGCTGGGTACTGAAGCATTATATGAAATGGATGTTTTCGTGAAGATTATTCGGGAAAAGCTTCGGATAGCGCAAGAGCGGTATGAGAAGAATGCCAATCGGCGTAGGTCTGATTTGGAGTTTGTTGTAGGGGACTTGGTGTTTCTCAAAGTTTCCCCGATGTCTGGAGTTAAAAGATTGAGTAAGAATCATAAGTTGGACCCGAGGAATGTGGAACCTTTTAAGGATGTTGAGCGTATTGGTGTATCATCTTATAGGATGGATTTGCCCGCAAATTTCCCTTGTTTGCATGACGTGTTTCATCTGAGCCAGTTGCGAAAATGTTTGCACAACGACCGTCAGATTCTTGATGATGTGCCCCAGTTGGAGCCCAATAATTCCTATGTTGAGATGTTTGTCCTTATTCTAGATACTCAAGATCGAGTGTTGCAGAGAATAACTATACCAATTGTTAAAGTTTTATGGCAAAACCAGGACGTGGAAAGTGCCACTGTGGAGTTGGAGTCAGCAATGAGGGAGGCTCATCCTCATCTATTCTCCTAGTTTCTTATGGTATGTATTTCCCCTTCTATACTCTTTGATTATATTCTCTTTGTGGAATCTTTGGTGCGTAAATTTTCGGGACGAAACTTCTTTTTACGGGGAGTGACTGTAACGTCCCCGATTTTTCGATATTTGGTTTAATTCAATATCTGGCGTGTTTATGACATCAGGGTGTTATGTTGATGCATTTTTTTTACATTTGCCGTTGTAAGAGCGTGGTTTTAGGTCTTAGGTTCCTGTGTGTGTGGCTAGGTTTAGCCTGTGTGCAAGTTTCCTAGCCTGTCGGGTCTATTTTGGTGACTCGATGGAGCGTCTTTGGGAATGCTTGTGTTTTGGCTTCGGGAGGTGTTTACCCAAGTTTGGTTCATGGAATCTTAATTTCGACTACGCCGTTGGGTTCGTAGCATCGGTATTTAGCTACGGCGTGATTTTCGTAAAATTTCAGGTAAGTTTGGTTTTCAGGTCGTTTTGACGTTTTATTTAATTAATTATGTTATCCAATAATAAAATAATTTGATAAAAGTAGTATAAATAGAACCCATCGCTTCAGAACCGATTCATTTATCTCCCTCGTGAAATCGATGGGTTGTTGCAGAAGAACGAGAGCGACGGACATTCCAAAGACTTCGTCCACCGATTTTTGGAGTTTTGGTGCTCGATTTCTTCTTTGGAGAGTGGATCCGGGTAGATCTCGCCTAGATCTACGTTTCTGAGGTAAGCTTTTCCACTTTATTGGCTTTTTAGAGGTCTATGTAGGCGGTTTTGACCCTCTTTCATTCTCAAAATCTTCAGGAAGTGTTGCTCCGGATGTTTCAGGCACGTTTACGTGGCTGGATTGGCAATTTGAGGTAAGTGGTGACTTCTTCCCCCTTGCCAAACTTGTCTTTTCTTGTATATATTCCATAATGTTCTTCCTTTTGTAGTAGTTTTTGGGAATTGGGTTATATCCAGCCTTTGTCGATCAGCTTTATAGTATTATTTTTTCGGCCAAGTTCAACAATCATATCATTCAATGTATTAGTTTCTTGAAGTAGTTTTTGGTTTGGAGTTTTCAACGTTCGTCGAATTGAAGCTAATTCATCGAACGGAGTTCAACGAACAAAGGAAAATAGTCGAACGGAGTTAGACGAATAAATCACAAATTGTCAAACGGAGTTCGTGGAGCTGAGCCAGTTCATCGAATGGATCAAGATACGTTGAGTGTAGCCCTAGGCGTAGAGTATAGCCCTTAGGAGTTGAGTTTAGCCTTAGCACTGAATCTAATTTCAATCCTAAGTACAAAAGCGTTGAGTGCATTGAGTGCACTCAACGTGGCGTTAAGTGTGTTGATTACACTCAACACCTTGCTGAGAGGTTTGCTGAGCTAATTGTAAAAGCGTTGACTGCGTTGAGTGCACTTAACACGGAGTTTAGTGTGATGCATACATTCAACTCCATCAGAATTTCATGCTAAGTCAAAAGGCATTGAGTGTGATACCTACACTCCACGCGGCGTTGAGTGTGATGTATACACTCGACACCATCAAAAAATCTTGGAGTCTAAGTGTAAAAGCATTGATTGCGTTTAATGAGCTTAACTCACTCAACGTCGTACCTCATTTTTTTTCTATTTTGGCAAGTTAAGTATAAAGAGTCGACAGCGTTGAGTGAGTTAAACTCACTTAATGTCGTCTCTTTGTCTCTGCAAATCTAACTTTTATAGCGTCGACAGCTTTGAGTGAGCTGAACTCACTCAATGCCATTATCTGTTTTTGGCAGCTAAGTGTTTAAGCGTTGAGTGAGCTAAACTTACTCAACGTCATCATCTGATTCTTACTGCTGTGTTTAAGCATTGATTGTGTTGAGTTATGGCATCGAGTGCATTGACTGCCCTCGATGCAGCGTCGAGTGTACTCGACTCTTTTTCTTTATCTTTGTGTTTGTTGGAACACCCTATTACTCATTTTGGTCAGTATCACTATGTCTCTAGGAACCTCTGCTTGACCTTCTGTATAGCTTAATAGGTCAATTAGAATTGAGTCTAAGGGTTAGAAGTCTAGGTTTGGAAGCTGCCCTGAAGACCAGGATTCTCAGTCTGGAGACTAAGCCATATCATCGAGCTCAGCACGACGATTCGTCGAACTCCGATCGACGATCGTCTAGCTCAACTTCGACAAGATCGTCGAATTCCATTCGACAATCGCTGAGCTCAACTTCATTATGTCGTCGAACTCCATTCGACGATCGGTGAGCTCAGGCCGATGATTTTGACTATGCTTTGGATCTTTATCTCTGAGCTCAGTTTGACGATCTTTGAGCTCAGATCGACGATATTTTGCTACTGTATATTTCCAGATCGCTGAGCTCAGCTCGACGATAGCAGAGCTCAGTTCGACGATTTCAGATAACTTCGAGGATATTTCTTAATTCAAATTCAAATCAGTTAGGAGTTATTCTGCAATTAATTCAGAGATTTGCTAGCCGTTTTCATTTATTTCTGGACCAAGTTTCAAGGGATTTTTCAAGGAATAATTCTGTGGACTTTCCTCAAGAAGAGATTATGCAATTAAGGATGCAATTAATGCAGACCAACGACTATACTTGACAGAGAATGATATTCTATTCTGGACCAGAGAATAAAAGAGAGAATGTTTTTTTTTTGAATCTCTAAGAAAAACAAGAAGAGCACACACAATACAGATTACAGAGACACATTCAAAAATCTTCTGTCACAAAGAATTCTGAAGAACACTCATCCAAGGAGATCAAGCTTTCTCAAATCTTCAGATCTCTGTAGTTTTCAAAGTGTTCAAGGCTAACATATTTCAGACTCCAGACACTCAACATTTCATCTATTGCTGAAATCATCTATTGCTGGAGTTCAACCTTTGAAGGCCTATCACCCTCAGCAAAGCTTTTCTTCCTGAAGATCTCAAGGATTCAGGGGGAGCTTTGACATCAATCCACATAGTCTTCTCAGTTGTTTGAGAAATAGAAGACTTCCATCACTCTCTCACCCCCTCTCTATAAAGGGTTTCTCAAACTCCCTTCAAAAGTTTGAACTTGGTTTTTGAGCACCTTATCAAAAGCTCATTGGTGGCTGATCAAAAAATCTGCCTTGGTTTTTGAGAACCTTATCAAAAGCTCATTGGTGCCCAGGACACCTGATCAACTCATCCTGCAGTGGATTCCTACCTAGGGTGGTAGAAGAGTGGATGTACCCAAGTTTGGGGAACCACTATATTTCCTTGTGTCTTTTGGTTTTGCTTGCTTTCATTTTTGTTTCTGGCCTTGATTTTTCTGTGCTTAGTTTTTGGTTAACTTAGTACTGTGATTAGATTTATTTTTGCTTCCCTGTTCACACATATTACAACAATTGTTGTAAAAACTTTTAAAGCACCATATACTCTATTCACCCCCCTCTAGAGTATATCAGATCTAGTTGCACTTTCAATTGGTATCAGAGGCAGGTTGGTTAAAAATACCACATCTTCCAAGTTGGTTAAACATACCATACCTGATTGGTTGTACAGGCTAACACCTGAACCCAAAGATCCCAAACTAGATATGTTCTTCTTTTGTAGTGTATTATTAGATTTTGTTTGCACAAATCATGGCCCAAAACAAAGATTATGCTAGCACCAGACCTCTAGTGTGCAATCTTTCCAAGTTTGCACTTTGGAAAGCAAGGATTAGGCTTTACATGAATTCTATTGACGAAGACATTTTTAATTCTGTTTTGACAGTATGTCCAAGACCCCCATAGAATTCCAGTACAAATGTTGTTCCACCTCCATCAGGAACAGATGCTGATATCAAGAAATGGAAAGTAGCTGATGCTAAGGCTATGAATATCCTAGCCCAGAAAATGTCAGATGACATATTTCAAAAGGTAGCTGAATGTAACTCAGCAAAAGAAATTTGGGACAAACTCTCAGAAATAGTCTCAGGCTCTACTGATGAGAGAAAGGATAGAAGATCCCATCTCATCTCTCAATATGAGAATTTCAAGAAGGGAGAAAATGAGTCAGTGGGAGATATATACAACAGACTAAGTCTAATTGTCAGTGAACTCAGGACATTAGACAAAGAGATCTCTCTAACTGAACTTAATGACAAGATCCTAATGTGCTTTCCCAGCACTTGGGATTCAAGAATCTGGCCAATTAAGGATGCCAGAAGTCTAAATGAGATCACCACTGAAGCTCTATTGGGTAAGCTCAAATCCTATGAGCTGCTCATCAAAAATAGAGAGGAAGAACAGAAGGCTGCCTCACCAGCCACAAGAAAAGAGAAGACCATAGCATTCAAGGAAACTGAGGATCTGCCTGAAGATAAAGCTACAGGCAATGATGAACTACTCAGCTTGCTGGCCAAAAGATTCTACAAAATGGCCAGAAAGGACTTCAGAAGAAGATCATACAAGGAGCAGGATAAGCCAAGGTATGACAAGTCCATTAGTAATAATAAAGACATTATTTGCTTTGGTTGCAGTAAACCAGGGCACATAGTTCCTGACTGTCCAGAGAACAAGAACAAGGACAGAAGGGACAAAAAAGAAAGAAGAAAGGAGAAAGATTCCAAAAGGAATGGCAATGGCAAACCTTCTTCAAGCAAAAACAAGCATACAAGAAAAGGGTTTGTTGCTGAATCCTGGAGTGAGACAGAAGAAGAGTCAGAAGTCTAATCCAGCTCCAGTGATGATGAGGATGATGCAGAAGAAAAGGAGTTCTGCATGATGGCAATCAATGCCTCACAGCACAATTCAGAGGAAGAGGAGTCAGAGTCAGACTCAGAGACTCAACCTGAAGAAGATCAGGTAATTGGTTCTTTTGATTTTAGTTCAGAAGATTTTAAATCTGAATTTAAAGCACTGTGTTTAGACCTGCTAAAGTCTGAGAAAGAGATTATCTCTCTCAGAAATCAATTATCTGAACATAATACTCTAAAGTCAGAAAACCTCAAACTCTCTCAGGAGTTGGAGTGCTGTAGGGAACAGATAGCTTCACTGGAAAGTGAGCTCTCTGAGGCCAAGAAGCTTGAAGAATCCCTCAATGGGAGAAGCATCAAGCTGATGGACATTACAAGCACAGTGAACTCTAGATTTAACAGTACACTGTGCTTGGGTGCTTCATCTAGCCAACCTATAGTCCTAACAACTCCCATCAAATTCATTTCTGACAAAGGAAAGGGGGTTGTAGAGGTTTCTAGGAAAAATTCTGATCTGCCTCAGAAAACCAAGTCCCAACAGAAATCGTCGAACGGAGATCGACGATCGCCGAATGAAGATCGACGATCGCCGAACGCAGCTCGACGATCTCAGGCACAATCGTCGAACGCAGATCGACGATGTCAGCCAAAGTCATCGAACACAGGTCGACGATCTCATATACCTGACCTCACCCATAGTCGACCGTCGAACGGAGCTCGACGATCTGACCCAAGATCGTCGAACGCAGCTCACAGATCGTCGAACAGAGGTCAGAGCTCTGGAAAACCTTTCAAAGGCAAATCAAAATTGAATCCTAAGGGTCTTACATCCCAAATCTTTAACCCTTATACTGAATGGATTATACCTCCAAGGAGATATCATCCTGAAGGTTATAAGAGTCAACCTGGGATGTCTTTCATTTCAGAATTTAAAGGTTATCAACCTAGGCCCAAGGTAAACTGGGTCAAAAACAAATGAATTGTCTCATGTGCAGGTGAAGACCTATCCAGCATCTAACCAGCAATGGTACTTGGATAGTGGGTGCTCTAAGCACATGACAGGGAACAAGGACAACCTCACATCCTTCAGAGCCAAGCTTGGACACAAAGTTATCTTTGGTGATTCAAACTTTGGACAGACTAAAGGATATGGTGCAGTCCAGATTGGTTCAGTAACTTTCAAGAAGGTAGCTTATGTGGAAGGACTGAAGCATAACCTAATCAGCATCAGTCAGCTGTGTGATGAAGGCTACCAGGTGACCTTCAGCAAAGCCTTATGCAAAATCAAGTCAGAGGACAACACAACTGTGTTGACAGGTAAAAGGAAAGGTAACATCTACCTAGTAGATTTTCTTTCAACTAATGTAGATATCTGTCTGTTTAATTCTGTCTGTAGACCCAATATTTTATGGCATAAGAGATTAGGACACCTAAACCTTAGAACTATTGCTAGGCTATCCAAAGACAACCTTGTTAGAGGTCTACCTTCTGGCCCCTACAAGAAGGAAGGACTCTTCAGGGCTTATCAATTAGGCAAGAAAACTAAAAACAGCTTTAAATCACTTAATAAGAGTGATTCACCTAGGATATTGTATCTGTTACACATGGATCTTTTTGGACCCATCACAGTACAAAGCCTAGGAGGGAAATCCTACACTTTAGTAGTTGTAGATGACTTCTCTAGATTCACTTGGGTGTTCTTTCTAAGGAAGAAGTCTGATAACTTTAAGTGTCTGACAGAGTTTCTCAAATGCATATAGATTGAGTTCAATACTCACATTGCCCTGATCAGAAGTGATCATGGGACAGAGTTTGATTCTCTTCTTATGCAAGAGTTCTGTCAGAGTGAAGGGATCAGGCATACTTTCTCAGCTCCTAGAACTCCTCAACAAAATGGGGTAGCTGAAAGGAAAAATAGAACCCTTATTGAATCTGCCACTACATTGTTGTCAGATGCTCATCTACCTCTATCCTTCTGGGCAGAGGCAGTGAACACCTCCAACTATGTGTTGAACAGAAGTCTGATACATAAACTAAAGGGAAAGACTCCCTATGAATTACTCAAAGGGAAGAAACCTAAAGTTGACTATGTTAGAGTCTTTGGTTGTATTTGCTACATTCACAATAATGACAAGAAATATTTAGCAAAATTTCAAGCCAAAGCTGATGAAGGAGTGTTTCTGGGATACTCCATGATCAGCAAGTCCTATAGGGTCTATAATAAATCAACTTTGAAAATTGAGGAATCTGTTCACATTTCTTTTGATGAATCTAACATGTCTTTCAAGGAGAAGATTTCTTCTACCATAGAACCTTTGCAGGAACATTCTCTAGTTGAATACTTGAACAGGTTACAGGTTACTCAAGAGGATGAAAGTAGTGAAGATGTAGGGAATGCTCAACATATTGAAGCGCAACTTGAAGAGCCAGTTGTTGTACCACAAGAGGAAACAACAACACAGGCTGGTGAACAATCAACACCCCCTGTTGATTTAGTAACATCAAGAGACCATCCAATTTCCCAAATAATTGGAGAAATCTCAGCTGGTGTGCAAACCAGAAATCAGGTCAACCAAAACCTGTTGCATACCTGCTTCCTATCACAAATTGAGCCGCAGTCCATTCAAGATGCAGAGCAAGATCCACACTGGATCATTGCAATGCAAGAGGAGTTGCATCAATTTGAAAGGAACAAAGTATGGGAACTAGTGTCAAAGCCTAAGGATCATTCCATTGTTGGAACAAAATGGGTATTCAGAAACAAACTGGATGATCAAGGAGTAATTATAAGGAACAAGGCAAGGCTAGTTGCTCAGGGATACTCTCAAGAAGAAGGAATCGACTACGACCAGACTTTTGCACCTGTTGCAAGATTAGAAGCCATCAGGATATTTCTAGCTTATACAGCTCACAAAGGCTTCAAAGTATATCAGATGGATGTCAAAAGTGCTTTCTTAAATGGAGACATCAAAGAGGAAGTTTATGTCAGACAACCTCTAGGTTTTATCTCTCCAACTTATCCTGATTATATTTTTAGACTGAACAAAGCATTATATGGTCTCAAGCATGCTCCTAGAGCATGGTATGAGACCCTAGCATGCTTTCTCTTGGAAAATGGTTTTATAAGGGGTAGAGTAGACCAAACTTTTTTCATTAGAACCCATAAGTCCCATACCCTACTAGTACAAATTTATGTAGATGATATTATTTTTGGTTCTACTGACTCCAAATTGTGCAGAAGGTTTTCCAACCTAATGCATTCTAAATTTTAGATGAGCAGCATGGGTGAGCTATCCTTCTTCCTAGGATTGCAAGTCAAGCAACATGCTGAAGGCATCTTTATTTCTCAAACCAAATATGCAAATGAATTGGTTAAGAAATTTGGTATGTCTGAGGCATCTTGTATGAAAACACCCATGCCTACTAATGCTGTATTGGATGCTGATGAACATGGGAAACCTGTTGATCAGACCACATATAGAGCAATGATTGGCTCTTTACTGTATCTTATAGCTGGTAGACCAGATATAATGTTTGCTACATGTATATGTGCTAGGTTCCAAGTAAGCCCTAGAGAGTCACACCTAACTTTAGTAAAGAGGATTCTCAGGTATGTTAAAAGTTGTCCAAATCTAGGTCTCTGGTATCCAAAAGATTCAGCATTTGAGTTAACTGGATTCTCTGATGCCGATTATGCTGGATGCAGAATTGACAGGAAAAGCACCAGTGGAACTTGTCAGTTCCTTGGTGACAGACTTGTCTCTTGGTTTTGTAAGAAACAAACATTTGTGTCAACTTCAACTGCTGAAGCTGAATATATGGCTACAGGCAGTTGTTGTTCACAAATCTTGTGGATTCAAAACCAACTCCTAGACTATGGTTACAACTTAGAGAAGTCTAAAATCTTTTGTGATAACACAAGTGCTATTTCCATATCTCAAAATCCAGTCCTCCATAGTAGGACAAAACACATAGAGATTAGGCATCATTTCTTAAGGGATAATGTTGAAAAGAATAAAATTGAATTACATTATATCCCAACTGATTTACAAAGGGGAGATATTTTCACCAAGCCCTTGGATGAAAAGAAACACACCTTCTTCCTAAATCAGTTAGGAATGTTAGATGGAGGAAGTCTTAAATAATATCCAAGATTTTGAAAGTTTAAAAATTGACCAAGACTAGGCAAACATTCTGATTTTTCTTAGAGTCTAGAATTTTTCTGATCTCTGAACTGCGCTCGACGATTTGCCCCAAGATCGTCGAACGGAGATCGACGATTTCCGAAATCGTCGAACTGAGTTCAGCGTCTCTCAGATAGTATGAACTATCTCTTCCGGTCAACGATCGTCGAACGGCGCTCGACGATTTTGTTCTCTGAACGATCGTCGAACGGAGCTCGACGCTCTCCAATATCGTCGAACGGAGATCGACGATGTTGAAGACTCTTCAGATTCTTTTAGGAGCCTCGATCGTCGAACTGAGTTCAACGATCTTTCCAATTCTGCGTCGAACCCTAATATAAAACTCATTTTTCGCCGTCGTTCTCTTTTGCGCTTTCGATTTCTCTGCAAGAATCTTCTTTCCCTCCAAACAGTTCTACTCTTGGTCGTTTTGTTTCTTGAGTTTTTGCAGGTACAAATGGCTGTGTCAGTTGCTGTTCTTGCTGCAATGAAGTTTGATGCCGGTTTTGATATTGATATAGAATCCTTCAGCACGACTGATCAGATTTTTCAAGATATACTGGGTCTATTCAAGGATCAGAATCTGACTGCCATAATGACCACCAGGATCAAGCTGGCTTCTGATGAGATCAAGGAATGGGTTTATACTGCCCATAATCAGGATAACAGCACCATAGTTGGGTCAATAGCTGGAAATCAGGTACCTTTGACCCCAACCATTCTCTCAGAAGTTTTTGAATTGAGAAATGGAGAAGATTCTGCTGAGCTATCTGGAGAGGAGTATTCTGAACTGCTTGCCAGGATGGGTCATCCAGAGGGAAACCCTAGCAAGCTATTCAAAAGGAACCTGTCTGTTGAGTACAGGTTCATGGCAGATGTGGTGGGGAAAGTGCTCCTGGCAAAGCACTCAACCCATGATACAATATCCAGACATCAGCTCTGTCTCATGGGAGCTCTTGTGGATAAGAAAAATCTGAACTGGGGAGAGGTTTTCTTTGACCTCATCAAAAAGAAAATAAACAAAAGTTTTGTTAATTTTGGAAGGATTATTGGAGTATTTCTGCAGCACAGGTGTCCTGCCTTGCTGGTCTCCTCTGGAGTTCATATCAATGCCTCCAAGAGACTGACCTGTGCCCTCTTTGGAAAGTGGGACAGGCAAATCAGCAAGCCTAGCAGGCCCTCCTCCAGTGCTCCTTCAGGCACAAGGACTCCAAGAGTCAATCCTCCACAGGTCTCTGCCCCTGCAGATGACCTGGCTGCTATTGCTGCCTCTCCTCCTCCTCCAATTCCATCCCTACCCCTACCATCCACCATTCCAGCTCCATCCACCATTATCCTATCCAGCCCATCTCCAACATCAACACCATCCCCAGAACCCATTCTACCTCCACCAGCAGACCAATTCCACCCACTGTTCTCTTACCCTCCACCAGATGTGACCTCTTCCCCCTCTATTCCATCCTTCACCCTACTGGATGATTCCTTTATGGATGATTCCCCTTCCTCTCCTCCTGACTTACCTACCTCCTCCACTTCATTCCAAGATCTCCTACACCACATCATAGACCAACCAACATTCACCCCATCCATATCCATTCCCCTATCCTCCATATCCACCCTACCAACACCTGAGCCATCCCTTCCACCATTCTCCAGCTCTCCACTTCCAGAAACCTCAGCTGCTTCCATACCTTCTACCTCTGCTCCAGCTCTTGAGCAAGTAGACCTCTCAGCCCTAGCTGACAGGCTGTATGAGTTACTTGCCCCCAGGCTAACTCTGCTGTTGGAGACCTCTCTGGCTCCACTCCACCTGTCAATGGCAGCCCTTTCTGCCAGGCTCTCTTCCCTCTTCCCTCAGGCAGCACCTACAGCAGTGTGCCTTGATCCAGATGTATCTGCATCTAGGCAGGGGGAGATGCCATATGAAGAGAATCTTCATGATGCTGCTGCTGCTGCTGTTTCTGCAAGCCCTTTGTCTGCTGTTGCTGTTAGTTCTGCTTCTCTTGCTGCTGCTGTTGTGCCTCCTACTGCAGTTCTTGCAATAGACCTCAGGTCTTTGCTATCTGTTTTTGATTCTGCCTACTTTAGCTGTCTGCCAGAGGTCCATGCTGTCCAGCCTCCAGAAGACTTATCCAAGGCACTTGTGCCTCTTTCTTGCTATGACCCTAGCATGATCTCCTCTTTTGTAAATTCAGTCATTGCTGCTGCTGCTTCTCCTGAAGAAAGGATTGTTTATACTGCTGCTCCTGAGAATGTTGTTACTGCTGATGCTGAAGTTTCTGCTGTTTCTGCTGAACCATCTTCCAAGGACTTTCTTATGACAGAGGCCACTGAATTTGAGCCTTCTGCAGACTTTGATGACGCTTCTGTGGCTGTTAGTGAATCTGCTATTGTTAGTGAAGTTGCTGTTATTGTTGCACCTTCTCCATCTGCTTGCTGTCCCTACTGTTACCATCTCAACACCTACTGTTGCTGCTGTTTCAGCTTCTGCCTCATCTGCCTCTGTTCAGCTAAAGAAAGATTTGATGAAGAAAATAGATGCTCTCTATGATGACCAGAGTTCTGAATCTGATGAATTTAAAACAGACTCTAATGACTCATCTGCTACCATTGCCAGGAAAAGGAAGGCAAGGAGCAAAGCAATGAAAAGGGTTCCTCCTGCTAAAGTTAAAGATAACAATGATATCCCATATTACATTCTACATAACTGCCCAATCACTGAACACTGGATGCAATATTCTAAAAATCAGCTGAAAGTAATGAAGAAAAAGAGAAAATATGAGAAGGGTTCATCCCAATTCCAGCACTCTCATCCTCCTCCACCACCTCCTCCTGATGTAGGTGCAGGTGGAAGCTCTGCAAGTCAACCCCCAGCCAGAAGTCAGGCTCCCTATCAACCTCATGCCAGATCTTACCAAAGGGAAAGCCAATCCAGGGGTTCACATTCTAGGAGAGGAGGATATAGAGGTACTCAAAGAGATATTCAAGTTTATTCCAAAGGGTACTCCAGGCAGCACCCATATTCTAGGGGAGGACATAGTTCTTCTGATACAACTTCTGGTCCTTTCCCCTACAAGCTAAAAGAGACTGTGTCTGCCAGGCCTCCTCAAGACAATCCTTCCAACAGGTATGAGCCACCTGTACCTTTTGAGGACCCTGAAAATAATCCAGCTGCTTGGACTGCAAGGTTAAAGGAATTAGCTGCACTGGACCAAATTAAAAAGGCCAGAGAACAAGGATTAGATTCTTCCAACATTTCAACAATGTCTGAGCAAAGACAAAAAGAATTAGAGAGATATGCTTCCAGTAAATTCTTTGATGCTGACATATACATGGAATTACATCCTGAAGCAGTGGTCCCCAGGCCTAAAAAGCAAACTTATTTGGGTGCAGCAGATGACACCAGATCCAACAAAGAAGCCCTCAACCCAAACAGAGAAATTAAACTTGTTAAAGGCAAAGAGAAGAAATGATATTGTAAGGTGACATTTTCTGTGATCTCTGACTGTTATCTGGATGATATATATTTCTGTGTTTCTGATATGTCTAGCTGTTGCTTTTCTGTGTTTCTGATTGTATGTTGTTATTTAAAGTTTTTCCAAAGTCTGTAAATAGTAATCCTAACCCAAATAGGGGGAGATTGTTGGAACACCCTATTACTCATTTGGGTCAGGATCACTATGTCTCTATGAACCTTTGCTTGACCTCCTATATAGCCTAATAGGTCAATTAGAATTGAGTCTAAGGGTTAGAAGTCTAGGTTTGGAAGCTGCCCTGAAGACCAGGATTCTCAGTCTGGAGACTAAGCCATATCGTCGAGCTCAGCACGACGATTCGTCGAACTCCGATCGACGATCGTCTAGCTCAACTTCGACAAGATCGTCGAACTCCATTCGACGATCGTTGAGCTCAACTTCATTATGTCATCGAACTCCATTCGACGATCGGTGAGCTCAGGCCGACGATTTTGACTATGCTTTGGATCTTTATCTCTGAGCTCAGTTTGACGATCTTTGAGCTCAGATCGACGATATTTTGCTGCTGTATATTTCCAGATCGCTGAGCTCAGCTCGACGATAGCAGAGCTCAGTTCGATGATTTCAGATAACTTCCAGGATATTTATTAATTCAAATTCAAATCAGTTAGGAGTTATTCTGCAATTAATTCAGAGATTTGCTAGCCGTTTTCATTTATTTCTGGACCAAGTTTCAAGGGATTTTTCAAGGAATAATTCTGTGGACTTTCCTCGAGAAGAGATTATGCAATTAAGGATGCAATTAATGCAGGCCAACGAGTATACTTGACAGAGAATGATATTCTATTCTGGACCAGAGAATAAAAGAGAGAATGTTTTTTTTTGAATCTCTAAGAAAAACAAGAAGAACACACACAATACAGATTACAGAGACACATTCAAAAATCTTCTGTCACAAAGAATTCTGAAGAACACTCATCCAAGGAGATCAAGCTTTCTCAAATCTTCAGATCTCTGTAGTTTTCAAAGTGTTCAAGGCCAACATATTTCAGACTCCAGACACTCAACATTTCAGCTATTGCTGAAATCATCTATTGCTGGAGTTCAACCTTTGAAGGCCTATCACCCTCAGCAAAGCTTTTCTTCCTGAAGATCGCAAGGATTCAGGGGGAGCTTTGACATCAATCCACATAGTCTTCTTAGTTGTTTGAGAAATAGAAGACTTCCATCACTCTCTCACCCCCTCTCTGTAAAGGGTTTCTCAAACTCCCTTCAAAAGTTTGAACTTGGTTTTTGAGCACCTTATCAAAAGCTCATTGGTGGCAAGACACCTGATCAAAATCTGCCTTGGTTTTTGAGCACCTTATCAAAAGCTCATTGGTGCCCAAGACACCTGATCAACTCATCCTGCAGTGGATTCCTACCTATGGTGGTAGAAGAGTGGATGTACCCAAGTTTGGGGAACCACTATATTTCCTTGTGTCTTCTGGTTTTGCTTGCTTTCATTTTTGTTTCTGGCCTTGATTTTTCTGTGCTTAGTTTTTGGTTAACTTAGTACTGTGATTTGATTTATTTTTGCTTCCCTGTTCACACATATTATAACAATTGTTGTAAAAACTTTTAAAGCACCATATACTCTATTCACCCCCCTCTAGAGTATATCAGATCTAGTTGCACTTTCAGTGTCCTTTCACTGATTTGACGTGTTTCTCTAAGGCTTAGTCTTGCGAAGCTAGACTCGTCGGTTTTTTGCTGAATTTGTTGAGTTTGTGTTTATGGGTATTTGGATATATGGGGTTGGTTTGGTTGGCTTAGTTTCATGAATCAATACACTCGGGCATGTTTGGGTCTCGTTTTTGGGCCGTTGTGTTGTGTTGGATCAAATGGCCATTACCGCAGTCCGATTTTTGAGATATTTGGGTCCGTTAGTTCATGTTTGACCGGGTTGGTACGGACTCAGATCTGGTTGCGTTACAGTGTTAATGATTAACATGTTTATTTAGTCTTTGACCTGTTTTTGTTTCCTATGGATTAATCTTATGTTGTTTCTGTCTTTCCTCGCAGATTATTTCTAGAGTATAACTTTGTTCGCACTTGGTGCAAATTTCATTACCTTTTAACTTTATAAGTTAACTCTTCGTTCTAAATTTCTAGTTAGTTTGCTATGTTTTCTTTTGACATCTATTCAGGTTTGGGATTAGTAATCTTGATACTCTCTTATTTACTGACAGTTTGGTTTGCCACTTGTGTTTTTCTTACTGAGGTTTTATTTATTTGAATGCCTCAGTTTCTGAGCAGTAGCCGGTAGAGCGGCTAGGTTTCGAGTTTTCTAGTGGATTGCAGTGTTGCTGAGGTTTCCTCTACCTTGATAGGTAGTTCTTGGTTGTTTTCTTATTAGTACAGGCACTCATACTGACCAGTGAGTTCATGTCAGTTTATTGACGCTCACTGTTGTTTTCCTTTTGAGCTGCTGAATACTTTGCTAAGCTGCTAGTTTTTGCCTTTTGTGGTTGTTTTTTTTGCTCTCTGGGAATGTTTTATGCTATGTTGCATGTTAGGTATTTTCGCCTATAAAAGCATTACTACTTGTACTGCACACATCTCATATTTCCAGAATTAAAATTCTATTTTCTAGCTAATGTAAAGACTATTTCTATACTTATAATAAATCTAGGGTCTTGCATGCCAGGAGTTGTACTTTGAGGATGTTTATACTCATGTAGGGTTTTAATCAACATAACCAAAGTGTTTTCCGCAGCGTATAACTAAACGTTTACTCGTGGACACGTTGATCCACTGTGCCGAGGGATACGACCATCCAATTTAAATTGGTTTTGACTTAATAACTTATGGATTTCATATAAACTGTAGAGTTTGGGGTTTTTCCTGAGCGCATGCAGTTATCCCCCGTACGGCATGGCATCACGATGCGTATTTTATCTTACTCTGATATAACTTAGATGTTGAGAAAATACGGGTTGTGACACTTGCAGATAGCCATGTTTACGGCATTGCATGGGAGACATTGCAGGACTCCCTTTCTTTAGGCCGAGGTTGGTGAAGGACCGTTGTTGGGTGCAGAAGCTTTGGAAGAGACGAATACTTCTGTGACGCATATTCGAGAGAAGCTTCGAATAACTCAGGAGTGTTATGAGAAGAACACTAATCGGAGAAGGATTGATCTGGAATTTGTAGTTGGAAATATGGTGTTTCTCAAGGTTTCTTTGATGTTTGGGGTTAAGAGGTTTGGAAAGAGCCAAAATTTTGATCCCAGGTGTGTGGGACCTTTCCAAGTTGTTGAAATCATTAGGGTGTCAACTTATCGGCTGGATTTGCCCGCAAATTTTCTTGGCATGCATGATGTATTTCATGTGAGCCAGTTGCGGAAGTGCGTGCTTAGTGACCGGCATCTTCTCGATTTCGTGCCCCATTTGCCGACTAACCTTTCTTACGTTAAGATGCTTGTTCGCATTCTGGATACTCAGATCGGGTGTTGCCAAGTAATACAATACCCATTGTCAAAGTTTTTGGAGAAACCAAGACATGGAGAGAGCAACTTGGGAGTTGGAGTTAGCTATGAGGGAGGCTCATCCTCATATATTCTCCTCGTTTGTTTTGGTAAGTTTTTCTATTTCGATAACCCTTGGTTATTTTGCTTCTATACTAG
Organism: Platanthera guangdongensis; assembly: GCA_039583875.1. Classification (NCBI taxonomy): domain Eukaryota; kingdom Viridiplantae; phylum Streptophyta; class Magnoliopsida; order Asparagales; family Orchidaceae; genus Platanthera; species Platanthera guangdongensis. The sequence continues at coordinate 66,771,478 of CM077166.1, read as the reverse complement.
GATCTTTTGTGCGTAAAATTTCGTGACGAAACTTTCTTTTAGGGGGAGTGGGTATAATGCCCCTAATTTTTGATGATTATTTTAATTATTTTAATGGTGTATGTTTGACGTCAGGGCGTTACATTGACGCGTAGTTGGCGGGTACTGTTGTTGGACCGTGGTTTTCTTCTCATAAGTATCTGAGGTTTTGATTTTGGTTTTCTAGTTTTGCTATTTTCTTGTGAGTTTCTGGAATTTCCCAGGCGAGCCAGGTTTGTTTTGGAACTCGGTGAGCCGTTTTGTGATATTTGGTGTTTTGAATTTGGGGGGTGTTTTCCCGAGTTTGGTTTGTTTGATTTCGATTTCGACTTCTTCGTTGGATTTGTAGCATCGATATTTAGCTATGATGCGAATTTCCTAGGATTTCAAGTTGGTTTTGTTTTCGGGTCATTTGGATGTTTATTTAGTAATTAATTTTAATATTGTATTATATATATGCCTTTGCATCAAATTGGAACCCTATTCATCGTCACTTTCTCGATTTGTCATCTGTTTTGCAAAAGAGGAGAGGTAGACGTTGTCGCGTGCTTTCGGTCGTCGACCGTGTGCGTTTGGGTGGATGGTTTCACTAGAGGAGTAGATATTCGGAAATCTCTCGCCGAGATCTATGCGTGTTTGGTAAGTATTTCCCGTTTCATGGATTTTTTGACGTTAGGGTTTGAGGGTTTGTCCCTCTTTTGTCTCGTAAAGTTTCAGGAATAATTGTCTCGGAATTCTTGGGGCCAATCCTTGTCGCGGAGCGCTCGAAGTGTCGGTTTTTCGGAAGCTTTGAGGCAAGTAGCGATTTTTTCCTTGCTATGTTATTTCCTTCATTTCCATCCCCTTCTTTCTCTCCATAGAATGTTGGAGTAGTGTAGGGAGTAGCCTCGTAGAATCCATAGGATAGTGTAAATTTCGGCCAGGAAATTGGTAGTATATGACAGCATAGTCTAAGGAAAATTCGTCGAATATATGCATTTTAGCCTAAGGAAAATTAGTCGGGTATTGTTTATAACCTAAGGAAAATTCATTGTATATGGGGAGTAAATTCGAGTGAAATTTATCGAGTGTGATTCGTTGAATGGTTTGCGTCGAGTTCGTCGAGTATCGTTGGTCACTGCCTTGAGATAAGGCAAATTCGTCGAGTATTCTTGTCGAATTCATCGTGTATGGCTTAAGCTTAGTAAGCGGAGTGTTATTGGGCCACCAAGTCCTTTTCGTCGAGTATATATGTCGAATCGAGTCCTATTCATCGAGTATCATTGGGTGTAGCCTTTTATCGCTAAGTCTATTTTGTCGAGTATTTCTTGGTTTTGTCTGGTATATTTGATGAATTTTGCTGGACTTAGAATATTTTCGCCGTTTTGTCAATTCGCCGAGTATGGGTCTTAGGGAGATTATTTTGGGGGGTTTTCTCTTCTCTTGTCATGAGAGTATTTTGGCGTTAGGTTTGGGGTTTTATAGTAGTTTTGGAGGTGTTTTTGACGTATAGGTTGGTTGTGGATAAAGGACCACCAACATGACGCTGTTTCATAAATCATTGCACTTGGTGGATTTTTGTCTCTTCTTATGGACTATTGGGTTGTGTTGGTTAATGTGGCCACCGCAGTGCCTTTTTGAGATGTTTTTTTTGGATATGTTAGTTCGTCTTGGACAATGTGTCCACGAACTCAGAACCGTGATTTTTGTCAGTGCTAATGATTCACGTGTTTCGAGCTATTTAGGCTCTTTTCTTCCTATTGTTTAGTCATATGTTGGATACTTAATCTCGTAGATCTTATCAAAGCATGACTTCACTTCGCACTTGGTGCAATTTCTCTTACTCTACTATTGAAATACCTTCTTTGCTTGTTATAACTTCACTTTTTAGCTTATGTTTATAAGCCATACTTATAGTTGGGTTAGTAACCCTTCTTGTTTTCCTTTGATTATTATCTACTGATGATATTGTTTACCACTTGTATTTTCTTGCTGAGCTGTTCTTTCTTTGAATGCCTCAAGCTCGGAGCAGTAGCCAGTTGAGCGGCTAGGGTTTGGTCGTGGACTGTATTCTACAGCGGTTGCGGTTTCCTTTACCTCTTCGATTGTGAGGTAGTAGTTGTTGTTTTGTTTTAGTTCAAACATACATACTTTTACTGGTTTTGTGTCAGGTTGTTGACGCCCACTGGAGGTTTTCTTATAGAAGTACTTGCTAGATGTTAAATCTGTTTCTTTGTGAATGGTTGGTTTTACTTGCTCTCTGGGAAGGTTTTATGTTACGTTTGCATGTTAGTTACTCTTAAAGATATAAAATGTCATTTGCCTATTTCATTCATAGCATATTTCAAATATAAAGTCATTATATTTTAAGGAACGTAATAGATATTTGTATACTTATACTGAATCTAGAGTCGTGCATATCATGAGTTGTCCTACTTGGATGTTTACGCTCATGTAAGATGTTTATCAAATATAAACAAAGTATTTTTTGCAGCGTATTTTCATATTTTTACACGTGAACTAGTTGATCCACTGAGCCGAGGGATACGACCACCCAAAACTTAACTTAAATTATAGTTTTCTTCATATTAAACTTATGTATTCCATATAAAATGTAGAGTTGGGGTCTTGCATGAGTGTCTGCAGTTATCCCTTGTACGACGTGGCATCACGGCGCATATTTTTTCTTACTCTAATATGTCATTCAATTGAGGAGAAAATGCGGGTTGTGATAACCCGTTCACTACTTTCTTATCCATAGGGGAGTTCCCGTAGGGGCTGGACAAGAAGCATTTCAAGTATAAGTCGGCATACTACCTGATGCATGATGGGAAGCTGTATCTGAAGACTCTCTCGGGCCTTCTAAAATATTGCGTGGTCGAAGAGCAGATACCAAGGATCTTGGAGGAAGTTCATTCCGGGGAGTTCGGGTGTCATTCAGGGATCAGGACCCTGGGGTAAGGATAGTAAGTCAATGGTACTTTTCGCCGACACTAGGCCAAGAAGCCACTGAGTTAGCAAAGATTTGTGAGAAGTGCCAACTGTTTGCCCCTCTCCAACTGCTACTAGCCTAGAGGCTCTGAAGCATCATTACCCCATGGCCCTTTGCTATCTAGGGAATGGATCTTGTGGGACCCTTCCTCCAGGTCAGCGGGCAGAGAAGATTCTTGCTAGTGATCAATGAATATTTTTCTAATTGGTTGGAGGTCAAGACGCTAGCCAAGCTGACCTCCCTGTTGATTTGAAACTTCATGTGGGGAGAGATCATTTCAAGCACGGGTTGCCTCAAGCCATTGTCACGGACAATGGGCCACATTTTGCCAGCATGGAGTTCATTAGTTTTTGCGATCAACTTAGGATCAATCTACGGTTCATGTCGGTCCACCACCCCAGGAGTAAGGGGCAGGTGGATGCGGTAAACAAAATAATTGTAAACTTGTTGAAAAAGAAGGTGGAGAATCTGAATGGGAACTTGGTGGAGTAGCTCCCTTTAGTTCTTTGGGCCATGAGGACCACACTCAACATAACTATGGGAGAGACCCCCTTCAAGCTCTCATGGATGCGAAGCAGTACTACAGATAGAGTTCCAGGTCCGAACACTACGGATAATCGAAGCAGAGGAAGACAAAGAAGTGTGGATGGCTGAGAAAAAAGACGAGTTATGGATCTCCCTAGATATGGTGGAGGAGGTGCGTGACTTGTTAGATATTCGGTAATAGGAGGTCAAGCTGCAGATGGACAAGTACTTCGACAAGCACGTCGGGATCAAGCAATTCGCAAAGAGGGACCTGGTCTTGAGGAAGTCGATGCTGCCAAAAGGTTAGCAGCCATCGACAAGTTGAATCCGAATTCGGAGGGTCCCTATATAATCAAAGAGGTGCTGGAGTTAGGGGGTTACCATCTCCAGAATGTGGATGGGGAACCTCTCAGTCATTCCTAGAGCGTCGATGACTTGAAGCGCTTTTAATATTGAAAATAATAAGTCATTCTTGTTTTGCATTCTTACTTATTAATGGTTCACTTGCTCAATGAGAGGAATGTGGACGATGTCTGGCCAAAGAGATAAGCTTGGTTGATGCTCAACACCCGCCATCAGGCTCTCATCTAGCTGATTGGGCCGGTGGTAGTGCCCGATGGCTAGCGAAAGAGATAAGTCTGGTTGATGCTCAACAGCCGCCATTAGGCTCTCATATAGTTGATCGGGTCGGTGGTAGCGCCCGGTGGATGGCCAAAGAGATAAGTCTGGTTGATGCTCAACTCCCGCCGTCAGGCTCTCATCTAGATGATTGGGCCGGTGGTAGCGCTCGGTGGCTGGCCAAAGAGATAAATCTGATTGATGCTCAACACCCGCCGTCAGGGTCTCATCTAGCTGATTGGGCCTGTGGTAGTGCCCGGTGGCTGGCCAAAGAGATATGTCCAGTTGATGCTCAACACCAATCATATGGCTCTCATCTAGCTGATTGGGCCGATGGTAGCGCCCGGTGGCTGGGCAAAGTGATAAGTCTGGATGATGCTCCAAACTCATCGTCAAGCTCTCATCTAGCTGATTGTGCCGGTGGTAGTGACCGGTAGCAGATCAAATGAGATTAGCCTTGTTGATGCTCAACACCCGCTGTTAGGCTCTCGTATAGCTTATTAGTTCAGTGGTAGAGCCCAGTGATAGCGCCCGGTGGCTGGCCAAATAGAAATGTCTAGTTGATTCTCAATACCCGCTGTTAGGCTCTCACTATCTGATTGGGTTGGTGGTAGCACCAGGTGATTATTCGAAAAGGAAAACTTGGCTGATGTTCACCTCCCTCCGTCAGGCTCTCACATAGCTGATAGGGGCATTAGGTCGATGGTGGGCGTTGTGAAAAGCTTTGAAGCTAGGCCCGGAGTTGCTCCTGCTTTCAGGATCTCACCTAGCTGACAGGGCCATTGTGTCCTTGGTGGATGTTGTGAAAAGCTTTGAATCTAGGACCGGAGGTTCTTCAGATGTCAGGCTCTCACCTAGCTGACAGGGTTGTTGGGTCCTCGGTGGGTTTTGTGAAAAGCTTTGAAGTTAGGCCCAGAGTACCTCCCGCTATCAGGATCTTGATGTGTCGGCAATTGTACCGATCATAGTCATGTAATAAAGTTGAGGAGTTGAATCCCCGGATATCAATCTCTCGAGGAGTGCAAGTAGGGAGTGTGATTTCAATATTGAAAAAGTAACTGTAAGTGTTAATGTAAACAAAGGGGGTTTTGGTTTGGAGTTTCATAAGCTTAGCACTAATAAACATATTGCGGGTGTCCGTCACCCCATCTCTTTGGTGGATTACTCAAGAGAGTAATATGAACGATGGATGAGCCAATGAGGGTCGCAATGACCTCTTCATCGTGCACGCTTCTAGCAATCGCTAGAACGACGCTATCTCAACAAGAACACGAAAACTGAAGCTCAATAACAAAATTAAGATCAAAGATATAACAACACATAGACATGATGAAATACTTAAAATAAATATTGTTCTTAAGCAATAATCAAGCAACCACAAGTTCAGAACAAAGTAACTACAAGAGGAGGGGGGAAAATACAACCAAACGAATGAAGGCTTTCGGAGATTCGCATCCGGAGTCATGTGTTGTCGGGCCTTGTCTAAGCTCAGTCTATAGATGATGTACGGGGTCCAGAAGGGTTGTCACCTCCTTCCAATAACCTGTCTTCTTCGTGAATAGTCCCTGGGCTGAATCTATTCGGAGAACTCCATGGATGCAACACCTTATTAGCTTGAAACAAAGCTTGGAGTTTGGAGGAGAAAATGGTGGTCAGAGATGAAGCTATTCAAAGCTTTTGGAGGGAGTGAAAGTGAGGGACAGATATAATTTACTCTAAAGGGGGGGTGAATAGAGAATAAAAAAAATTGTTTAGATTTATTGCGGAATAAAAATATTGATACTTATATGAAAGAGGGAAAAGAACAAGAAACTATCACAGCACAATAAAAAAAGAAAACACAAAGCAACCAGACGACACAAGAAATTTTGTAGTGGTTCCCCAAATCTGGGTACATCCTGATGGCGCGGCCCCTCCTCCACCGGTTGAAGACGATGCTGATGATGTTGTTGATGATCCGGTTGCTAAGGCCATACGACTCAAGGACGTGAGGCGGCACGATGACGCTAACGGATGGCTACGCTACAACCTCCGCCCCCGCCGTGCTACCGCCACGGCAACGCCTTAGTTTTATTTATTTCCTTTTCGTGCACTTTATTTTATAATTGGAATATAAAATTATCCTATGCTTATGTGATAATTTTATATTCATTGCATGTGTTGTTGTATTTTCAATTTGAACTATTTTAGTTTTGGTGTGCAATTAGCCATTCGGATGGATGAGATTAAATCTCCATCATGAAGGGCTAAGGCTTATTTGTAACTCCTATTAGCCATTCGGATGGATGAGATTAAATCTTCATCATGAAGGGCTAAGGCTTATTTGTAACTCCTATTTAAAGAAGGCTATCATGAAGAGTTAAAGCAATTGGAAAAGAAACCTAAAAAAAACCCCTTGTGGAAATTTCGGCCACCATGGAGAAGTCCATAGCAGCCCCCTCCCCTTTGGTGTGAAGCCAAGCCTTGCCTCCTCCATCCCCATTCGGTGCGACTCCGGCGTGGCTTCCTTTGGTGCGACTCCTTGGAAGAAGGTTGCAAACCATTCGGTGCGATGCCGGTGGATCCGTGGAGAGAGTGATTCTCCCACAGTTATCTCGTGTGATCGTTTTCTGGTTGGGTAATCTCTTTCCCCTCCCTTGTGTGACTTCTTCTCTTTAGTTGTGGTGGATTTCGCTCATCGTTTTCTCCGGATCTTTAATTTAATCGCTGCAAGTTTTGAATCGAAATCGCCGTTGCAAGGCTTTTATTTCCGGATCGGGTGGATCCTATTTGCTTGAGCGGATCTTGGCCTATAGCCTTGGTCTTGCTCTCAAAAAGGAGTGGCAACCTTTGTGTTTTCTTGGGGAATAATCCGACTCAAATTTCCGATCGTTGTTTTCGAGTCGACCATTCCTCCTTTGTTGTTTGTGCTGCGTTTTGTGACGAGGAAATATTGTGGGCGATAGGTGCTGTGTAGGCGCGGTAGATCTACGACGTGTTGTGCGTAGGGAGAGCGTTAGCTTTGCGGAGATCTCCGATCCGACATCCCTACATCAATTTGGTATCAGAGGTGGTCGTTTCAACTCCCATGTTGAAATCATCCTCTCTGCATTCCTTGTTGGTCGATCGGATCTAAAAAAAATCAAAAACATTATTTCTGTGGTCTGCCAATAGCGGGCTGAAATTTTTATTTTTCAGTAAAATTTCAAAAAACAAATTTTTTAACGATCTACGTGTTATTCACTTTGGGAATATATAAAAATATCTTATTTTCAATATAGTTACAGCCCTAGGAAAATTCATCTTGCCCGGGGCCTCCCAAACCTGAATGCGCACAAGGCTAGGAACGGAGTACGCAACCCCGTCTACGTCTAGTATGGCTGCGAACGAGCATGGTGATCCCAACACCGCGGCTATAGAGGGTCTTCGTGCTGAAATGGCTGAGCTTAGGAACGTCTTAGCCCAGATCCTACAAAACCAAGCTAGGCCACCCCCGCCACCCGTTAATGTTGACCGGCCCAACCGGCACCAACATAACTCTGATTCGGATTCTGATGGGGACTCCCCACGGGTGACCCCTAAGAGACACCGCCCCGAGCGAGATTTTGACATTACTAGGGCCATTAAGATAAATGCCCCCACGTATGATGGCATGGGAGACCCCCAAATCTTCCTTAACTGGACTGTGGATATGGAGTGTTACTTCGAGTGGCACAACCTGACGGATCCCCAAAAGGTCCAAGTTGCCCGGATAAAGTTAACAGGTCGTGCAAAGACGTTCTGGCTGAATGAGGAGCGAAGATTAGGAACCGGACACGGAGCCCCCCTTATAGGTTGGCCCGTAATGAAGAACCTGTTGACCGATCAGTACGTTCCCGCGTACCATCGGACACAGATGTTCGATGAGCTTTCCACTCTGCGGCAGGGCTCAAGCTCGGTAGCTGAATATATGGGTGAACTTAAGGACCGAATGGTGCGATGTGACCTTAGGGAGATTCCCGAAGTCACTTTATCTAGATTTCGAAAGGGCCTTAACCCCGATATCCAAAGGAAGCTCTTGCGATATGGGCATACGGACTTGAGCACGACTTTCAATGCCGCCTTGGACATTGAAAAACACCTAGCCTCTAAGGCTCACTCCCGTTACACTCATGCGAAGCACAAGTCCACCACTGGGGCATCTTCTTCCACATATCCTGATAAGGGAAAGTTTAAATCTACCGAGTCGAAGTCAATCATGATCACCGCTAGGAACTCCAAGAACCCTTTGAGTGAGTGTGTCCCTATCGGGAAGGTTAGCAAGGCTAACACCACTTGTAACTCTTGCGGCATTCAAGGCCACTATGCCTACGAATGCCCAACAAAGACAAAAACTCTAGCCTTGTTAGAGCCAACTACCGACCCTGACGATTATGTATACGAGGCCGCAGAAGAGAGTGACCCCGAAGGAGTCCCTAGTGACTTAGAGGACGATCACCCCCTTATGGTGATGCGTTGTATTTTGACCACTCCTCGTCCATTAGATGATTGGAAGAGGACGAGCATATTTTCTCTGATTTTTAAGAGTGGCGAGAAGCTTTGCAAGCTGATTATTGATAGTGGTAGCTGCGTGAACGTCATATCTGAGAACGCCGTAGCACGTATGTCCTTGGTCATGTAACCACACCCGACCCCATACCAGGTCGCTTGGATCAACAAGCTCTCTGTACCCGTTACCAAGCGATGCCTGGTCCCACTCTCATTCAAATCCTACATTGATGAGGTGTGGTGTGATGTCCTTCCGATGGACGCTTGTCATGTGTTGTTAGGCCGCCCTTGGCTATACGACCGTGACGTTACCCATTTTGGTAGAGCCAATACTTATGAGTTCAAATTCAATGGCAAAACCATCACTTTGAAGCCGACGGTCCCGAAGGAGCCCGTAGTCTTTGCTAAGGACACCACTATCCCGGTAGAACGGAAAACGTTGAATCTCGTTGGTAGGAAAGAGTTTGAGAGAGATCCGTTCTTTGATGGAATTATGTATGCGCTAGTCCTCTTGAGTGCGAAGCCCGATTCTAGCATTTTGGATGAGCTACCTAGTGAGTTACGGGTACTGTTGGAGGAGTATAGGGACGTGTACCCGGATGAGTTGCCGTCCACGTTACCCCCGCTTAGGAATATCCAGCATGCGATAGATCTCATCCCGGGGTCTTCCTTGCCAAATCAGCCCCATTATCGACTCCACCCCGCGGCTCACCTAGAGTTGCAGTCTCAGATCGAGGGCTTGCTAGCGAAGGGTTTTATTCGGACTAGTATGAGTCCATGTGTTGTACCAGCCCTACTTGCCCCCAAGAAGGATGGTACATGGAGGATGTGCGTTGATAGCCGGGCTATCAACAAGATCACCATCAAGTATAGGTTCCCCATTCCCCGCCTAGATGATTTGTTGGATGTCTTGTCTGGAGCCATCGTATTCTCCAAATTAGATCTTCGGAGTGGCTATCACCAGATTAGGATACGAGAGGGCGATGAGTGGAAGACGGCATTTAAGTCGAAGGATGGTCTGTACGAATGGCTTGTGATGCCCTTTGGGTTGTCCAATGCCCCTAGTACCTTCTCCCGGATGATGACACATGTCTTTCAGCCATTCATGGGAAAGTTCGTTGTCGTCTACTTCGACGATATTCTGATTTATAGCACCTCTACTACCGAGCACATCTCCCACATGAGAGTGATCCTTTCCACCCTACGGAAGGAGACGTTATTTCTCAATCTTAAGAAATGCACTTTCTATGTCTCAGAGGTAGAGTTCTTAGGCTATATAGTCGGCTACGAGGGTATTCGAGTTGATCCGGGCAAGGTTCAGGTCATTAAGGACTGGTTCGTGCCAACCACCCTACGTGAGGTGCGTAGTTTCCATGGGTTAGCCACGTTTTATCGTCGTTTCATACGAGACTTCAGTAGTATTATGGCGCCTATCACGGACTGTATGAAGAAGGGAGAGTTTACATGGACGAAGTCCGCCACCCATGCTTTTGAACGAATCAAACAACTTATGACGGAGGCACCTGTATTACGTCTACCTGACTTTGCTAAAGTCTTTGAGCTCACATGCGATGCGTCTGGGGTCGGGATTGGAGGTGTCTTGAGCCAGGAGGGCCATCCCGTTAGTTATTTTAGCGAGAAGTTGTCTGGCCCTAAACTGAACTATTCCAATTACGATAGGGAATTTTATGCTGTAGTCCGATGTCTACATCATTGGAGGCACTATCTCCTCTCCAAGGAGTTTGTGATCCTCTCCGATCATGAGGCTCTACGTTTCATCAACGGCCAGCATAAGATCAGCCCACGACACGCTAAGTGGGTATCTTTCTTACAAGGCTACACGTTTAATCTCAAGCACCTTAAGGGAGCCGATAACCGAGTCGCGGACCCCCTTAGTCGTCTTACGCTTTTAGTCACCTCTATGGAAGTACATGTTATAGGCTTTGAGCGGATTAAGGATGAGTACACCACGTGTCCTGACTTCCAAGACTTCTATTTATCTGCCCAGGATAGCTCCCCCACGACGATATCTGCATACGTCATCAAGGATGGTTACCTGTTTAGGAACGGGAAGCTATGTATTCCGCAGTCATCGTTACGACTACATATTATATGGGAGTTGCATAGCGGAGGGTTGAGAGGACACTTCGGTAGAGATAAGACCATTACGTTAGTCGAAGACAAATTCTATTGGCCAAAACTGAAGGTTATGGTGGGACAGGTAGTGAGTAGCTGCCGCACATGCCAGGTATCTAAGGGTAGTAAAACCAACGTAGGATTATATACACCCTTGCCTATTCCTTCCATGCCTTGGGTCGACGTTAGTATGGATTTTGTATTAGGCCTCCCCATTACCCTACGCCGTCACGACTCAATTTTTGTAGTTGTGGATAGGTTTTCAAAGATGGCTTATTTCATCCCGTGCAGTAGGACAAATGATGTGTCTCACGTCGCTAAGCTTTATTTTAAAGAAGTCGTTAGTCACCGTGGAGTGCCCAAGACCATAGTGTCGGATAGGGACATAAAATTCACTAGTTATCTTTGGAAGACTCTTTGGATATTAATGGGAACGAAATTATTGTTTTCCTCTGCCTATCATCCCCAAACTGATGGGCAGACGGAAGTGGTTAATCGGAGCTTAGGAAATTTGTTACGATGCCTCGTGAGTGATCACAAGAGCACTTGGGATCTTCTCCTTCCCCATGCCCAATTAGCCTACAATAATTCCAAGAATCGGTCTACGGGTCTGTCTCCAAATGAGATTGTCCACGGGTATAAGTCTCCTGTGCCGCTTGACTTGGTGTCGTTGCCCCCAACGTACAAGGCAAGTCAGTTTGCACAATCCTTCGCCCAGCACATCCATGATTTACACGCACGTATACGGGACACCTTGACTACGCAATACGACTCTTATCAAGCGCACGCTAATTTACATAGGAGAGTATCAGACTTCAAAATTGGCGATCTAGTTTTAGTCCGTTTGGTTCCTGAACGCTTGCCAACTGGCATCGTTAAAAAGTTAGCACCAAAGCGCGCTGGCCCTTTTTGGATTATTAAAAAGCTCGGTGACAACGCTTTCGTTTTGGACTTGCCTGCTGATTGGGGTATCTCCCCCATTTTTAATGTTTCAGATTTAACGATGTTTGTGTCACCACCACAAGAGTTGATTTCTTTGTCGTCTTCTTCTCCCACTAAAAATTCTCATGGGTTGGGGAGTGGTAGTACGGATGATCTCTCTCTTTCGGTCCCCACAGGTATATCATCGGATGGTAAGTTGCCTTCTTTCCTGCCTACTACTAATATGTTCCCCAGGTTTCCACGGACGTTCTCCACTCCAGAGATGATACTTGATGCTGAGCCTGTTACCACTGCTGATGGCGACACCCACCGCTTTCTCATCCGTTGGCGTGATCGGCCCCCTTCGGATGACTCTTGGGTACTCGAGACGGAGCTGCAGAGTTTGGATGTCGCTCTCCTTCACCGCTATCGCTTGGACCACACAACGGAGATGCGTGCATTTGAGCGGGGGAGGATTGATGGCGTGGCCCCTCCTCCAACGGTTGAAGACGATGCTGATGATGATGTTGATGATCCGGTTGCTAAGGCCATACGACTCAAGGACGTGAGGCGGCACGATGACGCTAACGGACGGCTACGCTACAACCTCCGCCCGCGCCGTGCTACCGCCACGACAACGCCTTAGTTTTATTTATTTCCTTTTCGTGCACTTTATTTTATAATTGGAATATAAAATTATCCTATGCTTATGTGATAATTTTATATTCATTGCATGTGTTGTTGTATTTTCAATTTGAACTATTTTAGTTTTGGTGTGCAATTAGCCATTCTGATGGATGAGATTAAATCTCCATCATGAAGGGCTAAGGCTTATTTGTAACTCCTATTAGCCATTCGGATGGATGAGATTAAATCTCCATCATGAAGGGCTAAGGCTTATTTGTAACTCCTATTTAAAGGAGGCTATCATGAAGAGTTAAAGCAATTGGAAAAGAAACCTAAAAAAAACCCCTTGTGGAAATTTCGGGCACCATGGAGAAGTCCATAGCCGCCCCCTCCCCTTTGGTGTGAAGCCAAGCCTTGCCTCCTCCATCCCCGTTCGGTGCGACTCCGACGTGGCTTCCTTCAGTGCGACTCCTTGGAAGAAGGTTGCAAACCATTCGGTGCGACGCCGGTGGATCCGTGGAGAGAGTGATTCTCCCACAGTTATCTCGTGTGAACGTTTTCCGGTTGGGTAATCTCTTTCCCCTCCCTTGTGTGACTTCTTCTCTTTAGTTGTGGTGGATTTCGCTCATCGTTTTCTCCGGATCTTTAATTTAATCGCTGCAAGTTTTGAATCGAAATCGCCGTTGCAAGGCTTTTATTTCCGGATCGGGTGGATCCTATTTGCTTGAGCGGATCTTGGCCTATAGCCTTGGTCTTGCTCTCAAAAAGGAGTGGCAACCTTTGTGTTTTCTTGGGGAATAATCCGACTCAAATTTCCGATCGTTGTTTTCGAGTCGACCATTCCTCCTTTGTTGTTTGTGCTGCGTTTTGTGACGAGGAAATATTGTGGGCGATAGGTGCTGTGTAGGTGCGGTAGATCTACGACATGTTGTGCGTAGGGAGAGCGTTAGCTTCGCGGAGATCTCCGATCCGACATCCCTACATCACATCCACTCTTCTACCACCCTGGTAGGAATCCACTTAGGTTTTTGATCAGGTGCCCTATCACCACAAGATCTGCTTCAGGTAGATCTAGAAACCCTTCAGGCTTTTGATCAGGTGCCTAAAAACCAATAGGTTTTTGATCAGGTGCCCTATCACCAAGGAGTTTACTTTTGAAGGGAGTAAGACCCCTGTACAAGAGAGGTTAAAGAAAAATAGATGACAGTCTTCTCTTTCTCATACACAATGAGAAGACTATGTCGATTTGATGATGCGAAAGCTCCCCTGAGATATTGAGTACATTCAGGAAGATGGAATCTTTGTCCAGGGTGTAGGTCTTATGATTGATGTTGATTTTAGCTCTCTGTAGATTTTTGAGGCCTGAAGAAAGAAGAAGACTAGAGAGAATTTGGTGTTGAATAAGTTGTTCTTCTTCCTTGTTTCAGCAAGAGCAAAAGACCTTGAGAGCAAAAAGAGATTGTTTTCAGACTAACTGTCTCAATGATTCTTTTTGTCTCTTTCTTTTTGAGCTCTCTGTCTTAATCAAAATGTCCAACGGCCTGAATTTAAATTCCCTAGGCAGTACTTAATTCTCTTCAAGAATTTAGGATCCCAAACAGCTAGAATGGCTTGCAATCATAAATGCACTTCCATAACTATCTTTACAGAATATTCTGTGAATACCATAATTAATGCTTCATGAAATACGACTATCAGCCTTGAGAATGTCAACATTAATTATCAGAATATATTTGCCTTAAAAATAATTTATCATAACCAAAATACTTTTGAACGATCTGAGAGAACTGATAACTGGAGGCAGCAAAAAATCATAGAGCTTAGTTCAGAGATTGTCGAACTGGGTTAAGAGATCGTCGACCTGAGAACAACTATCATAGATCTGAGATAACTGCTGAGAAGCACAAGATCGTCGACCTGAGATCGTAGATCGTCGAGCTCGGTTCAGAGTAGAGAACTCTGAGATCATCGATGGGAGATTGACGATCGTCGAGCTGAGTTCGACTATAGTCGAACTGATATAAATAAGCCATAAAATCTTTTTGAATCTAAGTCTGAATCCAATGCAATGCTGGTCTGCACAATCCTGACCTAAAAGGATCTAACTAAGACTAGACAAGGACCCGGGCTATACATGGGGTCACAACACCCTAAGAGTGAACCTAGCACAAATCCAAACAAGGGTTCGAACAATCTCCCCCTATTTGTGTGAGGTCACTCAAAAATAAAACTGAAAAGAAATAAAAATACAAAGACCATAAATATTTGTAGGGTTGAAATAACATCAGCAGATATGTTATAACAATGCATTGTACATAATCAGTTAAGCATTAAAAAGAAATACAAACTATAGATTATCAGATGAAGGACCAGATGAGGGTTTATAAAAGATTATCTTTCTGAGTGGATCTGGTATATACTTCCTAGAAGTCATTAGGTCTTGGACACCAAGAGTTGTCTGAGCACTAGTCCTGGGCACAATTGCTTCCGGATGCAATGTCATATATTTAGCTGGATTGAAGACTTTATTGCTAACTTGGAGTTTGTCCAGCTCTTTTTCTCTATAGGATGACATGGTGGAAAACCAAGATGGATCTTCTCCTTCTGCTACAACTTTTCTTATCTGAGAGAGACCAATCAGTTCTTGAAGCCTGGCCATCCTAAAGTTAGGATCAACTTCCAGTTCAATAGGCGTCTGATCATCTTGAGGAGGCAACATTGTAACTGCTTTGAACTGAGTGTATTGAGCCTACAAGTTTGTTGTGCTATGTTGTTTATCACTTTGAGAATAGGTAGATCTTGGAGGAGCAACCAAACTATACTTTTCTTTGGGCTTATGAGATTCATCATGTCTTCTGGACAGATAAGAAGCTGTCTTCTGAACCTTGGGAAGAACTTGTTGTTGAGGAGGAGAGAAGGAGGGTTTCTGATAAATAACTTCCTTTATTTGCTTTGTAGAACTTTGATTTTTATGCTGCTGACTGCTTGAGATCTAGAAGATCTATCCTGCCTTTGATATGTTCTAGAGAATAAGGAAGGCTTGGAAGATGCATTAGAAGCTTGAGGAACAGCTCCTGAATCACCAGCAGCAGCAGGAGGAGGAGGACCACTTTTGAACTTCTGAGGAGGAGGTGAGTATCTCCTGCTCTTCTTCCTGGCTTTCTGTTAATTTTTTGATAACCACATCCATCTTTCCCTGCCAGGGTACGGAGTAATGCCTTTCAAGATGTAGTAAGGAGTGTCATTAGTATTGCCTGACTTGGGAGCAGCCTTGGGATCAGCTTTTCTTTTCTTTGACACTGTCTTTTTCTTGGAATTATCATCCTCTGAATCATCATCCTCATCATCATCAGATGAATCAGTAGGATTGTCATATAGGTCATTTATTTCCTTCAGCTGTTTATCATAAGTCTTTTTACCAGCTTTTTCTTTAGCTTCTTCCTGAATGTCAAGAGCAATAAGATCATCCAAAGAGGTAAGATGACTATCATTTATCGAATAGGAGGGTCCAAGGGGATTAGGTACTTGATCAATATCCATAGAGTATACTTCAGCAAGATGAGCACAAGTCTCACAGAGATTTATTAAACAAGTCTCTAGGGCTAAGGCCAGATTTCCTGAAGCCACTAGATCAAGCAATGCATCGGCAATTAAGAGAGCATCAAGCTCATCCTAATCTTCTGTAACAGGCATAGGCTCAATAACCATAGGGGATGGCATATCTGTATAAATTGTAACTGACTGAATAACTGTACAAATTGGAGCAATTGAAGCTGACTAAATCTACAAGAGTTGCTTCAGAACTAAAGGACTCATGGGTCTGGTTTAACAAACGATGGCCTTGGAAGAATGTATCTCAACTGAAGTCCAAACTGATCTAAACATAGAGAAAGAATGCAAAAGAAATTGTAAATCAATGGAGGGATGAATAAAGCAGTAACCATTGGAAATGCCAGGGATTGACACATCAGTGTCCTCATCTGACATAAGAAAATCTGAATAAGGAACTATATCTGCACAAAATTCCTGAAACACTTCTTCTTCCTGTATTGCTGGAGGAGACTGAGCTGGAAGTTCTGCTGAGGTTGAACCTGCTGCATCATCATTGGACATCTCCCCTTGCCTAGTTTCAGTAAGAACTGGAATCAGGCCCCTAGATGAAGAAGGGACAGAGGAAGTAGAAAGAGAAGCAGATAGAGAGGCAAAAAGAGAGGAGATAGATTGAAAAAGAGGTGAAATAGCCTCTGATATCAAAGATTTTAGAGTTGGAGTGAGGAGTTCCAGAAGATGAGAGAGAAAAGAGGGATCAACATGAATAAACTCAGTTGGAGTCTGAGTTGAGACAGAATGATGAGAGGGAGGAGGAGTGAAATCAGTCATGATGTCATCCTAAAAAGGGGAGTCTCTCGAGTAATTTTGTGTAGATTGTAGTGTGGAGGCTTCAATGTTGAAGGGTGAATCATTTTGACGAGAAGGAGATGAGTTAGGTGAGAGAAGGTCAAAATTGGGAAAGGATATGGTGTGGAGGTTTTGAGGTTCAACAGGGTGAAGGGTAAATGGTGACTGAGTAGGTGGAGAAGGAGGGATAAATGAGGATGAGGGAGGAGTTTGAACACTGGGAATGATGGAGGATGCTGGAGGTGGAGGAGGAGGAACTTCTTCATTAGGGTGAGGAGTGGCTTTCACAGCCCTTGTCTCCTCAGATATATTGGAGGAAGTTCCAGCCTTGGAGGGCTTTTGAATTGTCCTCTCCCACTTCCCAAACAGAGAGGAGTCCAACCTCTTGCTTGCATTGATAGCTATGGTTGTGGAAACCAGTAGCTCTGGAGCTTTCTTATGAAGGAAGATTCCTAGAATCCTTCCTAAGCAGACTTCCTTCTTACTATTCTTTCTCTTAATCAAATCAAAGAACAAACTGGCCCAATCTATGGACTTCTTATTAACTAGAGCGGACATGACAGCAAACTGTTGCCTATTGATGTTGTCATGTACCGAATGATTACCCAACAGTACCTTGCCCATAATATCATAAAGGAACTTAAAACCAACAGATAAAGTTTTCTTTAAGAGCTTAGATGGGATGCCCTCAGCATGACCCATCTCCATTAACATCCTGCTATACTCAGAACTATCTTGTTCCAGCGCGTCTGTTCCATTTTTCAACTCAAAAATTTCTGTAAGAATTGCAGGGTTTAGAATCACGTGCTGTCCTGAAATGAAACCGATCATTGAGGAGTCATTTGTTGAAGAAGAGTAAACCCATTCTTTGATTTCAGCAACAGATAGTTTGATCCTTGTAGACATGAACTTCTTCAGACCCTGGTCATCACATAACTGTAACATTTCTTGAAAAATAGGATCACAGTGACTGATCGATTCGAAGTCGACGTCGAAACTAGTGTCGAACTTCATCGCTGAAAGAGCTGCCGCAGAAATCGCCATGGAAGATCTGTAGACTCAAGAGAGAAGAGATCAAGGGCAAAGGGAAAATAGAATATGAAAGTGTGGGACAGAGATCAAAGAGAAACATACATATAGGTTTTTGGAATATGAAAAAATGATCTTTGTCCGACGATAAAAATCAAAAATGTCGATCTTAGGTTAAAGATTAATTTATAAACAAATAATATCTTTGGACTCTGATCTCAGTCGAAAATTGATAGTCGAGTATAGCTCGATGATTAATTTACTGAAGCAAAGTTGTCTATCTCTGGTCGACGATTTTTGTCTTCACACAGAGCTGTCGTCAAACTTAGGTCGACGATTTAGCTCAAGAGTTGTTCGAAGATCGTCGATCTCCATTCGACGATTTAGGAATAGATCCAAAAACTGAAGACAAAAATTAAATTAATCCTTCCCATTGATCATTCCAAGCTGATTCAAGAAGAATGAGTGCTTTTTTTCATGAAGGGGTTTGGTGAAAATATCTGCTCTTTGAAAATCAGTGGGGATAAAGTCTAAATTAATTTTCTTTTTGTCTACATTATCTATAATGAAATGATCTCTTATATCTATATGCTTTATTTTAGAAGGATGCACTGGATTATGTGTTATAGAAATAGCACTAGTATTATCATAGAAAATGGTTGAATTATTTATATTGAAACCATAATCTAAGAGTTGGTTTCGTATCCACAAAATCTATGAACAGCAACTGCCAGTATCCATATAATCAGCTTCAGAAGTAGATGTTGATAAAGAGGTTTGATTCTTGCAAAACCAGGACACAAGTCTTTCACCCAAGAACTGGCAAGTTCCTGAAGTGCTCTTTCTGTCCACTCTACATCCAGCATAGTCACCATTTGAAAATCCAGTCAACTCAAATGCTGACTCTGTTGGATACCAGAGTCCTAGATTTGGACAACCCTTTATATATTTCAAAATCCTTTTTATGAAAATAAGATGGGATACTTTAGGGTTCACTTGGAACCTAGTACATAGACATGTAGCAAACATGATATCTGGTCTGCTTGCTGTTAGATATAGTAGGGATCCAACAATGGCCCTATACCTGGTCTGATCAACAAGTTTTCCATGTTCATCAATGTCTAACACAGCATTGGTAGCCATGGGAGTCTTCAAAGAAGATGCATCAGCCATCCCAAACTAATTAATAATCTCATTAGCATATTTAGATTGGGAGATGAAAATACCATCAGGAGATTGTTTCAGTAGGAGACCAAGGAAATAAGATAACTCTCCCATGCTGCTCATCCCAAATTTGGAATGCATTAGATTAGAAAATCTCTTGCACAATTTGGGATCAGTAGAACCAAATATAATATCATCTATATATATTTGTACTAATAAAATTTTATCATTATGCAATTTTGTAAAAAGGGTTTTATCTACCATGCCTCTAGAAAAACCATGCCCTAAAAAAAGCTGGCTAAGGTCTCATACCAAGCTCTTGGAGGTTGCTTTAAACCATAGAGAGCCTTATGCAGTTTGAAAACAAAAGAGGGATGAGTTGGAGAAACAAAACCTGGAGGTTGTTCTACATAGAATTCTTCTTTAAGTTCTTCATTTAAGAATGCACTTTTGACATCCATCTGATACACTGTGAACTTTTTGAATGCAGCATAGGCCATAAAAATCCTTATAGATTCTAGCATGGCAACTGGAGCAAAGTTCTGATCATAGTCAATCCCTTCCTCTTGCCTATATCCTTGAGCAACAAGCCTAGCCTTGTTCCTCACAATCACACCTTGGGCATCAAGCTTATTCCTGAAAACCCACTTAGTTCCAATTACTGGATAGCCTTTAGGCCTTGGAACCAAGTCCCAAACTCTACATCTTTCAAATTGATTTAGTTCCTCTTGTATTGCAATGATCCAATGAGGATCTTGCTCAGCATCAGCTATGGACTGAGTCTCAATTTGAGAGAGAAAACAGGCATGCATCACATCATGGTTGAGTTGATGCCTTGTCTATACACCTGCTGATATGTCTCCAATTACTTGGAATCTTGGATGATCCCTAAGTGTGACAAAATCAGATGGTGGAGTTGGTTCAGAAACAACAATTGGAGTGAATTCCTCTTGTGGAATTACTTCAGATGTTGGAGGAAGTTCAGTTTCTTCAATATTGTCTTCTTCACTGTCTTCATTTTCTTGTGGTGAGGGATGAGATATCACCTTCTGGGTGAGATTTAAGTCATCCAGCTTTTTACATAGACTTTGTACCTGCAAATGATCATTGGTAGAAGCTTCCTTTTCCTTGTAAAATATATTAGCTTCATCAAATGTAACATGTATAGACTCGTCAATTTTCAAGGATGATTTATTGAGAACCCTATATGCCTTGCTAACTTGGGAATATCCTATAAAGATTCCCATTGTAGCTTTGGCTTCAAACTTTCTAAGATAATCTTTGTTGTTATTATGTATGTAAATGATACAACCAAAAATTCTAAAGTAGTCTATTTTAGGTTTCTTCCCTTTGAGTAATTCATAGGGAGTCTTGGCTTTTAGTTTGTGTATCAAACTTCTATTCAGTATATAATTTGCTGTGCTTACAGCTTCTGCCCAGTAGGATAGAGGCATGTGAGCATCAGCAAGCAATGTGTCTGCTGTTTCAATGAGTGTTCTGTTTTTCCTTTCAACTACCCCATTTTGTTGAGGAGTTCTGGGAGCAGAGAAGCAGTGCCTGATACCTTCCTTCTCACAGAATTCTTGCCTAGGAAGAGATTCAAACTCAGTGCCATGATCACTTCTGATCAATGCAACTGGAGTAGAGTACTCAATCTTTATGCATTTTAGAAAGTCTGTAAGAACTTTGAAATTATCAGAATTGTTTCTCAAGAAGAAAACCCAAGAGAACCTAGAGAAGTCATCTACAATAACTAAAGTATTGGACTTCCCTCCCAGGCTTTGTACAACAATTGGTCTAAAAAGGTCCAAATGAAGCAGATACAAAATCGTAGGGGAATCACTCTTATTAACTGATTTAAAACTAATTTAGTTTGCTTGCCTTCTTGACAAGCCTTGCAAAGGCTTTCCTTCATGTAGGGGCAAGAGGGAAATCCTCTAACAAGGTTATCCGTAGATAACCTAGCAATGTTTCTAAGATTTACATGTCCTAGCCTATTATGCATAAAGTATTATTATTGCTAACATGGTTAAACAAACAGATTTCTGAACAAGCAGAATTAAAATCAACTAAGTAGATATTGCCTAACCTAATACCTGACAACACAGTATTGCTGTTTAAAGAAATATTGCATTTAGATTCAGTAAAACATACCTCATAACTTGCATCACATAGCCGACCTATGGATATCAAGTTATGTTTCAGCCCACCTACATATGCCACTTTCCTGAACGTGACAACTCCAAGTGTAAATTCTTTATAACCCTCTGTCTGACCAAAGCTTGAGTCTCTAAATATAACCTTTGGACCTAGCTTTGACTTATAGTTACTTAGATTTTCCTTGTTTCCTGTCATGTGCTTGGAACACCCACTATCCAAATACCACTTATCCTTTATGGTAGGATAGGTCTTTATCTATAAGGAAAAATAACTTATATATTCTGGACCCAGGTAACCTTGGGTCCTGACTTCTTTTCATATTTAAAACTTGAAATATAAGAGTATTCATGTCGACTTTTATAACCTAAGGGATGAAATCTCCTAGGTGGGATTATCCAGTTAGTTAAGGGATTGAAAGGTTTAGGGTTAGAATTATTATTGAAATTTTTATTGAAATTATAGTTTTGATGAAACTGTCTTGAGTTCGACGATTTTAGTTGAGATCGTCAATCTGCGTTCGACGACCAGCATTGATATTGTCGATCTTGGTTCTCAGAATAATAGTGGCTATTATCTGGGTTCCACGATCGTCGATCTCTGTTCAACGATACATAATGATATCATCGATCCCTGTTTGCAGAGTGTTTAGGCTCAAGCTCTGGGTTCTGAGATCGTCGATCGTCGTTCAACGCATAATGCTGAGATCGTCGATCTTGGATCGACGATTTTTGTTCAGACTTAGCTTTTTATTTTTCTTTATTTATCTCAACTTGTTTTAAAACTTTGTTAACTATTTTAATTTATTCTGTATTATTCTTACCTTTATCTGAAATAAACTTTATAGGTTGTGAAAGGTAGTTTTTCTGAATAATTGGTGGTTCACTGGATGATGCACCTAATCCTAACTTACTTCTATTAAGTCTAGCATTAAGTGTGCTGGTAATTTCTACTAGCTGTTTGCTTCTTCCATTCAGTGATTCATCTAGCTGTTTTGCTTTACTTAATTCAACTTTCAGAAAAGTGATTTGTTCACTATACATGTCTATTTCATTTTTCAATTTAATGTTTTTTGATACTAAGCTATCATAATTAAATTGTTTATCTCTGAGAAGTTTGATTTCCTTCTCAAATCTAATCAGATCACTACACATAGATTTAAAGTCATTTTTAAAATCTTCAGAGGTAAAGTCAAAGTCTTCCAATACCTGATCACAATCTGAACATTCTTCAGATTCTTCTTCTTCTGAGACATGCCCTGATGCATTGATGGCCATTAAGAAAATTTCTTTGGCCTTTGCTTCCTCTTCGTCTTCACTAGAACTGGAGGAAGATGATTCTTCAGTGTCACTCCATGTTTCTGCAACAAACCCTCTCTCCTTCTTCTTGTGCTTGTAGGAGGATGGTTTGCTGGAGTGCTTCTTGGAGTCTTTCTCCTTTCTCCTTTCCTTATGCTTGTTTTCTGGACATTCTGGAAGAATATATCCAGGTTTCCTGCAACCAAAACAGATAATCTGTTTAGAAGGGGTTTTGTCATATCTTAGTTTATCATCACTCCTTGATGATTTCCTTCTGAATTCTTTTCTCCCCATCTTGAAGAATCTCTTTGCAAAGAGACTCATCAACTCTTCATTTGATGGAGAAGTTTTTAATTCTTCTGAAGCTTTAAAGGCTATATTCTACTCATTCCTAGTTGGTGTAGCAGTCTTTTGTTGCTCAGCTTCTCTTATCTTCAGCAGCTGTTCATAGGATTTCAGCTTTCCTAAGACTGATTCTGTAGTCATCTCATGTATGTTTCTGGTCTCTCTGATAGGCCAGATTCTAGAGTCCCATGAGCTGCGGAAGCACATGAGTATCTTGTCATTTATTTTTGTGACTGAGATGTCTTTGTCAAGAGTTTTCAGCTCATTAACAATGATACTGAGTCTATTGTACATCTCAGAAACTTGGTCAGTTTCTTCCTTTTTAAAATTATCATACTGGGAGATGAGATAAGCTTTCCCGTCCTTCCTTTCATCTACTGATCCTGCAACCATCTGGTTTAAGGAATCCCAGATGGCCTTAGCTGATTCACATTCAGCTACTTTCTGAAATATATCATCAAACATTGTTTGTGCCAGTATGTTCATGGCTTTTGCATCAGCAATCTTTGCTTTCTTGTATGCATCATTGTAGTCTGCATGAGGTGCAGCAGACATGTTTGTGGAAGTACTTGTAGGGGCAGCTGGTGGTGGAGGTACTCCCATTAAGATAGAAGCAAAAATATCTTCATCAATAGAATTCAAATAAATCTTGATTCTTGCCTTCCAGATTCCAAACTTTTTCAAGTTGCAAACTGGGGATCTGGTGGTTGCAAAATCCTTGTACTGTGCCATGGTATAACAAGAAATAAATAGTACAGTAAACAGATATCTATCAGAGATCTTAGGTTCAGGTGTTAGCCTGTACAACCTTAAAAACACACCCTCTGATACCAATTGAAAGTGAGGGATAGATATAATTTACTCTAGAGGGGGGTGAATAGAGTATAAAAAATTGTTTAGATTTATTACGGAATAAAAATATTGATACTTATATGAAAGAGGGAAAAGCGCAAGAAACTATCACAGCACAATACAAAAAGAAAACACAAAGCAACCAGACGACACAAGAAATTTTATAGTGGTTCCCCAAATAAGGGTACATCCACTCTTCTACCACCCTGGTAGGAATCCACTTAGGTTTTTGATCAGGTGCCCTATCACCACAAGATCTGCTTCAGGTAGATCTTGAAACCCTTCAGGCTTTTGATCAGGTGCCTAAAAACCAATAGGTTTTTGATCAGGTGCCCTATCACCAAGGAGTTTACTTTTGAAGGGAGTAAGAACCTTGTACAAGAGAGGTTAAAAAAAATAGATGACAGTCTTCTCTTTCTCAAACACAATGAGAAGACTCTGTGGATTTGATGATGCCAAAGCTCCCCTTGAGATATTGAGTAGATTCAGGAAGATGGAAGCTTTTTCCAGTGTGTAGGTCTTCAGATTGATGTTGATTTGTGCTCTCTATAGATTTCTGAGGCCTGAAGAAATAAGAAGACTAGAGAGAATTTGGTGTTGAACAAGTTTTTCTTCTTCCTTGACTCAACAAAAGTAAAAGACCTTGAGAGCAAAAAGAGAATGTTTTCAGACTGTCTGTCTCAGTGATTATTATTGTCTCTTTCTTTTTGAGCTCTCTGTCTTAATCAGAAAGACCAATGGCCTGAATTTGAATTCCCCACGCAGTACTTAATTCTCCGTAAGAATTCAGGAGCCCAAACGGCTAGAATGGCTGGCAATCATAAATGCACTTCCATAACTGTCTTTACAGAATATTCTGTGAATACCATAATTAATGCTTCATGAAATACGACTATTAGCCTTGAGAATGTCAGCACTAATTATTAGAATATATTTGCCTTAAAAATAATTTATCATAACCAAAATACTTCTGAACGATCTGAGAGAACTGATAACTGGAGGCAGCAAAAAGTCGTAGAGCTTATTTCAGAGATCGTCGAACTGGGTTAAGAGAACGTCGACCTGAGAACAATTATCATAGATCTGAGATAACTGCTGAGAAGCACAAGATCGTCGACCTAAGCTTGTAGATCGTCGAGCTCAGTTCAGAGTAGAGAACTCTGAGATCGTCGATGGGAGATCGACGATCGTCGAGCTGAGTTCGAGTATAGTCGAACTGATGTAGATAAGCCATAAAATCTTTCTGAATCTAAGTTTGAGTCCACTGCAATG
Source organism: Platanthera guangdongensis (assembly GCA_039583875.1). Taxonomy (NCBI): domain Eukaryota; kingdom Viridiplantae; phylum Streptophyta; class Magnoliopsida; order Asparagales; family Orchidaceae; genus Platanthera; species Platanthera guangdongensis. The sequence continues at coordinate 66,746,641 of CM077166.1, read as the reverse complement.
CTGGTCTGTACAATCCTGACCTAAAAGGATCTAACTAAGACTAGACAAGGACCCATGTTATACATGGGGGTCACAACACCCTAAGAGTGAACCTAGGACAAATCCAAACAAGGGTTCCAATAGGGAGTAAGGTGACCGGATCAACTCTCCAAGGAGGAGAGAGAAAATATCGGTTGGAGGGAAGTTTTCCCGCTTAAAGGAGCAGAAAGGGAGGCTGGGTCGGACTGGATCGTAACTCCTTCGGAATTGTCCTCAGGAAGAAGAAAACTGCGCTTTAAATAGATGCAGGTTAGAAAAATAGGCGCGCACGGTTTGGCGCACGACCATGTGCAAACCTTGTGATATTAACTTTCAGAACAAGTCTGCAGAAGGAGAAGCGTTGACCCGCGTGTTTTACTCACGCACGGTCGTTTCCGCCCGTGCGTGAAGGAAATCGCACTGGTAGCAACAAAAAGAAAGAAATCAGGACAACACAGGGGAACCGTGCGTTTTACTCGCGCACGGGCGTTGCCGCCTGTACACAAACAAATCACACGATTAACCACAGAATGGAACAAACAAATAAACAAACAAACAAGAAAGCTACATAAAACCCGTGTGTTTCCTTCGCGCACGGTTCCGAAGAAACCGTCTGTTAACCGTGTGTGAATATCGTCGGTCTCAACTCGACGAAATTCGTAGAGATACGCTCGACGTTTCTCCTACACAAACAAAATGGTTGATCAAGACGAATCATGTGCTAAGAAAAAGTACGACCGTGCATTTTCCTCAAATCAGAATTCCTGCCTTGGGGATAACACACTACCTGCACAACAACGAAACAAAGCTAGAGCACAAGCTCCCAACACCAAAATGCAATCTAAATCAAACATAAAGAGCCATGGGGAGCACCATGTGCATACCCCCAACAACAGAATGCGCAATTACACACCCTTGGGCCAGAATAGTGCACAAAATGTTCATAGACTGAACGATGCAAATATAACCGATAACCGGTTGAGATGCAGTGCACGAGTGAGAAAACAAACCCAGATGAGTCCGAAAAACCCTATAAATAATGGACTCATCACACCACCAGACTTAAACATTTGCTCGTCCCGAGCAAATCATCTCTCTGTGAACTAGAAAATAGCTAGCTGGCATAGAAATTTCCAAATAAAGTAAAGCGAGAAATCAAATTCTTCATGGGCGTAGAAAATATAATAGGTAAACTTTTTTAATTATACTACAGAGTTTATAAATTTTGACAAGCATAAAAACATATTATAATAACTGAAAAATAGAATCCTAGAGAATCGTTTGGTCATGCGAAAGAAGAAAGTAGGCAGGCCACTCAGTTGAGCATTACCAAAGACCGGGGCTTGGGATCACCTGCAAAGAAATCGATCAATGTCGGGGACCATACGCTCGCCCGTTAACACTCTCTCCATGGCGCTAGTTTGACGAAAGCGTGAATCCGTTGGACTTTAGGGTAAAAAAGGGGCTTGGGTTTCGGTGAGGTAAACAAAGATAAAAAGAAGGCTACGTACCTAAACCAAATGAGCTCAACAAAATGATATCCTCTTGCCAATAATATATGCAGGTGCACTACACCACCAGACTTGAACTTGATAACACGGGTGTGTGCACTGCCTACCGCCACAAAATCTCAAATAGGATTTTCAATTACACATTTTTTTAAAAAAAATTCTTTTCCACAATTAATTGTTTTTTATACATATATTTTCTTTTTTTCACCATCTTTTAATTTTAACAACTTCAGCAGATAAAAACTTTGGAGCACATTAATATATTCACAAGGAATATCACCACATCAACACCCGATCATGAAAATGTAAAACACTAAAGCTCAACTTGGGTGTGCGACTAGGATTAGCTATGAGGCTTTGGTGAAACAATGGTGGAGCTAAATCAAAAGAAGGGTAGGCACAATGGGGCTAGCGAGGATAAGATGTTAGGAATTGCACAAAGCTCAACCGGGCCAAAATGATGGCCTACATCATGCTCACGCTAGACGAACCATGCACCAATGCTTCGAGAGTAGCTTGGGGCAAGTTCTTAGCCATCGAGAAAAATGATCCCTCCTCCCGACTCGAGCATTACGAGGCTAGTGACGGCTACACACATTCCTACACAACTGTTTGATTACTCCAGATTCGACATTTTTGAGTAGTACAAACAATATTTACAAATGCAAAAAAGTATAAATCTATGAGCATAAAAAAAAATTAAATCTATATTATTTCTACACACCATGAGTACTCGATTAGGAGCACTGCATGAGTTTCGAACTACTATATCCTAAAATCCTAAGCCAGCACCATTATTTTAAAGTTGGCACAAAAGAAATAAATTTGACTTGAGTCGAGCGCGTGCTTAAGATCGCGCTTATGTGGGTGTAGGTGCACAACGCTGACATGATAATATAGAAACAAAAAATGAAAATATACTTTTGGTATGAAAGTGCAAATAGTGCATGTACATCGGTAACCCACATAACTCTCCCCCACCAGACTTAAGCAACACAATCTATCCAAGATTTGCAATAAAAATAGAGAAATAAAAGTTGAGGGAGAGGTTACCCCATGCTCAGCAAATGAGCATACTAGAAGATTGGAGTTAATTTCAGCAGAAAGTCCATGGCCCAAACGAACTCCACCAGCACAAGAGAATTCCTCCAACCACGCATACTATAAACATATAATATCAACAGCATAATTGAGCAAATTAAAAGCAGGAAAATTGGGTTGTCTCTCATAAGCCCTTTTCTTTACCGTCTTTAAGGTGGACCACCTGTATTAGTAGTTATAAAAATATTGTTCAGAGCATAAGTTCAAAATGCAACGAAAAAGTCTAAAGTTACACACAAAATTAAGCAATGAAGAAAACTAGAAAAAGCAGGAAAGGGGCCCCGGAGATCCTTCACTCCTCAGCTAAATGCTGACTTGTGATAGATCCCCCCAGTCACGCGAAATGAGGGAAAGGCGAAAACTTTAGGACACATGGAAGACGAATCTCCCCTGCCCCTAACCTCTTCCTTCTAGCGACGGTGGGCAAAATTTTGCGCCTTGCGCATGAGCAGTCCTTTTCGTTTCAGATCCACAGATGGGGATCTCCAGGGTGGTATAACAACACCCACCAATTCAGCAGCACGCCTATCTTTCTCATCCAGGGGCATCCTTTCCTCACCTGCGGCGGGTGAAAGATCAGCCCAAGTCACATATTTAACAGTCTTACAAACTTTGTTCGGATAAATTGATGCTTTTAAATCAGTCTTTCGCACGCTTTCTACAACCGTGCGCAGCTCGTGTTTCTTCTCAACTGAATCTTATTTCACATCAAGTGACTCTATCTCTGACTCTCCTTCAGCTAACGTCAGCGGTTCTGCCACTTTCTTAACCCGATCTTGCTCATTCGGTAGATAACCTGTGTCAACAGCACTAGATAAATCATTAGTTAACGAAACATTTAATTTCAGAAGTTCTCTAGGTTCACATGAAATTATAGGGGGGAAGTGACAGTGGTAAAGGCAAATCAACCTTGGAAGCAAAGGTGATGCCGCTCGCATTAAATTGCAATGTAGCTTCACTAGCTTTTAGGAATGGGAACCCTAAGATGGGTTTCGATGTATTTCCCATGGGTCCTAACACCTGAAAGTCAGTGACTACAACAGCCCCATTCAGAATCACTTTCATATCTTTAATCTCTCCATCGAACTTTACTACCGATCCATTAGCTATCACTAGTGTCTTCTGGACATCAGATTCAATATTTAAATTCAATTTTCAACATCTTGCAAAGCAAGAATGTTGCACGATGATCTAGAATCACATAAAGCTATCGTCTCCACTGCATTAATCTCATATTTAACAGCCATTTCATTTTTATCGCACTCCTCTGCATCCCAGCACTCTTCCCTTGCTCACGGGGATTCTTCTCCATATCACTTGGGAGGATGCCGTGAGTACGCTGGGAGAACACTTGGGCCAGTTTCCCCAGTTGCTTTTCCAAGTTCATCATGGAAGTAGTTTGAGTTGCCATATTAGATTGGGCCAAATCCACAAACTTCTCCATCAGTTCCTCCAGCGCACTCTTACGAGTACCTTGAATGATTGGATTATAACCCATATGCGTCGGTCGTAGCTGGCTGCTCGGGGCTTGAGCATCACATTGATGTTGGCCACCCTACCACCTTTGACCGGGTGCATTTTGATTCCATGAGAAATTAGGTTGATTTCTCGCGTTGGGGTTATATGCATTATTATAAGGAGCAGTGCGGTTTTTGACTATTTATAAAATTTACATTCTCATCAAAGGTTATACCTGACGGCTCAGCAAGGGTCTCTCCAAAATTGTACTCATAAGCATGATGGTCGGGGTTACCACAACCCTTGCACGATAAGTCCATAATCAGAGCTGGAGGAGGTGCCGATCTGGTCAACATCGTTCTTCCATCCAAAGTATGATGGCTCACCTCAGCTTCCTGCACCACAACATTTACTTAAAACAAATTCCTCGGCCCTCTAGGTGTATTTCTTCTGGAGGTCCAGTATATACTATGGGAGGTAGTGTCACGAAGTAGACTTAACGACTCGTCAGTAGATAGGTTCATTATTGTGCATCCAGCTGCTGCGTCGATCATAGGCCTGAAATTAGGCTCAATAACAAAGTAGAATATTTCAACTAAATTCCATGGCTCACAACCTTGCTAGGGGCATCGACGCTGCAGGTCAGCAAACCTCTCCCATGCTTTCTATAAAGTTTCCCGGTCCATCTGTCAGAAGGTAGCTATTTCACTCAGAGCATTAACAATTTTATCCACCGGGTGGAATTTAGCTAAAAACTTAGAGGAAAAAGCCTCCCAAGTAGTAGCGGTCCCGAGCGCAATTGTATGGAGCCAGATTTTTTCATTGTCCCTTAGCAAAAATGGGAACAGCCTCAGCTTTACTACGTCATCAGAAATACTGGCATAGCAGAATGTGCCGCAAATCTCCGAGAACTGCGCCAGATGGAGCTGCAGATCCTCACTCGGCAAGCCCACGAACTGAGTATTATTTTAGATCATGATCAGAATGGCGGGCTTTTTCTCGAAATGGTTGTTTACAATGGCTGGTCTAAAGCAAGTGTAAAAACTTCCCGCAGTTTGGGTTGTGAAATCATGTATTGTCACAATGTGTGGTTGGACCACCTCTTGGCCCTCGACAACCCATTCACCGTGGCCATTTCCACCTTGGCCTAAATCTTTCATCCTTTCTTCAACAGAAGAAGCACGCATGCAAGCTCGCCTCGCACGTGCGGTTTCACACTTATACACAAGATCTTCAACCCTATCACTGGAGTTAGGATATGTTATACAACACAAAAAAATCCTTTCAAAAATACCAAAAACACTTACAAACTTTTTCAAAAGAAAAATACACGCAACAGGTGCACTCCCCGGCAACGGTGCCAAAAACATGATGCGTCAGCAAGTGTACTGATCGTGGTCAAGTAATGAAATTAAGGAGTTGAATCCCCGGATATCGATCTCTCGAGGAGTGCAAGTAGGGAGTGTGATTTCGCTATTGAAAAAGTGACTGCAAGTGTTAACGTAAACAAAGGGGGTTTTGGTTTGGAGTTTCCTAAGCTTAGCACTAAAAAACCTATTGCGGGTCGTCGTCACCACGTCTCTTTGGTGGATTACTCAAGAGAGTAATATGAAAGATGGATGAACCAATAAGGGTTGCAATCACCTCTTTGTCGTGCACGCTTCTAGCAATCGCTAGAACGACGCTATCTCAACAAGAACACGAAAAACTGAAGCTCAGCAACACTGTCAAGATCTAATATATAACAACACACAGACATGCTGAAATACTTAAAATAAATAGTGTTCCTAAGCAATAATCAAACAACCACATGTTCAGAACAAAGTAACTACAAGAGGCGGGGGAGAAATACAACCAAACGCACGAAGGCTTTCTGAGATTTGCGGCCGGAGTCAAGGGATGTCAGGCCTTGTCCGACCTCGGTCTACGGATGATGTCCGGGGTCCAGAAGGTCTGTCACCTCCTTCCAATAACCCTTCTTCTTTGTGAATAGTTGCTGGGCTGAATCTATCAGGAGAACTCCACAAACGCAGCACATTATGAGCTTGAAACGGAGCTTGGAGTTTGGAGGAGAAAATGGTGGTCGAAGATGAAGCTATTGCAAGCTTTTGGATGGAGTAGGGTGGCCGGATCAACTCTCCAAGGTGGAGAGAGAAAATATCATCTGGAGGAAAGTTTTCCCACTTAAAGGAGCAGAAAAGGCGGTTTGGTCAGACTGGATCGGAACTCCTTCGGAACTATCCTCAGGAAGAAGAAATTGGCGCTTTAAATAGAAGCATGTCAGAAAAATAGGCGCACACGGTTTGGCACACGACCGTGAGCAAACCGTGCGATATTAACTTTCAGAACAAGCATGCGGACGGAGAAGCGTTGACCTGTTTGTTTTATTCGCGCACGGACATTTCCGCCTGTGCGTGAAGGAAATAGCAAGGGTAGCAACAGAAAGCAGGAAATCAGGACAACATAGGGGAACCGTGCTTTTTAATCGCGCACGGGCGCTGCCGCCCATGCGTGAAGAAATCGCACGATCAACCACAGAATGGAACAAACAAACAAACAAGAAAGCTACAGGAAAACCGTATGTTTCCTTCGCGCACAGTTCCGAAGAGACTGTGCGTTAACTGTGCTTGAAAATCGTCGGTCTCAGCTCGAGGAAATTCACCGAGTTTCGCTCGACGTTTCTCCTGCACAAACAAAACGAACGATCAAGAAGAATCGTGTGCTAAGAAAATACACGACCGTGCGTTTTCCTCAAATCAGAATTCCTGCCTTGGGGATAACGCACTACCTGCACAGCAATGAAACCAAGCTGGAGCACAAGCTCCCGACACCAAAATGCAATCAAAATCAAACAGAAAGAGCCATGGGGAGCACCATGTGCATACCCCCAACAACAGAATGTGCAATTACACACCCTTGGGATAGAATAGTGCATGAAATGGTCATAGACTGAACGATGCAAATATAACTGATAATCGGTTGAAATGCAGTGAACGAGTGAGAAAACAAGCCCAGATGAGTCCGAAAAACCCTACAAATAACGGACTCATCAGCTCTCACCGAACTGACTGGGCTGTTGGGTCCTTAGTGGGCATTGTGAAATGTTTTGAAGATAGTCCTGAGAATGCCCCCGCTGTCAAGCTCTCACTTAGCTGACAAGTCTAGAAGGTCCTCGTTGGAATATTTGGGTTTTTGAAGAACCCTCGGGGATATCGCCCGCATGATCTTGCCTTCGGGGATCTCACCATCAGGGATCTCGCTAGTCACTAGAAGGCACTCAAGGATAATCCTGAGGCAATGTGCCATGGGCAGGACAGTGTACAAGCAAATGCGAATGCTCAGAAGAAGATCTCACAAGTCACTCTCTCGAGGAATGTGTGAGCCAATATGTAGATAATGGCACTAAAACTAAAATCTGAAACAAAAGGCACTAAGTCAAACATCGTTGGCACGCGTGAGCCCATGTGGAGAGAGCGATGTGGGGTCATGTACTAAGCGGCAAAGTTTGAGAAGTCGAACACTATAAGCCCACGTGAGAAAATGGGGCGAGAATGACGTGAGACCTAGTTATATATATCGAGATAGCAAAAAGAGGTCTATGGGTTAACGCATCGAAAAGTAAACCTATGGTCTTGCGAGATGTCTCGACCATGGGTTACCTAAGTTATGCGAATAGAGTGCCATTTCGCATGACAGATCATTCAAAGTTATAAAAGAAAATAGATAGAAAAAAGTTTACAACAAGAAATCTTGTTTTCTTTCATTCATCAAATTGTAACATCTTGCACAAAAAAGGGGCAAGGCCCAAAAAGAGAAAGCAAAATATGGAAGTGAGAACTTCATGGCGATGAAGCCGACTGGTCATTCTCGCCATAGATATCGTCAGTACTGTCCATGGGTTTGGGGATGGAGAGGAAGAGCTCCGGGACCAGGTTCTCGATGGTCACCTTCTCTCCCTCTCCCTTCAATAATTCGTCTCTCTACATCTTCTGGAGTGAGTGCCTTGTTGCCATGATGACATTTTTCTGTATCATCAGCTCCAGCTTGTGTTGTGTATACAACAGAGCTTTTTTCTCGACTGGGCGAGGGGGAATCAGTGAGCCAATCCACTACTGGTTTGAGGCCTTTAGCCTTTGGTTCTCCACCTCGAGTTGGGCTATCTGTGCGTCCTTCTCGGAAATAGTCGCAGCATCCTGAAATATAGTCAAAGTTAGAGTGAGAAAAGCATTCAGTGAGTGAACGGGATGCGAGATGTTGCAAAATGGAGACCGAGCGGTTTGGGAACCGGGCAGCCTGGCAGTTTCTCTCTTGCGGCTTGATAGTCGGGCAGTTTGGTGGCTTCTCTCTAGCGGCTTGGTAGCTTGGCAGTTTAGCGTGCTCCTCTATTACAGTATGGAGACTGGGCCATCTGGCTGTAACATCTCCATCCATTAAAATAGCATGTTGGAACACCCTATTACTAATTTGGGTCAGGATCACTATGTCTCTAGGAATCTATGCTTGACCTCCTGTATAGATCAATAGGTCAATTAGAATTGAGTCTAAGGGTTAGAAGTCTAGGTTTGGAAGCAGCCCTAAAGACCAGGATTTTCTGTTTGGAGACTAAGTCATATCGTCGAGCTCAGCACGACGATTCGTCGAACTCCGATCGACGATCGTCTAGCTCAACTTCGACAGATCGTCGAACTCCATTCGACGATCGCTGAGCTCAACTTCATTATATCGTCGAACTCAGTTCGACGATCGGTGAGCTCAGGTCGACGATTTTGACTATGCTTTGGATCTTTATCTCTGAGCTCAGTTCGACGATCTTTGAGCTCAGATCGATAATATTTTGCTGCTGTATATTTCCAGATCGCTGAGCTCAGCTCGACGATAGCAGAGCTCAGTTCGACGATTTCATATAACTTCAAGGATGTTTCTAGATTCAATTTCAAATCAGTTAAGGAGTTATTCTGCAATTAATTCAGAGATTTCCTAACCGTTTTTCATTCATTTCTGGACCAAGTTTCAAGGGATTTCTTAAGGAATATTTCTATGGACTTTCCTCCAGAAGAGATTTTGCAATTAAGGATGCCATTAATGCTGGCCAACGGCTATTCTTGAAAGAGAATGTTATTCTATTTTGTATCAGAGAATAAAAGAGAAGAATTTTGTGAATCACTCATAGAATACAGCATACAGAGAGACAGACACACAGTCAGACATCATATACTGTCTCAAAGAATTCTCAAGAACACTCATCAAGGAGATCAACTTTTTCAGAAATCTTCAGATCTCTTTTAGTTTCAAAGTGTTCAAGGCCAACATATTTCAAGACTCCAGACATTCAACATTTCAGTCATTGCTGAAATCATCTATTGCTGGAGTTCAATCTTTGAAAGCCTATCACCCTCAGCAAAGCTTTTCTTCCTAAGATCTCAAGGATTCAGGGGGAGCTTTGACATCAACAATCCACATAGTCTTCTCAGTTGTTTGAGAAAGAGAAGACTTCCATCACTCTCTCACCCCCTCTCTGTAAAGGGTTTTTCAAACTCCCTTCAAAAGTTTGAGCTTGGTTTTTGAGCACCTTGTCAAAAGCTCATTGGTGGCAAGACACCTGATCAAAAAATCTGCTTTGGTTTTTGAGCACCTTATCAAAAGCTCATTGGTGCCCAGGACACCTGATCAACTCATCCTACAGTGGATTCCTACCTAGGGTGGTAGAAGAGTGGATGTACCCAAGTTTAGGGGAACCACTATATTTCCTTGTGTCTTCTGGTTTTGCTTGTGTTTATGTTTGTTTCTGGCCTTGATTATTTTGTGATTAGCTTTTGGATAGTTTAGTTCTGTGATTAGATTTTTTATTGCTTCCCTGCTCACTCTTATTACAGCAATTGTTGTTCGGCCGGGGCCCCACACCATATGCCATAAAACATGCGGTGAAGTCACGGGTTGATATCAGAGTTGCGCATCCTAACTCATAGCATTCTAGCGGAAGCTTTTAACATCAATGCTAAACTCAAACCATGAATGTCCACTAATATAAACACCCACATTTATATAGGAATGTACATCAAATACAATAGTGTTTGGCCTTATGGCCTTACAGTTGTGTTTTACAAAAGTGGCTTCCAAACATCGGGGCGCAGGCCGGCCACACATGAACAAAACATAACATTTTTCAGCTTAGCCTTCAAGGGCTAGCAGCAGCAGGGACTTCAGCCTTTACATGTCCCGCTCGGCTCTCCAGCACTTGTACAAGGATAGCCCACCGAAAGGTGGCAAACAAGGCAACGGTCAGCATTCAGCTGACCAATTTATAACGACCCTACCCCATTCCCGGGGCAGTGGCATTCCTTCTATGCAGACATAGTAATTCATATGCAGATATATAGATATCACACATTGTGCTCTCATGTACAAACATTCCATCACAACCGTCAGCCACATGACTCGACGATCTGTGCACTCAGGGCACATTCTTGGTGTACCGGCGAACCAGGGTCCCACCACCGTATCAGGGCCGAAAACAGATAGTAATATTGAGCATTTGCTCTATGGAGTGCAGCCGGATACTTTAGTCTTAGTGGCTCTCAAGCCTAAGACACTCGCTATGCGCTCCAACATACCACACTTTTAGGTCTTCAAGTCGGACGGACATAACACAGGTCGATCAACCACCCCCCATTGCTCAAGTCACCTTGCCATCAACGAATACCAACGTACTCGCGGTTAAATAAAAGGCGCGGTTCAGTTTCACCTTACATGTTTGGCATAAAGCCTTTTTAAGAGCTCATCAAGTTCACACATAGCCAGACAGTCCTCAAGGGACTGACTTTACATTCATAGGTTAGATAGGAGCCACGACTCGCGTTAGCGACAGAACTCATTTTACATCCCTAGGCTTAACCGTGCATTCATAGCATACACTTGAGGGTATTTTCCTAGACAGCCAAACCAGTACTTCCTGCTACTACCCTTCACAGGCACAACCCATCAAGCGTCATAAGCACCACAAGCATCACAAGGGTCTTTTCCTGTACTACCACTCTAGTACTTCTTGCTATTACCCTTCACAGGTCCAACCCCTTGACTGCATAAACTTTACGTTTAACCACGGAGTCTTCTCCGGTGTGTAAATGCAACGTCACCAATGAAGACCAACCTGTCCAAATGGGCTTCACACAGCTTGCCTATTTCATACTCCATTTCTGGATCTATATGCCAAATTATTGGAGATTCCAAGAATCAACCCAAGGAAATCCCTTCATAATCCACCCTTTGGTTTGGGAAATCCATGCACATGCCAAAAAGGAAGGACTTCACATGTCCAAGGAATAAAGATCGTTACCCTTGATGATCTCTTTGGAGCCATGAAATTCTAGCCAGTTGGAAAGCACCACAGCAGCTTTTCCTCCACCAAGCAGGCCTCGGACCTTAGCTTAGAACTCTCAAGCTCCACCGATAGCCGGATCCTTTCTCCTTTTCCTGCTCCTCCTCCTTGCTCTCCTTCTCTCTAACTCTTATAGAAAGACAATGGCCAAAATGAATAATGAGAGCTATCTCCTCTTTTTCAGCTATAAAGCATCAGGGAGAAGTTTGGGCCATCAGATCCTAGCTAGAGGAAATGGACGGCCACAATTTTTCCTAAAAACAGCCATTTCAGGTCTGACACGCCCTGTGACATGACCATGTCATAGGGCGTATACCTTAAGTAGCACACGACCTACTTATCCAGAATGGGACACGGCCATGTGACACGCCCGTATCACAGGCCATGTTCCCTAAAACACGCCAGTGTTTGGCTCGGGAGACCCACTCAAGACTTACTCGAGATAACCACTCGAGTAATTGGACGGGACACTCCCGTGTCACATGGCTGACACGCCCGTGTCCAGCTCTCGAGAGCCTTACTTGAGACATTTGAAAACTACTCGAGATAACTACCCGAGTAATTGGTCAAGACACGCCCTTGTCATATTTCTGACACGCCCGTGTCAGCCGCACTCGAGATAATTTCGACCTACTCGAGACACCCTCTCGAGACCCACTCGAGTAGCTACAGATTAGGACACGACCATGTGATACGCCCGTATGACAGGCCGTGTACCCAATCTCTCGAGGATTCGTCGAGCGCATCTACTCGAGTGAAGTTCATCGACCAGCGGAGGACACGCACCATGACACCATCGTATCGCAGGGTGTGTTCCCTCTCGAAAACTTCGTCGAGCGCAATTCATCGAGCACTCGACAAGCTGCTCAACCCAAGCCGTACATGCCCTGGGACACTCCCGTGTCCCAGGCCGCGTCGCCCAACCTAAACCCAACTTTGGGATTTGAGGTGTTACAATGGCGACTTGACTCTGGTAGTTTAGAGATCGGGAGGTCTGGCAGCTTCTCTCCAGCGGCTTGTCGTTATGGTCGGGCGGTTAACCTTCTCGTCTAATCGCGTGAACTGCGCGGTCTGGTTTTGTCTAGCCACTTGTCACCGTAAATGTATTTAGTCCCACATTGTTTATTTATAATCTCTCTCTTCTCCTCCATTCTATAAAAGAGAGGCTATACCTTTGTAATATATACAATTTTGGAAATAAAAACTCTGATATTGTCCAATTTTTGGTTTCTCTTTTTCTATTTGCACATGGTATCAGAGGACTCGTTCGTTTCCGCCTGTTTCTATGAGCTTCTTCTATCCGCGTAGATTGCCCTTTCTCTTTGCTGCCTGATAAGTTGTAAATATCTGTATTTTTAAGTAGTTTATTTATGTAGTTTTAGTTTATTTTTGTTATTTTTAGTTATTTTTGTATAATAAAATGTTCCTTTTTTGTATATTCTTCTCTAACTTAGCCTTCTTTTTGTTTTCTGAAATTTTGTAGAAAACTGTCTAAAAACCAAAGTACGTGCCCGTGTACTTCATGACACGCCCATGACCTGGGCGTGTCACAATGATTCTAGCGAAAAACTACCGCCTGCAATGGAAAACTCAAGTCACGCTCGTGTCCCATGTGACACGCCCGTGTTTAGTCCGACAAACCCGTGTCACGCCAGCTGACTCGACGTTCATCGAACTTGACTCAACACTCGAGGCTCGACATTCGTCGAACTCGACTCAATGCCCATTGCACGCCCGTATCCCTCATCGACATGACAGTGTTCTGTCTAGACACTCAATGCTAGTCAACACTCGACGCTAGTTAACTCTACTTAACGCAAGTCGACACTCAAAGCCCAGAACACGCCTGTGTCCAGATTTGACATGCATGAGTCAATCCCGTCGCGACACTCAATGCCTCCAGCTCGACGTTCGACATTTTATGTTCGTAGAACTGCCAGTCATTCTCGTGTCAATATGCGACATGCCCGTGATCACCCTTACTGTTCCAGACAAGATGTTGCCAGTGATGCAAAGACTCAAAGCCTTTGATAGATAAACCTTCCGGACATGCCCGTGATAGCCTAAAATTTCTAGACAGTCGCCAGCGAAGCAAGGATTAGATGCTTGGCCAGTTATGCCCATACTACATGCCCGTGACCATAGGGTCATGCCCGTGTCCTCCACGTGGACAGCCCCAAAATCAACTGCCAAAAAATTTTTGGCTTCACCTCAGCGCCAGTGCCGACACGCCCACCTACACTCCCGTGACCCGGGTGTGTAATCTGAAAAATTTTATCTATAAATAGGAGCTTGTTGTAAGGTCCAAGGGTTCCTTTTTTGAACCATTTTGCTTAGGGTAGGGGCTGCTTAGGTAATGTCCATGCTATATAAGCGTAATTTCTCCCACTCTATTTAGCTTTTGTTTTAGCTTTTTGTAACCCATATTTTTAGCTTGATAAAATTAGTATTTTTTTCTCTCCTTATGTGTATTGGAATGCATCTGAGTGCCCCTCCTTAAGCAATCTTATTTATCATTGTTTTTGTTCTTTTGAAAATCGGTGTGTGTGTGTTTGTGTGTTTGAGAGTAGATTTACGCTTTTATGTTTTCGTTATTTTTACTTAGCTTTGTTTAAATTTAGGATTTTGTTCTTTTTTTTCATCCTTATAAATTTATAAAAGTGAATTCAAAGTGGATTTTATTTTTCTTTAACTTAGATTTTCTCTTTTAGGTTGTAAAACTTTTTGTTCTTTTTTAACTTTATTTCCACCTTTTACACACTTTTATGAAGTCATAAGAAAGGATTTATAATCATTTTCATTTTTCGAACACTTTGATTTTGCTTTTATTTCCAAAAAATTTTACTCCTTTAATTTTTATTTTTTCTTTTTATGCATTTCTAGCTTATTCTAATGGTTAAAATGTAATCATTTTAATTTTTTAGTAACTTCATTTTTCTCCTTTTTTGCTTGTGCGTGTGAGTGTATGAGTTAGATTTTATTGCTTTCATTCTTCCTATAGAGTGTGTGTGTGTATGAGATAGATTTTACTGCTTTCATTTCCCGCCTACTCGTTTGAGTAGGACTTGCAATTTTACTGTTTTCTTTACTGCTTTAATTTCCCTCATACTCGTTTGAGTAGGACTTGTAATTTCATGTCTACTCGTTTGAGTAGGACTTGTAATTTCCTACCTACCCGTTTGAGCAGCACTTGTAATTTCTCGTCTACTCGTTTGACAAGGACTTCTCATTTTATCACTTTCATTTCTTGCCTACTCGTTTGAGTAGCACTCGCATTTTATCACATTCTTTACTGTTTTCCTTTCCCGGCTACTCGATTAAGCAGAACTTGCATTTTACTGCTTTTTTTATTGCATTCTTTATTGCTTTAATTTCCCGCCTACTCGTTTGACTAGGACTCGCAATTTCAATTATGCAGTTTCTTTTCGTAAGCCCATTTCGATGAGTGGTTAATCGCTCTTAGCCCTCAATATCGAAGAGCATTGGGATAAATAAAATCGATTTAAATAATTAAAGGTCCACGTTTTCTATTTAATTAAAATTACTTAAGGTTTGCCCCGGGTATACGATGCGTAGAACCACAAATCGATGTGTGGTCTCTACTTCCGTTATCCATACGCTAGCTAGCCGAGAGGACCTGCGAATGGACCGATCACCCTTGGGTAAAGGGAGTTCTGCACTAACCCTCGAGGGAGGAGGCGTGGAATTCTACTGGATTGGGTTCCCCACCCAATAGTGGGGTTCTTAGCGTAATGCCGACAATAAGAGGAATCCTTCATTAGATGAGAGCCCGGTCGAATATTCTTAACGTTCAGGTGAGCGATAGTCCTAGAGATAGGTGAGCTCATTTTTATGGAACCTCCACGGCCAAGTTGTCGCCTTAATTAAATTGAAATTCAGGATCTCTAGTTATTAAAAGTTATTTTAGTTCAAATTCATTCCGATACCGATGTACTATTTCTTCATCGGCTTTTTCTGCTTTTATTTTCTATTTTTATATATAACCGTGCTAACTAGATAATAACCCGACATGTTATCTTCGATAAAATAATAGTCCCTATAGGGAAGAGTAGAAAAAACTAACCCGCCCGCGAGAACAATACGACACTGATATTCCCCAATAGAATATCCTATACTACACGTGATAGGTGCACTTGCCTACTTTCGTTAAACCTCGGTTTCAACTTTTTATGTATAATATATCCACGCACCCCGCTAATCAAATAAATAAACCACCAACAAACCAAAATAAATAAGTCTCGGGGCACCGCGAGTTTTAACCATCAATTTTTTGCGTCATAGACGGAGAGTTTTCGTGTTGTTATTTCAAACTCTAGAAAACTATTATTTTTACCTTTGTATTTATATATATATAACAAAAAAATGGCCAACCAAAAGAAGAAAAACATACTAATAATAATAATACTAATAATAATAATAATTACTTAAAAAAATAACTGTAAAAAAATCTGTAAAATTACTTTTACCTTTTTTATATTATTAATATTTTATATATCTTTTTATCTATAAAAAATAAATGTCGTCGTTTCCTAAAAAAAATCTAAACAAACTAAACAAAATAAATAAAAACTAAAAAAAACTAGAAAACCTACATAAAAAAACTAAAAAATAAAAAATCTACATAAAAAGACCATAAAAATAATATAATAATTTGTTATTATATATATATATAGCAAAAAAACACCGACTAAAAACCACAAAAAATTTACCGTATATATGTTTTATTTTAACTTTTTTTTATTTCTTTTCAAAGAAACCAAAATAAAAATTTTAACAAAATAAAAACTTTTCTATTATTAAAAATTATATATCTATTTTCTCGCTTCGGCATGTTTCACGCTATTGTGAGCGATAAGGCAACTCATTTCTGTAACGCTCAATTGGCTAAGACGGTGGTTACATTCGTAGTTACACACATACTTGCCCCCTACCACCCACAAACTTGGGGCCGAGTTTATTTTTTTTACTTTTCCGTTATCTTTTTGCTATTTGTTATTAATAATGCAGGGTTCCAAATCGGCCTCCCCGACCTCGTCTCAGGAAATTTCTACCATCCCTTTTTTTGTAAATATTGCATTTTATATGTTTTTATTCCACACACTTTCATTGTAACATTGGGGACAATATTGGATTTAAGTATGGGGGTATTTTCTTTTTTTTTTGTTTTGCACTTTTATATTCTGCACTCATTAAAAATAGAAAAAACATAAAAAAAATTAAAACTCAAATTTTTTTTGTTTTATCATCAAAACTCATAAAAAAATTCATAAAACAAAAATTCCCAAAAAATACTTTGTTTTTGCTTTGTAAATCTTTTTTGTAAATAATTTTTCTCTTTCCCCCTCTCTTCTTTGTAAATAACAGTTGTTTCTCTCACCTTTCTTGTAAATAAATTGATAAAAATGTTAAAACATCAAAAAAATTTAGAAAATCCAAAATACAAAAAAAAGACGATAACTCTAAAATTGAAAAAAAGATAATAAATCAAAAACACAAAAAATGATCAAAACTATAAAAATCTCAAAATGTTTTGTTTATTATGAAACAAATAAATTGAATATACCACTCTTAACCCTTTTCTCTCTACGAAAATCAAGTTTCGAGTTCATTTATAAGTGAATTTTAGTAATTCTTTGTTTACTATTCATTTATTAATCAAAGATTGATTGATTTAAATATTGGGGTTAAGTTTAAAAAATTTATTATGCTTTTTTTTAGATAAGTGACTTATTTTCAGCACTACTTCTAATTTATCTAAATAGTTGCTCATTTATTTTGTTAAAAAATAACAACCTTAGATTTCAATTATGTTTACTCCAATATTTTTTTGAAAAACAGGAACGTTCAATTTATCAAAGTTGCTCTCAAATTTTTTTATTAAATCTAGTTTTATTTTTGAAAAAAAAACTATCTCCCCATTTTTCCGTGCCTTACTTGGCATGATTTTGATTCATAAAAGAACCTATGTCAATGGGAATAAGATTTCGTTCCGTAAACATAGTCATTAAATATTTTAAAAAGATTATATGTTACAGAGTAAGAGGAGAAAATTCGTTACTCCTATACATATATATTGGGTTAATATGAAGTTGTTCAAAAAAATTTTATATGTTATGAAAAATAAGATTTCGTTTTTCTAAACGTCCATATTCAAACCAAAAATTCTATTAGAAGTTTGAGCGAAAAAAATATATCTCACCTCTAAAACCAAAACACTCTTCATAAAACAAAACAGTACCCCATTAGACATTTTCAATGATTTTAGAATTAATTTAAAATCTTTATGAGAGCATAATTTTTAAATTGAATTATTTCCTTTAATTCTTATAAGTTAAAGTTTCTATAATACCAATATATTTTTGTTAACCTAACAAATAAAAAATTTTTCGTTCTATTTGATTATATCGAGAATTTTTTAGCTGAAACTCTTTCTTTATTTAAAGTTTTGTCATAATTTAGGACTTAACTCTTATACTACTGATAATTATTTTGATTTCTCTTTCAATTATTCAAGCGGTAGATAAATTTATGATTTCTTTAATTTCTTATAAGTATATCTCCAACTTTTGCTCTGGAATAGCAAAAGCTTAAGCATGGCGGGGGGGGGGGGGGGGGGGGGGGGGGTATTTGATCAGTTGTAAATATTCGTATTTTTAAGTAGTTTATTTATGTAGTTTTAGTTTATTTTCGTTATTTTTAGTTATTTTTGTTCAATAAAATGTTCTTTTTTGTATTTTCTTCTCTAACTTAGCCTTCTTTTTGTTTTCTGAAATTTTGCAGAAATATGTCTAAAAACCAAAGTACACGTCCGTGCACTTCATGAAACGCCCGTTTCATGGGCATGTCACATTGATTATAGTGGAAAACTGCTGTCTGTAATGGAAAACTCAAGTCACGCTCGTGTCCAATGTGACACGACCATGTTCAGTCCGACACACCTGTGTCACGCTAGCTAACTCGACGTTCGTCGAACTTGACTCAACACTCGACGCTCAACATTTGTCGAACTCAACTCAATGCCCATTACACTCCTGTGTCCCTCTCCGACATGCTCATGTTACATCTTGACACTTAATGCCAGTTAACACTAGATGCCACTTAACTCAACTCAACGCCAATCGACACATAATGCCCAGAACACGCCCGTGTCCAGAATCGACATGCCCGTGTCAATCCCGTCTCGACACTCAACGCCTTCGACATTTGACATTCGTTGAACTATCAGTCACGCCCGTGTAAATATCCTACATGCCCGTGACCAGCCAAGCTATTCCAGACATGACGTCGTCAGTGATGCGAAGACTCGATGCCTTCACTAGATAAACCTTCCGGACACGCATATGTAGATTCAGGAACACGCCCGTGACTGCCTTAAATTTCCAAACAACACATTGCCAGTGAAGCAAGGATTCGAAGCTTGGCCAGTCATGCCCATTCTACACGCCCCTGACCGTAGGGTCATGCCTGTGACCTCCATATGGACAGCCTCAAAGTCAGCTGTCAATAAAGTTTTGGCTTCACCTCAGTGCCAGTACCGACACGCCCCACCTACACGACCTTGACCAGGGCATGTAATCTTAAAAATTTTGTCTATAAATTAAAGCTTGTTGTAATGTCCAAGGGTTCCTTTTTTGAACCATTTTGCTTAGGGTAGGGGCTGCTTAGGTGATTTACATGCTGTGTAAGGAGAATTTCTCCCCTATCTTTAGCTTTTGTTTTAGTTTTTTGTAACCCATCTTTTTAGCTTAATAAAATTAGGATATTTTCTCTCCTTCTGTGTATTGGAATGCATCTGAGTGCCCATACTTAAGCAATCTTATTTTTCTTTATTTTTATTCTTTTTCAAATGGGTGTGTGTGTGTATGAGAGTAGATTTACGCTTTTATGATTTCGTTATTTTTACTTAGCTTTGTTTAGATTTAGGATTTGGTTTTTTTATTTCATCCTCATAAATTTATAAAAGTGAAGTCAAAGTGGATTTTATTTTTCTTTAACTTAGATTTTATCTTTTAGGTTGTAAATTTTTTGTTTTTTTAACTTTATTTCCCTTTTTACACACTTTTAGGAAATTATAAGAATGGATTTATAATCATTTTTATTTTTTGAACGCTTTGACTTTGCTTTTATTTCCAAAAACTTTTACTTCTTTAATTTTTAATTCTTCTTTTTATGCATTTCTAGCTTATTCTAACGGTAAAAATGTAATCATTTTAATTTTCAGTAACTTCATTTTTATCTTTTTTTGCTTGTGTGCGTGAGTTTGAGTTAGATTTTATTGCTTTCAATCTTCCTATAGAGTGTGTGCGTGTATGAGATGGCTTTTTCTGTTTTCATTTCCAGCCTACTCATTTGAGTAGGACTTGCAATTTTACTGCTTTCTTTACTGCTTTAATTTCCCTCCTACTCGTTTGAGTAGGACTTGTAATTTTTCGACTACTCGTTTGAGTAGGACTTGTAATTTCCAGCCTACTCATTTAAGTATGACTTGGAATATCCCGCTTACTCGTTTGAGTAGGACTTGTCATTTTATCGCTTTCATTTCCCGCCTACTCATTTGAGTATGACTCACACTTTATCGATTTCTTTACTACTTTCATTTCCCGCCTACTCGTTTGAGTAGGACTTGTATTTTACTGCGTTCTTTACATTTTATATTGTTTTAATTTCCCTTCTACTCGTTTGAGTAGAACTCGCAATTTTAATTATGCAGTTTCTTTTCATAAGCCGTCCCCATTCCGATGAGTGACTAATCTCTCTTAGCCCTTAGTATCGAAAAGAATTGTGACAGATAAAATCACTTTAAATAATTAAAGGTCCACTTTTTCTATTTAATTAAAATTACTTAAGATTTGCCCCGGGTAAACGACGCGTAAAACCACAAATCGATGTGTGGTCTCTACTTCCGTTGTCAATGCGCAAGCTAGCCTAGAGGACGTGCGTATGGACTGATCACCTTGCATATAGGGAGTTCCGCACTAACACTCGAGAGAGGAGGCGCGGAATTCTACCGGATTGGGTTCCCCACCCAATAGCGGGGTTCTTAGTGCAATGCTGGCATTAAGAGGAATCTTTCGTCAGACGAGAGCCCGGTCGAATATTCATAATGTTTAGGTGAGCGGTAGTACTAGAGTTAGGCGAGCTCATTTTTATGAAACCTCCACGACCAAGTCGCCGCCTTAATTAAACTAAAATTTAGGATCTCTAGTTATTAAAAATTATTTTAGTTCAAATTGGTTTCGGTACCGATGCGCTATTTCTTCATCGGCTCTTTCTGCTTTTATTTTCTGTTTTTATACATCACCGCGCTAATTAAATAATAACCCGACAAATTATCTTCGGTAAAATAATAGTCCCTCCAGGGAAGAGTAGAAATAATCAACCCGTCCTAGAGAATAATACGACCATGATATTTCCCACCGGAATATCCTGTACTACACGCGATAGGTGCACTGGCCTCCTTTCGTTAAAACTCGGTTTCAACTTTTTATAGATAATAAACCGCGAGCCCCGCTAATCAAATAAATAAACCACCCACAAACCAAATTAAATTAGCCTCGTGGCGCCGCGAGTTTTAACCATCAAGTTTTTGGCGCCGTTGTCAGGTAGTTTTCTTGTTGTTATTTCGAACTCTAGAAAACAATTACTTTTAAATTTTATTTATTTATTTATATATATATATAACAAAAAAATTTGCCAACCAACAGAAAAAACATACTAATAATAATAATAGTAATAATACTAATAATAATAATAATAACTACTTAAAAAAGTAACTCTATAAAATCTATAAAATTACTTTTACCTTTTTTATTATTAATATTTCATATATCTTTTTATCTATAGAAAAAGAAATAGCGACGTTTCCTAAAAACAAATTCTAAACAAACTAAACAAAAAAAACTAAAAACTAAAAACTAAAAAACCTAAAAAACTTAAAAAATAATAAAAACAAAAAAGTTACATAAAACTAATTAAAAATATAAAACCTACTTAAAAACATCATAAAAAATAATATAATAATTTGTTATTAAAAATATATATATAGCAAAAGAAACACCTACTAAAAACCACAAAAAAATTCCCGTATATATGATTTACTTCAACTTTTTTTTATTTCTTTTCAAAAAAACCAAAAAATAATTTTAACAAAAAAACAAAAAACCTGAATCAAAATAAAAACTTTTATATTATTAAAAATTGTATAACTATTTTCTCGCTTTGACATGCTTCACACTATTGTGAGCAATAGGAGAAAGCATTTCTGTAATGCCCAATTGGCAAAGACGTTGGTTATATTCGGAGATACAGACATACTTGCCCCTACCACCCGCATACTTGTGGCCGAGTTTATTTTTTTCACTTTTCCATTATCTTTTTATTATTTGTTATTAATAATGCAGTGTTCCAAATGGGCCTCCCCGACCTCGACTCAGGGAAGTTTGTACCCTCTCTCTTTCTTTTTGTAAATACTGCATTTTATCTGTTTTTATTTTGCATACTTCCATTGCAATATTGAGGACAATATTTGATTTAAGTATGAGGGTGTTTTCTTATTTTTCTATTTTCCACTTTTATATTATGCACTCATTAAAAATACAAAATAATTCAAAAAAAAATTAAAACTCAAATTTTTTTGTTTTATCATCAAAAACTCATCAAAAAAATTCATAAAACGAAAATTCGAAAAAAAATATTTTGTTTTTACTTTGTAAATCATTTTTGTAAATAATCTTTCTCTTTCCCCCCTCTTCTTTGTAAATAACATCTCTTTCTCTCCCCTTTCTTGTAAATAAATTGATAAATATGTTAAAACATCAAAAAATTTAGAAAATCCAAAAAAATACAATAACTCTAAAATTCAAAAAAAGGCAATAAATCAAAAACGCAAAAAAATGATGAAAATTTTAAAAAATCCAAAAATGTTTTGTTTATTATGAAACAAATAAATTGAATATACCATTCGTAACCCTTTTCGCTCTCCAAAAATCTATTTTCGATTTTATTTATATACGAATTTTAGTAATTCTTTGTTTAGTATTCATTTATTAATTAGAGATTGATAGATTTAAATATCTGGGGTTAAGTTTAAAAGAATTTATTATGCTTTTATTTTTTTTATTTAGATAAGGGAGTTGTTTTCAGCACTACTTCTAATTTTTCTAAATAGTTGCACATTTATTTTGTTAACAAATAACAACCTTAGATTTCAATTATGTTTACTCCAAGTTTTGTTTTGAAATATAGAAACGTTCAATTTATCAAAGTTGCTCTCAAAATGTTTTTTATTAAATCTAGTTTCTTTTTGAAAAAATACCTATCTCCCCATTTTTTCATGTTTTACTTGCCATGATTTTGATCCATAAAAGAAAATATGTCAATGGGAGTAAGATTTTGTTCCGTAAGCATATGCATCTAATATTTTAAAAAGATTATATGTTACGCAGTAAGCGGATAAAATTCATTACACTTATACATATACATTGGGTTAATATGAAGTTATTCAAAAAAAGTTTATATGTTGTGAAAAATAAGATTTCATTTTCATAAACATCCACATTCAAACCAAAAATTCTATTAGATATTTGAGCCAGAAAAATATACCTTACCTCTAAAACCAAAACCCTCTTCATAAACCACATCACCCCCTTAGTCATTTTCAATGATTTTAGAATTAATTTAAAATCTTTTTGAGAGCATAATTTTTAAATTACATTATTTTCTTTAATTCTTATAAGCTAAAGTTTCTATAATTTTAATCTATTTTCGTTAACCTAACAAATATAATTTTTGCTTTATATTTGATTATATTGAGAAGTTTTTAGCCGAAACTCTTTCTCTATTTAAATTTTTATCATAATTTAGGACTTAACTCTTATACCCCTGATAATTATTTTGATCTCTCTTTCAATTAAGTCAAGCGGTAGATAAATTTAGGATTTCTTTAATTTCTTATAAGTATATCTCCAACTTTTGCTCTGGAATAACAAAAGCTAAAGTATGAGTGTATTTGATAAATTGTAAATATTCTTATTTTTAAGTAGTTTATTTATGTAGTTTTAGTATATTTTCGTTATTTTTAGTTATTTATGTTCAATAAATTGTTCTATTTTGTATATTCTTCTCTAACTTAGCCTTCTTTTTGTTTTCTAAAATTTTCCAGAAAACTGTCAAAAACTAAGGTACACACCCGTGTACTTCATGACACGCCCATGACCTGGGCGTGTCACTTTGATTCCAGCACAAAACTGCCGCCTATAATGGAAAACTCAAGTCATACCCGTGTCCCATGTGACATGCCCGTGTTTAGTACGACACACCCGTGTCACGCCAGCTAACTTGATGTTTGTCGAACTTGACTCAACAATCGATGCTTGACGTTCGTCGAGCTCGACTCAATACATATTACATGCCCTTGTCCTTCTCTGACACGCCCGTGTTATGTCTCGACACTCAACGCTAGTCAACACATGATGCAGTCAACTTAACTCAATGCTAATCGACACTCAATGCCCAGAACACGCCTGTGTCCATATTCGACATGCCCGTTTCAATCCCGTCTCGACACTCAATTCCTCCAGCTCGACGTTTGACATTCGACATTCGTCGAACTGCCAGTCATGCCCATATCAATATGCTACATGCCCTTGACCACACCAGCTATCCTAGATAAGACATCGCTAGCAATGCAAAGACTCGACATCTTCGTCAGATAAAACTTCCGGACGCGCCCATATCGATTCAGGAACATGCCCGTGACTGCCTCAAATTTCTAGACAAGAAGTCGCCAGCGAAGCAAGGATTCAATGGTTGGGCAGACATGCCTATACTACACGCCCGTGACCGTAGGGTCACGCCCGTGACCTCCACGTGGATAGCCCCAAAGTCAACCGCCAATAAAGTTTCGGATTCACCTCAGCGCCAGTGCCGACACCCCCCCCCCCTACATTCCCGTGACCAGGGCGTGTAATCTTAAAAATTTTGTATATAAATAGGACCTTGTTGTAAGGTAAAAGGGTTCCTTTTTGAACCATTTTGCTTAGGGTAGGGGCTGCTTAGGTGATTTCCATGCTATGTAAGGAGAATTTCTCCCCCTCTCTTCAGGTTTTGTTTTAGCTTTTTGTAACCCGTCTTTTTAGCTTAATAAAATTAGTATATTTTCTCTCCTTATGTGTATTGGAATGCATGTGAGTGCGCCTCCTTAAGCATTCTTATTTATCTTTATTTTTGTTTTTTTTAAAATGGGTGTGTGTGTGTATATGAGAGTAGATTTACGCTTTTATGTTTTTGTTATTTTTACTTAGCTTTGTTTAGATTTAGGATTTTGTTTTTCATATTTCATCCTTATAAATTATAAAAGTGAATTAAAAGTGGATTTTATCTTTCTTTAACTTAGATTTTCTCTTTTAGGTTGTAAAACGTTTTGTTCTTTTTTAACTTTATTTCCACTTTTTACACACTTTTATGAAGTTATAAGAATGGATTTATAATTGTTTTTATTTTTCGAACACTTTGATTTTGCTTTTATTTCCA
This sequence comes from Platanthera guangdongensis, assembly GCA_039583875.1. Classification (NCBI taxonomy): domain Eukaryota; kingdom Viridiplantae; phylum Streptophyta; class Magnoliopsida; order Asparagales; family Orchidaceae; genus Platanthera; species Platanthera guangdongensis. Next base: position 66,721,627 of record CM077166.1, on the reverse strand, counting down.
AAAATGTTTTCTCCTTTAATTTTTATTTCTTCTTTTTATGTATTTCTAGCTTATTGTAATGGTAAAAATATAATCATTTTAATTTTTCAGTAACTTCATTTTTCTAATTTTGCTTGTGTGCGTGAGTGTATGAGTTAGATTTTATTGCTTTCACTTTTCCTGTAGAGTGCGTACGTGTATGAGATAGATTTTACTGCTTTCATTTCCGGCCTACTCGTTTGAGTAAGACTTGAAATTTTAATGCTTTCTTTATAGCTTTAATTTCCCGCCTAGTCGTTTGAGTAAGACCTGTCATTTCCTACCTACTCGTTTGAGTAGGACCCGTAATTTCCCGCCTACTCGTTTGAGTAGGACTTATAATTTCCCGTCTACTCATTTGAGTAGGACTTGTCATTTTATTGCTTTCTTTTCCCGCCTATTCGATTGAGTAGGACTCGTAATTAATTGCTTTCTTTACTGCTTCCATTTCCCGCCTACTTGTTTGAGTAGGACTAGCATTTTACTGCATTCTTACTGCTTTCCTTATTGCTTTAATTTTTCGAATACTCGTTTGAGTAGGACTCACAATTTAATTATGCAGTTTCTTTTTGTAAGCTGCCCATTCCGATGAGTGGCTAATCGCTCTTAGCCCTCAGTATCGAAGAACATTGGGACAGATAAAATTGCTTTAAATAATTAAAGTTACTCTTGTTCTATTTAATTAAAATTACTTAAGGTTTGCCCCGGGTATACTACGCATAGAACCACAAATTGATGTGTGGTCTCTACTTCTGTTGTTCATATACTAGCTAGCCAAGAGGAGTGCATATGGACCGATCACCCTTGGGTAAAGGGAGTTCCGCATTAACCCTCGAAAGAAGAGGCGCGAAATACTACCGGATTGTGTTACCCACCCAATAGCTAGTTTCTTAGCATAATGCGGGCATTAAGAGGAATCCTTCGTCGGACGAGATCCCGGTTGAATAGTAATATTCAGGTGAGCGATAGTCCTAGAGATAGATGAGCTCATTTTTATGGAACCTTCACGGCCAAGTCTCCACCTTAATTAAATTGAAATTTAGGATCTCTAGTTATTAAAAGTTATTTTTGTTCAAATTCATTTTGGTAGCGATGCGCTATTTCTTCATCGTCTCTTTCTGCTTTTATTTTCTGTTTTTATATATAATCGTGCTAATTAAAAAATAACCCGATAAGTTATATTCGGTAAAATAATACTCCCAACAAGGAAGTGTAGAAATAATCAACCCGTCTATGAGAACGATACGACCCCAATATTCCCCACCAAAATATCCTATACTACACACGAGAGGTGCACTTGCCTCCTTTTATTAAAAGTCAGTTTTAACTTTTTATAGATAATAAATCCACGTACCCCGCTAATCAAATAAATAAAGTACCCGCAAACCAAAATAAATAATCCTTGGGGCGAAGCGAGTTTTAGCCATCATGCCTTGTTCGCGCTACTTCCTTTTCTTTTGTAAGCTTCGCCTGTCTGCGCGGTTTATCTCTTCCTGTGCGCACTCTCTATCTGTGCGGCCTGTTCGCACTGTTTGCCTTTTCTGTTCTCTCCTCATGCATGTTTTCATGACCTCCCCATCTCCTCGCGACCTGTTTGCCTGTTTATTGGAACCCTTTTACTGATTTGGGCTAGGACCACTATCATTTATTTAGGATGATTAGTGTGACCAAATATGTATAGTGTATGTTCATAGGTTATTCTTTCCAGGGTTGCTACTTTATAAGAATGCCAGAGAAGTGCAGTTAAACGAATGTAGAAATTCAGCTCAACCAAAGTAGAGCAGCGTTCGATGAACGCCAAGCTCAGCTCGATGAACTCAGGGTTCTACCTCTGAGTTTAGCTCGACGAAAGCTGAGTTACGGTCGACGAACTCTGACCTCACCTATGAGTTCATCTCGACGATAGCTAAGTTCCGGTCGGCGAACTCTGACCTCAACTCTGCAGCTCAGTTCGACGATAGCCAAGCTCAGTTCGACGAATGACATATTTAGCTCGACGAACTCCAGGCTTTGATCGATAATTTCCACGTTCAGTTTGACTAATTCTTTGCAGTGTTTGGGCAGTTATATTTATTCAGAGGCAGAATGATTTCAGGATTAATTTCAGTCAGCTATACTCTGGTATTTAATGTTAAATATTATTAATGAATATAACCATTTCTGGCTGCATTAAATTTCGAATTTTCACGGAGTTATTATTATAATTAATTACCAGGGCAGTTAAGGAATGGTTTTATTCCAAATATTTGAATATACCCATTACAAATCCTTAGAGATTCTTCAGTTGTTTTAAGGAATTTTTTAAAAATCAAAGGTTTGAATTTTTTCTCAGAGAATATATATTTAGAAAATTGTTGGTTATTGTCTAATGTATTTTGTGGTTGACTGAGACACACACAGAGATTTTGGATAACTTACTTCTAACTCTCTAAGAGACAATCAATCACACATCAGTTTGAAATTCAACGGGAGAAAATCAATATTCTTAAAGGTCTACACCCTAAAGAAAAGTCTCCCTCTCCTGATCATAATCCCAACACAAATCAGGGGGAGCTTTTTGCATCATCAATCCACTTAGTCTTCTCAGAGACTCTTGACAGAGAAGATAACATCTTTTCTTTTAGTTTATTTCATAAAATATGTACATGGTTTTTAACTCCCTTCAAAAGTTATCTTTTGGTTCATAAGTCACCTGATCAAAAGACTTAGCTTGGTTTTGGGGCACCTGATCAAAAGATCAAAGGGTTGCTACATCTTACTTAGAAAATAGATCTTCTGGTGACAGGGCACCAGATCAAAAACCTATAGTGGATTCCTACCAGGTTGGTAGAAGAGTGAACGTACACAGATTTACTGAGGAACCCCTATAAATTTCCTTGTGTTGTCTGTGATTATTATTCTTCTTATTTGTGTGTTGTGGTTATTCTCTCTACATATATATATATATATACCACTACTTTTAATCTGCTGTAAAATAAATTAATTGTTTTAATATACACTATTCACCCCTTCCCCCCCCCCCCCCACTCTAGTGTAAAGTTGATCTATCCCTCACTTTCAATTGGTATCAGAGGGTGGTTCTTTGGTTTTACAGGATAACACATGAACCAATAGATCTGATAGATCTTATTTTTACCTAGAAATTTATCATGGGACCAAATAAAGAATATTCAAGCACTAGACATCCTGTGTGCAATCTAAATAAGTTTGCATTATGGAAAGCAAGGATTAAATTATACATGAAATCTATTGATGAAGATATCTACAACTCTATTTTGACAGGTCCACCTCAACCATTGGCCACAACTAGCACCAGTGTTGTACCACCTACAAAATGGATAGAAGCCTGATAATACGGTTTGCAGTCAATTTTATTAGGATATTTTCGGGGTTTTAAAGCAAACCATGTCTTGTAAAGTACTTATTTTAATTCCCCTTTGTATATATTTTTGTCGCTAATGCATTTTTTCTGCTTTTTGCAGGTTTTCACGGCTTTCAGCCGAATTTTGCTGTGACACGCCCCAAGGTCACGCCCTGCCAGGGCGTGTACCTAGGGCGTGTAACCCAGAGGAATGAAGCAATTGGTCTGAAACTGTATTCCGTGGAAACTTAGTGTTCACGCCCTCTGTCACGCCCGTGTCACATCTGACACGGGCGTGTTCTAGAGGCGTGTCCCCAGGTTCCGAGGAATCGCCGCAGCGCGCTCGTTTTTCACGCTCCACCGTCGCACCGAAAGTGTCACGCCCCAGGGTCACGCCTGACCCGGGCGTGACATATGGGCGTGAACTTCAGCAATTCCGCCCGTCACCTCCAGCATTCAATTTCAGCTCAACAAAGTCACGCCGCAAAGAACACGCCCCAGGTACACGCCCTACCAGGTCGTGACTTGTGGGCGTGTACCGCAACTACTTCGTCAGAATTCAATTCCAGCCCATAAAAGTCGCGCCGAATGTGTCACGCCCCAGGGTCACGCCCGACCAGGGCGTGACAGGGGGGCGTGACCCGACCCGAAAAATTCTATAAATAGAGCCCAACTCTAAGGGTTCAGGGACACCTTTTGCTTTGAGAGGGGAGGTTCTGTCCTTTATATTTCTGAACTTTTTAAGCATGTCTTTTCATTTTTAGTTCGTAGCTCTAGCTTTATGCTTTCCCTGTATTAGTTCCTAGCTTCGTTCTATAGTATCATGTTAATGATAGCGTAGTTTACCATTCCATGCACTTGTAATTTCTGTTTTTCAAGCTGTAAGATCTCTGTTTCTATTAATAAAAAGTGTTGTTTTCTTTTACGTTTCTGCTCTGTTTTCATTTTCTTCTTCTACTCATCCCCCCTCTTCCACCTCACCATGATTAACTAATCCTCCATGTACTCGATCTTAATGATCCGAGGTTCGAGTGATTAGGTTATGATGCTTTGAATCTTACCTTTTCTGTTTAGGGTTTAGCTTTGAATTACTCTTGATTTATCACGGGTTGGAGGTATATCATCGATATATACTCTCCACCTTTGCTTTCATTCTGGGCTAGCCGAGAGGCCGAAAGTTTGAAATGAGCACTCAAGAGTAAAGGGAGTTGTTCGCACCCCTCGAGAGAGGCAGACGTTGAAATCTCCCGGATTGGAGTAAAATCCAATAGCGGGGTTCACCGCGTAAAGCGAGTTTTAGGCCTCGGATTTAGGCGAGAGTCGGTCGGACCTTCCTAAACTCAGTTAGGCACGGCCTTCGAGAGAAGCGTGTCAATATTCATGGAACCTCCACGGTCAAGGACCTTTACCTAATTAGCTTAGGTTTATTTATCGTATTTTTCTAACCACTCTTGCCGAGGTGATTTCTGATCAAGTGCATTTTCCCCTTCATCGTTACTAAGCTTAAGTTAATCGCTCTTTTAGCTCTCTTTAACTTTTCATGCAAGTAGCTCTCTTTCATTGCAAGTAGTTCTCTTCCTTTAGCACGTTTAGCTTTCTTCTCAAAAACTTAATTTTTCCGTCGATAAAATAATAGATTTCGTGTGAGTAAGCTTACTCAACTGTTCCCGGATTTCAATACGACACTTGTGTCCCCTAGCTGCATTTCGATAGGTATACTTGCCTTGATGAATTGTTAGTTTGGTTATTTTCTCCTTGCAGATATCTAAGAGACAATCAAGTTTTTGGCGCCGTTGCCGGGGAGCAACGCTCGTTGATAAATTGAAAACGCGAATATATTAATTTTATCACTTCTCGTTCTCACCCTCCTTCTTAAAATTTTTCCGCCTACTCACTTGAGTTAAATGGCTGGATTTTCTTTAAGCAAGTGTGCGTATTTTTAATTTTTCCGCCTACTCACTTGAGTTAATTGGCTGGATTTTCTTTAAGCAAGTGTGCGTATTTTTAATTTTTCCGCCTACTCACTTGAGTTAATTGGCTGGCTTAATTTCAGTAGAGTGTGTTTACTTTCTGTAGAGTGGGTGTGTTTTAATTTTCTGTCGAGTGCGTGAGTGTAGCTTTTACTTTCCGCCTACTCACTCGGAGTTAAATGGCTGGATTTTAATTACAGCCCGCTTAATAGAAACCCACATCACAAATTTTTCTACACCACCTAACTCTCTCGAAAAGGGCAAAGTGGCTCTAAATGCCACTATCTTGTCTCGTACCTTGCGAACCCTTCACCGGGTAGCCCTTGGGAAGTTCGGGAGTTAAAACATAAAAAATTCTATTTCAAAAAAAAAAAATTCGATCTTCATTAGCTCTTTTATTTTCTAGTCTTTCTTCTCCTCTCTTCTTCTAGTGTATGACCCGCGGAAGTCCGTCGGTTATTTTGGACCTGGACCACGAAATTGAGCGTACTCTTCGGAGGAGATCGCGATTTCAAGGCCCTACTAACCAAGTGCCGGTTGAGGATTCCGAGTCATTTTCTACCTTAAGAATGGCAGAACCCAACATGGAGGAAGCCGTGCATAGGCCTATGTCCTATTATGCACGACCGAATCTTGAGGGTACAGAAACTAGTATAGTTCGCCCTGCAATAAATAATAATAATTTCGAACTGAAGCCTAGCATAATTCAAATGGTGCAGCAGTGTGTGCAATTTGACGGGCTTCAAGATGAAGACCCGAACGCACACATAGCCAGCTTTCTTGAGATTTGTGACACCTTCAAGATAAATGGTGTCACAAATGATGCTATTAGGCTAAGATTATTTCCTTTCTCTCTTAGAATTAAGGCTAAGCAGTGGCTGAACACCCTTCCTAAAAATAGCATAACTACTTGGACGTAATTAACTGAAAAATTTTTGGCCAAGTATTTTCCGCCTGCTAAAACTGCTAAACTTAGGAATGACATTTCTGCCTTTGGACAAATAGACTCAGAGACCCTTTACGAAACCTGGGAAAGATTTAAAGAATTATTAAGACGATGCCCACATCACGCTCTGCCTGTATGGTTGCAGGTGCAGACGTTTTATAATGGGCTAAATCAAAGCACGAAGCAAATGATAGACGCAGCTTCTGGCGGTACTTTAAACCATAAGACCCCGGAAGCAGCTCTTGAGCTATTTGAAGACATGGCCATGAACACTTACCAGTGGAATGTGCCTAGGTCCCGCCCAAACAAACCTGCAGGTCTCTTTGAAGTGGACAATGTCTCCCAACTCGCACTGCAAGTTGAAATATTAAGCAAAAAAATTACGGAGATGACTGCTGCCTCCGCCCCTCAGGTATGGGAATCTGCAACTCCTCCCGCCGAACATTTGGATTATGTAAATAATATGCCTAGAACTGCTTTTAATAATTTTTCTGCTGCGAATTATCATCCTCCTGGTTTTAATTTTCCGAATAGTTATAATCCTGCGTTAAGAAATCATCCGAATTTTTCGTGGAGCAATCCATCGAATGCTGTGCGCCCGCCACCGCAAAGTGATTTTTCTGCACCATCACCACCTCCTCAAAGTTTTCCAAAACCTCCAAATTTGGAGGAAGTGTTTTCAAAATACATGAATGCTAATGACGCTACGATTAGGACCTTAACCGGAAGTGTTAAAAATTTAGAAAATCAGGTAGGACAGCTCGCTAAAAATGATTTCTGAGCGACCCATAGGGTCTCTTCCTTCCAATACCGAGCCCAACCCAAGAGATCAAGCGAAAGCTATAACTCTTCGGAGTGGGAAGAAAGTTCTCGGTATGATAAGTGAAGAGCCCGAGGAATTCTCCGCTTCCGCTTTAAAAAATCAAAGCTCCGTTCCCGTTTTAAAAATTCCACCCTCTGCCGAAGAAATTATCACCCCTATCTTAGAAAAAGAACTCACTCCACCACCCACCTTTAAAAATAATCCATCCCCGCCATACCCTTCCGAACTTAATAAACAACGACAGGATGATCAATACACCCGTTTTTTGGAAATGTTTAAACAAATCCACGTAAATCTGCCTTTCCACGAAGCCATATTCCAGATTGCAAAGTACGCAAAATACCTTAAGGACCTCCTAACTAACAAGAAGAAGTTAGAGAACCTTTCGCATGTCACGTTAAATGTCGAATGCTCGGCAGTTTTGACAAACGGATTACCGAAGAGTCTTTGGTGATCTCTTTGTCAAACACGCTTTAGCCGACTTAGGTGCGAGTATTAATCTTATGCCCCTCTCGTTGTTTAAAAAGTTAGGAATTGGTACTCTCAACCCCACACGCATGAGTATCCAGCTAGCAGACAGGTCAGTCAAATACCCGTTAGGAATAGTGGAGGACGTCCTAGTCAAAGTTGACAAGTTCATCTTCCCGGTGGACTTTGTCATTTTGGACATCGAAGAAGACGTCGAGGTTCCCCTGATCCTTGGCCGACCCTTCCTTGCCACCTCCCGAGCTATCATTGACGTAAGCAATGGTAAGCTCTTCCTTCGAGTGGGCGACGATGAGGTAACTTTCTCTATCACCCCCTCGATGAAGAACACACTAGCTAATGATGACTCCTGTTTTTTCATGGATACCGTATGTGAAGAATCCTTCTCTCACACCTCTGCTTTTGAAGAAGAATTTTCCAATTTTTGTTCATCTCCTCCTCCTCCAACTGAATCTCTACACCTAAGTAAAGAATCCTCCACCCGCCTTTCTGATTTTGAAAAAGAATTTTTTGATTTCTGTTCCTCTTCTACTTTTCCAACTGAATCGCTGCACGAAGCCGCCATGGCCGCTAGCAACACCCCTTTTAATTTTACATATAAAAAAGTGTACGAGGACATAGTTTTTGAAAAAGAAAAAATTTCCAAAACCTCGTATGATGACCCCCCTACCTTGGAACTGAAAGAACTACCAGAGCACCTTCGATACGCTTTCTTAGAAAAGGACTCCAAGCTGCCTGTCATAATTTCGGCCTACCTCACGGATGCATAAAAGGATAAACTTCTTTCAATTTTACAAAAGCATCGCCAAGCTATTGCTTGGCAGATATCTGATATCAAGGGCATAAGCCCATCTTTCTGCACTCATAAAATCTTAATGGAAGATAATTCACGTAACTCTATACAACCTCAGCGCCGTATAAACCCAAACATGAAAGACGTAGTTAAGGGCGAGGTTATGAAATTGTTAGACGCAGGAATTATCTATCCTATATCCGAAAGTAAGTGGGTTAGCCCAGTACAGGTAGTACCAAAGAAGGGAGGGATAACGGTCGTAAGTAATGAAAATAATGAATTAATCCCGACTCGGACGGTGACCGGATGGCGAATGTGTATAGATTACCGTAAGTTGAATGACGCCACCCGCAAGGATCACTTCCCCTTGCCATTCATTGATCAGATTTTAGAACGACTTTCCGGACATAGCTTTTATTGTTTTCTCGATGGCCTCTCGGGGTATCTTCAAATCCCCATCTCCCCCGAGGACCAGGAGAAAACTACGTTTACTTGTCCCTTCGGCACCTTTGCCTACCGAAGAATGCCGTTTGGATTGTGCAATGCGCCAGCTACATTCCAACGATGTATGCTCGCCATCTTTCACAAGTACGTAGAAAGCATTATGGAAGTCTTCATGGATGATTTCTCCGTCTTCGGAAATTCCTTCGATAGTTGCTTAGAGAACCTTGAAACGGTCTTAAAGCGATGCGAAGAAACTAACCTCGCCTTAAATTGGGAAAAATGTCATTTTATGGTAAGGGAAGGGTTAGTTTTGGGACATAAAATTTCTGAAAGGGGTATTGAAGTAGACGTTGCGAAAATAGAAGTTATCGAGAAACTGCCGCCACCTACGAACATAAAAGCCATAAGAAGTTTCCTGGGTCATGCGGGTTTCTACCGCCGCTTCATAAAGGACTTTTCCAAAATCACCAAGCCCCTTACCCATCTCTTAGAAAAAGACGCCCCATTCATCTTTGATGACCTCTGTCTAGCTGCCTTCAATTTAATAAAAGAAAAATTAGTTAATGCACCAATCATGATAGCTCCAGTGTGGGATCTTCCATTTGAAATAATGTGTGATGCGAGTAGTTATGCGGTGGGAGCCGTACTAGGTCAACGTATTTCCAAAAACTTCCACCCCATTTATTATGCTAGTAAAACACTCACATCTGCACAGGAAAATTACACCACAACCGAGAAGGAGCTCTTAGCTGTAGTATTCGCATTTGACAAATTTTGCCCTTATATTACTCTTTCGAAAATTATTGTTTTTACGGACCACTCGGCCCTCAAATATCTTCTCTCTAAAACGGATGCCAAGCCTCGCTTGATTCGCTGGGTCTTACTCCTCCAGGAGTTTGACTTAGAGATCCGTGATAAGCAAGGTGCCGAGAACTTGGCCGCCGACCACCTTTCGCGCCTAGACAACACGTTTATAGAGCAATTAGACGAAAATTCTTTTCATTACTATTTCCCTGATGAGAAGCTGTTCATAATTAACACATCTACTTCTCCTTGGTTTGCCCGCATCGCCAACTATCTAGTGGCTCGTGTGCTCCCAAAAGAGTTCTCGTCTCAGTAAAAGAAGAAATTCTTTTCTGAGTTGAAGAACTACTTTTGGGAGGACCCGCATCTTTTTAAAGTCTGTGCAGACCAAGTGATCAGGAGGTGTGTTTCCTTTGATGAAGGATTAGATATTATTAAACATTTGCATGAAGGACCGACAGGTGGGCACTATCAAGCTGCTCGCACCGCTCACAAAGTGTTAAGCGCGGGTTTTTACTGGCCCACCCTGTTTAAAGACGTGCATGCCTTTGTGAGTAGGTGTGATAGTTGCCAACGGTCGGGGAATATTTCGAATAAAAATGCAATGCCACAAAATTATTTCCTAGAGTGCGAAGTTTTCGACCTCTGGGGGATTGATTTTGTCGGCCCTTTTCCTTCTAGCTTCGGGAATAAGTACATTTTAGTTGCCGTTGATTATGTTTCGCGTTGGGCCGAAGCCCAAGCTCTTCCTACGAATGACGACCGAGTTGTAGTTAATTTCCTAAAAAAATTATTTTCTCGATTCGGTACGCCGCGCGCTATCGTTAGTGATAGGGGTTCCCATTTCTGTAACGCACAATTTTCAAAAATCCTAACTAAATATGGCGTTACTCATAAGCTTTCCACTACCTACCACCCCCAAACTAACGGACAAGTCGAAGTAGTCAATAGGGAAATAAAAAGAATTTTAGAAAAGACTGTTTCAACATCTAGAAAAGACTGGTCCGCCAAATTAGACGATGCTCTATGGGCCTACCGAACAGCATACAAAACCGCCCTCGGATGTACGCCATATCGGTTGGTTTATGGAAAATCGTGTCATTTACCCGTAGAGTTAGAGCATCGCTCCTTTTGGGCCTTGCGATTTTTAAACTTCGATCCCCACTCCGTCGGCGATTTTAGAAAATTTCAACTTAACGAACTCGACGAGTGGCGCTCTTACGCGTATGAAAATAACAGACTTTATAAAGAGCGGACGAAGCGTTTACACGATCGACATCTTAGGCACCCAAAAATCTTTAAGCCGGGCGACCAAGTGCTTCTTTATAATTCTCGTTTACGTTTATTCCCGGGTAAATTAAAATCACGTTGGTCTGGGCCTTTTACTGTTTTAGAAGTCTTTTCTTATGGTACTGTTTTAATTTCCCACCCTGATAAGGGTACTTTCAAAGTGAATGGTCAGCGTCTTAAACTGTATTTCTGTGATGATGTCAGTCTAAACCCTGTTAACTCTATCTTTCCGGTCCTGACATTTGATTAAACTTAACTTTCTTTTTCTCATAAACTTTGAACTTTATTCGAACTTTAGTTTTGAACAATATTTGGGACAATTTTATTTTGATGCGTCGAGCTCAAACGACGCTTTAAACAAAGGGCGCTCTTGGGAGGCAACCCAAGTTATCTTTTTCTGTTTTCTTTATTTTACAATTTTTGCCCCGAATGGCTCCGGCAAGCTGAAACTTCTGTGATCGCCTGCTCCACCGGTTCTGATTCCATGACAAAGTCCACAAGACGACGTTTCCTGAAGATCCACAGCGCACGCATGGAGGAACGGCATCACTCAGCTTTCCCTGCCACATAAAACCGGGGAAGTACCTGTTTTTCAATTCTGTCTTTCATTTCTATACTTTACTTTTCTCTCGTTCTCCGACCTCCTTCTCCATTGAGGACAATGTAGATTTTTAGCTTGGGGGATGAGTTCCTCCTTTTTGCTTTTTGTAAATATCCAAAAATCCAAAACAAAATATGTATATATATAGCTGCATTTTAGTATTTCAATAAGTACTTCATGTTTATGTTTTGTTTTTCTCAAACTTCTTTATAAACAACGTAGTTAATTATAATTTTTCTAATCATTTTTTTTAATCATATCTCACAAGTAAAATGTTGGTCATGCTGTATTTCTAATTCACGGTAGCATGTTAAGGTAAAATATTTCTCTAAATGTGCATTTCTATTATGGTTTTTCGTTCTTTATTTTCTTTATTTTCTCTAAAAATTTATCATCCACCATTTTCTTTTTCGTCTTTAGATAATTTTTGTAAGAACAAATTTTGAATAACGTAGTAGATATGAACGATCCAAGTCACATATTATTTTTATTTTCAAGATAATTTCATCAATCTTCTTTTATTATCTCGAACTTGCTTTTTGAAATTTATCGACTCTATGTTTTAAATAAATTTAAAAAAAAGCGTGAAAATGATTTAGGCCATTTTTGTTTACGTTTGAGCTTTCCTGCCAACCTAAACTCTTTTACCACTAGTTAGCCGCTTTTGAGCCTTTTTTCCAAATTCATTTGATAAACTCCACACAGCATTTCATTTTCACCAAAGCCCAAATTCCTACCTATCTAATCACGCTAATTTTTTTGATAGGAAATTTTGTGTTATCTTTGGAGAAATTGTTGAAAAAGGTGTACTCAAAAGCAATAAATTGAAAAAAAAAGAAAAAAAATGAATGAAAATAATAATAAAAAAAGAGATAAATACTCATAAAGAGAAAAAAAATAAATTTATTTATACATATTTTGTTTAAAATAAATTTATTTATTTTTTGAAACTCGTTGTTTTGGTTTAGTGTGATTTTTAAGCCTCCGTGTTTATATTTGAATTCCACTCCTATTCATATTCCTAAACCAAACGTTTCGGTCCTATTAAGTCCTTTTGATTCACGCCCTTTTTTAATTTTATTTAACAACTAAGAAAAGAAGAAAAGTAAATCAGTTTTAGTTTTGGATTTAAACTTAGATTTTTGTTATTTAATTGATATAATTATAATGCGTTGCTTGGATCTAGTAATAGCTCAATACGTTCTTTTCATTTTGATTGCCTTGCTTAAATCTATTTAAAGAATTTCGTCAAAATTCTGGATGATTTATTTTTATTAAGTAAAGTTTATAAAAGTTAAACCATACCAAAATAATTGTTTTAGATTTACGTTTTACATTCTCCCTACCTAGAATTTCGCATAATACTTGTGTAAGTATGATTAAAACTTTTTGAATTAATCACTTTTATGACTAGCTAGTCTTTATATCTTTGCTTGGGGACAAGCAAAACTTAAGCTTGGGGGAATTTGATAATACGGTTTGCAGTCAATTTTATTAGGATATTTTCGGGGTTTTAAAGCAAACCATGTCTTGTAAAGTACTTATTTTAATTCCCCTTTGTATATATTTTTGTCGCTAATGCATTTTTTCTGCTTTTTGCAGGTTTTCACGGCTTTCAGCCGAATTTTGCTGTGACACGCCCCAAGGTCACGCCCTGCCAGGGCGTGTACCTAGGGCGTGTAACCCAGAGGAATGAAGCAATTGGTCCGAAACTGCATTCCGTGGAAACTTAGTGTTCACGCCCTCTGTCACGCCCATGTCACATCCGACACGGGCGTGTTCTAGAGGCGTGTCACCAGGTTTCGAGGAATCGCCGCAGCGCGCTCGTTTTTCACGCTCCACCGTCGCACCGAAAGTGTCACGCCCCAGGGTCACGCCTGACCCGGGCGTGACATATGGGCGTGAACTTCAGCAATTCCGCCCGTCACCTCCAGCATTCAATTTCAGCTCAATAAAGTCACGCCGCAAAGAACACGCCCCAGGTACACGCCCTACCAGGGCGTGACTTGTGGGCGTGTACCGTAACTACTTCGTCAGAATTCAATTTCAGCCCATAAAAGTCGCGCCGAATGTGTCACGCCCCAGGGTCACGCCCGACCAGGGCGTGACAGGGGGGCGTGACCCGACCCGAAAAATTCTATAAATAGAGCCCAACTCTAAGGGTTCAGGGACACCTTTTTCTTTGAGAGGGGAGGTTCTGTCATTTATAATTCTGAACTTTTTAAGCATGTCTTTTCATTTTTAGTTTGAAGCTCTAGCTTTATGCTTTCCCTGTATTAGTTCCTAGCTTCGTTATGTAGTATCATGTTAATGATAGCGTAGTTTACCTTTCCATGCACTTGTAATTTCTGGTTTTCAAGCTGTAAGATCTCTGTTTCTATTAATAAAAAGTGTTGTTTTCTTTTACGTTTTTGCTCTGTTTTCATTTTCTTCTTCTACTCATCCCCCCTCTTCCACCTCACCATGATTAACTAATCCTCCATGTACTCGATCTTAATGATCCGAGGTTCGAGTGATTAGGTTATGATGCTTTGAATCTTACCTTTTCTGTTTAGGGTTTAGCTTTGAATTACTCTTGATTTATCACGGGTTGGAGGTATATCATCGATATATACTCTCCACCTTTGCTTTCATTCTGGGCTAGCTGAGAGGCCGAAAGTTTGAAATGAGCACTAAAGAGTAAAGGGAGTTGTTCGCACCCCTCGAGAGAGGCAAACGTTCAAATCTCCCGGATTGGAGTAAAATCCAATAGCGGGGTTCACCGCGTAAAGCGAGTTTTAGGCCTCCGATTTAGGCGAGAGTCGGTCGGACCTTCCTAAACTCAGTTAGGCACGGCCTTCGAGAGAAGCGTGTCAATATTCATGGAACCTCCACGGTCAAGGACCTTTACCCTAATTAGCTTAGGTTTATTTATCGTATTTTTCTAACCACTCTTGCCGAGGTGATTTCTGATTGAGTGCATTTTCCCCGTCATCGTTACTAAGCTTAAGTTAATCGCTCTTTTAGCTCTCTTTAACTTTTCATGCAAGTAGCTCTCTTTCATTGCAAGTAGTTCTCTTCCTTTAGCACGTTTTGCTTTCTTCTCAAAAACTTAATTTTTTCGTCGATAAAATAATAGATTTTGTGTGAGTAAGCTTACTCAACTGTTCCCGGATTTCAATACGACACTTGTGTCCCCTAGCTGCATTTCGATAGGTATACTTGCCTTGATGAATTGTTAGTTTGGTTATTTTCTCCTTGCAGATATCTAAGAGACAATCAAAGCCTGGAAGAAAGCTAAAATTGCTGATGCCAAAGCAATGAACATCTTAGCTCAAACAATGTCAGATGACATCTTCCAAAAGGTTGTTGAATGCACGTCAACAAAATCTATCTAGGACTCCCTCAATATAATGGTTGCTGGATCAGCTGATGAGAGAAAAGATAGAAGATCACACCTTCTCTCTCAATATGAGAACTTCAAAAAGGGAGAATCTGAATCAGTAGCTGAAATGTACACAAGGCTCAATCTCATCATTAATGAACTGAAGACCTTGGAAAAGGACATCACATTGACAAAAGTAAATGATAAGATTCTCATGTGTTTCCCTAGCACATGGGATTCAAGGATCTGGCCAATCAAAGAAGCTAGAATCATAAATGAGATTACAACAAAGACCTTATTGGTGATGCTCAAATCTTCTGAGCAGCTCATCAGAATAAGGGAAGTTAAACAAATTACTTTGTTGGATCCCTAGTTGGATTTGTGCTAGATTTACTAAACTAGGATTATTGACCCACCTTGTATAGTCAGGGTCATGTTTGTGTCCTAGAGTTTAGGCCATGTCCTTCAAGTCAACTTTACTTGGACCAGCCATCAGCAGACTGCAGAAGACTCAAGATTTAGAGAAATTTCAAAGACTCAGGAAATGATTTCGACGTTCGTCGAACTCAGCTTGATGAAAGTCTTGCTTAGCTCGACGAACTCAGAGACAATTCTCTGAGCTGAGCTTGACGAACTTGATTCCCAGGTCGATGATTTCTGGATGCTCTACTTCAACATTCTAAGTCCAGAATCATTTCACTGAACTCCAGTTGACGAATTCATATTTTTAGCTCGACGAACTTAGACCACAGTATTGATAAGTTTTATCAAGTAGCAGTCAACAATTCTCAGGTCGATGATCTTGTATCTCAGGATGACGAACAACAATTATCTGGTCGACGAACATGACTTCTCAGCTTGACGAACTCTAGACCCAGGTCGACGAATTCTGTTCTTTGCTCGATGATTTCTGTGTAGATCCAGACTTGGATTTTTCCCTCCTTCTGTCCTTATTTTATTGTAGTAATTCCTGAATAATCAATGTTCAATATTCTCTGAAAATTACTGTTATAAGCAGCATTGATTATGGTATTCATCAGGATAATTACTTGCCATTTTTCAATGGGACAGTTAGGGAATTCAATTAATGCAGACATTATCAAGGCCGTCAGCAATCAATGAAGGAAGGAATTCAAAAATTCAAAGGAAAATTTCATAGAAAATATAAAAGAGATTTCTTCCTCCTTCTCGGATAAGAGGATAAAGACAACAAGCAATAACACAGATATAGAGTCAAGAAACAAGAAGCCAAGACCAAAAAAATAATAATTCAAGATACTAAAAAAGAAGAAGAACATCCATACAAATCAAGAGTCTTCTTCATTCTTCATTCCAGGATTCTTCAAGGACAACAAACCTTGATCAGTCAAGAAGTTCCTGGATCTACTCTGGTCAAGGCTAAAAGATTGAACACCTACTCACCCTGAAGCAAAGCTCAATCTTCTTGAACAACTCTATAACTCAGGGGGAGATTTGTTAACATCAAAGATCCACTAAGTCTTATCCGTTGTATTTGAGAAAGAGAAGACAACATGACTCTCTCATCCCCTCACTGTACAAAGGGTTATTTAACTCCCTTCAAAAGTTATTCCTTTGTTGCAAGTCACCTGATCAAAAGACTTGGGATTAGTTTTTGAGCACCTGATCAAAAGCTCATTGCCGGCAGTCACCTGATCAAAAACCTGAGTGGATTCCTACCAGGGTGATAGAAGAGTGGATGTACCCAGGTTGGGGAACCACTATAAAAATTCTTGTGTTGTCTGGTTGCCATCTTTTTCTTTTGTTCTTACTGTGCATGTGCTAGTTAGGTTTGTTGTGCATGTGTTCGTTAATTTAGTCTCGGTGTGCCTGTAGTAGATTAGGTTATCTTAGTTCACACTTTTACTTACAGTAAGTATTGGTATCAAATAGCTGCTATACTCTGAAGTTTTAATTAACAGCAAAAAGCTTTAAACTTTTAAAGAAACTCTATTCACCCCCCCCCCCTCTTGGGTATATCAGATCTAACCCTCACTTTCAATTGGTATCAGAGCAGGTTCCTTTGGTTGTACAAGCTAACCCTTGAACCAAAAGATCCATTGTTAGATCTGATCTTTTATTTCTATTAAGGATTATATTCAAAGCATGGCACAGAACAAAAATTATGCAAGCACCAGACCTCTAGTGTGCAACTTAAATAAGTTTTCCATCTGGAAGGCAAGAATAAAACTTTATATGAATTATATTGATGAGGACATCTATAATTCTATTTTGACAGGTCCTCCTCAACCATCTGCATCTACAGCAACTTCCAGCACTCATGCAGTTCCACCACCAGAGTGGACGGATGCTCAGAAGAATGCAAAAGTTGCTGATGCTAAAGTCATGAACATTCTGGCCCAAATAATGTCTGATGATATATTCCAGAAAGTGGCTGAATGAACTTCAGCCAAGGCCATTTGGGACTCTCTACACCAAATGGTGGCTGGCTCTGCTGATGAGAGAAAAGACAGAAGATCAAATCTCATATCCCTGTATGAGAACTTCAAGAAGGATGAGTCAGAATCTGTTGCTGAGATGTACAACAGACTGAGCTCAATAATCAATAAGCTGAAGACCTTGGATAAGGACATCACCCATACTGAGGTAAATGATAAAATCCTTATGTGCTTCCCAAGCTCATGGGATTCAAGGATCTGGCCAATCAAGGAGGCCAGGAGCTTAAATGAGATTTCCACATAATCTTTATTGGGAAAGCTCAAGTCTTATGAGCAGCTAATAAAGTCTAGAGAAGCAGCTGAATAAAGGACTCCTCCACTAGCAAGGAAGGAGCACAACTTGGCATTCAAGGCTGCTGAAGAGACTGAAGCTTCAACAGTAAATGAAGAATTGATGAGTCTCCTTGCTATGAGATTTTACAAAATGGCAAGAAAGGACTTCAGAATAAAATCATCCAGGCAGGATGATAAGCCAAGGTATGATAAAACACCTACTAAAGAAGTAGTATGTTTTGGGTGCAAGAAACCTGGATACTTTATCTCAGAGTGTCCAAAGAATCAAAAGAAAGAATGAAGAAGAGAGAAGGACTCCAGAAGACATCAAAGCTCAAGGCCTTCCTCCAGCAAATACAAAAAGAAGGAGAAGGGTTTTGTAGTTGAAAACTGGAGTGACACTAAAGATGAATCCACATCTTCCAGTTCCAGTGAAGAGGAAGAAGAGGCAAGGTCCAAGGAAGTCTACCTCATGGCCATCATTGCCTCCAGAAGTCAATCAGATGATGAAGAAGAATCTGACAATGAAGAAGCTTTAGAATCAGAAGCTGATCAGGTACTTTCATCTTTTGATTATAGTTCTGATAGTTTCAAAACTGAGTTTAAAACTATGTGTATTGACCCAATCAATTCTGAAAAGGAAATTAAAACACTTAGGGAAAAACTATCTAACCAAGAAAATCTAATTTCTGAAAACACTAAGTTAAAAGAGGAACTGACACTAGCCAATGAACAAATTATCTCTTTGAAAACACAGTTACGTGAGGCTAAGCAACTTGAGGAATCTCTCAATGGGAGAAGGCTTAAGCTGATGGGCATTACAAGCACAGTCAATGCCAGACTGAATGGCAAACTGGGCTTAGGTACATCATCAAGCTTACCCCCCATACTTAAGAAGAATATATTATCAACTCCCATTAGATTTGTTTCAGCCAAAGGTAAAGAGGTAATAAATAACAAACAAAGCACAAAAGAATTACCTAACACTAAAAATCAAAATAATAGAAACCAAAAAATCTTAAGTAAAAACAAGGTTCAACAGATTTTGCCGAACTCAGGTCGACGAAATGTGGCTAGTTCGTCGAACCCCGATCGATGATCTATGAGCGCCAATATTAGCTATAATAATTCATCTTACTGTGATCGACAAACTGTGTATGGTTCGTCGAGCAGAGATCGACAAACTTGTGGTATAGAAAATGAATATGTTCATTCTCTGAGCAGAGATCGACGATCTCATCCTACTTTATCGAATTCTGGTCGACGAACTTACAACTTTTCGTCGAACCCATACAGACTTAATAAAAGTGATAATTATAACAGCAACTCTAATCAAACTAGAAACCTTTCAATCCACTTGCTGATTGGATAATTACTCCTACAAGATATCACCCCTTAGGGTATAAATCACAACCTGAATTTTTAGTAATATCAAGCTTTTCTTATCAATAATATAAAGGACCCAGGGTAACCTGGGTCAAGAATAACTAATTTTTTTCACTGTAGGAAAAGAGCTGTCCAGCTGTTAATCAAAAATGGTACCTGGATAGTGGATGCTCCAAGCATATGACTGGCAACAAGGACAACTTAATTAACTACAAGTCCAAGCTAGGACGAAAGGTGATATTTGGTGAATCAAATTGGGTCCAGCCTGAAGGCTTTGGAGAAGTAAAGATTGGATCAGTCACTTTCAGAAAGGTGGCATATATAAGTGGACTCAAGCATAACCTCATCTCCATAAGTCAACTATGTAATGAAGGTTATCAGGTACATTTTAACTCAAGTTCTTGTTTTATTTCTAATAAAGAAAAACAAACTGTTTTAATTGGAAATAGACAAGGTAACATATATATAGTAAATTTTCATTCTGTAAATTCAGATATCTGTTTACTTAATATTATTTACAATCAAAATGATCATTGACATAAAAGGCTAGGACATGTTAATATGAAAAACATTTCTAGTCTCTCTAAAGACAACCTTGTGAGAGATTTGCCCTCTGGTCCCTACAAGAAGGAAGGCCTCTGCAGGGCTTGTCAACTAGGCAAACAAACTAAATCTAGTTTTAAATCTGTTAATAAGAGTGATTCACCTAGGATCTTGTACTTGCTGTGCATAGACATTTTGGACCTATTGTTGTACAAAGCCTAGGAGGGAAATCTTATACCCTAGTTATTATAGATGACTTCTGATGCTAAAGATCACGGTAGTGAACCGGTCGCACAAGTAATATAAAATGGGCTAGTTTTCCCAAGTATTGATCTCTCAAGGAACATAGTAAGGTGGAGTTAATTTCGAGGAGGACTTGAGATTGAAGTCCTCAAGGTCGGCGGTAACGATGGGGGTTTTGATATTGTGGACAAAGAAAATAAAACACTATCAACTACTCCTATGCAATGCTGCTATGCGATGCTTCGCCAGGCAAGATGGAAGACTAGTCGGGCCGCTATGCACCGAATCACTAGGCGGATGGGCAAATAGGCTTGTGAATGAGGTGATGAGAATGACGGAATGATGGTCGAAAACACCTCTTCGCTACGCACGCCACTAGCAATTGCTAGTGCGGCAAGGGTGGATGCATGGTGGATGGACTATGGCGCACCTCAAGTAAATAATGAAAACATGCAAAATCACATAGACATGATTGTATATAAACATTTTACAAACAAAGCATACTTCATCATATACAAGAGTTCAACTACACATTCAATAACCAAACAAGAAAAGAGTGTGCGAAATCGACCGAATCTGAAGTCTTGCTGAGGATTCACGGTTGGAATCGTCGGGTTGTCAATCCGCATCCAAGATCTGTCCTCAACTGCGTCCGGTGTAAAGAAGGGCTGTCACCACCTTCTAATGGCCCGTCTTCTTCATGTGATGATCTGGTGGAGGATGGCACAACTTCTCCTAGCTTGATGGATAAAGCTAGGTCAAGCTCTTCTTGAAGCTCAAGGATGAAGGAGGAGGCCGAGAGGAAGCTCCGACTTGGATTTGGCGGTGAAAGCTTGCCCGGAGCACCTCCCTAGGGTGGAGATTGAAGGAGGACGGCGGAATCCCTCCTCGAAGACGAAAACGGCGGAGGAAAAATGAGCGATGCCGAATTAGGGCGGAACCTCCGAATTTATAGATTGCAGAAATTATAATGCACACGACCAGACTGGTCGTGCGCACTATGTCCAGTGGTAGTGCGTTTCCCCAGCCAGAATTTGGAAGAAAATGGAATCAATGCACACGATCAGTGGCGCATGACCAGTGGTCGTGCACAATGTGTCCAGTGATGGTGTGCATACCCCAGGCAGATTCTGGAAATCAGGGAACATTGCGCACGAGCAGTGGCGCACGACCAGTGGTCGTGCGCACTATATCTGATGAGTGTGCACAGTATTCCTGCTTCCAAACGTCCTCGGAACATGCACACAACCCCTAAACCCAGCACTGATATGTGCAGATATTCCAGACAATCACAAAAAAGGGAGTACAAACATTAAAAGTACAAAAATACATAACCACGGGCCTAAGTGTGCACTTCCTATGGAAATAAAGATAAGATGAAATATATACGATAACGAACTAAAAGTGAAGTTCAAGCGAAGGAAAACAAGCCTAGATGAGTCCGAAAATATGTATAAAACATGGACTCATCACCCCCCCAGACTTAACTGTTTGCGCGTCCCGAGCAAATAAAATCTAAGCAGATAGGGAAAATTACTAGCTAACAAAGAAATTGAAAAACAAAGTACCATGCGATGTCGCATGCTCGCGTGCATAAAAAGACAATAGAGAAAATTTCTAAGTATACAGAATAGTTTATATTTTTCACAGTGCGTATCAAAATTTTATTACTACTCAAAAATAGAATCACTGTGAATTATCCGGTCACGCGTAGGGAGAAAGTAGACTAATCGCTAGGCGAGCATTGCCAAAGATCAGGGCTCAGGATAACCTCCAAAGGAATCCACCAAAGTCGGTGACCATATGCTTGCCCTTTCACATTCTCTCCACGGCACTAGTTAGACTAAACCATGAATCCGTAGGACTTGGAGTATAATATAGGCTTAGGTGAAGGCGGGGTATATAAAGGTAAACAAGATGGACACGCGCACCCAAAATAATATCGCCCGAAAAAGCACACAGCTAAACTCAATGGACAAACACGTGCGACACACCACCAGACTTCGACTTTTGACGTTGCGTGCACACCCATAACGAACACAACTCAACAACATTTCACAACTCAGCAATAATATATATACATATACATTTCCTTTTTTCTTGTATTCCACATTGGGAATTTTCTTTTTATTTACTAATATTTTTTTTTTCTTCCCCCCCCCCTTTTTTTAAATAGCCAAAACAAAATATGAAAACATGGCAACACCACAAGCTGCACAAACACCAACAAAACTTCCCACACAAAACGGATATAAACTACAACAAAAAAAACTAACCGAGCGTCCACATTCAGATGTGCGAGTAGGAAATGCTATATGGCTATGGTAGCGAGGCGAAGGGATTTCAAAGGAAGGGACAGGCTCAACGTGGGTAGCAACAGATATATGTCGAGAATGGTACAAGGATCAAACGAGACAAAGTGACGGCCCACATCACGCACGCACTTGACTAACCATGTACCCATGCTTCGAGAGTAGCTAGGGGCAAGTTCTTAGCCAACGAGAAAGACTATTCGTCCTCCCGACTCGAGCAATATGAACCTAACGGCCGTCTACAAACATCCCTAAGCTACCGTAGGATTCACACCGGATTCACCAACTTTTGAGTAGAATAAAAAGATCTTTACGCAACTAGAAAAGTATAAAACCATAAGCATACAGAAAAATTAAATCTACTCGAATTTCTACATGAGGCGAGAGCAGTTGACTAGAAACACAACAAGGTCAACATTTTACTCTGTCTCACAATCCTAAGTCAGCACCATAATTTTCCCAAATCTAATGAAGAAATGAGTTTAACTCGCGGCACACTAACAATTAAGCACGCGCTCAAGTGGGTGCAGTGGTGTGCAGAGCAATGAACTAATCAAAATAAAACTATAAAAGCTTCTAGTATGCACAACAAATGTGTGTGTGCAATAGGTACCAAATCTCTCCCCCAGACTTAAACTAAACTATACAGCATATGATAGAGAAATTAAGATCATAAAGAGCTAAGGGAAGAGGTTACCCAATGCTCAGCTAGTGAGCATACCAGAAGATGCGTGGAAACCTGAAGCAGGTTCTCCATACGAAGAATCACAACCCCGCCAACACGAAGTTGTCAAGAATACCTGTAGGTGTGAGCTCCTCAAAAACAAAACAAAAATATACAAACTACAAAGAAATAATAAAACTAAATAGACATGAAAAACAAAATGAAAAAAAATGAAAGATAAGTACTCGGGTTATTGTCATCCCAGCACGACTTATTAAATTCTAAACAGTTCTAGCTAATGGGCCTATGAAATAAAAAGTGCACAGGTAACTTGCCTAATATCCGTTTCGGTAACGGGTACCGATACGGTGATAGAGCAGTTACCCCTCTGCCTAAATAATCATACCTTCTCCTCGTAGGCAGAGGAAATAGGAAATAGGATGAGGAGGAGGCCTGGTCCTCACTCATCTTATCACAAAAAGTATCCTCGCCTAGCAAGGCATTGTCAACCACAGGTGTGCAGGGTGGGATGGCAATGGCAAGAACACCAGGCTCATCATCATCCCAGCATACCCGTGGAAACTCAGCCTGCACAGGCTCAGATAGAGAAGGGGGATCAAGAAATAAAGGACACGAAGAACTAAAATCATCAGAAAAATGGGAGAGTGATCCCGGTATCACTCTCAGCAGGATCCAAGCATAGATCATCATCGGTATCATACGAGTCGTACCGAGGGGAATCCGAGAACTCAAGGTCTGCGGTGGTAAGAGGAACGGCCTCATCCAATAAGGAGGTGCAAACCTCTGCATCGGAAAGAGGGTATTCCTCATCCTACCGGGGTGCGTAAAAGTGTTCCGAAGATCCACCTTCTCCGTCAGAGATAGAGGAATCATCATCCCACTTCGGCGCAACCTCGGGCACCAAATCATCAAAAAATACGACATCATCAACCGACTCACACAAAAATGGAGTAGCACAATCTGGCAAAAATTGTGGAGGGGCAAGGCTGCTCTCAATATCAAGCACTGAATGAGCAGGCCCCCTCGCACAGTCATTCGCAGACGCCACCCCGTCGATGACCGAAACAATCTCATCATCCCATACAGGAGCGTCCATGAGTTCCTGCTCCTCTTTTTCTTGGCCAACACCAGAGTGATCATCATCACTCAAGGGAAGCTCATAAAAAGGGATCGAGGGACCCATGAAATAGCTATATGTGGCTAAAGATTCTTCGGATATCTCAACGGGTAGAGAATGAGCAAAGTGTGTTATGTCAGTGTATGGGGCAGACAACACCCTGGTAGGCCTGTCCACAACAGTATTCCTCGAACGGGAGGTTTTTGTGCACACGCCCTCAGAGGGAGAAGCCTTGCACAAACGAGGGCAATCCTTCAACATGTGGCCCACACCTTGACATAACAAACACCGAATGCAATGCTAAGCATTCATAACAGCAATGTCATTGATGGATCAGCGCAAAGTGTCAAGTAGACGACACTCAGCATCAGGATCCATTGCGAACAAAAATAATTGCTGAAAAAGTGCTACACAGCTAAAATAAAAAATAGCACGGATCTGCTATCTAAATCAAAAATCAGAAAAGGGCAAAAAGAAATAAGCAAAATAAAAATTCTAATAACCGAAGCAAATAAGAAAAAAAAATGATATGCACAAATGGAAAAGGGCTTCAATCTATTATCTCCCTCTCCAAAAACTCACACGACTGTGTTCCTCGGCAACAGCGCCAAAAACTTGATGCTAAAGATCACGGCAGTGAACCGGTCGCACAAGTAATATAAAATGATCGAGTTTTCCCAAGTATCGATCTCTCAAGGAACATAGTAAGGTGGAGTTAATTTCGAGGACTTGAGATTGAAGTCCTTAAGGTCGACGGTAACGATGGGGGTTTTGATATTGCGGACAAAGAAAATAAAACACTATCAACTACTCCTATGCAATGCCGCTATGCGATGCTTCGCCAGGCGAGATGGAAGACTAGTCGGGCTGCTATGCACCGAATCACTAGGCGGATGGGCGAGTAGGCTTACAAATGAGGTGATGAGAATGGCGGAATGAGGGTCGAAAGCACCTCTTCGCTACACACGCCACTAGCAATTGCTAGTGCGGCAAGGGTGGATGGATGGTGGATGGACTATGGCACACCTCAAGTAAATAACAAAAACATACAAAATCACATTGGCATGATTGTATATAAACATTTTACAAACAAAGCATACTTCATCATATACAAGAGTTTAACTACACATTCAATAGCCAAACAAGAAAAGAGTGTGCGAAATCGACTGAATCTGAAGTGTTGCTGAGGATTCACGGTTGGAATCGTCGGGTTGTCAATCCGCATCCAAGCTCGGTCCTCAACTGCGTCCGGGGTAGAGAAGGGTTGTCACCACCTTCAATGGCCCATCTTCTTCGTGTCACGATCCGGTGGAGGATGGCACAACTTCTCCTAGCTTGATGGAGAAAGCTAGGCCAAGCTCTTCTTGAAGCTCAAGGATGAAGGAGGAGGCCGAGAGGAAGCTCCGGCTTGGATTTGGCAGTGAAAGCTTGCCTGGAGCACCTCCCTAGGGTGGAGATTGAAGGAGAACGGCGGAATCCCTCCTCGGAGACGAAAACAACGGAGGAAAAATGAGTGATGCCGAATTAGGGCGGAACCTGTGAATTTATAGATTGCAGAAATTATAATGCACACGACCAGTGGTGCACGACTAGTGGTCATGCGCACTATGTCCTGTGGTAGTGTGTTTTCCCCAGCTAGAATTTGGAAGAAAATGGAATCAATCCACACGATCAGTGGCGCATGACCAGTGGTCATGCGCAATGTGTCCAGTGATAGTGCGTATACCCCAGGCAGATTCTAGAAATCAGGGAACATTGCACACGAGCAGTGGCGCACCACCAGTGGTCGTGCGCACTATATCTGATAAGCGTGCATAGTATTCCTGCTTCCAAACATCCTCAGAACATGCACACAACCCCTAAACCCAGCACTGATATGTGCAGACATTCCAGGCAATCACAAAAAAGGGAGTACAAACATTAAAAGTACAAAAATACACAACCACGGGCCTAAGTGTGCACTTCCTATGGAAATAAAGAGAAGATGAAATATATATGATAACGAACGAAAAGTAAAGTGCAAGCGAAGGAAAACAAGCCTAGATGAGTCCGAAAATAGGTAAAAAATATGGACTCATCCGCTTCCCAAGATTCACTTGGGTTTTCTTTCTGAGATCTAAGTCAGATACATTCAAAGTTCTTACAGATTTTCACAGGACCATACAGATTGAGTACTCTACTCATGTTGCATTGATCAGAAGTGATCATGGTAAAGAGTTTGAGTCTCTTCTTATGCATGAGTTCTGTGAGAAGGAAGGTATCAGGCATTGCTTCTTAGCTCCTAGAACTCCTCAACAAAATGGGATAGCTGAAAGGAATAATAGAACCTTAATTGAATCTGCAGGCACATTACTTGCAAATGCTTACATGCCCCTATCCTTTTAGGCAGAGGCTGTAAGCACAGCAAACTATGTACTGAACAGGAGTTTAATACATAAACTTAAGAATAAGACTCCCTATGAATTGCTCAAAGGGAAAAAACCTAAAATCACCTATTTTAAAGTATTTGGTTGCCTAAGTTATTTTCATAATAATAACAAGCAACATATTAGAAAGTTTGAAGCTAAGGCTAAAGAGGGAATTTTTCTAGGATATTCCCAAGTCAGCAAAGCTTATAGGGTGTTCAATAAATCATCTTTGAAAACTGAGGAATCAATACATGTAACTTTTGATGAGACTAACATGTCTTATAAGGAGAAAGAAATTTCGACCAATAGCACCTTGTAGGCACCTCACTTGTGTGATAAATTGGGTGAGTTGAACCTTCCACAAGAGGTTATACCACCTCCTCCTCCACAAGCTGATAAAGATTGTGAAGAAGAACTTTTGGAAGAGGTTGAAATTCCTTCAACAGCAGACATTATTCCACAAGGGGAATTAAATTCACATGTTGTTGCTGAACTAACTCTACCCACTGATCTTGTCACACTACGGGATCACCCTAGATCTCAAGTGCTTGGAGACATGTTAGTAGGTGTACAGGCAAGGCATCAACTCAACCAAGATGTGATGCATGCCTGTTTACTCTCTCAAGTTAAGCCTCAATCCATAAAAGATTTTGAGCAAGATCCCCACTAGATCATTGCAATGCAAGAGGAACTCAATCAATTTGAGAGATGCAGAGTCTGGGATTTAGTTCCAAGACCCAAAGACTACCCAGTCTTTGGAACTAAATGGGTATATAGAAACAAACTTCATGCCCATGGTGTAATTGTGAGAAATAAGGCTAGGCTTGTTGCTCAAAGTTATAGGCAAGAAGAAGGAAGAGAATATGACCAAACTTTTGCACTAGTTGCAAAGTTAGAAGCAATCAGAATTTTCCTTGCTTATGCTGCCTACAAGTAGTTCAAAGTCTATCAGAAGGATGTCAAGAGTTCCTTTCTGAATGGTGTACTTAAATAAGAGGTTTATGTTTAACAACCTCCAGGTTTTATCTCTCCAACCCATCCTTCATATGTCTTTAGATTGCATAAAGCTCTTTATTGTTTAAAGCAAGCTCCAAGAGCTTGGTATGAGACCCTAGCTAGCTTTCTGATAGAGCATAAATTCACTAGAGGCATTGTAGATAAAACATTATTCACTAGGCACCATAAGGAACAAATCCTGTTAGTACAAATTTATGTAGATGACATTATATTTGGGTCTATAGATTCCAAACTATGCAATAGGTTCTCTGACCTCATGTATTCTAAGTTTGAAATGAGTGGTATGGGCGAGCTCTCCTACTTCCTTGTACTCCAAGTGAAGCAGCTACCTGATAGCATCTTCATATCCCAGGCTAAGTATGCTAAGGAGCTTATCAGAAAGTTTGGGATAGCTGATGTCTCAGCAAAGAAAACACCCATGGCAACTAATGCTCTAATTGACTCAGATGAACATGGTAAGCCTGTTGATCAGAAACTATATAGGGGCATTGTTGGCTCACTGTTATACCTTACAACAAGTAGACCAGACATAATATTTGCTACATGTCCTTGTGCTTGGTTCCAGGTGAACCCTAAAGAATCTCATCTAATTTTCTTAAAAACGATTTTGAGATATATAAAGAGTTGTCAAGGATACTCAGATGCTGACTTTGCTGGATGCAAGGTAGACAAAAAAAGTACCTCAAGGACATGCTAGTTCCTTGGTATGAGATCACTGTCTTGGTTCTGCAAGAAATAGTCATCTGTGTCTACATCAACTGCTGAAGCAGAATATATTGCAACTGTCAGTTGCTGTTCCCAGATGTTGTGGATTCAAAACCAACTCCTGGACTATGGGTTCAACTTAAATAATTCAACTCTCTTATGTGATAACACAATTGCTATATCCATAGCACAAAATGCAGTACATTATAGTAGGACTAAGCATATAGACATTAGACTTCATTTCCTTAGAGTTGACAAAAATAAAATTAAACTTGTCTATATCTACACTGATTTACAAATAGCAGATATTTTCACCAAACCCCTGGATGAAAAAAATCACTTATTCATTATAAATAAGCTTGGAATGATCAACGAAGAAGCTTTAGTTTAATTTCTGTCTATACTCGACGAATTTTTCAAAGTTCGTCGAATGGAGATCGACGAACAGAAGAAAAGTTCCAGAGATATTCGTCGAACGGAGATCGACGAACTCTCTGTGAGTGAAGTTGTTTTCGTCGAACGGAGATCGACGAATCTGCTTCAGAAAAGTTTCGTCGAACAGAGCTCGGCGAAATGTTTTCAAATCTTCAGACCAAGCTTGACGAATTATTTAACTACGAAATATTTTGTGGACCTCAGATCGAAGAATTCTTTTATTTTTCGTGGAACGGAGTTTGTCGATTCATATTCGGAAAAACCATATATCTAGGTTTTTCTTTGACCTCCATCCCGCGCTTTCAGTTCCATCGCACTTGATCTCTGTTTCTCTCTTGCAGGTGCACTATGGCGATTCCAGCGGGCAGTCTTGCAGCAATGAAATTTGATACTGGATTTGATATAGACTTCGAGTCGTTTAAACACTCAGATCCAATCTTCCTAGACATCCTGAAACTGCTTGAAGATCAGCAGTTAAAGAATCTGATGTCCACTAGAATCAAGCTTGCTAGTGTAGAGATCAGGGAATGGGTCTACACTTCTTCCACCACAGATGAAGACACCATGATAGGAATAATATCGGGTAATGCAGTATCACTTACCCCCGCAGCTTTAACTGAAATTTTTGGATTAACTAATGGTGAAGCAGAGTTGGAAATTAATAATGAAGAATTTGATGAAATATTAAATAAGATGGGTTATTCTGGTGTAACCCCCAACAAGCTGCTAAAGAAACATCTATCTACTGAGTTTAAGTTTCTAGTAGATATTGTGGGGAAAGTACTGCTGGGCAAGCACACATCCCATGATTACATCACTAGGCATCAATTCCTAGTGATGTGTGCTGTGGTGAATAAGAAGCCTATAAATTGGGCCAAGATTATGTTTTAGCTGATCAGTAAAAAGAACACCAAAAATGAGGTGTGTTATTGAAGAATTCTGGGAATCTTCCTCAAGGAAAAGGCTAATGAATCCTTGGTCACACCGACCATATTCATAAATGCCTCCAAGAGGCTCACCTGTGCCCTCTTTGGTAGGTGGGAGAGGACCATCACCAAGCCCTCCCAAGTTTCTTCCTCTTCCACCAGGCCTTCTGAGAGTACAAGGGCTGATCTAGCCACTGCCCACCCTACTGAGGATGTACCTCCTCCACATCCACCACCTCCAGTCATCCAAAGACATCCTCAGATGGTACACCAACTCCCCTCACCAGTTCATTCCCCAATCCATACCATAGTCCACATTCCTCCACCTCCATCCCCCTATGGTACACTTACTCCATCATCTCCAGTATCTCCATCACAAACTCATATTCACTTTCATACATCAACTCAATCCCCAGATGATACACCAATTCCATCACCACCCTCATCTCCACTACCACCACATTTGGCTGACATTCTCCTTTCCAATCTGTCATCCCTACCATCATTCAATATACTCTCATCCCCCCTTTCATACTCCTTCTTCCCCAGATGAACCTATGTAAGACTCTATACCTCCTCCTCCACCATCATCTCCCATCCCCCATTCTGTCCCCAATTAGACATCTCCTGCATTCCTACCACTGGACCCCTCCATCATTCCACCTCTTCTAGCACTTCTCACTCCCCTCCTCAAGACCCTCATAGCAGAGGCTATTTCCCCTCTTGCTACCTCCATCTCTTCCCTTGCTGCTCAAATCTCTGCTCTCTCCATTCCTCCTTCTTCAGTTAGGGGCCTATCTCCAGTATCCACTGAAACCAGGCCGGGGGAGATACTCTATGAAGAAGAAGCAGCAGCAGCACCAGAAGTAGCAACAGCAGCAGTAGTAGCAAAAGAAGTAGCAGTTGATGCAGCAGCAGTAGAAGCAGAAGCAGATGTAGATGTAGCAGCAGCTGTTAATTTAATTGATTACTTAATTTCATTGAATCTGATATGGATTTGGATGAGCCTGTTTTGGCTGAAATAAACACTGTTGGTGATTGCATTATAAATTCCACAATAGATATTTTGAATTTGTTGAATATGTTTGATACAGCTTATTTGAATTCTCTTCCAGAATACAGCATAAAGCCATCTTTGGCTATAGTTCCCTATACCTCCCCAATAAGCACCAAAGTTGCCAAGCAACTCAAGGATAGTTTTGTTATTATAGAGGCTCCTGTCATTCCATCTCCACCCAGAACTGATTCCCTCATTATTTCATCCCCTCCTAAAGTCATGTTTGCTCCAACATTCATTATGGATGATATCCCCATGCCTGATCTTGATCAGTTGATCATGGCTGATATAGAAGAAGAGAATAAATCAGTTGTTGAAAGCACTGATGTGTACAGTTCTCCTATTCCAGCTCCAGCTCTTCCTCGAGCTCCTTCCCAGGCAGAAAAACCTTGATATCTGTAGAGGAACTGAAAGAAATAAATGCATTATATGATACTCCTCAAGACTCTTCAGATGATTATGGTGATGAAGAGGATTCAGATGACTGTCCCTCTACTAAGAAAAGGAAACTTTCAAAGAAGAGAAAAGCTCCTCCACCTCCTGCTCCAAAACCAAACCCAACACATGACACTCCATACTACATTCTTCAAAATATTACTCCAAACAAGGGCATGCCAGCTTGGATGTGGCTGTCCAAGAATCAACAAAAAGAAAGGAAGAAAAGAAGGAAGTATTCACCTTCTCCACAGAGATTCAAGAAGGAACCACCTCCTCCTCCTCCACCTGCTATTTGTGCTTCAGGCTCTTCATCTCAAATGACTACCCAGTATCAAACCTATCAGAGGCATCAGGGTAGATCCTCCTTCTCTTCTAGAAGAAGCTAGCACAGGTACTACTCCTCAGGCAAGCAGCATCAACAACAGCATCAGCATCAACAACAACAAACTACTAAACATCAGAAAGCTGAAAGCCCAAAAAGACCTACATCTCCTCTTGTACCTATTGAGGACCTAAAAACATCTACAACTGCAAGGATGGCCAGGTTCCAAGAATTTGTGGGCTTATCTATGATCAACAAAGCCAAACCTGAAGTAAAGGATCCCTCTCAATACTCAACCATGTCCAAATATAGAAAGGAAGAACTTAATAGGTTTGCCAAAGCTAACAAATTTTTTAATGTTGATGAATATATGAAGTTACATCCAGATGTTGGGGTGGCAAGGGCCACTTCCTTGAATATTACTGGAGCTACTGATATGACAATGACAAAGACTCAAGCAGTCAATCCAACCAGGGAAATCAAGTTTGCTTAGCCTGGTGATAAAGCTAAAGAGGAGAAGTACAAGGAGCTAAAGAAAAGGAAATGAGTTCTTAACCTGTTTAATCTCTCTGTATGTTTTAAAAACTGCTTATTTATTTCCTTATACAAAGCTTACTGTATATATATCTATTGCATATTTTAAAGTTTCCTGACAGATATATTTTTCTTGCTTTGTAAATGTTTTGTGTCTATAATTAGTGACCTCACCCAAATAGGGGGAGATTGTTGGATCTCTAGTTGGATTTGGGCTAGGTTCACTAAACTAAGATTAGTGACCCACCTTGTATAGTCAGGGTCATGTTTATGTTCTAGAGTTTGGGCCATGTCCTTCAAGTTAACATTACTTGGACCAGCCATCAGCAGACTGCAGAAGACTCAAGATTTAGAGAAATTTCAAAGACTCAGGAAATGAGTTTGACGTTCGTCGAACTCAGCTCGACGAAAGTCGTGCTCAGCTCAACGAACTCAGAGATAATTATCTGAGCTGAGCTCGACGAACTTGATTCTCAGGTCGACGATTTCTAGATTCTCTACTTCAACATTCTAAGTCCAGAATCATTTCACTGAACTCCAGTCGACGAATTCATGTTCTCAGCTCAAAGAACTTAGACAACAGTATTGACAAGTTTTATCAAGTAGCAGTCAACAGTTCTCCGGTCAACGATCTTGTATCTCAGGACGACGAACAACAATTATCTGGTCGACGAACATGACTTCTCAGCTCGGCGAACTCTAGACCCAGGTCGACGAATTCTGTTCTTTGCTCGACAATTTCTGTGCAGATCCAGACTTGGATTTTTCCCTCCTTTTGTCCTTACTTTATTGCAGTAATTCCTGAATAATCAATGCTTAATATTCTCTGAATATTACCGTTAGAACCAGTATTTATTATGGTATTCATCAGGATAATAACTTGCCATTTTTCAATGGGATAGTTGGGGAAATCAATTAATGCATACATTATCAAGGTTGTCAACAATCAATGAAGGAAGGAATTCAAAAATTCAAAGGAAAATTTCATAGAAAATATCAAAAGTGTTTCTTCCTCCTTCTCAGACAAGAGGATAAAGACAGCAAGCAATAACACAGATATAGAGTCAAGAAACAAGAAGCCTAGACCAAAAAAAAATAATTCAAGATACTGAAGAAGAAGAAGAACATCCATACAAATCAAGAGTCTTCTTCATTCTTCATTCCAGGATTCTTCAAGGACAACAAACCTTTATCAGTCAAGAAGTTCCTGGATCTACTCTACTGAAGGCTAAAAGATTAAAGACCTACTCACCCTGAAGCAAAGATCAATCTTCTTGAACAACTCTCTAACTCAGGGGGAGCTTTGTTAACGTCAAAGATCCACTAAGTCTTCTCAGTTGTATTTGAGAAAGAGAAGACACAATCACTCTCTCATCCCCTCACTGTACAAAGGGTTCTTTAACTCCCTTTAAAAGTTATTCCTTGGTTGCAAGTCACCTGATCAAAAGACTTGGGATTGGTTTTTGAACACCTGATCAAAAGCTCATTGGTGGTAGTCACCTGATTAAAAACCTAAGTGCATTCCTACCAGTGTGATAGAAGAGTGGATGTACCCAGGTTGGGGAACCACTATAAAAATTCTTGTATTATCTGGTTGCCATCGTTTTCTTTTGTTCTTGCTGTGCCTGTACTAGTTAGGTTTCCTGTGCATGTGTTAGTTAATTTAGTCTTGGTGTGCCTGTGGTAGATTAGGTTATCTTAGTTTGCACTTTTACTTACAGTAAATATTGGTATCAAATAGCTGCTATACTCTGAAGTTTTAATTAACAACAAAAACCTTTAAAGTTTTAAAGATACTCTATTCCCCCCCTCCCTCTCTATAGTATATCTGATCTAACCCTCACTTTCAGACTTCACCTGTAGTAAGGAAAGAGAAGAGCATATCTTTCCAAGCAACAGAAGAAGTAGAAGTTCTTTAAAGAATGAAGATCTTATAGGTCTCTTGGCTAAGAGATTCTATAAAATGGCAAGAAAATACTTTAGGAGAAGATCTTCCAGAAACAATGACAAACCAATGTATGACAAAATACCCACTAAAGAAATTGTGTGTTATGGTTGCAGGAAATCAGGAGATATTCTTCCAGAATGCCCTGAGAATCAGAAGAAGGATAAGAAGAAATAGAAAGAATCTAAGGAGCACTCCAACAAACCTTCTTCCAGCAAACACAAAAAGAAGGAGAGAGGATTTGTTGTTAAAACTTGGAGTGAATCAGAAACTGAAACTTCATCCAGCTCAAGTAAAGATGAAGAAGAAGCAAAGGCTAAAGAAGTATGCTTGATGACAATCAATGCCTCATATAGTAATTCTGATGTCGAATCTGAGTCTAAAGAGGATCAGCTAATCTCTACCCTTGACTTTACTTCAGAATAATTTAAAAGGATTTTAAATTACTCTGTAATGATGTAATAAAATTTGAGAAGGAAATAAAACTTCTCAGAGAGAAATTAACTGAATTAGATAATCTATCTTCTGAAAACTCTAAACTTAAAGAAGATTTGAAAAAATTTTTAGAAACAAATAATTTCATTAGAACATAAATCATCTGAGGCCAAAAAGTTTGAAGAGTCTCTCAATGGTAGAAGCATCAAACTGATGGATATCACAAGCACAGTTAATGCTAGACTAAATGCCAAACTAGGCTTGGTGGCTTTATCTAGTCAGCCTCATCTGTTACAGAAAAATATTTTATCTACACCTGTAAAATTTCTTTCTGCCAAAGGAAAAGAAGTATTACAAATTACAGATAAAGCCACTGCAATTTTACAAAAGAATAAACAAAATCAAAGTAAAATGTTTCCAAAAAATTATGTTCAAAATAATTCGTCGAACCGAGCTCGACGAAATAATTATTATTCGTCGAATAGAGCTCGATGAACTATGGACAAAGGACTTGAGTATAATTATTCAAATGGTGTTCGACGAAATCAATATGATTCATCGAACTGCCATCGACGAACGTGGAACACAGAAAATGGAGATTATTTTTCGGTGAACAGAGCTCGACGAACTCACTCCCATTCATCGAACTCAGCTCGACGAACTCAATATAATTCGTCGAACCCAGCTTTTCAAAACAAAAATTTTAATTCTTTCCAAAAGTATAATCAAACTTAAAAATTTATAAATCCTTTTACTCAGTGGATTATCCCTCCTAGAAGATATCATCCACTTGGTTATAAGGATCAACTAAAGTGTTCTTATATTTCAAATTATCTTAAAAGAAAAATATGACCCAACGTAACCTGGGTCAAGAACATCTAATTTTGTTTTGGGCAGGATGTAACACCCCCTATCCGTCGCATACCATATAGCCGTAAGTCCGGCCGGGGCCCGACGCCATATACCACAGACAGACCGGGTGGTTACTCAATGGAAACCATCCAACCAATCCAACGTCCTACACAGAGCATTCTAGCGGAAGTAATTTTATTAGTTGCAATAAAAAATAACCCAACACCTGTAAGACCCCCCTTCCCCTTACCAAGGAGGGCTACCGGATCTTATGCCCAGAAACGCCATCTTACGGTGACACTAACGCACGAGTTAGTCGACACCGCAACACGCCGATTCTGTCGGCTAATACAATCATTTAACCTGTAGACCAATATGAGAAGAAGAAGTAAAACAGTATATCAAATCCACTAGTCCACAAGTCACAGAGTACATATCATATATATGAAATGAAAAGTACAAAACATAGTCCACAAAGAGTACAAAAATGAAAGAGTAATAAGGTCTTATGCCCAGTACATCATATCAACTCTCTCTCAAATCAAAGCAGAAGCTAAACTAATACATCAAACTCGTCCCACCTGAGGACACGCAGTAGTAGTAGTAGCCTGCGGTAGCGGTATCTGCTCCTCAAGTCCTGTCTCCTCATCGTGTTGGTGCTCCATCTCCACGAGCTCCTAAAAATAGTATGTTCATCGACCATTAGTCAAAAAGACTAAGTCGTTTCCTCCGCACCTCGCCCCGCAGCTCCTAGTCACCGAGCGGGAGGACGAAGCTGAGGACAACAGGGGGTAGCAAAAGTGGAAGCAGGTGATAATAACTAACTAGCAGTTGTAATAGATATTATTATTCTACTCTAGCAGTTCTAAGTATATAGTACAAGTAAGTAAAGTGCAGTACTAGTAAGGAAAGACTGAAAGTAAAGAGCAGAAAAGTAAAGTAAAGCTGAAAGGTAAAGCTATCTATCATCACAAAAGTACCTTAACTTATAAAAATGCCCGTACAAATTTATAAGTTTAGGTTTCCAGGAAATTTAACTTATCATATAAAAGAGCCCATACTAATTTATATGATAAGGATCTATGAAGCATATGACCTAATATGAATGAATGTTATGATGCAATTTATGCACAGGCAAGTGCAACTCACACACAATGACCCTGTGATCACAAACCTTTAGTTCCCACGTTTTGAGAGCTAGCATCACTCTCGGGTACCACCGCTGTGGCTACGGCAGCAGCGGAGCGGGCGTCTCCACTTCTAGGCTGTTATGCACACTACCAAACCTTAGACCCCTCTCATACGCCTCTGTACACATCCAAGGTGCACTCTAGAGTCTCTGCGTGTAAGAACCCCCCCTCCTAGATCCCAAAACACGGCACGAAGGGGGAATCTTATGCCAGAAACATCCGCCTTGCGGTAGCATTAGCACACGGGCTAACCTGTACCACAATACGCCTATTCCGCCGGCTACAACAATATCAATATGACATGCCAACCCAACCAAAATATAATAAGCAAGAGAAGACAAATCCACACTAAGCATATAGTCCAAATACATCAATAAAGTAGAAGCTAAAACATGCTTCTACAATATATCAAAGTACAGCTAAACATTGCCCAAACGGGCTACATCAGGGTATCAAAATACTAACATCATTAACCGACGGTAGCGACGGTACCGTCCCCTAAGGCCCTGTCGTCCTAGACTGGCTATCCTGCTGCAACGCCTGCTTCTGCTCTACCTGCGGGGTGGCCTCCTAAAAAGGAAGACGTTGCAACTGTTAGTCAAAACGACTAAGTGGTTTCATATCCGCTCCCCCAGCGACTCCTCGGCACCGGGTGGGGAAAAAGGAACAATAGTACAATATATAATAAGTATAAAAGGTGCAAGCAGGTGGCAAGGTACATGAGTATCAATGTATAAACTAGCAGTTCTACAAGAGCTATCAATGTATAAACTAACAATTCTAAGAGGCTAGCATAACATCAAGTGTAAGAAAACTACAGCAGGTTAGTAACTTAACTTATAAGGATGCCCATATAAGCTTATACGTTAAGGGTCGATTTGCATAAAGTAACTCATCGTATAAGAGTGCCCATACAAACTTTTACCATGAGGATCTTATTGTGTAATGATATGAAATGGTATGTATGATATGCAATGACTCACCCATACACACCCATGCAACCGCTATGTCGACATAGACCATTAGTTCCCACTTTTCGAGCAGGTAGCTAACCTCTCAGGCATCAGCCGTCGTGGACAGGCGGTGACAGTAGAGCAGGCGTCTCTACTACTAGGCGGGTATCCACACTACTTCACCTAGGCCTTCGTACGCCTCAACGCTAAGAACACAACAGCGGAGCCCATGCGTACTATGGCCCAGCGGGAGCCTCGGGTAGATGTGCACCGAGGACCAAGCCCCGAACTGACCTTGTGTGACCCGGAAGGAGCCTCGGAGTGAGCACGAGGACCAAGCCCAACGGTTCACCTGGCAAGGAAGGAACCCCGGGACGTGAACACCGAGGACCATGCCCAACCGCCCAAAGTCTAACTGTCGACTCCCGTCGATGTGACGACTAGTGAGCCCGTAGACCTGCCACACTATCCTTAACCCAGGATTACGACCCCTGGTGTAAACTCACAGCACATGCAAATTCCACATCATTATGTCATGGAAGGAGCCTCGGAAGAAGGCACGAGGGCCAAGCCCAACCATCCACCTGGCACGGAAGGAGCCCCGGGACGTGAACACCGAGGACCAAGCCCAACCGTCTGTTTTTCTCATCTCAAGGTATCCAAGCTTGCGACGGTCAACACCGCACTTACAATCCTTCCCAATACTACCCATAGGGAGCCGACGCTCTAAGTATTGGACTACTAAATTTCATTCATCAATCGAACATACACCTGGCCATAACTTATAATCCCATATGACATCCCAAATGATCCTAACATAATACATATATGATGCGCACGTAATAATCTACCAATTTCTATCAAGTCATTCCGTTCAAGTAATCTTGCATCCGAAATTTGTTTCCAACATGATATAACAAGATATGCATCTATAACAACTTACCAAATTCTATCAAGTCAATTCATTCAATAAAGCTTGCTTCACAATTAGTTGTATGAAATATAATTCACAAGTTTAATCATTCATAGCATTACGGTGGTTAATTATGAAATATTTCATCAAAACCTCAAGCTAATTTGCAACATCAATTTCACCGAACCCAAATCCATATTATATAAAAATCCAAAATTTTAAGTGCACATTGAATCTGGACAGTAACGTCAACCGGAGATTCCTGAGGCTACAAGATTTCGGCAAAGACGTGTAACCCCTCGATGGAAAGGTCTTTTCATGGGTTACAACTTTCATATTCAACCCACAACCCATATTTGAATGTATCCTATTTGAATTTGGCTTTAAAGTCCGCTCCGCACAGAACACAATTCTGCATGCAGGATTTATCGGATGTCATTTTCGTCCAGGCTTTCCCGTGGCAACAGAATTCGCCTGAAGTCGTGAAACCATTCATTGTAAAGGTATTTTCAAGGGCTTCAACTTTCGTGTTTAGCCGAAAGCCTAGATCTGGACATATCACACCTAAAAATGACCACTAAGTTCGCTGCGCGCAGAATACAGATTCTGCACGCATCTTAAGGTGGAACGAACGACATCGGTTCATCTTCCTCCTCAAGGCGGTCTTCCCAAGTCATTCCAGAAAACAGCCTCCCTTATTCAACCTCAAGAGGCCAATACCATTCATGAAACCATCCCCTATCATCACATAGAAGAAGGGAGTGGTTGAAGAGATCTAAAACCTAGGACACTAGTCCTAGCATGGCCTTTCCTAGAAAACTCCTCCTCTCCATCAAGACTCTCTCGAGTCGATGTCTCGCCTAGGAAAATAACTATAGATCTAGCACCAAGGGAGAGGGTAGGAAACTCACCTCACTTCCAGCGGTTCCATTTCCGGCCATAGACCTTGTGATTCTTCGCGGCGGCATCCTCTCCTTTACGGCGATGGCGGATCTCCTTCCCTAGATCTTCCTCCAGTAAACTCTCCTTCTCCACAGGAATTCTCTCAGAAAAATACGGCTGGGAGGAAGAGTGAAATGGCTAGGGCTTTTCCACTGTTCCTTATATATATAATATGACACGGGTAGGGACACGCCCGTGTCCTTACCCATGTCCCTCTCGGGCGAAGCGTTACAGGCGGTTACGTTGTCTATTCGATCTAAAATGGCGGAAAGGACGTACACGCCCGTGTCATTCAAGTCACGCCCGTGACATGGGGCATGACACTTAAATCGTCGAACTCAACTATCAAGAATTCGTTGAACTCACTTAAAATCATCGAATGGAGGACACGCCCATAGTCACGCCCATTGTCACACCCGTGACATAGGGCGTGCAACCCTCTCACTTGAGAACCAACCACCTACTCGAGTACCTTAAGCACCTACTCGAGTATCTTAAGTCACGCACTTAGGTCACGCCCGTGACCCAGGGCCTGTAACCCAATTTACTCGAGTAATTTGAAAACTACTCGAGTAACCGCGGAAGCTACTCGAGTTCCTTCAGCCATGCCCCTGGGTCACGCCCGTGACCCAGGGCATGTAATCCAATTT
Source organism: Platanthera guangdongensis (assembly GCA_039583875.1). Classification (NCBI taxonomy): domain Eukaryota; kingdom Viridiplantae; phylum Streptophyta; class Magnoliopsida; order Asparagales; family Orchidaceae; genus Platanthera; species Platanthera guangdongensis. The sequence goes on along the minus strand of CM077166.1, from coordinate 66,681,969 downwards.
ACTTGAGTAATTTGAAAACTACTCGAGTAACCTCGGCAGTTACTCGAGTACCTTCAGTCACGCCCCTGGGTCACGCCCGTGACCTAGGGCGTGTAACCTGCTCTGGACTAACTTCTCCAGAACAAAAGTGTCGTCCTTTTTCCTCCACTTTCCTGAACTCAAGCCTACCCTCCTGACTCAAAACTCGTACGGGGGGCCTAGCGTGAATCGGGACGTTATAATGGTGCCAGTTTGCCACGATCCGGGAGGGGGCGGGGGGTCTTACAAATGGTATCAGTTTTCCACGATCCTCAACTAAGAAGTCATTCAATAATGGTGCAACCCTCGTTCGTTTAGTCAGCTTGGGGACAAACTGACTTAGCGGAAGCAGTGGTGTGCCCATATGTAATTCACATTAAGTTTGTCCAACTTTGACCTTAAGTTTAGCCAACCTGACCACAAATTTGTCGTGTACGTGTAGGTTCCAGTTCATGTTGGGCCGATGAGGGGTACTCCTACCCCTCCCATACCCACTCAGTTCCAACAGTCTGAGTTGGGGTAGACACTCAACGCCATTTTTGATGCTTTTAAGGCGCAATAGCCTCCGGTGCAACAACAGGCCCCGGGATCTAACTGGCTGAGCACCTTCCGGGCTCTCTCCCCTCTCGTTTATCTTGGGACGGAGTCAGCCGTATGTACGGAGGAATGGCTCGACACTATAACGCCCCGAAACTCAAAAGAGCGACGGGAGGCATTTTGGGCCAGATCTGGAATTTGGCAGGCGGTACATGGCCTAGGACACGGGTGTGTCCCAGGGCGTGTTAGGCTCGAGTCGACGATTTGGCCGCGAGGTCGACGAAATTTGGAGTCGACGATCGTCGAGCAGGTAACACGGCCTGAGACACGGGCGTGTCTCAGGGCGTGTCAAGCCCGTGTTGACGATCGACCAGGGAAGTCGACGATTTTCGCTCGACGATGTGTCGAGACAAGGCACACGGCCTAGAACACGGGTGTATCCAAGGCCGTGTCGGATGGTCGACGAACTTCGCTTGACGAAGTGTCGAGACAGTGAACACGGCCTGGATCCCAGGCGTGTTCGGGTGTGACACGGGCGTGTCACATAGGACATGGGCGTGTCCAAGACCCTTGTGAGTCTCGGGTTGTTTTTGGGGCTGTGTCGATGGGGGCACACGGCTGACCACACGGCCGTGTCATTTGGCACACGGGCGTGTCAGGTGGAACACGGGCGTGTTGGATGCCCGTGTGTTTTTCCAGACGCGTCGATTTTGACGGCGAATGAGGGACATGGCCCTGGATACGGGCGTGTCTCAGGCCGTGTTCGGCCCAGGTTTTACTTTTCAACTACAAATCGTAGCCATTCATTTCCTTACTTTGGGATTCGACGGTTGGGGGTTGTTCCTACTGGGATATACCCGGAATTGGGCCTTTGAAACCCTCATTTAACTTGAGTGGTTCTCTTTCTAAAGTATAGTGAGAGAGGAGAGCAAAGGAGGAAGAAGAAGCTTAGATCCGGTCTATGGTGGAGCTTCGGAGCTCCAAATCGCGAACCGACTTCAGATCTACGGAGGCAAAGAGAGTGCGGTGCTTTTCATCCACTTACATTTAAATGGCGCCAAGGAAGAATGCTAGGGTAACGATTCTCTTATTGAGAATGTGAAGCTCTCCTTCTTTTGCATAGGAAGCCCGTTCTCGCGAGTTTGCGGTGAGTTGGAAGCGTTCCTTCGGGTAGATATGTAAAGTCCCCATTGTTTAGAGTCCGTATTTGAGAACGGACATAGGCATGATGTGTGAAGCCTATCCGGACATGTTGGTCTGGATCGGTGATGTTGCATTGCGTAAATGCCGGAGAAGACTCCGTGCGATTGTTTGTTTTTCGGGTTTTCTACGTGGTAGATTGCAACAGGGAGCCTTGGGGATTAACCCTAAGGTGCACCCGGAAAACTGTGCGGATGCATGATCTTGCAAACTTGGTGGCCTGGGAGGTAACTTGAACATAACCGGGTTATGTGAAATGTGATGGAAAAGGGACTCGGGAGAAGTTTGACCCGCGCATATAGCTTAAATTGTCGTTGCGATGTGAGCATGGGTTAGATGGAACCGTACCCGTTCTATGTCGTTCGATTAGATTCGTTGGCATAGATGAGGGTCTTCGGCGGTCTATGTCTTAAATTGATGTGACCTATGCCAAGAATACAAAATGCTCATATGTTTGGCTGTCAAAGTGGCGGCGGTGAGTCCGGAATGTCTATGGCTTAAATTGACGTGACATTGCCCGGTTCACCGAGAATGTGCCCTGAGAGCACGGGGCGTGTGGCCGTGCGTGCCAACGCCTGTGATGCAATGTATATTTATATACTGCTTGGTTATGCTAATAAGTGCAGGGAAGCAGCATTGCCGCCCCGAATTGGTGGCGGGATCGTTATAATTTGGTCAGCATTGCTGACCGTTGCTTTTGTTTGCCACCGTGCGGTGGTTTGTTGCTTGCAGGTGCTGCTGGACCAAGTGGTCAATAGCGAGCTAAAGCCCAAATTGCGAAGCCATCCCTCGAAGTACTAATTGGAGTGTTTACTTGCTTTTATTCATGTATGACCGTCCTGCGTGCCATGGTATGGAAAACATGTAATATTGAGTAAACATTTTGTAAGGCCTTAAGGCATGTACTTGTGTATGTACTACATTCCTATTTGGTGTTTAGTGGACATTCATGCTTGGTGTTGGGTTCTTTTAATTGCAACTTATAAAACTGCTTCCTCTAGAATGCTCTGTGTTGGACGTTATGATTGGTTGAATGGTTTCCATTGAGTAACCACCCGGTCTGTCTATGGTATATGGCGTCGGGCCCCGGACGGACCTACTGCTATATGCTATGCGACGGATAGGGGGTGTTATAGACACAGAAGAAAAGCTATTGACTGGTATCCATTCCCCAGCCAACATGGCCGTGTCATTGGCGTCGTCCGCCTTGGAGTTACATGCTAAGAGGTGGTGTAAGTCCCTTATGGGCTCTACCTTCCATGGTCGAGTCTATACAGATATAAGTTGGAGCGAATTTTCGGGTGTTTTCTTGGAGCACTTCATTCCTACTTCGGACCGAGATGAGCTTGAGCAGAGGTTTCTACTACTGAAGCAGGGATCAAAATCAGTTATGGAATACCAGCGGGAATTCCATCATCTCGCAAGGTTTGCGAACTCTTACGAGTTGGACGATAGAGGTTATGCCAAATGTTTCTACAAAGGGCTGCGAGATCCCCTAAGGCAGTCCCTTTTGTTTATAGCGGATGGGACTTTGGCGGAGATTATTTACATGGCAAAGAGGTTGGAGGAGGATCACTTGAGTAGTGGCAAGAGGCCTGCAGAAGGCGTTATGGAGGCCGGCCCGAGCAATAGGAGGAGACATGATCATAGAGGAGGAGGGGGATATCAGAGGGGTGGAGGGCGTTTCCATCGAAACTATAGAGTGGAGCACCCAGTCCAGCAGCTGGCCGCGTTGCTTCCACCACCACAGCCTCAGCAATTCCGGCAACCTGAGGGGCGTCGTGGGTTGGTGTGTTTCGTGTGCAATCAACCGGGCCATATTAGATGCTACTGCCCACAGCTATATGGGAACGTCCATCCTGCTCTCCCTCCTGCTCTCCCTCCAGCAGCCCCACGAGGACGGGGATATATGCGTGGTCGAGGATGAGGACCGCCAAGAGGAAAGCCCGGCCCGGTCCGGGATCAGGTGTATGCGCTGGACATGGCGCAAGAGCGGAATCCCCAGGATGTTATAGCTGGTATGTGCAGTTAACCTTCTCAATTTTCGTCATTTAATTTAAACTGTTTAAGACATAATAGATACCTAGTGGTTGAGTTTGGTTATTGGTACTTAGGCACCGTGGTAATCAGTGGGAAGACGGCCTATGCGCTGTTTGATAACGGTGCCTCACACTCATTCGTGCCCGAAGATTTCATTAAAGGTATGGAGGGCATACAATACTTTTCTGGAATAGCCCGACGAGTGCGCCTCCCGGATGGCTCGGAGATGATCGCTACTGCCAAGTGCGAATTTGAGATATTTATTGAAGGAAGGGCTTTTGATACACCGACCACGGTCCTGAAGATGCCGGAGTTCGACATCATTTTGGGCATGGCGTGGTTGAATTGGAAATTCGCGAGGATCGACTGTGCGGAGAAGAAGATCTATTTGAGACATGGGGACACCGACGTTATCTTCCAAGGTATTAATTTCGTGCCCCGTATGCTCTTCTCTTCAGTTCAGGCTGTAAAGGCCCATATGAAAGGGAATGAGGACTTCATGATCTGGTTTGAGTTGAAGGAGGTAGCATTGGAGGAAATAGATGTTCGGGTCGTGCGGGACTTCCCCGAGGTGTTTCCAGAGAAACTACCAGGGTTACCCCCTCATAGAGAAGTCGATTTCCGGATTAATCTAGTACCGGGTGCCAAGCCTGTATCCAAGGCCCCTTACCGAATGGCCCCAAAGGAACTCGTAGACTTTAGAGTTCAATTGCAACAATTGGTGGAGTCAGGGTTCGTTCGCCCGATTTCGTCACCCTGGGGAGCCCCTGTATTGTTTGTGAAGAAGAAGGATGGAGCCCTGCGCTTGTGTATAGACTATCGGGAACTCAACCGGCTGACGGTGCGGAACACTTATCCGCTACCTCGGATCGAAGAGTTGTTCAATAAACTAGTGGGAGCGCATTGGTTTTCTAAGCTGGACTTGCGCTCGGGATACTATCAATTGAGGATACAGGAGGAGGACATCCAGAAGACGGCCTTCAGTTCAAGATATGGGTTGTATGAGTTCACGGTAATGCCATTTGGGCTCACAAATTGCCCTTTGGCTTTCATGAGCCTGATGAACAAGGTATTCGAACCCTATTTGGACGTCTTCGTCATCGTCTTCATCGACGATATACTGGTCTACTCAAAGACGGAGGAGGAGCATACCGAGCACCTGGCCTTGGTTCTGAAGAAATTAAAAGAGCACGCTTTGTTCGCCAAGTTCAGCAAATGCGAATTTTGGCTCAAAGAGGTTGCCTTCTTAGGCCATGTAATCAGTGGAGCTGGACTGGCGGTGGATCTGGCCAAGGTGCGTGTCGTGAAGGAATGGTCGCCCTTGAAATCGGCGTCCGACGTACAGAGTTTTCTTGGACTTGTCGGGTACTACCGCAAGTTCATAAAAGGGTTCTCCAAGATTGCCCTTCCTCTTACCTCCTTGACGAAGAAGGGTGTGCCATTTGAGTGGACACCTCAATGTGAAGCGGCATTTCAATAGTTTAAGGATAGACTTACCTCCGCCCCCATCCTTGCACTTCCATCTGGGAAGGAAGGATTTCACGTCTACACGGACGCATCATATTAAGGGATGAGAGCGGTATTGATACAGCACATGCATGTGATTGCTTATGCTTCAAGGCAACTGAAGAAGCATGAAATCAATTACCCGGTTCACGATTTGGAGTTGGGAGCAGTGGTGTTCGCCTTGAAGGTTTGGAGGCACTATCTATACGGCGTCCACTGCGAGATATTTTCGGATCATAAAAACTTGAAGTATGTTCATACACAGAAGGAGTTGAACATGAGGCAACGGCGGTGGTTATAATTTCTATGCGACTATGAGTTTACCATGAACTACCACCCCGGAAAGGCGAACTCGGTGGCTGATGAGTTGAGTAGAAAAGTGCCAGGCTCTAGCCCAGAGTCTCGGTTGATGAGCATGGAGTTGGCTCGGATGATCGAAGAGATGGATATTACCTTGATATTCGAGGCTCCTTCGGCAGAGTATACAGAATTTTTGGCAAGCATGATCATAATTTGTGATATTCGGGACCGGATTCGGGTGGAGCAAGGAATGGATGCGGCTTTGGCCCCGACTATTAAATCAATAGAATAAGGGACTACCGACGAGTATACACTCAAAGACGGCCTCATTTACTTTCGCGGTCGGCTCTACATTCCCAAGGGCGGTAAAATCCGGGAGGATATCTTGAGAGAGACACATAGCTCTCAATATTCAGTACACTCGGGTATTGCTAAGATGTACGCCGGTTTGCGGAAGACCATGTGTTGGCCGGGAATGAAGAAGGATGTCCGATATTATGTTACTCATTATGAAGCCTGTCAAAGAGTGAAGGCTGAATGCAGGAGTCCCGGTGGTTTTTTGTAGTCGTTGCCCATCCCCGAATGGAAGTTCGAGGATATCTCTATGGACTTTGTCCATGGGCTACCTCGCTCATGCTCCAGGAATGATTCGGTGTGGGTTATTGTTGATCGGCTGACAAAAGTAGCCCGATTCATTCCCATGAAGAAAGAGGCTCACGTAGACGTCTTGGTACGCCTCTTCATGGAGCAGTTTGTACGATATCACGGCGTGCCTAAGACGATCGTTTCTGACCGTAATGGTCTCTTTACTTCCAAGGAATGGAAGGCGGTACATGCGTATTTGGGCTCACGCCTTACCTTCAGCACCGCATTTCACCCTCAGACGGATGGGCAGTCTGAAAGGACCATTAGGACATTGGAGGATCTGCTGAGATTATGTGTGTTGGATAGGGGTGAGTGGTGGGAAAGACTCATACCACTGGTGGAATTCTCCTACAACAACAGCCATCAGGCGAGCATCGGTATGACACCTCATGAAGCCCTTTACGGAAGAAGGTGCAGGACCCCCTTGTCTTGGGTACAGGATGAAGATCTGAATACATTGTGAAATAAATATATAGATGATATTGATACAACAATCAGATTGATACGGGATCGGATGTTGGAGGCTCAAAGTCGGCAGGCGAAATATTACAATGCAAAGCACCAGTTGGTGGAGTTCCAAGTGGGTGATAAAGTGTTCCTCAAGATTCGGCTGATGCATGGAGTGTCACGGGTTAGTGGAGTGAAAAAGCTCAGCCCAAGATATGTTGGGCCTTATACCATATTGGAAAGGATTGGCCCGTTGGCCCATCGGTTGGAGTTACCACCAGAACTAGAGAACCTCTACGATGTGTTCCATGTGTCGTCACTTCGAAAGGCGTTGTTACGGCCTAATCAATATACCCCCACTACTGATGGTGCAGTAGCATCGGATAGGTCTGTGCGACTAGAGCCTGTGCGGATTATTGACAACGAGATAAGAACATTGCGCCGCAAAAGTGTTCCCTTGGTGAAGGTACAATGGTCCAATCATGGGAAGGAAGAGTTTACCTGGGAGCAGGTGGACTTGATGCAAAAACTCTACCCGGGATTATTTCCTCCAAGTAATGTTTTTTAAAGACATATTTATTTTTTGTATGCTTGCCTTCCCCATAGCCCTAGCCAGATTTCGGGGACGAAATCTTTTATTTTATTTATAGGATTTGTAACGTCCCGATTCGCGCTAGGCCCCCCGTGCGAGTTTTGAGTCAGGAGGGCAGGCTTGAGTTCAGGAAAGTGGAGGAAAAAGGATGGCACTTGTGGTCTGGAGAAGTTAGTCCAGAGCAGGTTACACGCCCTGGGTCACGGGCGTGACCCAGGGGAGTGACTGAAGGTACTCGAGTAACTGCCGAGGTTACTCGAGTATTTTTCAAATTACTCGAGTAAATTGGATTACACGCCCTGGGTCACGGGCGTGAACCAAGGGCGTGACTGAAGGAACTCGAGTATATCTTTAGCCTTGTCCATGTTTGGTAGATCCCAAAAGACAACAAGAGAAGGATCTGATCAAGGTGTTAACCTTTTAATGATTAACCTGGCTCTGATACCAATTGAAAGTTATTATTTGTCTGCCTAAATAACCTAGAGGGGGGTGAATAAGTGAGATGTGCATCTTTTTGCGGAATAAAAAATTAGATCTATGCACAGAACTATCTACCAATCAATCACAGACGAAGCAAGATTTATATTGGTTCCTCAATCTTGGGTACATCCACTTTCCCTCACCGATCTAGTAATAAACTAGACTCGGCTACTCCACTATCTCGGATTGAAAAACCAATCCTACGCCTCAAAACAACGTTCCTACAATCTCTATCCGCAAAGCGGTTCTACACTCGGAAGAAGAAACTTCCTACAATCTCGAAGTCAAATGCTCCTACACTCAGAGAAAAACTCTCCTACAAGAATGAAATAAAATGTGTATGAAATACAAAAAAAGAATCTTTATCAGATCTGCAAGTAATCGGCCAGGATCTTATTCTTCTAGACTTTTTGGCTTTATCAGATAGGTGAAGAAAATCTCGACAAAATCAGATCTGGATCTTCTTGGCTTCACACGATCGAATTGAAGATGAAGAGCGGTGCGGCAATCTCGATCTGTAAAACCTTCTTAATCCGAATCAGGCGGAACCTTACCCGCTCTATGTCGTTCGGTTAAAGAGACCTAAATCTACTTGACACTTACCATTGGCATAGATGGAGGGTCTTAGGCAGTGTCCAGAAAGACCAAATGCTCACGAGAGATTGCCGTCCCGGGGATGGTGGTGAGTCGGCAGACTTAGACTGTGATCACCGAGAATGTTCCCTAAGAGCATGGGGCGTGTGGTCGTGTGTTCCAGCGCCTGTGATGCAAAGTATTTGTATACTGCTTGGTTATGCTAATAAAGTGCAGGGAAGGAGCATTGCCACCCCTATTTGGGGGCGGGATCATTATAATTTGGTCTGCATTGCCGACCGTTGCTTTGGTTTGCCAGCGTTGCGGTGGATTGTGCTTGCAGGTGCTGCGGAGCCGAGCGGTAAATAGTGGGCTAAAGCCTAAGTTGCTGAGCCGGCCCTCCAAGGCCTAATTTTTGAGTGTTTTCTTTCATTCATGTATGGCCGGCCTGCGTGCCGAGGTTTGGAAGACATGTAATTTGAGGAAAATAATTGTAAGGCCATAAGGCCAGTACTTGTGTATTTGTACTTCATTCATTTGGGCATATTAGTGGACATTCATGCTGGTGTTGGGTTCTTTATTATTGCAACTAATAAAATTTCTTCCTCTAGAATGCTCTGTGTAGGACGTTGGATTGGTTGAATGGTTTCCATTGAGTAACCGCCCAGTCTGTCTGTGGTATATGGCATTGGGCCACGGCCGGACATACTGTTATATGCTATGCGGCGGATAGGTGGTGTTACAATTTGCTATCAGACTACTGGTTTCGGTCAGGCTTAAAATGAATTCGTGGTCGAATTCTTTTAAGGGGTGGTGAGCACATGTGTGTGCGTCATCGTTATAACAACAAAAGAACCCATGAATGTCCACTTAGGAATGAAAAATATACGTGTTTGAGGAACCTACGTGTTCCTATAATTGCGTTTTGTAATTTTGTTTGGTCTCTTAACGGTGTTTTGTACCACTATAGGTGACCAGAAGCAGTGTTGGGTCGTCGGAATGTCGAGTTTCTGAGGCTAGTAGTGCACCAAATGATGCTCCTGGAACATCTCCATCGGCTAAGACCATACAATTGGTGGCCGAAGCAGTGTTTGCCATGATCAATGCGCAGCCTGCAAGGCAAATACAGCAGCCCGCTCCTGCGATGGAGCAGGTACCTCTTCCAAAGGTTGAGACGAGAAGAGTGGAGCAGGTAGTAGTGGAGCCGTTGGTGCCAAGGAGGGCAACTGAGAGACAGATCAAACATGTCATGAGCTTTAATACTCCGGTATTCTCAGGGTTTGGAACACCATCTCAAGATGAAGACTGGCTCTCCCGTGTGAAGAGAGTCTTGACAGCGACGGAGACGGAGGAGTGGCAGATGACAACTATAGCTACGTTCCTGTTGGATGGAGATGCTAGGCTGTGGTGGGAGGGTTTGGAGCTGCATCTATTGAGAGGTAGGTAACTTACAGACGTCTCGATAGAGGAGTTCTCGAGACTGTTCTTGGCTAGTTACCTCTCTTCGACTCAGAGGATAGCTTTGGAGAATGAGTTCCAGAGGTTGGTACAAGGAGAGAGTAGCGTGGATGAGTATCTCCACGAGTTTACTAGGTTGTGTTGGTATGCTAGCTCTACCATCGTGGATGAGGAGCGTAAGACCAACCGTTTCTACGAAGGTCTAAGAAATGACTTGAGGCTACTACTCTCGGGGTCGATGACGCGGGGTTTCTTGACCTTGGTCAACACGGCCTGGTCCTTGGAGAAGGACATGAAGAATGTTCAAGCGAAGAAAAGCCTTGGTGATAAGAAGTCTGGTTTCAAAGTGCCGACTACTTCGAAGTCCGGCTATCAAAGGTTCTTTAAGAAGGCTAGGACTTCGGGTCCAGCTCCTTCATCCGGTGCTTCTGGGGTGACTACGGGTCGGACCTCGGGTGCATGTTTTACTTGTGGGAAGCCGGGGCACTTTGCCCGTGACTGTTGGAGCGGACGTCCCAAGTTCGAGAGGAAGCTGTGAGCAACTTATGAAGAGAAGGGCAAGGCGGTGGAGTCAACCGCGTCCCATTATGCTCCAGCTCAATCAAGGGTTTATAATCTTGTCCAACAGGAGGCCATCAAACAAGCAAATGTGGTGACAGGTACGGTTTAATTTGTAGCAAGTTAAATTTCTTTAAATACTTGTTATGCGTATGTTACCTTACCACTGCCTGTTTAGGATTTGTTTTTATTTGTGAGTTTCTTGCGAGAGAACTCTTTGATACGGGAGCTTCACACTCCTTCTTGTCCGAAGGATTCATATCGCGCATCGGAGTACCTTCTTCGATGGCGAAGGACAAGTTGGATGTTTTGTTACCGAATGGGTGTTCGATGCGCGTGGATAAAATCTGCGGTGTTAATATTCGCATTGGGATTCAATAGTTCGATCTGCAAGTGTCGTTACTACCGCTGGTGGAGTTCGACGTTATATTTGGCATGGACTGGCTCTCGGAGCAGCAAGCCTATATTGATTGCAATCGCAAGGAATTCAAGTTGAGAGCAAGTCGTGAGACGACTTTTACGGGCTTGAAATGGTCGAGCAAGACGTTGATGTCTGCTCTTCAGGTGGTGAAGGCGGTTCGTGCTGGTGCAGAGCTATTCATTACACTAGTGGAGGTTGCAAAGCCGAAGCCTACGTTGGATAGTATTTCAGTGGTAGCTGAGTACCTTGAAGTGTTCCCCGCAGATCTTCCTGGAGCCCCGCCTCAACGGGAGATAGGTTTCACTATTGAGCTAGTGCTAGGCGTAAAGCCTATATCACGATCTCCGTATCGGCTAGCGCCTAAGGAAATGGCATAGCTGAAGGTGCAACTTCAACAGTTGTTGGAGAAAGGGTTTGTGCGTCCAAGTTCGTCGCCTTGGAGCGCACCAGTCCTCTTTGTAAAGAAGAAGGATGGGAGCTTGAGACTTTGTATTGATTATCGGGACTTAAACCAGATAACGGAAAAGAATAAGTACCCAATCCCAAGGATCGATGATCTTTTTGATAAGTTGGTCAGGTCGATGGTGTACTCTAAGTTGGATCTCAAGTCTGGTTACTATCAGCTGAGGATAAGGGAGAGTGATATCCCTCACACAATGTTCAGTATAAGATACGGGCATTACGAGTTTACGGTCATGCCGTTTGGGCTGACGAATGCACCGTCAGTGTTCATGGATTTGATGAACAGGACCTTCAGGGAGCACTTGGACCATTTTGTGATCGTCTTCATCGACGATATTTTGGTGTACTCGCAGAGTGAGGAATATCACTTCAGGCATCTTCATTTGGTTTTGGAGACGCTAAGGAGGAATCAATTGTACGCCAAGTTCTCAAAGTGCGAGTTTTGGTTGTCCTCAGTGTCGTTCCTCGGTCATATAGTGAGTGGGGAAGGTATTGCAGTGGATCTGACGAAGATTGTTACGATACGAGAGTGGCCTGAGCTTTCTACGGTAGCGGAAGTCCGGAGCTTTCTGGGGCTTGCCGGCTATTATAGCCGCTTCGTAGAGAACTTCTCGCAGATAGCGTTACCTCTCACTACTTTGACGAGGAAGGAGCAGAAGTTCATTTGGATGCCGAAGTGCGCGCGAGATTTTGAGGAGTTGAAATGTCGGTTGACCACAGCGCCTATGTTGAGTTCGCCGAGTGGTACCGAAGGTTATGAGATTTATAGCGATGCTTCGGGCAGTGGTTTGGGTTGTGTGCTGTTATAGCATGGAATCGTTATAGCATATGGCTCGAGACAGATGAAGGTGCACGAGAGGAACTATCCGGTCCATGACTTGGAGTTAGAGGCCGTGATTTTTGCCTTGAAGCTGTGGAGACATTATTTGAACGGTGTGAAGATTGATATCTACACCGATCACAAGAGCCTGAAGTACTTGATTGATCAGAAAGATCTGAACATGCGGCAGTGTAGATAAATGGAGTTCCTGGGGGACTATACATTCAAGATCGACTACGTGCCTGGTAAAGGCAATGTGGTTGTGGACATGTTGAGTCGTCGGGCCCAAGCTCAAGCCAATTGGCTGCCGGTCCATGACGAGCGGTTGGTTCGGGAGTTAGAGGCGTTGGAGATCTTTTGCATTGATAAGCAATCAAGTGATGAAGCAGTATTGAATTAGACTGAAGTCCAATATGACCTGGCTGATCGGATTCGGCAGGCATTGGATATGGATGTCCACATGAAGCAACTCATGATAGAGGTTCTGGATGGGTCAAATTCCCAATTCATTGCGGAGGACGGATTACTTTGGAAAGACGGCCGTATGTGCGTCCCAAGCGTGGGTAATTTGCGGGTGGAATTATTGTACGAGGCGCATCATACAAAGTACTCAATTCACCCGGGGAGCACGAAGATGTATCGCGATGTTAAGAAATTGTTCTGGTGGCCAGGACTGAAAAAGGATGTGGCGCTCTACGTGGCGAAGTGTCAAACTTGCGCCTTAGTGAAGGAGGAATGCCAAAAGTAGGGGGGATTCTTGAAATCATTGCATATTCCGGAGTGGAAGTTCGACGACATTACTATGGACTTTTTGCACGGGTTGCCAAGGTCGCAAAAGGGGAACGACACCATTTGGGTGGTTGTAGATCGTCTAACGAAGGTGTCACAATTCATTCCGCATAGGAAGGATGATCCGGTTGAGAAATTGGCAAAGATATATGTGGATAATATTGTACGGCTTCATGGTGTGCCCCGCAGCATCGTGAGTGACCGAGATGGGCAGTTCACATCCAATTATTGGAGGCTGGTGCAGCAGATGTTGGTAACAAAGCTGAGTTTTGGCACAGCCTTTCATCCGCAAACAGATGGGCAGACCGAGAGGGTCAATAGGACAATGGAAGATATGCTTCGCATGTGTGTCCTGGACTTTGGAAAGCAATGGGAAGATCACCTATACTTGGTGGAATTCGCTTACAACAATAGCTACCAGGCGAGCATTCAAATGGTGCCCTTCGAGGCCCTTTATGGTAGAAAATGTCGCACGCCGTTGCCCTGATTGGAAACGGGTGAATCAAAGTTGTATAAGCAATTAGAGGAGGAGGATGCTACTTCTTTGGTGAGAACCATTCAGGAGAGGTTGCTAATCGCTCAGGACCGCCAGGCTAAGTACTATGATGCCAAGTACAGGAACGTGAAGTTCGTTGTTGGCGATTGGGTGTACCTGAAGATCAAGATGTTCAAGGGTGTCTCGCGGGTGCGGTGCTTGAAGAAGCTAAGCCCGAGGTACCTTGGACTGTTTGAGGTTCTGGAGCGGATTGGTGAAGCAGCGTACCAATTAAAGCTGTATGTGGAGCTTAGTTATCTACATGATGAATTCCATATATCGGTGTTACGAAAGGCGGTGCAAGAGCCTATGCAAGTGATCGCAGTCGATAAAGTGTCGGTTGATAGTGGGTTGACGACGAAGGTCAAGCCCGTACGTATTGAAGACTCGGAAGTCAAGCGGCTACGCAATAAAGAGATCAGGATGGTCAAGGTCCATTGGGACAATTACGGTCGAGAGGAGCTCTCGTGGGAGCGAGAGCAGACTATGCTTGAGGAGTACCCAGAGTTGTTTCACTCAGGTACCATTTAAGTTTTATGTTTCCTTCCTTTATGAAATTTTGAGGACGAAATTCTTTTAAGAGGGGGAGAGTCGTAACGCCCCAAAACTCAAAAGAGAGACGGGAGGCATTTTGGGCCAAATCTGGAATTTGGCAGGGGCAACGGCCTGGGACACAAGCGTGTCTCAGGGCATGTCAGGCTCGAGTCGGCAATTTGGCCGTGAGATCGACGAATTTTTGGAGTAGACGATCGTCGAGCAGCGAACACAGCCTGAAACACGGGCGTGTCTCAGGGCGTGTCGAGCTCGTGTCGAAAATCTGCCAGAGAATTCGACGATTTTTGCTCTACGTTGTGTCGAGACATGGAACACGGCCTAGGATACGGGCGTGTCCAAGGCCGTGTCGGGTGGTCGACGAACTGCGCTCGACGAAGTGTCGAGATAGTGAACAAGGCCTGGAGCCCAGGCGTGTTTGGGTTTTACATGGGCGTGTCAAATAGGACACGGGCATGTCCAAGACCCATGTGAGTCTCTGGTTGTTTTTGGGGATGTGTCGAAGGGGGAACATGGCCAACCACACGGCCGTGTCAGTTTGAAAACGGGCGTGTCCGGTTAAACACGGGCATGTTGGGACCCGTGTAATTTTCGTAACGCGTTGATTTTGATGGCGAATGTGGTACACGGCCCTAGACACGGGTGTGTCGCAGGCCGTGTTCGGCCCAGGTTTTACTTCTCAGCTACGAATCATAGCCATTTGTTTCCTTATTTTGGGATCTGACGGTTGGGGGTTGTTCCTACTGGGATACAACCTGGATTGGGCCTTTGAAACCCTCATTTCACTTGAGTGGTTCTCTTTCTAAGTCTAGAGAGAGGGGAGAGCAAAGGAGGAAGAATAAGCCTAGATCCGGTCAACGGCGGAGCTTCGGTGCTCCAAATCGCAAACCGACTATCCTGGATACACCTTTGAAGGGCTTGATCTTCAAGTAGACCAAATCGCATACCGTGAACTCTACGTTCCGGTGCTTGGTGTTGTAATATTTCGCTTGACGATCTTGGACTATGTGTAACTTCTCTCGAATAGCACGAATGGCTGAGTTTGCTTCATCGACTTCATTACGATTATAAACTATAGCTTCGCCCGCTTCTACCCAAGCCAAGGGAGTACGACACTTCCTGCCATATAGAGCCTCATACGTTGCCATCCTAATGCTTGCCTGGTAGCTGTTATTATAAGCAAACTCTACCATATAGAGATGATCTTCCCATCTCTTTCCAAAATCTAGGGCGCACATTTAGAGCATGCCCTCCATCGTGCTGTTGGTTCGTTCAGTTTGGCCATCCGTTTGTGGATGAAAGGCCGTACTGAAAGTCAACTTCATACCCAACAGCTGGTGAACGAGCCTCCAATCCTTTGACGTGAATAACCCATCTAGATCACTCACGATGCTCCGAGGAACACCGTGAAGCCGTACAATCTATTCCACGTATAGCTTTGCCAAACTTTCTACCGAATCATCTCGCTTGTTTGGTAGGAAATGTGCCACTTTTGTCAGCCAATCAACAATCACCCAGATGGAATCGTTCCCTCACTGAGATCTCGGCAACCCGTGCACGAAATCCATAGAAATATCATCAAATTTTCACTCTGAAATCGGCAACGACTTCAAATAATCTCCCAGTTTCTGGAATTCCGCCTTCACCATAGCACAAGTTTGGCATTTGGCCACATAAAGAGCAACATCTTTCTTTAGCCCTGGCCACCAAAATAGCTTTTTCATATCTCTGAACATTTTCGTGCTCCCTGGGTGGATTGAGTACTTTGTATAATGCGCTTCATACATCAGTTCTTCCCTCAATTTACCCACATTTGGGACGCACAAACGTCCTTCTTTCCACAAAAGACTGTCATTCCAGGAGAACTTTCCTTCTGGCCCAGCTTTCGCATAGCATAGGAGATCTTCATCCAACTCCGTTGCCCGTCGAACTCGGTTCGCAAGGTCACATTGCACCTCCGTCCAGTTCAAACATGCATTGGTAGTGACATTCTTATCAACACAAGAAATCTCTAACGCTTCCAGCTCCTGGATGAGACGTTCATCATGCCTTTGTAACCAAGCTGCTCTTGTAGGAGTCCGCCGACTCAAGGCATCCGCGACAACATTCCCCTTCCCAGGAGTATAGTGAATCTCAAATGTGTAGTACACGTGGAACTCCAACCACCTTCGTTGTCGTATATTCAAGTCCTTCTGCTCCAATATGTACTTCAGGCTCTTGTGATCTGTATAGATCTCCACCTTCATACAAAAAAGATAGTGTCGCCACAGCTTTAGTGCAAAAGATCACTGATGAATTGTAAATATACGTATTTTTGTGCACATTAATTTAGTCATTTTCATTTATTTTCGTCATTTTTACTTATTTTTGTTCAATAAAATGCTCCTATTCAAGTAAATTTACTACTAACTTGTTTTATTTTATGTTTCAGAAAAATTCCAAAATCTGCCAAAATTGAGCAGTACACGCCCGTGTCATTTTGGTCACACCCGTGACCAGGGCGTGACAGCTCAAATTCCGTGAAGTTGCAAATTTCTGAAGTAAAAAGCTTGACACGCCTGGTGTCACGCCCGTGTCACCCGACACGGGGCATGACCCAAGCCCTTGTCCACTCCACTCGACGAATTCAGTTCAACAATCGTCGAACCCGCGACACGCCCACAGTCACGCCCGTGACCTAGGGAGTGACTCAATCTCAGCTCGACAATTTCAACTCGACACTTTCAGCTCGACGATTGTCGAGTGTCGACACCAACCGACACGCCCAGCGTCACGCCCGTGACCTGGGGCGTGACCTTTCCACCTGGCCCGACAAGATGCTGCCGAAGACTTTTGACGCAACCCACGCCCGGTTCTACCTCCCTGACACGCCCAGCGTCACGCCCGTGACCTGGGGAGTGACATCCTCGAACTCAGCCCAAAGTCAACTTTCCTGTCCAATCGTCGGCCGCCATCATGAATAGTAGTGACACGCCCCCCGACACGCCCGTGTCGGAGGGCGTGTACTTAGAATTTTTTGCATATAAATTGCCCATTTCTATAAGGTCTAAGGGTTCAAATTTTTGGGCCATTTTAGTGTGTTTTTGTGGGCTGCATCCGTGGATTCTAGTGCTATGTAAGGAGATTTCTCCCTCCTTTCTTTCATGTTTGTTTTTGCTTTAGCTTTAGCTCTTGTAATAGCTTGTAATAGTTTCCTTTAATCAATAAAAATGTTAGATTTTCTCTTCTTATTTAGCTTTGGAATGAACTCTTGTGCACACTTTTCTTCTCATTTTATTCTTAGTTTCACCTTTGTTTTTCTCTTTATGAAAAATGTGTGTGTGTGTGTGTGTATGAGTGTAATTTATTTACTTTACATGCTTTTAATTTGTCTCATGTTAGGTTTTGTTAGAAATTTATGAAATGATGAATTAGCTTTTTCTCTTTTTCTTCATGTCTTCTTTTAATGTTTTCCACATCTTCACTCTTATGAATGTGTAAAAGAGTTACTAAAGTATTTTTGATTTTTTTACTTAGCTTTATTTTAGGATGAAAACCCTTTTTGTTCTTTCCCTTTTCATTTCAACTTTTTTAGCACTTTTATGAAATCGTAGGAATGAAAATGTTGAAATTTTAATTTTTGAAAGGCTTTAGTTTTTGATTTGTTTTGAAAACCTTTTGTTCTCTAAAAATTTTAATTTCTTCTTTTTATTTGTTTTTGGCAAAACCTAAGCATGAAAAAGTAAAAGTTTTAATTTTTAGGTAACTTTCATTTTGCTTTTAATTTGTGTGTGTGAGTGTATGAGAATAATGTTTTGATGCTTTGTTCAAATTATGTAGAGTGTGTGAGTGTAGGTGTTAGTTTTTCATGCATTATTTTTCATGCTTTATTTTATCGTTTTCTTTAATTATGTAGAGTGAGTGTGTGTAGGAGATAGTTTTATTGCTTTCTTTCAATTCTTATAGAGTGTGTGTGTGTTGTGTGCATCTATTTCCGCCTACTCGTTAAGAGTTAAATGGCGCATCGTTTTTATTTCCCGCCTACTCGTTTGAGTAGGACTTGTAATTTTCTTTCATTATTTTTCCTCCTACTCACTTGAGTTAAATGGACGGACTTTATTTCCCGCCTACTTGTTTGAGTAGGACTTGTACTCGCATTTATTTTCTCCTACTCATTCGAGTAGGACTCGCTTTCATTTTAGTCCTACTCGTTTGAGTAGGACTTGCAATTTTAAGCTTTTAATTCTCGCCCCCGCTCGTTTGAGTGTTACTCGCAATTTCAATTATGCAAATTTCTTTTATATGTAACTTAGTTTATGTTTAATTTATAATTTGGAGTGTGCGTGAGTTCTTGTTTTAGCTAACTTTTCAGATTTCTAAATGTTTGTTATTTGTTTTTATGTCCTCTTCTTATAATCATTTAGCGTTTAATTTCGAACTCGCGCCTCATTAAATTATAAAGCCGTCCTCATACCGATGTGTGGCTAATCGCTATTAGCCTCGGCATCGAAGAGCATTGGGACATTTAAAATGATTTGTAATAATTGAAGCTCTTAATTTTCATTTTAATTTAAGGACTTAAGGTTTACCCCGGGTTAACGACGCGTAGGATCACATATCGATGTGTGGGCCCTATTTCCGTAGTCCATATGCTAGCTAGTCGAGAGGCCGTGCATATGGACCGATCAACCCTGAGTAAATAGAGTTGCGTGCATACCCTCAAGAGTGGACAAGCGTAATTCTACCGGATTGGGTTCCCCACCCAATAGCGGGGTTCTTAGCGTAAAGCGGGCGTTAAGAGGAATCCTTCGTCGGACTAACGTTCGGTCGAATAGTCTTAACGTTCAGGTGAGCGATATCCCTATAGCTAGGTGAGCTCACATTTGTGGAACCTCCACGGCCAAGTTGCCTTTTATTAATTTGAAAACTAAGTCCATTAATTATTAAAAATTGTTTTAGTCTTAATCTGATTCGATGCCGACCGTTAACCCTTCATCAAATATTTTCTAAATTGTTTTTTTGCTCCTTTGCTTTTTCCGTCTTTACTTAAATAAAAAATCCACCTTACTTTCAGTAAAATAATAGTCCTCCCGGAGGAGTAAGAATAGTCAACACGACCCCGAGAACAATACGACCTCGGTATTCCCCCGAATATCGAGTACTACTTGTGTTAGGTGCACTTGCCTCCTGTAGCACGCCTGCGGCGATCGACTCACCGAACCAACCACAGTAAGAGTCTGTTCGCTGGCGCATCAAGTTTTTGGCGCTATTGCCGTGGAGTCTCTTTTCGAGTTGCTATTTCGAATTCCGGATTCTATTACTTTTACTTATTTTCAATAAACTAAAAAAAACTAAAAACTTTATTTTAAAACAAAAAAAGAGTTTATTTTGTTTTATTTTTGTTTGGGTGTATGACCCGTGGACAACCCTCCGAGACTGAAGATTTTGACTTCGACCCTGAGATCGAACGCTCTCTTGCGCGTTTTCGATCTCAACGCCGAAATCCTTCTTTAGATCCCGAGGAATCTATCGGAGAACCTACTGTTGTACTTATGGACGCGCCTAACCCTGCCCCGGCGGCCGAGCGTACTATGTCTTATTACGCCCGGCCTAATCTGGATGATTTTGGGTCAAGTATTGTTCGCCCTGCGGTGGCGAATAATAATTTTGAAATAAAGTCGAGTGTCATTCAAATGGTTCAAAACGCCGTGCAGTTCGATGGAATTCCGGATGAGGACCCGAATGTCCACTTGTCCAATTTCTTGGAGATATGCGACACCTTCAAGATTAATGGCATCACTGATGACGCCATTCACTTGCGCTTATTTCCTTTTTCCCTTAAGTCTAAAGCCAAGGCGTGGTTGAATGCCCTCCCACGAGGATGTATCACCACGTGGGCTGAGTTGACGGAACGGTTCCTAACGAAGCACTTTCCGCCCGCAAAAACTGCAAAGTTGCGGGCAGACATTTCTTCGTTTGTGCAAAATGATCCTGAGTCTCTATACGAGACTTGGGAATGGTTTAAGGAATTCCTCCGCCAGTGCCCGCACCACGCGCTGCCAATCTGGTTGCAAGTTCAAATTTTTTATAATGGGCTGAATTTTCAGACGCGTCAAATGATTGACGCGGCTGCCGTGGGTACTCTAAACAATAAAACCCCCGAGGCCGCCCAGGCTTTATTCGAAGAGATGGCTATGAACGCCTATCAATGGAACGTCCCGCGAGGACGCCCAAAGCCGGTGGCTGGTCTTTTTGAAGTGGATGTCACTGCTCTCTTGACCCTTCAAGTTGAAAGGTTAATAAAGCAGGTGGCGGAGATGTCTGCTGCCTCCTCCACTCCGCCTTATTTTATTCCCCCTAACGTCTGCGTGGCTGAAGATTTCGTGGATTTCATGGGAAATTCGGGTCGTCCTCCCTTCAACCCCAACAACAACCCTTATAGTAATAACTATAATCCGGGTTGGAGGAATCACCCCAATTTCTCTTGGAGCAACCCGAATAATGCTCAGCGTCCCCCTATTTCTTATGCTCCCGGATTTCTGCCTCCTCCTCCTCTTCCAAAACCCTCCCCGATGAAGGTAAATTTTTCGAAGTATATAGCGTCCAACGAGTCAAATATCTGGAACATCACCGGATCGCTAAAAACTCTCGAACAATAGGTTGGACAGCTGACGAGGATGATGTCCGAGCGCGCGCTCGGGGCACTGCCGGGAAACACGGAGCCCAATCCGCGGGAGAACGCCAACGCTATAACCCTCTGTAGCGGAAAGGAGGTGGTCGATCCAAAACGGACCGACCCTCTGGGTTTCTGATCGGCCTCCCCCTACGCGTTTCATGGAAGCTTCTACCCCCTTCTCTTTATTTTCTTTATATATATATTGTCTTTCCTCTAGTTCCGCATACTTACGTTACAACATTGGGGACAATGTTGGACTTAAGTATGGGGGTATTTTCGTGTTTTATTTTCTGCACTTCAATTTTTCTGCATTTCAAAAATACAAAAAAATACATATAATAACAAAAAAACAAAAAAATAAAAAACATCTTAAAATGAAAAAAAAAATTAAAATGAAAAATCCAAAAATAATTTTTTTGCACTCTTTCTTTCTTTTTTCCAAAAAACTCAAAAAAAAATAAAAAAAACAAAATAAAAAATTATATTTAGTTTCACTTTGTAAATATTTTTTGTACATACTCTTTTCTCTCTCCCCCTTCCTCATTCTTGTAAAAACCTCTCTTTTTCTCCCATATTTTTGTACATAGAATGAAAATTCTCTTAAAAAATACAAAAAAAAACGAGATAATAGTTCAAAAAAAAATTTCAAAAAAAAATAAGTAAAACAAAACAAAAATACAAAAAAAGATAATAAATGAAAAACAAAAAAAATGATGATAAAAACTATAAAAAATCAAAAAAATGTTTTGAAACAAATAAATCAAATATTCTATCCTTAACTTTTCTACTATCCAAAAAATTCAGTTTTGAGTTTATTTATATGTGAATTTGATTAATTCTTTGTTCACTACCCGTTTGTTAATTATTGATTGAAAAATTTAAATAGCTGGGGTTAAGTTTTAAAGAATTCATTATACTTTGTTAAAAATAGCGAACTCGTTTTAGGCACAACTTCTAATTTTTCATTGATAGGAGCACGTATATTATGTTAGGAAATAACGACTATAGAATTAAATTATACTTACTTTTATCTTTCTGAAAAAAATTGGAACGTACAAATTATTAAGGTTGTTGTCAAAAATTTTTTAGGATTAAAAATCTAGTTTTCCTTTCTCCCCTTACCTTTCATGACCTACTTGCATGAAAAATTTTATCCTTAAAAGATCCTATGTCAATGGGAATAAGATTTCGTTCCGTAAACATTGGCACCCAATAATTTAAAAAGATTATATATGGAGTAAGAAGATAAAATTCATTACTCTTACACATATACATTGGGATAATTTTATTCTTATGAAGTTGAAAAACAAAAATCATATTAGGAAAATAAGATTTCGTTTTCCTAATAATCCAAAAGAAAAAAATGGAGGTTCGAGAAAAAATTACCTCACCTCAAAAATCAAAACCCTCTTCATAAACCCACTACCCCCTTAGCAAATTACACGATTCTAGAATTAACTCAAAAATCTTTTTGAGAGCATAATTAGTAAATTGTATTATTTCCAGTAGCACTCGTATAAGCTAGAGTTCTTATAATTCAACCATTACAAATGTTGTCTTCTATTTGATCGCATCAAGAAGTCTTTTGGCCAAAACTTTTGCGCTATTTAAATCATCTACATAATTTTAGGACTTAACTCTTACACCCCGTATATTTATTTTGATCTCTCTTATAATTGATTAAGCGGTAGCTAAACTTAGAGTTTTTTTTTATTTCTTATAGATTCACCTCAAACTTTTGCTCTGGAATAGCAAAAGCCTAAGTATGGGGGTATTTGATGAATTGTAAATATACGTATTTTTGTGCACATTAATTTAGTCATTTTCATTTATTTTCATCGTTTTTACTTATTTTCGTTCAATAAAATGCTCCTATTTTTGTAAATTTACTACTAACTTGTTTTATTTTATTTTTCAGAAAAATTCCAAAATCTGCCAAAATTGAGCAGTACACGCCCGTGTCATTTTGGTCACGCCCGTGACCAGGCCGTGACAGCTCAAATTCCGTGAAGTTGCAAATTTCTGAAGTAAAAAGCTTGACACGCCTGGTGTCACGCCCGTGTCACCCGACACAGGGCGTGACCCAAGCCCGTGTCCACTCCACTCGACGAATTCAGTTCAACGATCGTCGAACCCGCGACACGCCCAGAGTCACGCCCATGACCTAGGGAGTGACTCAATCTCAGCTCGACGATTTCAACTCGACACTTTTTGCTCGATGATTGTCGAGTGTCGACACCAACCGACACGCCCAGCGTCACGCCCGTGACCTGGGGCGTGACCTTTCCACCTGGCCCGACAAGATGCTACCGAAGACTTTTGACGCAACCCGCGCCCGGTTCTACCTCCCCGACACGCCCAGCGTCACGCCCGTGACCTGGGGCGTGACATCCTCGAGCTCAGCCCGAAGTCAACTTTCTTATCCAATCGTCGGCCGCCATCATGAATAGTAGTGACACCCCCCCCCCCCCCCCGACACGCCCGTGTCAGAGGGCGTGTACTTAGCATTTTTTGCCTATAAATTGCCCATTTCTATAAGGACCATGGATTCAGATTTTTGGGCCATTTTAGTGTGTTTTTGTGGGCTGCATCCGTGGATTCTAGTGCTATGTAAGGAGATTTCTCCCTCCTTTCTTTCATGTTTGTTATTGCTTTAGCTTTAGCTCTTGTAATAGCTTGTAATAGTTTCCTTTAATCAATAAAAATGTTAGATTTTCTCTTCTTTTTTGGCTTTGGAATGAACTCTTGTGCCCACTTTTCTTCTCATTTTATTCTTAGTTTCACCTTTATTTTTCTCTTTATGAAAAATGTGTGTGTGTGTGTATGAGTGTAATTTATTTACTTTACATGCTTTTAATTTGTCTCATGTTAGGTTTTGTTAGAAATTTATGAAATGATGAATTAGCTTTTTCTCTTTTTCTTCATGTCTTCTTTTAATGTTTTCCACATCTTCACTCTTATGAATGTGTAAAAGAGTTACTAAAGTATTTTTGATTTTTTTTACTTAGCTTTATTTTAGGATGAAAACCATTTTTGTTCTTTCTCTTTTCATTTCAACTTTTTTAGCACTTTTATGAAATCCTAGGAATGAAAATGTTGAAATTTTAATTTTTGAAAGGCTTTAGTTTTTGATTTGTTTTGAAAACCTTTTGTTCTCTAAAAATTTTAATTTCTTCTTTTTATTTGTTTTTGGCAAAACCTAAGCATGAAAAAGTAAAAGTTTTAATTTTTAGGTAACTTTCATTTTGCTTTTAATTTGTGTGTGTGAGTGTATGAGAATAATGTTTTGATGCTTTGTTCAAATTATGTAGAGTGTGTGAGTGTAGGTGTTAGTTTTTCATGCTTTATTTTTCATGCTTTATTTTATCGTTTTCTTTAATTATGTAGAGTGCGTGTGTGTAGGAGATAGTTTTATTGCTTTCTTTCAATTCTTATAGAGTGTGTGTGTTTGTGTGCATCTATTTCCGCCTACTCGTTAAGATTTAAAGGGCGCATCGTTTTTATTTCCCTCCTACTCGTTTGAGTAGAACTTGTAATTTTCTTTCTTTATTTTTCCGCCTACTCACTTGAGTTAAATGGACGGACTTTATTTCCAGCCTACTCGTTTGAGTAGGACTTGTACTCGCATTTATTTTCTCCTACTCATTCGAGTAGGACTCGCTTTCATTTTAGTCCTACTCGTTTGAGTAGGACTTGCAATTTTAAGCTTTTATTTCCCGCCCCCACTCGTTTGAGTGGGACTCGCAATTTCAATTATGCAAATTTCTTTTATGTGTAACTTAGTTTCTGTTTAATTTATAATTTGGAGTATGCGTGAGTTCTTGTTTTAGCTAACTTTTCAGCTTTCTAAATGTTTGTTATTTGTTTTTCTGTCCTCTTCTTATAATCATTTAGCGTTTAATTTCGAACTCGCGGCTCATTAAATTATAAAGCCGTCCCCATAACGATGTGTGGCTAATCGCTATTAGCCTCGGCATCGAAGAGCATTGGGACATTTAAAATGATTTGTAATAATTGAAGCTCTTGATTTTCATTTTAATTTAAGGACTTAAGGTTTACCCCGGGTTAACGACTCGTAGGACCACATATCGATGTGTTGGCCCTATTTCCGTAGTCCATATGCTAGCTAGCCGAGAGGCCGTGCATATGGACCGATCACCCCTGGGTAAATAGAGTTGCGTGCATACCCTCGAGAGAGGACAAGCATAATTCTACCGGATTGGGTTCCCCACCCAATAGCAGGGTTCTTAGCGTAAAGCGGGCGTTAAGAGGAATCCTTCGTCGGACTAACGTTCGGTCGAATAGTCTTAACGTTCAGGTGAGCGATATCCCTATAGCTAGGTGAGCTCACATTTGTGGAACCTCCACGGCCAAGTTGCCTTTTATTAATTTGAAAACTAAGTCCATTAATTATTAAAAATTGTTTTAGTCTTAATCTGATTCGATGTCGAGCATTAACCCTTCATCGAATATTTTCTAAATCATTTTTTCGCTACTTTGCTTTTTCCGTCTTTACTTAATTAAAAAATCCACCTTACTTTCAGTAAAATAATAGTCCTCCCGGAGGAGTAAGAATAGTCAACACGACTCCGAGAACAATACGACCTCGGTATTCCCCCGAATATCGAGTACTACTTGCGATAGGTGCACTTGCCTCCTGTAGCACGCCCGCGGCGATCGACTCACCGAACCAACCACAGCAAGAGTCTGTTCGCTGGCGCATCAATCACCGCCGCCAACTCAAGATCATGGACGTGATAGTTCCGCTCGTGCACTTTCAGCTGGCGTGAGTCATAAGCAATCACCTTTTCATTTTGCAGAAGTACGCAACCTACACCGCTCCCTGAAGCATCACTGTAGATTACAAATCCATCGGTACCATATGGCGATGACAACACAGGCGCCGTGGTCAATCGAAGATTCAACTCTTCAAAAGCTCGTGCGCACTCTGACGACCAAACGAACTTCTGTTCTTTTCGCGTCAGCGTGGTTAGCGGAAAAGCAATCCGCAAGAAGTTTGCAACAAATCTTCGATAGTATCCTGCTAGTCCAAGGAAGCTCCAAACCTCGGCCACTGAAGACTACACCGGCCACTCTTGTATGGCCCTGATCTTCGCTGGATCCACTGCTATGCCCGCTCCACGCACCACATGGCCCAGAAAAGCCACCGACGATAGACAAAATTCGCACTTCGGGAACTTGGCATAGAGCTGATTCTGCCTCAATTTATTCAACACCAACCGCAAATGTTGCTCATGATCGGCTTCCGATCTCGAGTACACCAGGATATCATCAATGAACACTATCACGAACAGATCTAGGTACTCGCAGAATATTCGGTGCATCAAGTCCATAAAGACCGAGGGCGCATTGCACAGCCCAAACGGCATGACCGTGAACTCGTAGTTCCCGTACCTTGTTCCAAATGCGGTTTTGGGAATATCTTCTTCCCGGATTCTCAATTGGTAATAACCAGATTTCAAGTCCAACTTCGAGTAGACGGACGATCCCACTAGCTGGTCAAACAGCTCATACCTCCGCGAAATCGGATATTTTTTCTTCTCGGTTAGCTTATTCAATTCATGGTAATCAATACATAACCGCAAGCCACCGTCTTTCTTCTTCACAAAAAGCACAGGGGCGCTCCAAGGAGACATGCTTGGGCGTATATAACACTGCTCCATCAATTCCTGCAGTTGGACTTTCAGCTCTGCCATTTCCTTTAGCGCGACGCGATATGGCAAGCGGGCCACAGGTTTTGCACCTGGCACCAACTCGATCGTGAAGTCAATCTTGCGCTGGGGTGGTAGCCCAGGGAGATCCTTGGGAAACACATCTGCAAATTCCGACATAATCAGAACATCACCCACACTGGCGTTAGGCTCAACAGCCTGAATCAGGGCGAAGTACCACTCTGCACCCTTCCGAACAACCTTCAAGACTTGGAGTGCAGACAACAATGTCCCTCCCACTCCTCACATACCCGCAAACTTTGTCTCCTGTTCGGTATTCTAGCCCAACGTGATTTCTTTGGACTGGAGATCAATCAAGGCATGCTGCTCCGCAAGCCAATCCATACCAAATATCACGTCGAATTCCGATATCGGCAATACAGAGGCAGTCAAACTGAAATCCCGACTTCCTAATTGGACCGCCACATCGCAAGCGTGATCCGCAAGCATCCAACGGCCATTTGGCAACACCACTCTGACGCTATTTGTCTTCGCACGACTAGGTATCCCAATCCACACTAGAAAATCGCTAGACAAAAAATAATGCGATGCACCTGTATCAAACAGTGCTCGCGCCAGCGTGTCCCGAATCATCACAAAACCTGTGACAATCATGTCACACACACAAGCCGCATACACCGATGCATAAAGCAAAACATACAAGCAATATCCTATGCAAAACTTAACTCGTACCTATGACGACGTCACTTTGCTTGATGGCCTCCTGCAGGCCAAGATTATAGACCTGGGGCTGCGCCTGAGTGGCAGAGGATTCCACCACCGCCTTTCCTTTTTCCGCAGATGATGCTCCCGCCTTCTTTTAACTCTTTGGCGGTACCCGACAATCCCGAGCTATATTCCCCCCCCCCCCCCCGTCCACAATTAAAGCACGTACGAGTATCTGACTTTGAGGTGGCCCTGACGTTGCTCCCGATGCAACTAAAGAAGGAGCTTGTCCCTCCGCCTTGGGCCTCTTGCCCCATTTCTTCTTATAAAATGACTTCGTCGGTCTGGGCACTTTAAACTCTGGCTGTGACACAGCCAATGCCCTCTTCCCCTGCACCTTTTTCATGTCTTTTTCCAGCGCGATTGCCGTGTCGACCAATGCCTGGAAGCCTTGGTTCACAGAACTAGAGAGCAGGAATCTCAGCTCGTCCCACCATCCTTCGTAGAACCTATTCCTCTTCCTTTGCTCATCAGCAAAAATCGAACCCGCATACCTCCCCAAGCGTGTAAATTCATGCAGGTACCCGTCAACACACCTATCACCATGCATCAGCCTTTGGAATTCATTCTCCATGGCAATCCGTTGCGATGTAGGAAGGTGCTTCGCTAGGAAGAGTCGAGAGAATTCTTCCATCGATACTTGTGTTAAGGGACGACCAGCCAAGTGATGCAGCTCCATCTCGTCCCGCCACAGTCTAGCCTCTCCTTCAAGTAGGAAGGTAGCTAGGGTGAATTTCTGATGCTCCTCCGTTCCAATCGCCGACATGATCCGCTTGACGCGCGATAACCAATCCTCAGCCTGTGCAGGATCTCCCACTCTCGAGAACGTCGGCGGGTGAAAACTCATAAACCGCGTCAACTGCTTCTCAGCGGCTCGAGGATTCATAGCCACAAAAGGTTCCAGCCTCACCTCCACATGTTCTGGCCTCACGGCCGGCTGCACCTGCCCTTGCGCCTACCCAACCGGCTGTCCTTGAACCATCGCAAACAAAGCCTCAGCAATTTGTCGTAGAGTTTCTGCAGACGGCGGAGGTGTAGGCACCTCAGTTGGTGTCGTACTTTCATCCTAACGCTGGGGCTCCGATTGCCCCGCACCACTCCGAGTCACCTAAAGGGGACAAGACACACACATTAGCAGCCTTACACAAGCAAATAGCACAAAATAGTAATGCGCAGGTTCCTCAAACATAAGAATTTGCATTCCTATCATGGACATTCAGGAGTTCAAACGTGTTAACGTGGTTTGCACAAACACATGCGCGCCACCCCACAAAAGAAGTCGACTATGAATTCGAGAGGGAAATACCAAGACAGCTGATACCAAAAATGTAACAACCTCATCCGTTCATATAATATATACTAGCAGGTCCGGTCGGGGCCCCACAGCATATACCACAAAACAGACGATGAAGCTGCGGAGTGATACCAAAGTAGCGCAGCACACCTAACACATTGCATTCTAGCGGAAACCTATACAATTGAACTCCTCTCTTGAATGTCCAACATATAAAACTCCACATTTTATACATCCTAGGAATGTCTTACAACACATATAAATAGTTGGCCTTATGGCCTTACAGAGCTTACAAACAGTGGCCCAAATATTGGCACGCAAGCCGGTAACACCAAAAGAAAACATAACATGTACATCCACATTAGCCTTCGAGGGTTAGCAGCAGCAGCAGCTAAAGCAGCAGGGACATCAACCCTTTTTCGTCCCGCTTGGCTCTCCAGCACCTGTACAGGGACAATCCACCCAACGGTGGCAAACAAAGGTAACGGTCAGCATTCAGCTGAACAAATTATAACGACCCTACCCCTTACTCGGGGCATCAGTATTCTTTCCTGCAGGCATAGCATATCACAAGCATGTATATCTATATCATATAATGTGCTTTCACGCACACATGCCATCACAACCGTCAGCCACCCGGCACAACGGTCCGTGCACTCGGGGCACATTCTTGGTGTACTAGCAAATCAGTTGCCCACCACCGTATCAGGGTCACAGCCCAACGACAACTCACTTGAGCATTTACTCCATGGCGTGCAGCTGGAGTTCTAGTCGTAACGCACCGGGATGGGCCCGTAGCCCCCCATTGTGTCATGGCATGCAGACCTACGACTCTCGCTATGTGCTCCAACAGACCGCACCTTCTGGTCTCACGTCGAACGGACATAACGCAATTCAGATCCTCCACCCCCCTCCCCCCCCCCCTCGTTGCTCAAATCGCCTTGCCATCACCGAGTACGGCATACTCGCGTCTACAAAAGGCGCGGGTCAGTTTCACCAATCCTGTTCTGGCATTCAAGCCTGGGTATTTCTCTTACACCCATTCATATCACAACATTAGCGGGTCTTTCCTAGGCACACCAGTACTTCCTGCTACTCTCTTCGCAGGTGGACACTGCAAATATCACAAATGTCAGGGGTCTTTCCTGGCTACCACGCCAGTACTTCCTGTTACTCTCATCATAGGTGGACTCCCTATGAACATTAACATTACAAAGGGTATTTCCTGAAATTCCTATCCAGTACTTCTTGCTACTTTATTTCACAGGTCGAACCCAATAGCACAAGCAGCACAAGCATTCTACGGGTATTTTCCTGAACTACCACTCCAGTACTTCCTGCTACTTCCTTTCAAAGGTCTAACCTGTCCACTCCTAAACTACATGTTTATCACGGAGTCTTCTCCGGTTCGTATGCAACATCAAAAATCCAGACCAACCTATCCAGATGGGCTTCACACAGCATGACTATTCCATACTCCATTTCCGGATCTATATGCTAACAAAGAGGATTCCATGAATCAACCCAAAGACTCCCAAAATCAGCCACCTTTTGGTGGGGGAATCACATACATATGCAAAAAAGGAAGCCTTCACATGGCTAGGAAGAAAGTTCGTTACCCTCGAAGACCGTTTCGGTGCCATGAACGCCTAGCTGGCTCGAAAGAACCGCAAAAGCTTTTCCTCCACAACGCTGACCTCGGATCTCTCGTCGGAATACCGCAGCAGCACCGGTGACCAGCCCCTTTCCTCCTCCTCTTTCTTCCTCTCCCTTTCTCTCACTAGGAATGTAGAAATACAAGACCAAATGCAAAATGAGATTTCCCTTCTCATCCATGGCCTTAAGGAAGCAGGGAGGCAGCTCAGCCATTGGATCCTAGCTGAAAGAACAGACGGCCATGATTTTTCCACAAAAGCACAATTTTTTCCTAACACGACATGTGACACGCCCGTGTCCCAGGCCGTGTGCCTCAAGCGGCACTCAACTGACTTATCCAAGCCAGTGACACGCGCATGTGACACGCCCGTATCACGGACCGTATCACCCGACACGCCTTCAGACAATCCCGTGTTTGTGGCCGTATTCATCAGGCTGAAAAATCTCAAAATCACCCGAGACTCACACGGCCTGTGACACTCCCATATCTTAGGCCGTGTGCCCATACACAGCACTAGACATGCCCCAGCTCAAATTCGTCGGGCTGAGTTCGTCGACCGTGCTGACACGCCCTGTGGCACGCCCGTGTCACGGGCCGTGTCCTGATAATACGGTTTGCAGTCAATTTTATTAGGATATTTTCAGGGTTTTAAAGCAAATCATATCTTGTAAAGTACTTATTTTGATTCCCCTTTGTATATATTTTTGTCGCTAATGCGTTTTTTCTGCTTTTTGCAGGTTTTCACGGCTTTCAGCCGAATTTTGCTGTGACACGCCCCAAGGTCACGCCCTACCCGGGCGTGTACCTAGGGCGTGTAACCCAGAGGAATGAAGCAATTGGTCCGAAATTGCATTCCGTGGAAACTTAGTGTACACGCCCTCGGTCACGCCCGTGTCACATCCGACACGGGCGTGTTCCAGAGGCGTGTCCCCAGGTTCCGAGGAATTGCCGCAACGCGCTCGTTTTTCCCGCTCCACCGTCGCACCGAAAGTGTCACGCCCCCGGGGTCATGCCTGACCCGGGCGTGACATTCGGGCGTGTACTCCAGCAATACGGCCCGTCACCTCCAGCATTAAAATTCAGCTCAACAAATTCACGCCGCAAAGAACACGCCCCAGGTACACGCCCTAAAAGGGCGTGACATTTGGGCGTGTACTTCAGCTACTTCGCCAGAATTAAATTCCAACCCGAAAAAGTCGCACCGAATGTGTCACGCCCGACCAGAGCGTGACAGGGGGGCGTGACCTGACCCGAAAAAATCTATAAATAGAGCCCATCTCCAAGGGTTCAGGGACACCTTTTGGATTGAGAGGGGAGGTTCTATCCTTTGTATTTTTGAACTTTTTCAAGCATGTCTCTTCATTTTTAGCTCTTCTTATCTCTAGCTTAATGCTTTCCCTATATTAGCTCCTAGCTTCTTTCTGTAGCATAATGTTAATGATAGTGTAGTTTACTTTCCATGCACTTGTAATCTCTGGTTTTCAAGTTGTAAGATCCCGGTTTCCATTAATAAAGAAGTGTTATTTTCTTTTTTGTTTCTACTTTGTTTTCATTAATTCCTTCTACGCATCGCCCCTCTTCCACCTCACCATGATTAACTAATCCTCCATGTACTCGATCTTGATGATCCGAGGTTCGAGTGATTAGGTTATGATGCTTTGAATCTTACCTTTTCTTTTTAGGGTTTAGCCTTGAATTACTCTTGATTTATCACGGGTTGGAGGTATATCATCGATATATACTCTCCACCTTTGCTTTCATTCTGGGCTAGCCGAGAGGCCGAAAGTTTGAAATGAGCACTCAAGAGTAAAGGGAGTTGTTCGCACCCCTCGAGAGAGGCAGACGTTCAAGTCTCCCGGATTGGAGTAAAATCCAATAGTGGGGTTCACCGCGTAAAGCGAGTTTTAAGCCTCCGATTTAGGCGAGAGTCGGTCGGACCTTCCTAAACTCAGTTAGGCACGGCCTTCGAGAGAAGCATGTCATTATTTATGGAACCTCCACGGTCAAGGACCTTTACCCTAATTAGTTTGGGTTTATTTATCGTATTTTTCAAACCACTCTTGCCGAGGTGATTTCTGATCGAGTGCATTTTCCTCTCATCGTTACTAAGCTTTAGTATAATCGCTCTTTTAGCTCTCTTTATCTTTTCATGCAAGTAGTTCTCTTCCTTTAGTACGCTTAGCTTTCTTCTAAACCCTAATTTTTCCGTCGATAAAATAATAGTTTTCGTGTGAGTAAGATTAATTAACGGTTCCCGGATTTTAATACGACACTTGTGTCCCCTAGCTGCATTTCGATAGGTATACTTGCCTTGTTGGATTGTTAGTTTGGTTATTTTCTCCTTGCGAATATTTTAAGACAATCAAGTTTTTGGCGCCATTGCCGGGGAAGCAACTTCTGTTAATAATTTGAAAACGCAAATCTATTAATTTTATCACTTCTCTTTCTCACCCTCCTTCTTAAAATTTTTCCGCCTACTCACTTGAGTTAAATGGCTGGATTTTGTTCAAGCAAGTGTGCGTATTTTTATTTTTCCGCCTACTCACTTGAGTTAAATGGCAGGATTTTATTTCAGTAGAGTGTGTTTACTTTCTGTAGAGTGCGTGAGTGTTAGCTTTTATTTTCCGCCTACTCGCTCGGAGTTAAATGGCTGGATTTTATTTACCACCTACTTAATAGAAACCCACATCACAATTTTTTCTACACCACCCAACTCTCTCGAAAAGGGCAAAGTAGCTTTAAAAGCCACTATCCTGTCTAGTACCTTGTGAACCCTTCACCGGGTAGCCCTTGGGAAGTTCGGGAGTTAAAACATAAAAAAATCTATTTCAAAAAAAAAACAAACTTCATTAGCTCTTTTATTTTCTAGTTTATTTTATTCATCTTTCTTCTCCTCTCTTCTTCTAGTGTATGACACGCGGAAGTCCGTCGATTATTTTGGACCTGGACCACGAAATTGAGCATACTCTTCGGAGAAGATCGCGATTTCAAGGCCCTACTACCCAAGTGCCGGTTGAGGATTCCGAGTCATTTTCTACCTTAGGAATGGAAGAACCCAACGTGGAGGAAGCCGTGCAAAGGCCTATGTCCTATTATGCACGACCGAATCTCGAGGGTACAGAATCTAGTATAGTTCGCCCTGCAATAGCAAATAATAATTTCGAACTAAAGCCTAGCATAATTCAAATGGTGAAGCAGTATGTGCAATTTGACGGGCTTCAAGATGAAGATCCGAACGCACACATAGTCAGCTTTCTTGAGATTTGTGACACCTTCAAGATAAATGGTGTCACAAATGATGCTATTAGGCTAAGATTATTTCCTTTCTCTCTTAGAATTAAGGCTAAGCAGTGGCTGAACACCCTTTCTAAAAATAGCATAACTACTTGGACGCAATTAACTGAAAAATTTTTGGCGAAGTATTTTCCGCCTGCTAAAACTGCAAAACTTAGGAATGACATTTCTGCCTTTGGACAAATAGACTCTGAGACCCTTTACGAAACCTAGGGAAAGATTTAAAGAATTATTAAGACGATGCCCACATCACGCTCTACCTGTATGGCTGCAGGTGCAGACGTTCTATAATGGGCTAAATCAAAGCACAAAGTAAATGATAGACGCAGCTTCTGGCGGTACTTTAAACCATAACGGAAGCAGCTCTTGAGCTGTTTGAGGACATGGCCATGAACACTTACCAGTGGAATGTGCCTAGGTCCCGCCCAAACAAACCTGCAGGTCTCTTTGAAGTGGACAACGTCTCCCAACTCGCACTGCAAGTTGAAATATTAAGCAAAAAAATTACGGAGATGACTGCTGCCTCCGCCCCTCAGGTATGGGAATCTGCAACTCCTCCTGCCGAACATTTGGATTATGTAAATAATATGACTAGAACTGCTTTTAATAATTTTTCTGCTGCAAATTTTCATCCTCCTGGTTTTAGTTTTTCGAATAGTTATAATCCTGCATTAAGAAATCATCCGAATTTTTCGTGGAGCAATCCATCGAATGTTGT
The DNA here is from genome assembly GCA_039583875.1 of Platanthera guangdongensis. Classification (NCBI taxonomy): domain Eukaryota; kingdom Viridiplantae; phylum Streptophyta; class Magnoliopsida; order Asparagales; family Orchidaceae; genus Platanthera; species Platanthera guangdongensis. The sequence goes on along the minus strand of CM077166.1, from coordinate 66,647,960 downwards.
GCGCCCGCCACAGCAAAGTGATTTTTCTGCACCACCACCACCTCCTCAAAGTTTTCCAAAACCTCCAAATTTGGAGGAAATGTTTTCAAAATACATGAATGCTAATGACGCTACGATTAGAACCTTAACTAGAAGTGTTAAAAATTTAGAAAATCAGGTAGGACAGCTCGCTAAAATGATTTCTGAGTGACCCGTAGGGTCTCTTCCTTCTAATACTGAGCCCAACCCGAGAGAGCAAGCGAAAGCTATAACTCTTCGGAGTGGGAAGAAAGTTCCTGGTATGGTAAGTGAAGAACCCGAGGCAAGCTCCGCTCCCGCTTTAAAAAATCAAAGCTCCGCTCCCGCTTTAAAAATCCCGCCCTCTGCCGAAGAAATTATCACCCCTATTTTAGAAAAAGAACTCACTCCACCACCCACCTTTAAAAATAATCCATCCCCGCCATACCCTTCCGAACTTAATAAACAACGACAGGATGATCAATACACCCGTTTTTTAGAAATGTTTAAACAAATCCACATAAATCTGCCTTTCCACCAATCCATATCCCAGATGCCGAAGTACGCAAAATACCTTAAGGACCACCTAACCAACAAGGGGAAGTTAGAGAACCTTTCACATGTCACGTTAAATGTCGAGTGCTCGGCGGTTTTGACAAACGGATTACCGAAGAAAATCAGTGACCCTGGTAGTTTCTCTATCCCGTGTGTCTTTGGTGATCTCTTTGTCAAACACGCTTTAGCCGACTTAGGTGCGAGTATTAATCTTATGCCCCTCTCGTTGTTTAAAAAGTTAGGAATTGGTAGTCTCAATCCCACATGCATGAGTATCCAGCTCGCCGACAGATCAGTCAAATACCCGTTAGGAATAGTGGAGTACGTCCTAGTCAAAGTTGACAAGTTCATCTTCCCGGTGGACTTTGTCATTTTGGACATCGAAGAAGACGTCGAGGTTCCCCTGATTCTTGGCTGACCCTTCCTTGCCACCTCTTACGCTATCATTGACGTAAGCAATGGTAAGCTCTTCCTTCGAGTGGGCGACGATGAAGTAACTTTCTCTATCACCCCCTCGATGAAGAACACACTAGCTAATGATGAGTCATGTTTTTTCATAGATACCGTAAGTGAAGAATCCTCCTCTCACACCTCTGATTTTGAAAAAGAATTTTCCAATTTTTGTTCCTCTCCTACTCCTCCAACTGAATCTCTACACCTAAGTGAAGAATCCTCCACCCGCCTTTCTGATTTTGAAAAAGAATTTTTTGATTTTTGTTCCTCTTCTACTTTTCCAACTGATTCGCTGCACGAAGCCGCCATGGCCGCTAGCAACACCCCTTTTAATTTTACATATAAAAAGTGTACGAGGACATAGTTTTTGAAAAAGAACGAATTTCTAAAACCTCGTATGATAACCCCCCTACCTTGGAACTGAAAGAACTACCAGAGCACCTTCGATACGCTTTCTTAGAAAAGGACGCCAAGCTGCCTGTCATAGTTTCGGCCTACCTCACGGATGCACAAAAGGATAAACTTCTTTCAATTTTACGAAAGCATCGCCAAGCTATTGCTTGGCAGATATCTGATATCAAGGGCATAAGCCCATCTTTCTGCACTCATAAAATCTTAATGGAAGATAATTCACGTAACTCTATACAACCTCAGCGCCGTATAAACCCAAACATGAAAGATGTAGTTAAGGGCGAGGTTATGAAATTGTTAGACGCAGGAATTATCTATCCTATATCCGACAGTAAGTGGGTTAGCCCAGTACAGGTAGTACCAAAGAAGGGAGGGATAACGGTAGTAAGTAATGAAAATAATGAATTAATCCCGACTCGGACGGTGACCGGATGGCAAATGTGTATAGATTACCGTAAGCTAAATGACGCCACCTGCAAGGATCACTTCCCCTTGCCATTCATCGATCAGATTTTAGAACGACTTTCCGGACATAGCTTTTATTGTTTTCTCGATGGCCTCTCGGGGTATTTACAAATCCCCATCTCTCCCGAGGAGCAGGAGAAAACTACGTTTACTTGTCCCTTCGGCACCTTCTCCTACCGAAGAATGCCGTTTGGATTGTGCAATGCGCCAGCTACATTCCAGCGATGTATGCTCGCTATCTTTGACAAGTACGTAGAAAGCATCATGGAAGTTTTCATGGACGATTTCTCCGTGTTTGGTGATTCCTACGATAGTTGCTTAGAGAACCTTGAAAAAGTCTTAGAGCGATGCGAAGAAACTAACCTCGCCTTAAATTGGGAAAAATTCCATTTTATGGTGAGGGAAGGGTTAGTTTTGGGACATAAAATTTCTGAAAGAGGTATTGAAGTAGACGTTGCGAAAATAGAAGTTATCGAGAAGCTGCCGCCACCTACGAACATAAAAGCTATAAGAAGTTTCCTAGGTCATGCGGGTTTCTACCGTCGCTTCATAAAGGATTTTTCCAAGATTACCAAGCCCCTTACCCATTTCTTAGAAAAAGACGCCCCATTCATCTTTGATGACATTTGCCTGGCTGCCTTTAATTTAATAAAAGAAAAATTAATTGATGCCCCAATCATGATAGCTCCGGTGTGGGATCTTCCATTTGAGATAATGTGTGATGCGAGTAGTTGTGCGGTGGAGCCGTACTAGGTCAACGTATTTCCAAAAACTTCCACCCCATTTATTACGCTAGTAAAACACTCACATCTGCACAGGAAAATTACACCACAACCGAGAAGGAGCTCCTAGCCGTAGTATTCGCTTTTGATAAATTTCGTCCTTATATTACTCTTTCAAAAATTATTGTTTTTACGGACCACTCGGCCCTGAAATATCTTCTTTCCAAAATGGATGTCAAGCCTCGTTTGATTCGCTGGGTCTTACTCCTCCAGGAGTTTGACTTAGAGATTCGTGATAAGCGAGGAGCCGAAAACTTGGCCGCCGACCACCTTTCGCGCCTAGACAACCCATTTATAGAAAAATTAGACGAAAATTCTTTTAATGACTATTTCCCCGATGAGAAGCTGTTCATAATTAACACATCTACTTCTCCTTGGTTTGCCTGCATCGCCAACTATCTAGTGGCTCGTGTGCTCCCAAAAGAGTTTTCATCTCAGCAAAAGAAGAAATTCTTTTCTGAGTTGAAGAACTACTTTTGGGAGGACCCGCATCTTTTTAAAGTCTGTGCAGACCAAGTGATTAGGAGGTGTGTTTCTTTTGATGAAGGATTAGATATTATTAAACATTTGCATGAAGGTCCGACAGGTGGTCACTATCAAGCTGCTCGCACCGCTCACAAAGTGTTAAGTGCGGGTTTTTACTGGCCTACCCTGTTTAAAGACGCGCATGCCTTTGTGAGTAGGTGTGATAGTTGCCAACGGTCGGGGAATATTTCGAATAAAAATAAAATGCCACAAAATTATTTCCTAGAGTGCGAAGTTTTCGACCTCTGGGGGATTAATTTTGTCGGCCCTTTTCCTTCTAGCTTCGGGAATAAGTACATTTTAGTTGTCGTTGATTATGTTTCGCGTTGGGCCGAAGCCCAAGCTCTTCCTACAAATGACTCCTGAGTCGTAGTTAATTTCCTAAAAAAATTATTTTCTCGCTTTGGTATGCCGCGCGCTATCATTAGTGATAGGGGTTCCCATTTCTGTAACGCGCAATTTTCAAAAATCCTAACTAAATATGGCGTTACTCATAAGCTTTCCACTGCCTACCACCCCGAAACTAATGGACAAGTCGAAGTATTGAATAGAGAAATAAAAAGAATTTTAGAAAAGCCTATTTCCACATCTAGAAAAGACTGGTCAGCCAAATTAGACGATGCTCTATGGGCCTACCGAACAGCGTACAAAACTGCCCTCGGATGTACGCCATATCGGTTGGTTTATGGAAAATCGTGTCATTTACCCGTAGAGTTAGAACACCGCGCCTTTTGGGCCTTACGATTTTTAAACTTCGATCCCCACTCTGTCGGCGATTTTATAAAATTTCAACTTAACGAACTCGACGAGTGGTGCTCTTACGCGTATTAAAATAACAGACTTTATAAAGAGCGGACGAAGCGTTTGCACGATCGACATCTTAGGCACCCAAAAATCTTTAAGCCGGGCGACCAAGTTCTTCTTTATAATTCTCGTTTACGTTTATTCCCGGGTAAATTAAAATCACGTTGGTCGGGGCCTTTTACTGTTTTAGAAGTCTTTTCTTATGGTACTGTTTTAATTTCCCACCCTGATAAGGGTAATTTCAAAGTGAATGGTCGGCGTCTTAAACTGTATTTCTGTGATGATGTCAGTCCCAACCCTGTTAACTCTATCTTTCCTGTCCTGGCATTTGATTATCTGAACTTTATTTTTCTTAAAAACTTTGAACTTTATTCGAACTTTATTTTTAAACAATATTTGGGACAATCTTATTTTGATGCGTAGAGCTCAAATGACGCTTTAAACAAAGGGCGCTCTTCGGAGGCAACCCAAGTTATCTTTTTCTGTTTTCTTTATTTCACAATTTTTGCCCCGAATGGCTCCGGCAAGCTGAAACTTCTGCGATCGCCTGCTCCAACGGTTCTGATTCCATGACAAAGTCCACCAGACGACGTTTCCTGAAGATCCAAAGCACAAGCATGGAGGAGCGGCATCACTCAGCTTTCCCTGCAAAATAAAACCGGGGAAGTACCTATTTTTCAATTCTGTCTTTCATTTCTGTACTTTAATTTTCTCTCGTTCTCCAACCTCCTTCTCCATTGAGGACAATGTAGATTTTAAGCTTGGGGGATGATTTCCTCCTTTTTGCTTTTTGTAAATATCCAAAAAATCCAAAAAATCCAAAAAATATTTATATAGCTGCATTTTGGTATTTCAATAAGTACCCCATATTTATGTTTTGTTTTTCTCAAACTTCTTTATAAACAACGTAGTTAATTATAATTTTTCTAATCATTTTTTTTATCATATTCCACAAGTAAAATGTTGGCCATGCTGTGTTTCTAATTCACGGTAGCATGTTAAGGTGAAATATTTCTCTAAAACGTGCATTTCTATTATGGTTTTCTGTTCTTTATTTTCTTTACTTTCTCTAAAATTTATCATCCACTATTTTCCTTTTCGTCTTTAGATAATTTTGTAAGAACAAATTTTGAATAACGTAGTAGATATGAACGATCCAAGTCACATATTGTTTTTATTTTCAAGATAATTTCATCAATCTTCTTTTATTATCTCAAACTTGCTTTTTGAAATTTATCAACTATATGTTTTAAATAAATTTAAAAAAAAGCGTGAAAATGATTTAGGCCATTTTTCTTTACGTTTGAGCTTTCCTGCCAACCTAAAATCTTTTACCAATAGTTAGCCGCTTTTGAGCCTTTTTTCCAAATTCATTTGATAACTCCACATATCATTTCATTTTCACCAAAGCCAAAATTCCTACCTATCTAATCACGCTAAATTTTTTGAGTTTCATTCTAAAATTTTCATGATAGGAAATTTTGTGTTATCTTTGGAGAAATTGTTAAAAAAAAGTGTACTCAAAAGCAATGTTTGATTTTTTCTGGCCAATTCAACATGAAAGAAAAATTTTTATGGCCTTTGTTTTGAAAAACAAAATATGAATGATGAAAAAATAATAATAATAATAAAGAAGAAAAAGAATGACAATATATATATATATATATACATATTTTGTTTAAAATAAATTTTTTTTTTGAAACTCGTTGTTTTGTTTTAGTGTGATTTTAAGCCTCCATGTTTATATTTGAATATTCACTCCTATTCATAATCCTAAACTAAACGTTTTGGTACTATTAAGTCCTTTTGATTCACGCCTTTTTAAATTTTATTAAACAAGTAAAAAAAGAAGAAAAGTAAATCAGTTTTAGTTTTAGATTTAAACTTAGATTTTTGTTATTTATTTGATATAATTATAATGTGTTGCTTGGATCTAGTAATAACTCAATACGTTCTTTTCATTTTCGTTGCCTTGCTTAAATCTATTTAAAGAATTTCGTCAAAATTCTGGATGATTTATTTTTATTAAGTAAAGTTTATAAAAGTTAAACCACACCAAAATAATTGTTTTAGATTTACGTTTTACATTCTCCCTACCTAGAATTTCGCATAGTACTTGTGTAAGCATGATTAAAACTTTTTGAATTAGTCACTTTTTTATGATTAGCTAGTCTTTATATCTTTGCTTGGGGACAAGCAAAACTTAAGCTTGGGGGAATTTGATAATACGGCTTGCAATCAATTTTATTAGGATATTTTCAGGGTTTTAAAGCAAATCATGTCTTGTAAAGTACTTATTTTGATTCCCCTTTGTATATATTTTGTCGCTAATGCGTTTTTTCTGCTTTTTGCAGGTTTTCACGGCTTTCAGCCGAATTTTACTGTGACACGCCCCAAGTTCACGCCCTACCCGAGCGTATACCTAGGGCGTGTAACCCAGAGGAATGAAGCAATTGGTCTGAAACTGCATTCCGTGGAAACTTAGTGTACACGCCCTCGGTCACGCCCGTGTCACATCCGACACGGGCGTGTTCCAGAGGCGTGTCCCCAGGTTCTGAGAAATCGCCGCAACGCGCTCGTTTTTCCCGCTCCACCGTTGCACCGAAAGTGTCACGCCCCCGGGTCACGCCTGAACCGGGCGTGACATTCGGGCGTGTACTCCAGCAATACCGCCCATCACCTCCAGCATTCAATTTCAGCTCAACAAAGTCATGCTGCAAAGACCACGCCCCAGGTACACGCCCTAAAAGGGCGTGACATTTGGGCGTGTACTTCAGCTACTTCGCCAGAATTAAATTCCAGCCCAAAAAAGTCGCAGAAAATGTGTCACGCCCCAGGGTCACGCCCCACCCGGGCGTGACAGGGGGGCGTGACCCGACCCGAAAAAATCTATAAATAGAGCCCATCTCCAAGGGTTCAGGGACACCTTTTGGATTGAGAGGGGAGGTTCTGTCCTTTGTATTTTTGAACTTTTTCAAGCATGTATCTTCATTTTTAGCTCTTCTTATCTCTAGCTTAATGCTTTCCCTGTATTAGCTCCTAGCTTCTTTCTGTAGCATAATGTTAATGATAGTGTAGTTTACTTTCCATGCACTTGTAATCTCTGGTTTTCAAGTTGTAAGATCCTTGTTTCCATTAATGAAGAAGTGTTTTTTTCTTTTTCGTTTCTACTTTGTTTTCATTATTTTCTTCTACGCATCCCCCCTCTTCCACCTCACCATGATTAACTAATCCTCCATGTAGTCGATCTTGATGATCCGAGGTTCGAGTGATTAGGTTATGATGCTTTGAATCTTACCTTTTCTTTTTAGGGTTTAGCCTTGAATTACTCTTGATTTATCACGGGTTGGAGGTATATCATCGATATATACTCTCCACATTTGCTTTCATTCTAGGCTAGCCGAGAGGCCGAAAGTTTGAAATGAGCACTCAAGAGTAAAGGGAGTTGTTCGCACCCCTCGAGAGAGGCAGACGTTCAAGTCTCCCGGATTGGAGTAAAATCAAATAGTGGGGTTCACCGCGTAAAGCGAGTTTTAGGCCTCCGATTTAGGCGAGAGTTGGTCGGACCTTCCTAAACTCAGTTAGGCACGGCCTTCGAGAGAAGCGTGTCAATATTTATGGAACCTCCACGGTCAAGGACCTTTACCCTAATTAGTTTAGGTTTATTTATCATATTTTTCTAACCACTCTTGCCGAGGTGATTTCTGATCGAGTGCATTTTCCTCTCATCATTACTAAGCTTTAGTATAATCGCTCTTTTAGCTCTCTTTATCTTTTCATGCAAGTAGTTCTCTTCCTTTAGTATGCTTAGCTTTCTTCTAAACCCTAATTTTTCCGTCGATAAAATAATAGTTTTCGTGTGAGTAAGATTAATTAATGATTCCCGGATTTTAATACGACACTTGTGTCCCCTAGCTGCATTCGATAGGTATACTTGCCTTGTTGGATTGTTAGTTTGGTTATTTTCCCCTGCGAATATCTTAAGACAATCATGTCCTAAGCACTCGACGATCGTCCACCAAATTTTGTCGACCGCGGGACTCAAGTATCGAACGCAGGACATGCCCCGGGACACGCCCGTGTCCCAGGCCGTGGCACCCCAAAAACTTTGCCTGCTGAACAATGGGCTATTATAACCCCCCCCCCCCCCCCCCCTCCTACAAGAAATTTCATCCTCGAAATTCGTACACAGGAAGGCAATCAGCAACCAACAAAAGTATAACATTAAACGTTTATGTTACAACAAACTTTTTCACTATCCACTCAGTTACAGAAACAGCTCGGGAAACTCTGCTCGCATGGTCTGCTCTCGCTCCTATGTAAGCTCCTCACGGTCGCAATTGTCCCATCGGACTTTAACCATCCCCACCGTCTTGTTCCGCAACTATTTCTCAGCTCGATCCTCGATCTGAATGGGTCTAACTCTCATTGTTAGCCCATACTCCACTGGCACACGCTCATCTGTGATCACTTGAGCTGGATCTTTCACAGCCTTCCGAAGCACCGAGATGTGAAACACATCATGTAGTCCACCCAAGTCTGCCGAAAGAGCTAGTCAATACGCAGCTTCTCCGATTCGCTCAACTACTTCAAATGGACTCAAATATCTTGGACCCAACTTTTTCAAACGTCGAATCCTGGATACACCTTTGAAGGGCATGATCTTCAAGTAGACCAAATCGCATACCGCGAACTCTACGTTCTGGTGCTTGTCGTTGTAGTACTTCGCTTGACGATCTTGGGCTATGTGTAACTTCTCTCGAATAGCACGAATGGCTGAGTTTGCTTCATCGACTTCATTACGATTATAAACTATAGCTTCGCCCGCTTCTACCCAAGCCAAGGGAGTACGACACTTCCTGCCATATAGAGCTTCATATGGTGCCATCCCGATGCTTGCCTGGTTGCTGTTATTATAAGCAAACTCTACCATATAGAGATGATCATCCCATCTCTTTCCAAAATCTAGGGCGCACATTCAGAGCATGCCCTCCATCGTTCTGTTGGTTCGTTCAGTTTGGCCATCCATTTGGGGATGAAAGGTCGTACTGAAAGTCAACTTCGTACCCAACAGCTGGTGAACGAGCATCCAATCCTTTGACGTGAATCACCCATCTAGATCACTCACGATGCTCCGAGGAACACCGTGAAGCCATATAATCTATTCCACGTATAGCTTTGCCAAACTTTCTACCGAATCATCTCGCTTGTTGGGTAGGAAATGTGCCACTTTTGTCAGCCAATGAACAATCACCCAGATGGAATCATTCCCTCGCTGAGATCTTGGCAACCCGTGCACGAAATCCATAGAAATATCATCAAAGTTTCACTCTGGAATCGGCAACGACTTTAAATAACCGCCCAGTTTTTGGCATTCCGCCTTCACCATAGCACAAGTTTGGCATTTGGCCACATAAAGAGCAACATCTTTCTTTATCCCTGGCCACCAAAATAGCTTTTTCATATCTCTGAACATCTTCATGCTCCCTAGGTGGAATGAGTACTTTGTATAATGCGCTTCATACATCAGTTCTTCCCTCAATTTACCCACATTTGGGACGCACAAATGGCCTTCTTTCCGCAAAAGACCGTCATTCCAGGAGAACTTTCCTTCTGGCGCAGCTTTCGCATAGCGTAGGAGATCGTCATCCAACTCCGTTGCCCGTCAAACTCGGTCCGCAAGGTAACATTGCACCTCCGTCCAGTTCAAAAATGCATTGGCAGTGACATTCTTGTCAACACAAAAAATCTCTAACGCTTCCAGCTCCTGGATGAGACATTCATCATGCCTTTGCAACCAAGCTGCTCTTGTCGGAGTCCGCCGACTTAAGGCATCCACGACAACATTACCCTTCCCGGGAATATAGTGAATCTCAAAGGTGTAGTCCACGTGGAACTCCAACCACCTTTGTTGTCGCATATTCAAGTCCTTCTGCTCCAATATGTACTTCGGGCTCTTGTGATCTGTATAGATCTCCACCTTCACACCAAAAAGATAGTGTCGCCACAGCTTTAGTGCAAAGATCACCGCCGCCAACTCAAGATCATGGATGGGATAGTTCCTCTCGTGCACTTTCAGCTGGCATGAGCCATAAGCAATCACCTTTCCATTTTGTAGAAGTACGCAGCCTACGCCGCTCCCTGAAGCATCACTGTAGATTACAAATCCATCGGTACCACATGGCGATGACAACACAGGCGTCGTGGTCAATCGAAGCTTCAACTCTTCAAAAGCTCGTGCGCACTCTGGCGACCAAACAAACTTCTATTCTTTTCGCGTCAGCGTGGTTAGCGGAAAAGCAATCCGCGAGAAGTTTGCAACAAATCTTCGATAGTAGCCTGCTAGTCCAAGGAAGCTCCAGACCTCGGCCACTGAAGACTACACCGGCCACTCTTGTATGGCCCTGATCTTTGTTGGATCCACTGCTATGCCTGCTCCACGCACCACATGGCACAGAAGAGCCACCGACGATAGACAAAGCTCGCACTTCTAGAACTTGGCATAGAGCTGATTCTGCCTCAATTTATTCAACACCAACCGCAAATGTTGCTCATGATCGGCTTCCGATCTCGAGTACACCAGGATATCATCAATGAACACTATCACAAACAGATCTAAGTACTCGTGGAATATTCGGTTCATCAAGTCCATAAAGACCAAGGGCGCATTGCACAGCCCAAACGGCATGACCGTGAACTCGTAGTGCCCGTACCTTGTTCCAAATGCGGTTTTGGGAATATCTTCTTCCCGGATTCTCAATTGGTAATAACTAGATTTCAAGTCCAACTTCGAGTAGACGGACGATCCCACTAGCTGGTCAAACAGCTCATACCTCCGCGGAATCGGATATTTTTTCTTCTCGCTCAGCTTATTCAATTCACGGTAATCAATACATAACTGCAAGCCACCATCTTTCTTCTTCACAAAAAGCATAGGGGCGCTCCAAGGAGACATGCTTGGGAGTATATAACACTGCTCCATCAATTCCTGCTATTGGACTTTCAACTCTGTCATTTCCTTTAGCGCGACGCGATATGGCAAGCGGGCCACATGTTTCGCACCTGGCACCAACTCGATCGTGAAGTCAATCTCGCGCTGGGGTGGTAGCCCAGGGAGATCCTTGGGAAACACATCTGCAAATTCCGACACAATCAGAACATCACCCACACTGGCCTTAGGCTCAATAGCCTGAATTAGGGCGAAGTAGCACTCTGCACCCTTCCGAACATCCTTCAAGACTTGGAGTGCAGACAACAATGTCCCTCCCACTCCTCGCATACACGCAAACTTTGTATCCTGTTCGGTATTCTAGCCCAACGTGATTTCTTTGGACTGGCGATTAATCAAGGCATGCTGCTCCGCAAGCCAATCCATACCAAATATCACGTCGAATTCCGATATCGGCAATACAAAGGCAGTCAAACTGAAATCCCGACTTCCTAATTGGACCGCCACATCGCAAGCGTGATCCGCAAGCATCCAACGGCCATTTGGCAACACCACTCTGACGCTATCTGTCTTCGCACGACTAGGTATCCCAATCCACGCTAGAAACTCGCTAGACAGAAAATAATGCGAAGTACCTGTATCAAACAGTGCTCGCGCTAGCGTGTCCCGAATCATCACAAAACCTGTGACAATCATGTCACACACACAAGCCACATACACCGATGCATAAAGCAAAACATACAAGCAATATCCTATGCAAAACTTAACTCGTACCTGTGACGACGTCACTTTGCTTGATGACCTCCTGTAGGCCAAGATTGTAGACCCTGGGCTGCGCCTGAGCGGCAGAGGATTCCACCACCGCCTTTCCTTTTTCCGCAGATGATGCTCCCGCCTTCTTTTAACTCTTTTGCGGTACCCGACAATCCCGAGCTATATGCTCCACCCGTCCACAATTAAAGCACGTACGAGTATCTGACTTTGAGGTGGCCCCGACATTGCTCCCGATGCAACTAAAGAAGGAGCTTGTCCCTCCGCCTTGGGCCTCTTGCCCCATTTTTCTTATAAAATGACTTCGTCGGTCGGGGCACTTTAAACTTCGGCTGTGACACAGCCAATGCCCTGTTCCCCTGCACCCTTTTCATGTCTTTTTCCAACGCGCTTACCGTGTCGACCAATGCTTGGAAGTCTTGGTTCACAGAACTAGAGAGCAGGAACCTCAGCTCGTCCCGCAGCCCTTCGTAGAACCTATTCCTCTTCCTTTGCTCATCAGCAAAAATCGAACCCGCATACCTCCCCAAGCGTGTAAATTCATATACGTACCCGTCAACACTGCTATCACCTTGCGTCAGCCTTTGGAATTCATTCTCCATGGCAATCCGTTGCGATGTAGGAAGGTGCTTCGCTAGGAAGAGTCGAGAGAATTCTTCCATCAATACTTGTGTTAAGGGACGACCAGCCAAGTGATGCAGCTCCATCTCATCCCACCACAGTCTAGCCTCTCCTTCAAGTAGGAAGGTAGCTAGGGTGACTTTCTGATGCTCCTCTGTTCCAGTCGCCGACATGATCTGCTTGACGCGCGATAACCAATCCTCAGCATGTACAGGAGCTCCCACTCCCGAGAACATCGGTGGGTGAAAACTCATAAACCGCGTCAACTGCTTCTCAGCGGCTCGAGGATTCACAGCCACAAAAGGTTCTGGCCTCACCTCCACCTGTTCTGGCCTCACGGCCGGCTGCACCTGCCCTTGCGCATACCCAACCGGCTATCCTTGAACCATCGCAAACAAAGCCTCAGCAATTTGTCGCACAGTTTCTGCAGACGACGGAGGTGTAGGCACCTCAGTTGGTGCCGTACTTTCATCCGAACGCTGGGGCTCCGATTGCCCCACACCACTCCGAGTCACCTAAAGGGGACAAGACACACACATTTGCAGCCTTACACAAGGAAATAGCACAAAATAGGAATGCGCAGGTTCCTCAAACATAAGAATTTGCATTCCTATCATGGACATTCAGGAGTTCAAACGTGTTAACGTGGTTTCACAGACACGTGCGCGCCACCCCACAAAAGAAGTCAACTATGACTTCGAGAGGGAAAGACCAAGACAGCTGATACCAAAATGTAACAACCTCATCCATTCATATAATATATACTAGATGGTCCGGCCGGGCCCCACAACATATACCACAAAACAGACGATGAAGCTATAGAGTGATACCAAAGTAGCGCAGCACACCTAACACATTGCATTCTAGCGGAAGCCTATACAATTGAACTCCTCTCTTGAATGTCCAACATATAAAACTCCACATTTTATACATCCTAGTAATGTCTTACAACACATATAAATAGTTGGCCTTATGGCCTTACAGAGCTTACAAACAGTGGCCCAAATATTGGCACGCAAGCCGGTCACACCAAAAGAAAACATAACATGTACATCCATATTTGCCTTCGAGGGCTAGCAGCTGCAGCAGCTAAAGCAGCTGGGACATCAACCCTTTTTAGTCCCGCTTGGCTCTCCAGCACCTGTACAGGGACAATCCACCCAACGGTTGCAAAAAAGGCAATGGTCAGCATTCAGCTGACCAAATTATAACGACCCTACCCCTTTCTCGGGGCATCAGTATTCTTTCCTGCAGGCATAGAATTTCACAAGCATGTATATCTATATCATATAATGTGCTTTCACGCACACATGCCATCACAACCGTCAGCCACCCGGCCCAACGGTCCGTGCACTCGGGGCACATTCTTGGTGTACTAGCAAATCAGTTGCCCACCACCGTATCTGGGTCACAGCCCAATGACAACTCACTTGAGCATTTACTCCATGGCGTGCAGCTGGAATTCTAGTTGTAACGCACCGGGATGGGCCCGTAGCCCCCCATTGTGTCATGGCATGCAGACCTATGACTCTCGCTATGTGCTCCAACAGACCGCACCTTCTGGTCTCACGTCGAACGGACATAACGCAGGCCGGATCCTCCACCCCCCTCCCCCCCCCCCCAGTTTCTCAAATCGCCTTGCCATCACCGAGTACGGCATAATCGCGGCTACAAAAGGCACGGGTCGGTTTCACCAATCCTGTTCTGGCATTCAAGCCTGGGTATTTCTCTTACACCCATTCATATCACAACATTAGCGGGTCTTTCCCGGGCACACCGGTACTTCCTGCTACTCTCTTCGCAGGTGGACACCGCAAATATCACAAATGTCAGGGGTCTTTCCTGGCTACCACGCCAGTACTTCCTGTTACTCTCATCATAGGTGGACTCCCTATGAACATTAGCATTACAAAGGGTATTTCATTATATTCCAATCCAGTACTTCCTGCTACTTCCTTTCACAGGTCGAACCAAATAGCACAAGCAGCACAAGCATTCTATGGGTATTTTCCTGGACTACCACTCCAGTACTTCCTGCTACTTCCTTTCACAGGTCTAACCCGTCGACTCCTAAACTACACGTTTATCACAGATTCTTCTCCGGTTCGTATGCAACATCACCAATACAGACCAACCTGTCCAGATGGGCTTCACACAGCATGCCTATTCCGTACTCCATTTCTGGATCTATATGCTTACAAAGGGGATTCCATGAATCAACCCAAAGACTCCCAAAATCAGCCACCTTTTGGTGGGGGAATCACATACATATGCCAAAAAGGAAGCCTTCACATGGCTAGGAAGAAAGGTTGTTACCCTCGAAGACCGTTTCGGTGCCATGAACGCCTAGCTGGATCGAAAGAACTGCAAAAGCTCTTCCTCCGCAACGTCGGCCTCAGATCTCTCGTCAGAATACCGCAACAGCACCGGTGACCAGCCCCTTTCCTCCTCCTCCTTCTTCCTCTCCCTTTCTCTCACTAGGAATGTAGAAAGAGAAGACCAAATGCAAAATGAGATTTCCCTTCTCATCCACGACCTTAAGGAAGCAGGGAGGCGGCTCAGCCATTGGATCCTATCTGAAAGAACGGATGCCCACGATTTTTCCACAAAAGCATAATTTTTGCCTGACACGGCTTGTGACACGCCCGTGTCCCAGGCCGTGTGCCTCAAGCGGCACTCAACCGACTTATCCAAGCCAGTGACGTGCGCATGTGACACGCCCATGTCACGGGCCGTGTCACCCAACACGCCTTCAGACACACACATGTTTGTGGTCGTGTTCATCAGGCTGAAAAAACTCAAAATCACCCGAGACTCACACGGCCTGTGACACGCCCGTGTCTTAGTCCTTGTGCCCATACACGAAACTAGACATGCCCCAGCTCAAATTCGTCGGGCTGAGTTCATCGACCGTGCTGACATGCCCTGTGACACGCCCTGTGACACGCCCGTGTCACAGGCCGTGCCCTAAGCACTCGACGATCGTCGACCAAATTTTGTCAACCGCAGGACTCAATTGTCTAATGCAGGACATGCCCTGGGACACGCCCGTGTCCCAGGCCGTGTCACACTAAAACCTTTGCTTGCTGAACAATGGGCTGTTACTGAAGCTACCACCATGGAGTCGGTAAGGACCGCCACGTACAACACTCCCAGCTCCCTGGCCAGGCGCAGCCCTGCTATCACGGCCTCATACTTGGCTTGATTGTTGGTGATGGGAAAGTGCACCACCACCATCTACTCAATTCTAGTCCCCTGAGGGCTCTCCAAGATCACCCCCACTCCTGAGGAATGCCTCCCCGAGGCACCATCCACCTTCACCTTACAAGGAGTCCGATGTGTGAGCTCTTCCTCCGCCACCTCAATCACATAGTCGCCCAAGAAGTTGGCCATTGCTTGAGCTTTGATCGAGAGGCGGGGAATGAAAGAAATGTCAAACTCACTCAACTCCACCGACCACTTGGCCAGCCTGCCAGAATGCTCCACCCCCTCGAAGATGTTGCAGAGAGGATGGTCAGTCACCACTCGGATTGAGTGTGCCTAGAAATAAGGTCGCAACCTTCGGGATGAGGTGATCAGGGCGAAAGCTAGCTTCTCCAAAATTGGATACCGGAGCTTGGCCTTCCTTAGGACCCGACTCACGTAGTAAATAGGTAGCTGCTTCTTCCCCTTTTCCCGAACTAGGACGGAGCTCAAGGCCTCTACCCCGACCCCGAGATACAAAAACTGGTCCTCCCCCTCCTTGGGCCCTTGGAGCAGTGGAGCCTGGGTCAACTGCATCTTGAGGGCCTGGAATGCCTCCTCGCACTCCTTGGTCCATTCAAACCTTTGACTGCCCCTTAGTGTTTTGAAGAAGGGGGAGCACTTTTCCACAGCCCGGGAGAGGAACCTACTTAGCCCTGCCAGTTTCCCTGTCAGGCGCTGCACCTCCTTGGTGTTCCGTGGAAACCCTAGCTCCATAATAGCCTTAACCTTATCAGGATTCGGCTCGACCCCTGTAGGGGTGAGGAGATGCCCCAAGAACTTCCCCCTGATAGCCCCGAAGACACATTTCAGGGGGTTCAATCGCATCTTGTACTTACGCAGGGTAGAAAAGGTCTCCTCTATGTCCTGGCGGTGGGAGTCCATACCTCGACACTTGATCATGAGGTCATCCATGTACACCTCCAAGTTCCTCCCCTTTTGCTCTTTGAAGACCCTATCCATCATCTTCTGGTAGGTCGCCCCTTCGTTCTTTAGCCCGAAGGGCATCATCTTGTAACAGTAGCATCCGTCCCCCGTGATGAACAAGATATCCTTGACGTCCGGGGGGTGCATCTTGATTTGATGATAACCTAAAAAGGCATCTAGAAAACTCATTACAAAAAAACCAATGGCTGAGTCAACTAGCGCGTCGATCCGAAGAAAGGCATAACAGTCCTTAGGACAAGATTTATTAAGTAAAGAGAAATCGATACACATTCGCCACCGGCCGTCTCCATTTTTGACCATGACCACATTGGAGACCCAGCCGGGGTATTGGATTTCGGACACGAAGCCGGACTTGAGAAGCTTTGCCACCTCCTCTCTGATGGGCTCTGCCAGCTTGTCTGCGGTGGACCTCTTCCTTTGTTGGACGGGGCGTGTTCCCGGGTCCAGGTTGAGGCAGTGGCAGGCCACATCCATGTCAACCCCTGACATCTCCGCGGCGTTCCATGCAAAGATGTCCACATTCTTCTGGATGCACTCCAGCATCCTGCCTTGGTCTTCCGGGGTCAGCCCTCCGCTGACGCGGACCTTCTCCACCCTGCCTCCACGGGTGAGGACCTCCAACTCCACCACTTCCCCTGCAGCCTCCAACCCGGATGCTCCCCCCATCTTTCAGCATCCCTCTCCTCTGGGATGGGGACCTTCACCTCCACCTCTTCCTGCACGGCCATCACTTCGGCCATCTCCTCCTGATCTCTTCCTGCCGCCTCCTCCTCAGCGCAGTTCTCCACCTCCAGCTCCTCCCTGCCAGCTTCCTGCTCAGTATCCTCCATCCTTCTCCCCATCTCCTTGGCTCCCTCCTACCAAGAGATGGAGTTCACAGCAGTGACATAGCATTCCCGCGCCACCTTGGGGTCCCCCCTGACCCTGACTTGAATCCCCTCGGCATTGAACTTCAAGCAATGATGGAATGATGAGGGGACGCAGCGAAAGATGCTGATAAGGGGCCTCCTGAAGATGGCGATGTAGCTGCTGGGGGCATCCACGATGATGAACCTGCAGTTTCTGGACTGCCCCTCAGGGTGACATGGAAGCTGATTCCTCCCTCCACTTCCTTCCTCTCCCCTGAAAACCCGAACAAGTGTCAATCTGAGGCCATCACCATCTTTACCTCCACCTTCATCGCATCAAACGCCTTCTTAAAGATGACGTTGACGGAGCTTCCCTTGTCAACGAGGATCCGAGAGACGGTAAAATTTTTGTTGGCTGTCTTGATGACCAGCGCATCACAGAATGGATCCTCGTGATCCAGCATGTCGCTCCTGGAGAAGGTGATCCTCTCTTCTAGGGGTGGGGTTTTGGATGTGGAGGCAATGCTCCGACGATACATGGTGTGGAGGCCCGCCTTCCAGGAAGCCTCGACCCCCCCCCCCCCCCCCCCCCCGTGGATCACTCTAATCCCTCCTCGAGTCCCAACGTCCACCCGGTCTTCGCAACGGTCCTCCTCTGCCCGAGGCAGGACCTCCTCAATCCTCACTTCCTGGCGCCCGTACTGCTACTGTTGTTCCCTGTTCCCTCTCATTTCAAGGAACTCCAGGCACGTGGCTGTTGCATGTCCCTCTTCCTGATGGAAGTCGCAATAGGGCAACTCCACCCTAACGTCTCTCCTCCTCCTCGTCGTTGCTACTCTCCTCCTCTCCCCCATGGCTATGGCCATAACCTCTTCTTGATCGAGGAGCCGGGGCCTCTGGGCCTGCGTCTAGCCTGGGGGGGTGGAAGTGATCTTTCCCCCCTTGATGGAGATCCCTTCCTTGGTACCCTCTCTATGGCCCCTGCCCTTGAAACTCAGGCATCTAGCCTAGCTGACGGTCAGGCTCCTAACGCCCCCACCTAGGCTGCTGCTTCCCCTGGAGCTGCCTCTGCTCCCTCTGCCGGAGCTCTCCTCTCCTCTCCTCATGTCCACTTCCTCCTCTTGATTCCTTCTCCTCCTCCGTGTCCCACCTGGCCAACTTCCGCGCAAACTCCGGGTTTGACGCCTCCCCGTCAACTTCTCTCGCCGCCCTCTCCATTAGCTCCTCGTAGGAGAGGGGGGAATTCTCTTCATCTCCATCCTGAAGAATCCCAACTGCAGCCCTAGGGTAAAGGCCATCATCAAACTATGGCCTGGAATCTCCTGGACCTGAGTAACCTCCCCTGGAACCGATCCACGTAGCTCCCCAGCGTCTCATTCACCACCTGCTTGATGTGGAATAGGGACTCCGACTCCTTCTTCCTCCTCTTCGACTTAGTGAACCTCAGCATGAACCCCCGGCGCAGGTCCTCGAAGCAGTAGATGGAGCTGGCCGGTAGTTGGTGGAACCACTCCCTTGCCTTCTCCTTGAGGGTGATTGCGAAGAGTCGGCACTTGAACCCGTCCGACATCTGCCAGATCTAAACTACATCCTCAAACCATTGAATGTGTTGGACCGGGTCTACCTTCCCGGTGTAGTAGGACATCTCGGGCTCCTGAACCCCTCTGGAATTGGAACTAAAGATACTAACTCGCTGAAGGGGCTGCCTCCCCCTGCTGGGCGAGCTGGGGAGTCTCGCGAGCCAAGCTCGCCGAACCGGCCTTGGCCTACCGAGCCAGGGAAGATCTCGCGCCCGGGGAGCTCGCACCCCCGGCCCTCCTCGGCCACTTCCTTCCCAGCTCGCCTATCGGGGGCATCTTCGCCTAGAGAGGGGGGGCACGATCTGGGCTACTGGAGTCGAGCACTCGGCCCGCGTGCCGAGTGCTCACTTGACGTGGTTCAACACCTCATTCCTGAAATGCTCAAACATCCACACCGTGGAGAGAGGCGGGGGAGGGGGGCGGCGAGTCTGGCCTGTCAGATCCCTGTCCTCCTATAATCGGGCTCGCTGAAGCATTTCTATACTGACCACGCTCCACGCTCACCGCACCAAAATGTTGAAACCAAAAAACGGTCTCCTGTGTAGTTCACCTTTGGGGAAGGGGTGATCAGGAACCTACTTCACTCCTGCAAGCAAAACAACAAAAGAATCAAGTGGAAATGACCCAAGGGATTGGCAGGGTGGACCCACCACACACCAGGAAGATCTGAGAGTGCTTCCCCTCCTTAGCCAAAGGCCGAGCTAAGGTACCCTCAGAAAGCACTTGAAAACTGGAGCAAGAGAGCACATAAAGCATGCCTTCTGGGGTACCCCTTGGGTCCTATTTATAGTTTTCGGAATCTGAACTGCCAATAACCAAACTGAACTGACCTGAAGTTACCAAAATGCACTCGGTTGGCTCTGCCAAAAGCCAAACTCCGTTGTTTCGAAGGGCTATGGGCAGACCTGCTGGGGCAAAATAGTAAAAAGTGCCTCATGGGTCCAGGCGAGCTGGGGAGCTGGGTCACCTTGGCGGATCCAATTCACCTACTATTGCCGAGCACCGTTGCGAGAGCACGCCCATCCGTTGGTCTCCATTAGTCGACCTCAGCTCGACAATTCTTGGACTAGCTCGGCGAATGCCGAGCTAGCGGTCGACGAATGCCGATCTCCCGTTCGACGAATGTCTAGCTCAGGCTCGGCTTCTCTACTGCCGAGCTCGCCCACTAGTTTCAGCCCGATCGGTCTGGTTCCTGGCGACCTTATTCGCCGGACACGGAGTTGTGCAATGATTACACGTCTTTGCATTGGTGTTCTTTCTGAAACACAAGTCAGATACCTTCAACATCTTTACTAATTTTGTTAGGCAAGTCCAGAATCAGTACAACTGCTCCATTGTCAAAATCAGAAGTGACAATGGAACAGAGTTCAAGTCTGGGGTCATGACAGAATTCTGTGAAAGCTTAGGTATCTTTCATGAGTTTTCCTCTCATCATACTTGTTAGAAACCAGGCCGGGGGTCCCACACATTTTGGGTAAAGGCCCGGTCCTGGCCGACTGCAGTCGAACGACACAGCATCCCCAACCAAATCTCCCGGGGGTCCCACACATTTTGGGTAAATGCCTCGGTAGGTTGTTGAGGCCTGGTCTCGACCCCAGGACCTCCTTTATAAGAGGCGCTTTAGCCAACCACTCATACCCAACTGCACTGCCGGACTTACCTTCATTCTCCAAGAACCATGTAAAATCCTCTTTCCAGATGTTGCCAAGTTCTTTCAAAATGTCAAGGTTAAGCGACATGGTGATGTTCTCAAGTCAAAAGTCAGATGTATCAAAATCAAGCTTACAAAGACATCAGTTTCTCAACTTCTTCGATTGCCGATTGTGGATGAAGAGGATGATCTAGGCCCTGATGAGTCTGACATAACATGTGTGTTCTATGGCATTTCTCCTAATGAAGAGTACATGAAATGATCTCAGATGAATCCTGAAGGGAAGTTACTTGTGGATATAATAGGGAAAGTACTCCTCTACAATACATATTCTATTAGAGATATCTCTCTCTCATTATTTGATATTATGCAAGCTATAGTCTGGAGGAAGAAATTCCAATTTGGTATGATGATCTTGGATAAGATTAGAGAAAGCATTAAAGCTCCAAATTATGCCAGAATAATCTCACTTATCCTCCATGAAATCAACCCAGAAGTCTTAAACTTCTCCAAAGGGACTGTTCTTCATCATATGAAGAAAGTTTACATATCCTCTATTCAAAGATGGGAAGTGAAACTGCAGAATCCAACTCAGGCTGCCAAGGTTCAAGTGATTCCAGGCACATAGGATAGGACCCCATCTCCATCTCCACATCAGATTGCCAGCTCCTCTGGTATATCTATTGAGGGGGAGCCTTCTCCTTCTGTCCCAGCAAGGATACCTACACCTCCAGCAGTTTCTCCTCCGCCTCAAACTCCAGAAGACACTCCATCTGAACAACACCTTCAAGAAGCCTTACTCTCAACAGAAGCTGCAATCAGTGAAATGATTGAAGAGCTGACTGCAGATGATCTTCCTCCTCCTCCCTCTCCAAAGGAAACCACCACTGGAATACCCAAGGAATCCACTCCAGTGCCATCTTCAAGACATACTCCTTCTCCAACAAAATCTCTTGCTGCACCCCAAGAGCAAGTTGAAACCATTTTCATTTCAGATGAGCACTACCCTGAGCAAGTTGAAGCTCCTTTAAGGAATTTGGACTTCACCATCCCCACAATCACTGATGAAGGTGATGCCCTGATTCACACTACTAGAGCACAGAGCTCAGTCTCCATTATAGAAATTGCTCCATGGGTTACTCCTCCTCCTCCAGTTCCCTCTACTAGTGCTCCTCCTCCTGCTGCTGCTTCCTCCAATGATTTGATGAATCTGTTTGTTCTTATGCTTCAAGAGCAAAGAACCTACTTTGATACTTCACTCAAGGCTGTTACTGACAAAGTAACTGCTTTAGAGACTAAAATGAGCAGGGGATTTGCTGAAATTCAGCACAATACTGATCAGCTAAGACACCTCTTACAAATTGGTGGAAAGGCTCTAGATCACACTATTACTAGTGTTAGTCAGGTTATGGAACAAGGTGTAACTCTGGCAGGAAATCAGATTGAATTGGATAAGAGAGCTGAAGCTACTAAGATGAAGATCTGTGAAGAGGTTGGAACTTTCAAAGATGATACCATCAAAACACTGACTGTAGAAGTCAGAAAGGGGGAGAGTTTGGTGAAAGAATATTTAGAAAAAATTGATGCACTCAAGCAAGAGCTTTGGGAAGACAAAATTAAAGATATCCATGATGATTTCTTAGGACAAATTCAGAGTGTCAAATTCCATACATATGACACTGCTGTCTGGATGCATAATCAAATCCTTCCTGAGTTTGTTGCTGATCCAAATATCATTCCTCGTCATCTCAACCCCCTAGCTGCTACTGCTCCTGCTCCTCCTCAACAACCTATATTCTTTCCTAGACCTGAAGGCCAAGAAGGCCCTCCTCCTGATTCTTATGCCCAACTTTTGGGAGGATGATCCCGCAGATATTTTTCTCCAAGCTCCTCCGGAGATCCAGACTTCTAAGAAGAAAAGAAAATATGGTGATGGTGTCTCTGCTAGCAGATCTATCCTAGTTCCAGATTCAGAAAAGAGAAAAGCTCCAGAATTTGCAGAAATCTGGTCTCCTACTTCTAAGTCCCTCATTTTGGATACTCTCAAACTTGTTATGGATTTTCATGAAAGTAGTAATATTCATTACAGCTCACAGGAATGGGAATTATAAGAGAAGTATATGACTAAGAGGAGGTTGTATGACAGAGAATTTGGTAGGAACAACCATGTTGCTCCTCCAAGACCTCCTAAATACTACCCCAAGCCATACAACTATCAGAGGAGACAGCAAGAGAAGCAAGACAGACAGCACCACCAAGTCTAATCTACAAGGATATATGAGAATGTGGAAATGATTTTTGTAGAAATGATACTTTGGAAAATCACATTTATATAATTCTAAGTTTTTGATCATATAATCGTGTTTACAGTCTTATGCTTGCTTTCACTGATTTATCTATTTAGCACTTTTTATGTCTATAATTCACCTTAGTGTAAAGGGTTCTGATTTCTACAAATAAGGGGAGATTGTTGGGTATTATATCCAAATTAACCCAGATTTGATGAAGTCACTCTTGAACTAAGATGAATTAAGTTGTATTTGATGCTTTGGTTGAGTTATGTGTTTGCAGGACTCTAATGCCAAGTGTAGACCAATGTTAGTCTACAATGGGTCACAAAACACAGGACCATACAATGTAATCTCTCATTGTCTGAGCCAAGGTGTTGACTCATGTTCGTCTCTCTATTGGGATACACTTCATACTCAACCCTAGGACTAATTGGAAAAGAATTGATGTCGGTTTCACCAAAGAAGAAGAGATTTCTTTTGAGAGAATTTAGTAAGTATTTTACTCGAGTAAATATATACCTACTCAAGTGAATTGCTTAGTTTATACTCGAGTAAGGAAGTTATAACTCGAGTAGTCAAGTAATAGCTCTCGAGTAGCTAAGTTAACTACTCGAGTAGATTCCTTCTCATTCTCGAGGTTAAAGGATTTCTTCTCCAGATATCTTCTAAGTAAATTACTCGAGTAGTCATATAAGTACTCGAGTAGTTTGAACCCTTTATGTCGAGTTACAGAAATCCGGGTCACGTGTATTTTCTCCTCACTCGAGTAGTCTATGTCAAGTATTCGAGTAGTTCATCTATTACTCGAGTAGTCTATGTTTTATACTCGAGTAACTGTGTTTTTCTTCCCTCAGAATTTTTCTAAGTCTATTACTCGAGTAGTTATTTCCATATACTCGAGTAGTTCTTATTCACACGAGTAGTTCACTTCATCTACTCGAGTAACCCAGGACTCTATTCCAAAAAATATTCTAAGTCCCTGACTTGAGTAGTTCCTCTACCACTCGAGTAGTTAATTTATTTTCACTCGAGTAAAATTTATTGCACTCGAGTAGTCCAACTCCACTTCTCGTGTAATTGTTTTAGCACTCGAGTATGTCTCTTTGTACTTGTTAACCCAGAAATCGGCGATCCTTCCCAAGGTGGCCAGCTGGCTAGTCGCGACCCTTAGGTTCTCCCTTTCGATCGCGACAAGTCCCCGCGTATGCGGACAGCTTTCCCTATCCGCCTAGGTTTCCTAGCAACCGCGTGCCCTGCGGGACGGCGGGCTGTTCCCATGGCTCACCCTCGCGGGACATGCGGTTAGGTCCGCTAATCGTGCAGTGCTTTTCCTTGCAGCAGTCCGCCAACAGCATTCCCAGGAGCGGCCTCCTATTTCGCCCAAGGGGCGGTGGTCTCCAGCCACCGTCCGCCGAGGCCGCCCACCAGGGGGGCCTCCCTGCTGCCCGAGGGGCGGCGGCCTCCTGCCGCCGTCCGCCGAGGCCGCCCACCCGGGGCGGCCTCTGCCCGCCAGCCGGGCGGACTCCCCCCGGAGTCCGCCCAGGCCGCCCGCAAGGGGGCGGCCAGGCCCGCCGGGCGGACTCCCCCTGGAGTCCGCCCAGGCCGCCCGCTAGGGGGCGGCCCCGGCAGCCAGCCGGGCGGACTCCCCCTGGAGTCCGCCCAGGCCGCCCGCAAGGGGACGGCCAGGCCCGCCGGGCGGACTCCCCCTGGAGTCCGCCCAGGCCGCCCGCTAGGGGGCGGCCCCGGCGACCAGCCGGGCGGACTCCCCCTGGAGTCCGCCCAGGCCGCCCGCAAGGGGGCGGCCAGGCCCGCCGGGCGGACTCCCCCCGGAGTCCGCCCAGGCCGCCCGCTAGGGGGCGGCCCCGGCGACCAGCCGGGCGGACTCCCCCTGGAGTCCGCCCAGGCCGCCCGCAAGGGGGCGGCCAGGCCCGCCGGGCGGACTCCCCCCGGAGTCCGCCCAGGCCGCCCGCTAGGGGGCGGCCCCGGCGACCAGCCGGGCGGACTCCCCCTGGAGTCCGCCCAGGCCGCCCGCAAGGTGGCGGCCAGGCCCGCCGGGCGGACTCCCCCTGGAGTCCGCCCAGGCCGCCCGCTAGGGGGCGGCCCCGGCGTCCCGCCGGGCAGACTCCCCCTGGAGTCCGCCCAGGTCGCCCGCTAGGGGGCGACCTCCAGTTCTCTGCAGGAGGATCCGCTTGCTTCATCAGTCAAGGTGGCGGACGCAAAATCTCAGTCCGCGGAGTCCGCGCAGGTCGTCATGCTGATGTCACTGGGCCCCGCTTCTTCAAGAACTTCCCTGGGCCTATAAATACCCCCTGAAGCCTCTTATTCAGGATCCTGGTGGTGGAGACAAGTCTTGCAAGCTGCCCCTGCGGACTCCATTTTCCAGTCCGTCATCACCTCTCCAGCAAGCTCAGCGGACTCAGTTTCCTGTCCGCGCAGTCCTCCACAGCTCTTCAGCAGCTTGCCAGCAGACTCTGCAGACTCAGTTTCCCAGTCCTCCAGCAGCTAGCAGACTATTTTACTTAGTCTCTGGCAGCTTCTCTTCTCTGCTTTCTGGCAACTTCTTCTCTCTTAGCCGCCAGCTTCTCCTTGTACCCCTTTTATTGATTTGTTGTAAAGGTGTACTTGTAAGCTTGTAACCTCTAGCTTTTAATAAAAGGAAAGCCCGTCGCAGGAGTGGCATTTAGGCCGCGACGGGCGAAGTGTGTTGTTGCCGCTGCTAGCGGCCCCCTCTCCTCTCCTCTGCTCAGCAAGCCTTGCTCCTTTGCTCAGCAAGCCTTGCTCCTCTGTTCAGCAAGCCTTACTCCTCTGCTCAGCAAGCCTTGCTCCTCTGCTCAGCAAGCCTTGCTCCTCTGCTCAGCAAGCCTTGCTCCTCTGCTCAGCAAGCCTTGCTCCTCTGCTCAGCAAGCCTTGCCCTCAGCTCAGCTCTCCTCGGTTTTCAACCTGCAAGTGCAATCGTTGCGATTACTGTCTACTCGACCACTCCTGGTCTCCCTCCTCTTCCCCTCTTGATCAACCCTCTTTGTTGATCAAGGCTCGCCTCTTCTCTCAAGCCTCTCCCTTCCTCCGCAACCTTTTCCTTCCTCCTCATCTAGCCTGTGAGGCCCAATCACCCCCTCGGTGATAGCTGTCCCCCCGGTGCCGTTTTCGCGCATCAACATTTTGGTGCGGTGAGCATGGACCCGTACAGCTCACGCGCAAACCTTCAGATCAGAACAGGCAGTGAAAGCAACAGCTAACCATGTCAGACCATCAGTCTGGTGAGAACCATGCTCCAAGTCCCAGTGAAGATCCTCTCTGGGAAGCCTTTGAGCAGTCGCGCCGAGAGAATGCTCAACAGTTCCAAGCTATCAACAAAGTTCTTGCTGCTATAACGCAGCGATTGGACGCTCATCCAGCAGCTGCACCAATCAACCCAACACCAACAGCAGAGCGTCAGCAAGCTTACTCTCAAGCTTGCCCGTCGTTCTATCCCCCGTACACTCCAACCTTTCCGCAAGGGCCTGCAGCTCCTTTGCAGACTCAAGATGAAGAGTTCGCTGCTCGCCATAACTTATTCCGGGAAGCAGCCCAGGGAAGTCCAGCTAGAGTTCTCAACTTTCAGGGAAGTCATCCCTACCCTTCAGCTCCTGCCCCTGCTCCTCCTGCAGCAGCTTTTCCTTGTTATCCTCATGCTCCTTTTGCAGCTGCAGCTTATGCTCCTTTCTTTCCCTATACTGTAGGAGAGCAAGAAGAACCTTCACCATTTGCGGAGAGTGTCCGCCATGAGCCAACTCCAGCAAACTTCAGAGAGCCTCGACTACCAACCTACACTGGAGAGACAGATCCAGTAAAGCACCTCCAAGCTTTTGAGTCAACCGTTGCTCTCAAGACTCTTTCAGATGCAACCAAATGCAAGCTTCTTGTTACCTCTTTTGATGGGCAAGTGAGGGACTGGTTCTATGGCCTCCATCCTCACTCCATCACTTCCTTCCTTGATCTTCGAAGGGAGTTTCTTCTCAGATTCTCTACGTCAACTAAGAGAAAGGGCGGTCCTGAAGCCCTCTTTGAGATCAAGCAGCGCGGAAATGAGACTTGGTCTCAGTTTGTTGATCGATTCCAAAGAGAGATTTTGGACATCGAGGTTACTGATCAAGAGATGTACCGAGTGGCTCTTATCCACGGTCTTCGTGAAGGGCCTCTCAAATTTTAAGCCAACGTCCGTGCTCCAAGGACTTATCAAGAGTTGATTGCTCTAGCCAACTCATACATCCGAGGCGAAAAGAGCAATCCAGGCTTCGTCTCCAAACTTCTATCCGAGGAGGATCCCTCTCGCAAGTATCCTCCAAGGTCTCCTCGCAATCACGCCCCAACTTACTCAAGGAAGGAGAGAAGGCTTCATCGCCAGCGATACTCCTTCCCAAGCCGAGACAATGCTCAAGATCCATTACTACCACTAGCTCCTTCTCAAACAGCAACTGTTCAACAAGAGCAAGACGATGACTTGCATGAGTCTGATCTCGACGACGTCGTGCAAGAAGTAGTCCAGATCATGAAAGATAGGGCAAACTATAAGAAGCCCTATCGGCCGACCGATCAGAGGTCTAGAAACTCAGAGCCTTATTGTGAATTCCACAAAGAATCAGGCCATCGAACAGAAGACTGCCGAGCATTCCGCCAGCTTGTGCAAAGGATGCTCCGGCAAGGCAAGATGCATGACTTGCTTCCTAAAGAAGATCGCCCTGATCCATCAACTTCAAAGGGCAAAGAACTTTCAGACGCTCCTCACTCCTCAAGAGGGGTGAGCCAAGTCGAAGAATTTCCTCTCCTCGTTGTTAACAGAGAAGTCGAATGCTTCGATGCCTGCGACGAGGGTGTGCTGGGGAGGATCCAATGCTAGCGATGGACTTCACAGTCCTCCAAAGCTCTTTGCAACCTATAGGGGTTATCTCAACCCTTACTCTCTCTCCTTTTCAAACATTTTCATTACAACACTTCTCAGTGTTCTTTACTTGCTTTCCAGCGAAGCTTTTATTCAGGGATCCCGTACTGACACAGTTCCCTTCTTGTGTTGCTCCTTCCTCTCTTCTCCCTCTCTTAGGATCGTTACGCCAATGAGATTTCGCCGAGTCTGAAACGTTCCCTCCGTAGTTTGTTATCGCACTACCGCTTCGACCACACATGGCGGGAGTATACCCATGTGTGCAGTGGGAGCAGTTCAATCACGGGAATGGGCTTCAGGCTTAGGATCCTAGCCAACATCTGACACATAGTGTGTGCTAGGGGAGCCCCATGTGTTAGCTCTGTTGTGCGTCCTATAGGATACACTACGGTTAGGATGATCTTCGCTGGACAAGCAATAGCAATCAAGCGTAGCCTTATCTCTTTGCTCATCCTTCAACTGTGGTGGCCGAAGCACTCTCTGGTATCCTCGATCCGTGCCTTCTCGGGTTCGCAACTCCACTGATCAATACACAGACAAGATAGGCCTCTTAGCGCAACCCGTCTCGTTGATCAGTGATACTTGTACCCAAGGCGAGAGAGCGGTCCTTCTAGCGGTCCTTCTCAGGACCTTTCCCTTGCTTTTCTCTTTTGTGCCCTCCTTGAGGATGCGCGGCCAGCCCGCTTTGAGCAGGATCATGCTCGGAATGATTTTTCGGGCAAGTGATGCATAAGGCCCACGGGGAACACCTGTGGCAGCATTCAACCCTCCTTAGTCATTCCGAACATGGACCTCTTTTTCCTTTCCCCCCTCCTTGAGGATGTGCGGCCAGCCCGCTTTGAGTAGGACTGTACTCTGGATGATTTTTCGGGCAAGTGATGCATAAGGCCCACGGGGAACACCTGTGGCAGCATTCAACCCTCTTTAGTCATTCCGGGTACAGACCTCCTTTTCTCTCTTCCCTCCTTTCACAGGTGAACAGGTTAATCCAACCTGCCAAAAGGATTTCCAGCCATGTCAACAGCTAGTGCTCGATTCATTAATCTGGACTTCGTGATAATGTTCATCGGGCATTTCTCTTGCTACTTGGTCATATCGACCCTATCTCATCAACCTTCATGGGTTATCTCAAAAAGATTTTCAGCAATCACTTTGCTTATGCTCACCTCATATACTTTGCCTGCTCAAGCTCTATCATATGGAGATTCACAGAGCTACTCATTATTCTTGCCAAAGTCTAATGGCGTCAAACATTAATCGAGTCATATCAACATTTTTGGTACGGTTCTGGTGCGGTTATCCTCGCGTCTTATTTGCTTCTAATCTCTCTCCTCACAGAGGTTAGCAAACCCTTGCAAGCCTTCTCCACAGGTGCATGCAAGCTCCATTCATATGCAAATTGTCTGCTTCTAACTTTTCTCTTTGTAGAGAACAACAGACACCTGCAAACCTCATTCAGGTACTTGCAGTTCAAATCATTATTTTATCTCTGCTGCTTACTCTTCACTTTGCAGTGGTTAGCAGACATCTGCAAGTCATTCAGGTACTTGCAGCTTATCTCTATATACAATATCTGCCTCTAACTCTCTTCTTGCAGAAGTCACCAACACTTGCAAGCTTCATTCAGGTACTTGCAAGTTACTTTCATGTACTATGCATACTCTTAACTCTTCTCTCGCAGAGACCACCAAAGATTTGCAAGTTCCTTCCAAGTACTTGTAACTCATTTTTTCTGTCCTTGTATACTCTTTTCCCTTCTCTTTTTGCAGAGAATGACAGGTGCTTGCAAGCCTCTATCAGGTACTTGCAAGTTATTATGCCTTTCTGTTTTCCCTCACTATTGTTTTGCAGAACTTTACATGAGAAGTGCCTTCTTCGTTTTGCAAAATCAAACTCAGGTACACACTCGATGTACCACTCATACGTGCTTACCCTTAATTTTCCTCTTGCAGGAAAATAAAACAGGAAACACCAAGCTTGTAAGGAGAGGCTTCAGGTTCTATCTCTCCTTGCCTCCCCCTCTCTTTCCTTTGGGGTGGATCACGATTTTCGTGGGTCTCCAACTTTTTCGAAGTTCCCTTTAGGAACTTAAAAAAGTGCGGGGATTATGTTAACCCAGAAATCGGCGATCCTTCCCAAGGTGGCCAGCTGGCTAGTCGCGACCCTTAGGTTCTCCCTTTCGATCGCGACAAGTCCCCGCGTATGCGGACAGTTTTCCCTGTCCGCCTAGGTTTCCTAGCAACCGCGTGCCCTGCGGGACGGCGGGCTGTTCCCATGGCTCACCCTCGCGGGACATGCGGTTAGGTCCGCTAATCGTGCAGTGCTTTTCCTTGCAGCAGTCCGCCAACAGCATTCCCAGGAGCGGCCTCCTATTTCGCCCAAGGGGCGGTGGTCTCCAGCCACCATCCGCCGAGGCCGCCCACCAGGGGCGGCCTCCCTGCTGCCCGAGGGGCGGCGGCCTCCTGCCGCCGTCCGCCAAGGCCGCCCACCCGGGGCGGCCTCTGCCCGCCAGCCGGGCGGACTCCCCCTGGAGTCCGCCCAGGCCGCCCGCTAGGGGGCGGCCCCGGCAGCCAGCCGGGCGGACTCCCCCTGGAGTCCGCCCAGGCCGCCCGCAAGGGGGCGGCCAGGCCCGCCAGGCGGACTCCCCCTGGAGTCCGCCCAGGCCGCCCGCTAGGGGGCGGCCCCGGCGACCAGCCGGGCAGACTCACCCTGGAGTCCGCCTAGGCCGCCCGCAAGGGGGCGGCCAGGCCCGCCGGGCGGACTCCCCCTGGAGTCCGCCCAGGGCGCCCGCTAGGGGGCGGCCCCGGCGACCAGCCGGGCGGACTCCCCCTGGAGTCTGCCCAGGCCACCCGCAAGGGGGCGGCCAGGCCCGCCGGGCGGACTTCCCCTGGAGTCCGCCCAGGCCGCCCGCTAGGGGGCGGCCCCGGCGACCAGCCGGGCGGACTCCCCCTGGAGTCCGCCCAGGCCGCCCGCAAGGGGGCGGCCAGGCCCGCCGGGCGGACTCCCCCTGGAGTCCGCTCAGGCCGCCCGCTAGGGGGCGGCCCCGGCGTCCCGCCGGGCGGACTCCCCCTGGAGTCCGCCCAGGTCGCCCATTAGGGGGCGACCTCCAGTTCTCTGCAGGAGGATCCGCTTGCTTCATCAGTCAAGGTGGCGGACGCAAAATCTCAGTCTGCGGAGTCCGCGCAGGTCATCATGCTGATGTCACTGGGCCCCGCTTCTTCAAGAACTTCCGTGGGCCTATAAATACCCCCTGAAGCCTCTCATTCAGGATCCTGGTGGTGGAGACAAGTCTTGCCAGCTGCCCCTGCGGACTCCGTTTTCCAGTCCGTCATCACCTCTCCAGCAAGCTCAGAGGACTCAGTTTCCTGTCCGCACAGTCCTCCACAGCTCTTCAGCAGCTTGCCAGCAGACTCTGCAGACTCAGTTTCCCAGTCCTCCAGCAGCTAGCAGACTATTTTACTTAGTCTCTGGCAGCTTCTCTTCTCTGCTTTCTGGCAACTTCTTCTCTCTTAGCCGCCAGCTTCTCCTTGTACCCCTTTTATTGATTTGTTGCAAAGGTGTACTTGTAAGCTTGTAACCTCTAGCTTTTAATAAAAGGAAAGCCCGTCGCAGGAGTGGCATTTAGGCCGCGACGGGCGAAGTGTGTTGTTGCCGCTGCTAGCGGCCCCCTCTCCTCTCCTCTACTCAGCAAGCCTTGCTCCTCTGCTCAGCAAGCCTTACTCCTCTGCTCAGCAAGCCTTGCTCCTCTGTTCAGCAAGCCTTGCTCCTCTGCTCAGTAAGCCTTGCTCCTCTACTCAGCAAGCCTTGCTCCTCTGCTCAGCAAACCTTTCTCCTCTGCTCAGCAAGCCTTGCTGATGAACTGTAAATATGCGTATTTTTATGCACATTGATTTAGTCATTTTCATTTATTTTCGTCGTTTTTACTTATTTTTGTTCAAAAAAATGTTCCTATTCTTGTAAATTTTCTCCTAACTTGTTTTATTTTATTTTGCAGAAAAATTCCAAAATCTGCCAAAATTTGGGAAGTACACGCCCGTGACACATGGGTCACGCCCGTGACCGATCCGTGACTGTGCATTTCCCGTGAAATTACAAAATTTCTGAAGTTAAAGCTTGACACGCCTGGCGACACGCCCGTGTCACCCGACACGGGGCGTGACCCAAGCCCGTGTCCTCTCCTCTCGACGAATTCCGCTCGACGATCGTCGAGTGTCGACACCAACAGTCACGCCCAGTGTCACGCCCGTGACCAAGGGCGTGACCCAATTTCAGCTCAACGATTTCCTCTCGACGAATTCCGCTCGACATTCGTCGAGTGTCGACCCCAACTGTCACGCCCATAGTCACGCCCGTGACATGGGGCGTGACCTTTCCAGCTGGCCCGACAAGATGCTGCCAAGGACATTTGACGCAACCCGCGCCCGGTTCTACCTCCCCGACACGCCCATAGTCACGCCCGTGACCTAGGGCGTGACTGCTGCGAACTCAGCCCGAAGTCAACTTTGCTGTCCAATCGCCAGCCGCCTTCATGAATAGTACTGTCACGCCCCCCCTACACGCCCGTGACCGAGGGCGTGTACTTAGAAATTTTTTCCTATAAATAGCCCAGTTCTGTAAGGTCCAAGGGTTCAGATTTTTGGGCCAAGTTAGTGTCTTTTTGTGGGCTTAATCAGTGGATACTAGTGCTATGTAAGGAGATTTCTCCCTTCTTATTTCATGTTTTGTTTTGCTTTATCTTTTAGCTTTGTAATAGCTTGAAAATTTTAATAAAAATGTTAGATTTTCTCTCTTTATTTAGCATGAAAAATTCATTTGGATGGCTCACCTTTTTCCCTCTTTATCCTTGGTTTCATCCTTGTTCTTCATTTAGTTCTTCATTTATGAAAGGTGTGTGTGTGTGTGTATGAGTGTAATGTATTTACTTTCCATGTCCTTTTTCCCTTAACTTGTCTTCATGCTTAGGATTTTGATTTCATCCTTATGATTTTATAAAAGAGATTTTAAAAGGTGATTTTGTTCTTTTTTACTTAGTTTTCTTTTAGGATTGTAAAACCTCTTTTGTTCTTTTCATCTTCTTTTTCACTTTTTTTTATCACTTTCATAACATCATAAGAATGAAAATGTTGGTATTTTAATTTTCCAAAAACTTTGGTTTTTAATTTGTTTTGAAAAACTTATGTCTTCTAAAAATTCTAATTTTCTCTTTTTATTTGTTTTTGGCAAAACCTAAGCATGAAAAAGTTAAAGTTTTAATTTTTAGGTAACTTTGATTTTTCTTTGTTATTTGTGTGTGTGAGTGTATGAGCCTAAATTTCCTTTTGTTCTTCTTAATCTTCATGAAGTGTGTGTGAGTGTAGGTGTATTAACTTTTATGCTTTGATTTAAATTGTGTAGCGTGTGTGAGTGTAGGTGTATAATTTTCATGCTTTGTTTTAATGCTTTCTTTTAATGCTTTGTTTAATTTTGTAGAGTGTGTGAGTGTAGGTGTTAGCTTTATTGCTTTCTTGAAATTTTCATATGGAGTGTGTGTGTTTGTGTGCATTTATTTTCGCCGACTCGTTAAGAGTTAAATGGCGCATCGTTTTCATTTTCAGTCCTACTCGTTCGAGTAGGACTTGTAATTTTTCTTTCTTTATTTTTTTCCGCCTACTCACTTGAGTTAAATGGCCGGACTTTGTAGCCCTGTAATCGCATTTATTTTCTCCTACTCATTTGAGTAGGACTCGCTTTCATTTCAGTCCTACTCGTTTGAGTAGGACTTGCAATTTTCAGCCTTTATTTACCGCCCCCACTCGTTTGAGTGGGACTCGCAAATTTGAATTATGCAAATTTTCTTTCATGTGTAACTTAGTTCTTTTTTTTATTTATAATTTGGAGTGTGCGTAAGTTCTCGGTTAGTTAACTTTTTAGCTTTCTAAATGTTGTTATTTTTCTTTTGTCCCTTTCTTATAAACGTTTAGCATTTAATTTCGAACTCGCGCCTCACTAAATTATAAGCCGTCCCCATACCGATGTGTGGCTAATCGCTATTAGCCTCGGCATCGAAGAGCATTGGGACATTTGAAATGATTTATAATAATTAAAGTTCTTTATTTTCATTTTAATTTAAGCACTTAGGGTTTACCCCGGGTTTACGACGCGTAGGACCACATAATCGATGTGTGGGCCCTATTTCCGTAGTCCATATGCTAGCTAGCCGAGAGGCCGTGCATATGGACCGATCACCCCTGGGTAAATAGAGTTGCGTGCATACCCTCGAGAGAGGACTAGCGTAATTCTACCGGATTGGGTTCCCCACCCAATAGCGGGGTTCTTAGCGTAAAGCGGGCGTTAAGAGGAATCCTTCGTCGGACTAACGTTCGGTCGAATAGTCTTAACGTTCAGGTGAGCAATATTCCTAGAGATAAGTGCGCTCACATTTGTGGAACCTCCACGGCAAAGTTGCCTTATTATTAATTTGAAAACTAAGTCTTTTTATTATTAAAAATTGTTTTAGTCTTAATCTGATTCAATGCCGAGCGTTAACCCTTCATCGAATATTTTCTAAATCGTTTTTTCGCTCCTTTGCTTTTTCGCCTTTTATTAAGTAAAAAAATCCACCTTATTTTCAGTAAAATAATAGTCCTCCCGGAGGAGTAAGAATAGTCAACGCGACCCCGAGAACAATACGACCTCGGTATTCCCCCGAATATCGAGTACTACTTGCGATAGGTGCACTTGCCTACCCGAGCAAGCCCGCGGCGATCGACTCACCGAACCAACCACAGTAAGAGTCTGTTCGCGGGCAGATCAAGTTTTTGGCGCCGTTGTCGGGGAAATCTCTTTTCGAGTTGCTATTTCGAATTCCGGAGTCTATTAATTTTACTTATTTTCTATAAAAAAAAAACTAAACTAAAAACTTTATTTTAAAAACAAAAAAAGAGTTTATTTTTGTTTTATTTTTGTTTGGGTGTATGACCCGAGGACAACCCTCAGAGTCTGAAGATTTAGACTTCGACCCTGAGATCGAACGCTCTCTTGCGCGTATCCGATCTCATCGCCGAAATCCTTCTTTAGATCCCGAGGAATCTATCGGAGAACCCACTTTTGTAGTTATGGCCGCCCCTAACCTTCCCCTGGTGGCCGAGCGTACTATGTCTTATTACGCCCGGCCTAACCTGGATGATTCTGGGTCGAGTATTGTTCGCCCTGCGGTGGCCAATAATAATTTTGAAATAAAGTCAAGTGTCATTCAAATGGTCCAAAACGCCGTGCAGTTCGATGGACTGCCGGATGAGGACCCGAATGTCCACTTGTCCAATTTCTTGGAGATATGCGACACCTTCAAGATTAATGGCGTCACTGATGACGCCATTCGTTTGCGCTTATTTCCTTTTTCCCTTAAGTCCAAAGCCAAGGCGTGGTTGAATGCCCTCCCGCGAGGATGTATCACCACGTGGGCTGAGTTGACGGAACGGTTCCTAACGAAGTACTTTCCTCCCGCAAAAACTGCAAAGTTGCGGGCGGACATTTCTTCATTTGTGCAGAACGATCCTGAGTCTCTATACGAGACTTGGGAACGATTTAAGGAATTCCTCCGCCGTTGCCCGCACCACGCGCTGCCAACGTGGTTGCAAGTTCAAATTTTTTATAATGGGCTGAATTTTCAAACGCGTCAAATGATTGACGCGGCTGCCGGGGAACGTTTAACAACAAAACCCCCGAGGCCGCCCAGGCTTTATTCGAAGAGATGGCTATGAACGCCTATCAATGGAACGTCCCGCGGGGACAGCCAAAGCCGGCGGCTGGTCTTTTTGAAGTGGATGCCACTGCTCTCTTGACCCTTCAAGTTGAAAGGTTAACAATGCAGGTGGCGGAGATGTCTGCTGCCTCCTCCACTCCGCCTTGTTTTATTCCCCCTAACGTCTGCGTAGCTGAAGAGTTCGTGGACTTCATGGGAAATTCGGGTCGTCCTCCCTTCAACCCCAACAACAACCCTTATAGTAATAACTATAATCCGGGTTGGAGGAATCACCCCAACTTCTCGTGGAGCAACCCGAATAATGCTCAGCGTCCCCCTATTTCTTATGCGCCCGGATTTCTTCCTCCCCCTCCTCTTCCGAAACCCTCCCCGATGGAGGAAAATTTTTCGAAGTATATTGCGTCCAACGAGTCAAATATCCGGAACATCACCGGATCGCTAAAAACACTCGAACAACAGGTTGGACAGCTGGCGAGGATGATGTCCGAGCGCGCGCTCGGGGCACTGCCGGGAAACACGGAGCCCAATCCGCGGGAGAACGCCAACGCTATAACCCTCCGTAGCGGAAAGGTGGTGGTCGATCCAAAACGGACCGACCCTCAGGTACATATTTCACCTCCGACCCCACTTCCTCTTTCTTCGCTCACGCCGCCTTTACCTATTATAAAAGAAAAAATTATTTTAAACAAGGCTCTTCCGTATCCGCATAAGTTAGAAAACGAGCGTAAGGACGCGCAATATGAAAAATTTATTTTATTATTAAAACAAATTCACATTAATGTTCCTTTTTGCGAGGCTATCTCGCAAATGCCCAAATATGCGAAATTTTTAAAAGAACTACTTTCTAATAAACGCAAATTAGAGGATATTTCGCATGTATCTCTCAACGTTGTCTGCTCGGCGGCCCTTACTAATAAATTGCCCGCAAAACAAAACGACCCGGGACGGTTTTCCATCCCGTGCCTTTTTGGCGATATATTAGTAAAGTACGCCTTAGCTGATTTAGGGGCTAGCATTAATCTGATGCCGTTCTCGCTCTTTTCGCGTTTAGGTTTGGGTACTCCTAGTCCTACGAATATGCGCATCCAATTAGCGGATAGCTCGGTTAAGTTCCCTATCGGGGTAGTGGAGGACGTCCTTGTCCGAGTCGACAAGTTTACCTTCCCGGTAGACTTCGTCATCTTAGATATCGAGGAGGACGCCGAGGTACCAATAATACTCGGTCGCCCTTTTCTCGCCACCTCCCGCGCACTAATAGATGTTAGTAATGGTAGCCTTCTCCTCCGAGTAGGCGATGACCAAGTTACTTTCTCTATTAATCCCTCGATGGACAATTTGTCATCGAGCGACGATTTCTGCTATTCTTTAGATACTTTTTTCGAAGATCGTTCTTCTCCCATTTTCGAGTCCGTATTTTTAAATGACGATATTTATGCGCTCGAAAATTTTTACTGCGATGAGGATACATCTATAGACTTGCCTTTCGAACCAATTGGTAAGAAAGACATAGGAATTAAAACCTCCCTAGAAGAACCGCCCATCCTAGACCTCAAACCCTTACCCGCCTCGCTCAAGTACGCTTTTTTGGGAAAAGGTGATACGCTCCCCGTTATCATTTCTTCGGACTTGAGTGATTCGGAGACTTCCGATTTATTGGAAGTTTTATTTAAACATCGCCACGCAATTGCATGGCAAATCTCTGACCTAAAGGGGATTAGCCCCTCCTTTTGCACCCATAAGATTTTCCTAAACGATAATTGCCGCAAAACGATTCAGCCGCAGCGTCGTCTTAACCCAAACATGAAACACGTCGTTAAAGCCGAAATCATTAAGTTATTAGATGCGGGGATTATCTACCCTATTTCGGACAGTGCATGGGTTAGTCCCGTACATGTCGTGCCCAAGAAAGGCGGTCTTACCGTAGTGGCGAATGAGCATAACGAGCTTGTCCCAACTCGTACTGTTACGGGTTGGCGAGTGTGCATCGACTATAGGAAACTTAATGACGCCACCCGCAAGGACCATTTCCCTCTGCCATTTCTAGACCAGATTTTAGAGCGTTTATCCGGTCATCCGTATTATTGTTTTCTTGATGGTTTATCGGGGTTTTTCCAAATCCCCATTTCCCCCGATGATCAAGAGAAAACAACTTTTACTTGCCCGTTTGGCACCTTCGCCTATCGAAGAATGCCATTTGGACTCTGCAACGCGCCAGCTACATTCCAAAGATGTATGCTAGCGATCTTTGGCGAGCTAGTAGAAGACATTATGGAAGTCTTTATGGATGACTTTTCTGTTTTCGGACGCTCTTTTCCCGATTGCCTTAACAATTTAGATCGTGTCCTTCAACGGTGCGAGGACACAAGCCTTGTTTTAAATTGGGAAAAATGCAACTTTATGGTTCGAGGAGGTTTGGTCCTCGGCCATATGATTTCGTCTAAGGGGATAGAGGTGGATAAGGCCAAGATAGAAATTATAGAAAAACTTCCGCATCCAACAAACGTAAAATCTATTAGGAGTTTCTTAGGCCATGCGGGCTTTTATCGACGCTTTATTCAAGATTTTTCAAAAATAACAAAGCCGCTAACTCACGTCTTGGAAAAGGAATCACGCTTCATCTTTAGTAGCGAATGCGAGTCCGCCTTTAATTTGATAAAACAAAAACTTATCTCCTCACCAATTTTAGTGGCCCCTAATTGGTCCCTTCCGTTCGAAATAATGTGCGACGCTAGTGATATTGCCTTAGGTGCCGTTCTTGGCCAACGCGTAGAAAAACATTTTCATCCTATTTATTACGCTAGCAAGACGCTCACTTCCGCACAAGTAAATTACACGACAACGGAAAAGGAACTCTTAGCCGTCATTTTCGCTTTCGATAAGTTTCGCTCGTATATAACGCTATCTAAAGTTATCGTTTTTACCGATCACTCCGCGCTTAAGTATTTATTAGCTAAAAATGATGCGAAGCCCCGCCTTCTTCGATGGATTCTCCTCTTACAAGAGTTCGATTTGGAGATCTGAGATAAGCGGGGAGCGGAAAATCTAGCGGCGGACCACCTCTCCCGTTTAGAAAATCCGGGTGCGGAAGCGCTCGTCGAATCTGAAATAAATGACAGATTCCCCGAGGAACGCCTTCTTGCCATTAATAAATCTTCGTCATCTTCGCCTTGGTTCGCAGATTTTGCAAATTTCTTAGTAGCGCGGGTCCTTCCAAAAGAGTTTTCCAGTCATCAAAAGAAGAAATTCTTTTCTGACTTGAAAAATTTCTTTTGGGAGGACCCATTTCTTTTTCGTATCTGCGCGGACCAAGCGGTTCGACAATGCGTTGCGGGTGTGGAGTGCTTACAAATTCTTAAGCACTGCCACGAGGGTCCAGCCGGTGGGCATTATCAAGCCAACCGGACCGCTCGGAAGGCGCTAGAGGCGGGCTACTTTTGGCCCACTCTCTTCAAAGACGCGCATAATTTTGTGCGTGCATGCGATAGCTGTCAGCGGTCGGGTAACATCTCTCGTCGCGACGAGATGCCCCAAAACATGTTTTTAGAGTGCGAAGTCTTCGATTTGTGGGGCATAGATTTTGTTGGCCCCCTACCTCCGTCTTTCAAAAATATGTATATTTTAGTGGCGGTCGACTACGTATCGAGGTGGGAGGAAGCGCAAGCTCTCCCCACCAACGATGCGCGAGTCGTCGTTACATTTCTTAAAAAATTATTTTCTCGCTTCGGCACGCCTCGCGCAATTGTTAGTGATAGGGGAACGCATTTCTGTAACGCTCTTATGGCTAAGACATTAGCTAAATACGGAGTCACGCACAAGCTTGCCACCCCCTACCACCCGCAAACAAGTGGCCAAGTCGAGGTAGTAAATCGAGAGATTAAGCGAATTTTAGAAAAAACCGTTTCGCTAAATAGGAAAGATTGGTCCGTTAAACTCGACGATGCGTTGTGGGCGTATCGGACGGCATACAAAACCGCTATTGGATGTACGTCGTTTCGGTTAGTCTACGGCAAAGCGTGCCATTTACCCGTAGAATTAGAACATCGCGCACTTTGGGCTTTAAAACTCTTAAACCTCGACTCCAACTTAGCCGCTCAGAATAGAAAACTGCAACTAAACGAGCTCGATGAATGGCGTGCGAACGCTTACGAGAGCAATAAATTCTATAAGGAGCGCTCTAAGTTATATCAAGATCGACATTTAAAGTCCCCAAAAATATTTTCTCCGGGCGATATTGTCCTTCTTTATAATTCACGCCTTAAGCTTTTTCCAGGTAAACTAAAATCTAGATGGTCCGGTCCCTTCTTAGTTGAAGAAGTCTTTCCATATGGGACCGTACTCGTCTCCCACCCGGAAAGAGGTTCGTTTAAAGTAAACGGTCATCGGCTTAAGTTATACATCGCGGGCGACCCAGTGATCGAGCATTACGAAACCATAACCCTCCTAGATTTATAAATCTGCCAAAATAAGTCAAGCTACACGACTATAAACAAAGCGCTCCTGGGAGGCACCCCTCGCTTATCTTTCTCGCCCTTTCCTCATTACCTTTGTTGCTTTTTCTAATAAACGCAGGGTTTCTGATCGGCCTCCCCCTCCGCGTTTCAGGGAAGCTTCTACCCCCTTCCCTTTCTTTTCTTTGTACATATTGTCTTTTCTTTCTGTTCCACATACTTACGATACAACATTGGGGACAATGTTGGACTTAAGTATGGGGGTATTTTCGTGCTTTACTTTCTGCACTTCAATTTTTCTGCATCTCAAAAAAAAAGAAAAATACAAAAAAATACATATAACAACAAAACAAAAACAAAAAAATTAAAAAACATCTTAAAATGAAACAAAAAAACTTTTAAATGAAAAACCAAAAAAAAATTTTTATGAAAAAAACAAAAATCCAAAAAATTTTTTACTTATTATTCTGTTTAGTTTCACTTTGTATATATTTTTTTGTTTTTTTCTCTCTCCCCCTTCCTCATTCTTGTACAAACCTTTTTTTTTTCTCTCTCCCTTATTTTTGTACATATTATGAAAATTCTCTTAAAAAAATACAAAAAAAGATAATAGTTCAAAAAAAAAAAAATTTTCAAAAAACAAAAAAAATTGAGAAAAACAAAACTACAAAAAAAAAGATAATAAATGAAAAACAAAAAAAAATGAAAAAAAAATGATAACAAAAACTATAAAAATCAAAAAAAAAATGTTTTGCAACAAATAAATCAAATATTCCATACTTAACTTTTCTGCTATCCAAAAATTCTGTTCTGAGTTTATTTATATGTGAATACTATTAATTCTCTGTTTGCAACCCGTTTGTTAATTATTGATTGAAACATTTAAATAGCCGGGGTTAAGTTTTAAAGAATTCATTATACTTTGTTAAAAATAGCGAACTCGTTTTAGGCACTACTTCTAATTTTTCATTAATAGGAGCACGTATATTATGTTAGGAAATAACGACTATAGAATTCAATTATACTTACTTTTAGCTTTCTGAAAAAAATTGGAACGTACGAATTATTAAGGTTGCTCTCAAAAATTTTTAGGATTACAATCTAGTTTTCCTTTCTCCCCTCACTTTTCATGACCTACTTGGCATGAAAAATTTTACCCTTAAAAGATCTTATGTCAATGGGAACAAGATTTCGTTCCGTAAACATAGGCACCCAATAATTTTAAAAAAG
Organism: Platanthera guangdongensis; assembly: GCA_039583875.1. Taxonomy (NCBI): domain Eukaryota; kingdom Viridiplantae; phylum Streptophyta; class Magnoliopsida; order Asparagales; family Orchidaceae; genus Platanthera; species Platanthera guangdongensis. The sequence continues at coordinate 66,606,729 of CM077166.1, read as the reverse complement.
ATTATATATGGAGTAAGAGAATAAAATTCATTACTCCTACATATATACATTGGGTTAATTTTATTATTATGAAGTTGAAAAACAAAAATCATATTAGGAAAATAAGATTTCGTTTTCCTAATAATCCAAAAAAAAAACATGGAGGTTCGAGAAAAAATTACCTCACCTCAAATATCAAAACCCTCTTCATAAACCACACTACCCCCTTAGCCAATTACACGATTCTAGAATTAATTCAAAAATCTTTTTGAGAGCATAATTAGTAAATTGTATTATTTCCGGTAGCACTCGTATAAGCTAGAGTTCTTATAATTCCAAACTATTTTCGTTAATCTAACCATTACAAATGTTGCCTTCTATTTGATTACATCAAGAAGTCTTTTGGCCAAAACTTTTGCGCTATTTAAATCATCTACATAATTTTAGGACTTAACTCTTACACCCCGTATATTTATTTCGATCTCTCTTATAATTGATTAAGCGATAGCCAAAACTTAGAGTTTTTTTTTTATTCCTTATAGATTCACCTCAAACGTTTGCTCTGGAATAGCAAAAGCCTAAGTATGGGGGTATTTGATGAACTGTAAATATGCGTATTTTTATGCACATTGATTTAGTCATTTTCATTTATTTTCGTCGTTTTTACTTATTTTTGTTCAAAAAAATGTTCCTATTCTTGTAAATTTTTCCTAACTTGTTTTATTTTATTTTGCAGAAAAATTCCAAAATCTGCCAAAATTTGGGAAGTACACGCCCGTGACACATGGGTCACGCCCGTGACCGAGCCGTGACTGTGCATTTCCCGTGAAATTACAAAATTTCTGAAGTTAAAGCTTGACACGCCTGGCGACACGCCCGTGTCACCCGACACGGGGCGTGACCCAAGCCCGTGTCCTCTCCTCTCGACGAATTCCGCTCGATGATCGTCGAGTGTCGACACCAACAGTCACGCCCAGTGTCACGCCCGTGACCAAGGGCGTGACCCAATTTCAGCTCAACGATTTCCTCTCGACGAATTCCGCTCGACATTCGTCGAGTGTCGACCCCAACTGTCACGCCCATAGTCACGCCCGTGACATGGGGCGTGACCTTTCCAGCTGGCCCGACAAGATGCTGCCAAGGACATTTGACGCAACCCGCGCCCGGTTCTACCTCCCCAACACGCCCATAGTCACGCCCGTGACCTAGGGCGTGACTGCTGCGAACTCAGCCCGAAGTCAACTTTGCTGTCCAATCGCCAGCCGCCTTCATGAATAGTACTGTCACGCCCCCCCTACACGCCCGTGACCGAGGGCGTGTACTTAGAAATTTTTTCCTATAAATAGCCCAGTTCTGTAAGGTCCAAGGGTTCAGATTTTTGGGCCAAGTTAGTGTCTTTTTGTGGGCTTAATCCGTGGATACTAGTGCTATGTAAGGAGATTTCTCCCTTCTTATTTCATGTTTTGTTTTGCTTTATCTTTTAGCTTTGTAATAGCTTGAAAATTTTAATAAAAATGTTAGATTTTCTCTCTTTATTTAGCATGAAAAATTCATTTGGATGGCTCACCTTTTTCCCTCTTTATCCTTGGTTTCATCCTTGTTCTTCATTTAGTTCTTCATTTATGAAAGGTGTGTGTGTGTGTATGAGTGTAATGTATTTACTTTCCATGTCCTTTTTCCCTTAACTTGTCTTCATGCTTAGGATTTTGATTTCATCCTTATGATTTTATAAAAGAGATTTTAAAAAGTGATTTTGTTCTTTTTTACTTAGTTTTCTTTTAGGATTGTAAAACCTCTTTTGTTCTTTTCATCTTCTTTTTCACTTTTTTTTATCACTTTCATAACATCATAAGAATGAAAATGTTGGTATTTTAATTTTCCAAAAACTTTGGTTTTTAATTTGTTTTGAAAAACTTATGTCTTCTAAAAATTCTAATTTTCTCTTTTTATTTGTTTTTGGCAAAACCTAAGCATGAAAAAGTTAAAGTTTTAATTTTTAGGTAACTTTGATTTTTCTTTGTTATTTGTGTGTGTGAGTGTATGAGCCTAAATTTCCTTTTGTTCTTCTTAATCTTCATGAAGTGTGTGTGAGTGTAGGTGTATTAACTTTTATGCTTTGATTTAAATTGTGTAGAGTGTGTGAGTGTAGGTGTATAATTTTCATGCTTTGTTTTAATGCTTTCTTTTAATGCTTTGTTTAATTTTGTAGAGTGTGTGAGTGTAGGTGTTAGCTTTATTGCTTTCTTGAAATTTTCATATGGAGTGTGTGTGTTTGTGTGCATTTATTTCCGCCTACTCGTTAAGAGTTAAATGGCGCATCGTTTTCATTTTCAGTCCTACTCGTTCGAGTAGGACTTGTAATTTTTCTTTCTTTATTTTTTTCCGCCTACTCACTTGAGTTAAATGGCCGGACTTTTTAGCCCTGTAATCGCATTTATTTTCTCCTACTCATTTGAGTAGGACTCGCTTTCATTTCAGTCCTACTCGTTTGAGTAGGACTTGCAATTTTCAGCCTTTATTTACCGCCCTCACTCGTTTGAGTGGGACTCGCAAATTTGAATTATGCAAATTTTCTTTCATGTGTAACTTAGTTCTTTTTTTTTATTTATAATTTGGAGTGTGCGTGAGTTCTCGGTTAGTTAACTTTTTAGCTTTCTAAATGTTGTTATTTTTCTTTTGTCCCTTTCTTATAAACGTTTAGCATTTAATTTCGAACTCGCGCCTCACTAAATTATAAGCCGTCCCCATACCGATGTGTGGCTAATCGCTATTAGCCTCGGCATCGAAGAGCATTGGGACATTTGAAATGATTTATAATAATTAAAGTTCTTTATTTTCATTTTAATTTAAGCACTTAGGGTTTACCCCGGGTTTACGACGCGTAGGACCACATAATCGATGTGTGGGCCCTATTTCCGTAGTCCATATGCTAGCTAGCCGAGAGGCCGTGCATATGGACCGATCACCCCTGGGTAAATAGAGTTGCGTGCATACCCTCGAGAGAGGACTAGCGTAATTCTACCGGATTGGGTTCCCCACCCAATAGCGGGGTTCTTAGCGTAAAGCGGGCGTTAAGAGGAATCCTTCGTCGGACTAACGTTCGGTCGAATAGTCTTAACGTTCAGGTGAGCAATATTCCTAGAGATAAGTGCGCTCACATTTGTGGAACCTCCACGGCCAAGTTGCCTTATTATTAATTTGAAAACTAAGTCTTTTTATTATTAAAAATTGTTTTAGTCTTAATCCGATTCGATGTCCGAGCGTTAACCCTTCATCGAATATTTTCTAAATCGTTTTTTTGCTCCTTTGCTTTTTCGCCTTTTATTAAGTAAAAAAATCCACCTTATTTTCAGTAAAATAATAGTCCTCCCGGAGGAGTAAGAATAGTCAACGCGACCCCGAGAACAATACGACCTCGGTATTCCCCCGAATATCGAGTACTACTTGCGATAGGTGCACTTGCCTACCCGAGCAAGCCCGCGGCGATCGACTCACCGAACCAACCACAGTAAGAGTCTGTTCGCGGGCAGATCACTTGCTCCTCTGCTCAGCAAGCCTTGCCCTCAGCTCAGCTCAGCTCTCCTCGGTTTTCAACCTGCAAGTGCAACCGTTGCGATTACTGTCTGCTCGACCACTCCTGGTCTCCCTCCTCTTCCCCTCTTGATCAACCCTCTCTGTTGATCAAGGCTCGCCTCTTCTCTCAAGCCTCTCCCTTCCTCCGCAACCTTCTCCTTCCTCCTCACCTAGCCTGTGAGGCCCAATCACCCCCTCGGTGATAGTTGTCCCCCCGGTGCCGTTTTCGCGCATCAACAGTACTCGAGTAGCTGCTCTTCATTTCCAGATTTTCTCCAAGTATTTACTCGAGTAGTTCTCTTTTGTTCACTCGAGTAGTTACATATAGTACTCGAGTAGTTGCTTCTTCACTCGAGTATATCAGCTTCACATTTTTCTGAAATTTCGTTAAGACCAGATTGACAGATTTCTTAATGAACCTTGATGTGACTGGTCTACGTGTACCTCATTAAGATCTAATTATGACTGTTCTCGCAGATCCTATATAAGGTCTTGTCAAACCGACAAACCCTAAGAATCAGAGGTTTTTGGAGCTGATTATTTTCTCAGTTCTCTGAATCTCTCTCTCTCTTTCCAAGAAGCGAAAGCCGCCATCACCAATCATCATCGCTCTCATCCGGCTAGGGTTTTCGATTTCAGAGGATTCTGATCAATAAGGTTTTACAGATCGAGATTGCCACTCAATTCATCATCTTCTATCCGATCATGTGAAGCCAAGAAAGTCCAGATCTGCTTTGTCGAGATTTTCTTCACATCTCTGATAAAGCCGCAAAGTCTACAAGAGGAAGATCAAGGCTGATTGTTTGCAGATCTGAAAAGGATTCACTGTTTGTAATTTTTACATTCGTTCTATTTCATTCTTGTAGGAGAATTTTCTCCGAGTGTAGCAGCTTTTGTCTCCGAGATTATATGAAGTTTTACCTTCCGAGTGTAGATCCGTTTTGTGGATCGAGATTGTAGGAACTTTGTTCCGAGCTGAAAGTGCGCATGCCCAATGTATCATCCATGACCACGGGGGAAAAAGGGCGTATTTGTTGGAGGCTAGACAGAGTTGACTTCATGTTGAAAGCAGCGGTCCTGTCGTTGGTTGAGGTTAATGTGATATTGGGAATGGACTGGCTAGCAGATCAGCGTGCCAGTATTGACTGCCTATCCAAAGTGGTGACCCTGAGAAACAAAGGGCATGCAGAAGTCAAGTTTGAGGGCCTTAATGGAGTGGCCTATTCCCTAATTTCAGCCATGAAGTTGGTGCAGGCAATTTACTAGGAGGAGTAGCTCTTGTAGCATTATTAGAGGTTCGCCTTTCCATATTATCACTTGGGGAAGTGCCTGTAGTGGTAGAGTTCTAGGATGTGCTTCCTGATGAACTTCCTAGAGCACCTCCTCGATGGGAGATTGATTTCTCGATTGATTTAGTGCCAGAGGCTAGGCCAGTGTCACGTCCTCCGTTTAGGATGGCACCAAAAGAGTTGGCCGAACTCAAGGTACAGTTACAGGAACTGTTGGAACAGGGGTATATCAGACCCAGTTCTTCACCGTGGAGCGTGCCTATGTTGTTTGTGAAGACAAAAGACGGTAGTATGTGATTGTGCATAGACTACCGAGAGTTGAATAAATTGACTGTCAAGAATAAGTATCTGATTCCTCGGATAGATGACCTGTTCGACCAGTTGGTGGGGTCGGTGGTGTATTCAAAGTTGGAATTGAAGTCAGGATATTATCAGTTGCAAATTCGAGATGAGGACATACCCAAGATAGCATTTGGTACGAGGTATGGTCACTTTGAGTTCTCGGTGATGCCATTCGGGCTGAGGAATGCACCATCCTTATTCATGGATTTGATGAATCGAGTATTTCGGGAATACTTGGACTCTTTTGTAGTTGTCTTTATTGACGACATTCTGGTTTACTCCAAATCGGAGGTGGAGCATGAGACTCACTTGAGAGTAGTCTTGTAAGTGTTGAGAGAGAACCAGCTTTATGCAAAGTTCTCGAAGTGCGAGTTCTAGCTAGAGAAGGTCGCATTTTTGGGCCATGTGATTAGTGGGGATGGGGTGGCAGTAGATCCAACAAAAGTGGAAGCCATCAGAGATTGGCCGATTTTGAGAACCGTGGCGGAAGTCCGAAGTTTTCTTGTGCTAGCCGGGTACTATAGAAGTTTCATAGAAAACGTTTCGCGGAGAGTTCTACCCCTCACTTCACTAACTCGTAAGGATCATAAGTTTGTGTGGAATCACGAGTGAAATCAGGCGTTTGATACCCTGAAGGAAAGGCTGATGATATCTCCAATCCTTAGTCTACCGAAAGGGACCGAAGGATTTCAAATTTTCAGTGACGCATCGGGATGCGGTTTGGGTTGCGTATTAGTGCAACATGGCAGTGTGATAGCCTTTGGGTCTAGGCAGCTGAAGCCTCATAAGAGGAATTACCGTGTCCATGACTTGGAATTTGCGGCGGTAATCTTTGCGTTGAAATTGTGGTGGCAGTATGTTTATGGTGTGAAGGTGGAGATCTTCACGGATCACAAAAGCCTGAAGTATCTCCTAGATCAGAAGGACTTGAATATGCGGCAGCACAGCTAGGTTGAGTTCCTTGGAGACTGCGAGGTGTCTATTTAGTATACGCCAGGCAAAGCCAATGTGGTGGCAGATGCCTTGTGTATAAAATACTCTAGGCAAGGGAATTGGATCGAAGCTCATGATTAGCGATTAGTGCTGGACTGGGAGTCCCTCAGCATGGAGTGCGTAGCAAGGGGCGAGTCTAGCATGGCTCGGTTGAACTGGATTGAAATGCAGAATGATTTGTCTGATTGTATTCGGGAAGCAACCTGTTTGGATGATAAGTTTCAGCCATACATGATGGAAGCTCAAAAGTGCGAGAGTAGTACCTGGGAGTTAATTGATGGGATTCTGAGGAAGGATGGAAGGATCTGTGTACTGCAGTTCGGCAAGCTCTGTGAGGAGTTGATGTTTGAGGCTCACTTCACAAAGTACTCCATTCACCTGGGCAGTACAAATATGTACTTGGATATGAAGAAATCCTTTTGGTGTCCTGGACTGAAGCGGGACGTGGCTTTTTATGTGAATCGGTGCCAAACTTGTGCCTTGGTGAAGGCCGAGTGTCAGAAGCCGGGCAGGTTCCTAAAGCCTCTTCCTATTCCCGAGTGGAAATTTGATGATATCTCCATGGACTTTGTGCATGGGTTACCTAGATCACAGCAGGTTAACGACGCGATTTGGGTGATTGTGGATCGCTTAACCAAAGTGGCTCACTTCATCCCAAATCGGAAGGAGGACAGCGTGGAGAAGCTGGTAGAGTTGTATGTTCGCAACATTGTGCGATCACATGGGATTCCTAAGAGTATAGTTAGTGATCGCGATGGACGTTTCACGTCCAAGGACTGGAGGTTGGTTCAGAAGAGTTTGGACACGAAGCTCAAGTTCAGTACGGCTTTCCATCCTCAAACTGACGGGCAAATCGAAAGAACGAACCGTACTATCTAGGATATGCTGAGGATGTGTACTCTTGACTTCGGCAAGAAGTGGGAAGATCACCTCTTCATGTTAGAGTTCGCTTATAACAGTAGTTACGAAGCAAGTATAAAGATGGTGCCATATGAAGCCTTGTATGGGAGGTGGTGTCGAACACCGATGTCTTGGATAGATGTGGGAGACACCAAACTTTTGGGAAAAGAAGTGGTAGCTGATGCATGTGAGTTGGTGCGAACCATTCAAGAGCGCATGCAGGTAGCTCAAGATCGACAAGCAAAATATTTTAATGCTCGCCACAGGAAGCTGGAGTTCACGGTAGGCGACTGGGTCTATCTAAAGATCAAGCCATTCAAAGGGGTTTCACGGATTTGCCGACTCAATAAGTTGAGTCCCAGGTTTTTGGGACCTTTCAAGGTTATAAAATGGGTGGGAGAAGCAGCGTACTTGTTGGCATTGTCTATAGAGCTGAGTGGATTGAACAATGTCTTCCATATCTCCGTTTTAAGGAAAGCCTTAGTAGAGGCAAGTGCGGTAATCGAATCGACATCAGTGCCGATAGAAGAGGACTTGAGGACGAGAGTTCGTCCAGTTAGTATAGAGGATTCAGAAATTCGGCAGTTGCGGAACAAAGAGGTCAAACTCGTAAAAGTTCGATGGAACAACTACGGTCATGAGGAGCTATCTTGGGAGCGAGAATAGACCATGCTGGAGGAGTACCCAAAGTTATTCCACTCAGGTATTGTTTGAGTTTTGTGTATCTTTTTCTTTCTGTAATTTCGGGACGAAATTCTTTTAAGAGGGAGAGAGTTGTAATGCCCCAAAACTCAAAAGAGGGTCGGACAGCGTTTAGAGCCAAGTTTGGTGCTTGTTAAGGGTTACATGGCTTGGGACACAGGCATGTCCAGGGCCGTGTCATTCTCATGTTCGACGAATTTTCCGAGTGGTCGACGAAAATGCAGTCGACGATCGTCGAGACAGCAAACACGGCCTGAGACATGGGCATGTCCCAGGCCGTATCCTACTCGGGATGTTAGCCGGGCTGTGTCGGTGGAGGAACACGGCCTGGAGCCCAGGCGTGTTTGGGTTGACACGGGCGTGTCAATGTCGACACAGGCATGTCTGAGCCCGTGTCCAGGTCGGGACGTGATGGTTTCCTGTGTCGCTTGAGGGACACGCCCATAACACGGGCGTGTCATAGTCTGACAAGGGCGTGTCAAGCAGTATACGGGCATGTTTGAGCCTGTGTCCTGTTCTATGATCGACGATCGTTTTTAGATTGTGAGACACGGACTGTGACACGGGCATGTCACAAGCCGTGTTCGGCTCAGATTTTGGTTTTAAGTGCGAATCATGACCGTTCGTTTCCTTCTATTGGGATCTAATGGTACAGAGCTGTCCTTGCTGAGTTAAGTCCGGGAATAGGGTTTGAAACCCTCATTCCTAATCAAGCTTTCTCTTTCTAAAGCTTTAGAGAGAGGGGAGAGTAAGGAAGGAGGAGAAGGAGAGATCCGGCCACCGGAGGAGCTTTGGAGCCCCTAATCGAGAACCGAGTCCAGATCCGCGGAGGCAAGTCCGTTGCGGTGGTCTTCATCCAGCTAAGTTTTCCATGGCTAGGAAGAGGGGCTATAAGGTAATAAAATTTCTCCTATCGATTTTAGGATACGTGCATAGCATCTTTTTCTTTCAAGCTTTTGGGGACCAAATCTCTCAAATGAGAGGGATTTGGGTCGCCATGGTTCAAGAGGAACCTCCGGGTCGATTGAGTCTGTCCCCGGCTTGATTTTGCATTAGAGATCCGCTCGGTTAGTGGATTAGACATTGTGGGCGAAGCCGTAGTTGTGACCGTTAGTCCGACTTGGTGATGTTGCATAGCGAGCCTTAAGGATTTCTTAGAAATCCGTTACGGCAGGATGTCATTTGTGATGTATGTGTTTTCACCCTTTTATCGAGTGAGTATGTGTAGCCGGAACCAGACAAGGTTAGTTCCGCATTGGCGGTCGATGGTTTCCTTGTTGGACAAGGTTTTCTACGCATTGGCGGTAGATGGTTTCCTTGGTGCGTGGGGACGTTGCTGTACAAATGATAGATTAGGGTGGGAATGATTATGGATTGTGATGTGTTATGGTGCGGCTTTATCTCTGTGGTCGGTTGGCTATCCCGTGACGTGCAAGTCATGTGGGGAGAGTGTCCCGACGAGACTAGTCCCCTACTGTGAGACTGACGAGAATGCCAAGCATGGGACAAGCCCGGGCAATGAAGCCACGAGTGGGTGTGGTCCAACAAGGGTTCTTCGAATCGGTTTGTGTGTGAGACAAAATCCTGGCACGAGAAGTTAGAATTTGTAAGCAAGCTCGGGGCTAAGACCCACGAGCGGGTGGGGCCTTGGCAAAATTTCCATGTGGCGGCTTTTATGCCATTAGGGGAATTGTAGTACCCTTTTTTGTTCGAGGCTTAACGCCAATGGGGAAATTGAGAGTACCTAGATGTTTTGATGATGTGCTACTTGCATACGCGATAGGATTCCTTGGGTGAAGCCCGGGTTTTGCATACATGCTGCATAGTAGGCCCCCTTTTTGTTATATGCTCAACATACAAAACGTGTTTGTTGTTTGAGACATCTAAACCTATTTTTGGAGCTTTACATGTTTATTTATATGGCATACGAAGTGATAACATGCATGTTGAAGGGGTACCCCGGGGTTCGTTAGGGGCGGCTGGGAGGAGATGTGTTGGTTACATAGTTGAGGTCAGCCTTTGCAGACCCACATTACCCTCAAATGTTTACAGGGCAAGGATCACAAGCAGGAGCTAGCTCGCCGACCAAAAAGGCCTAAGCCTCATGAAGTGTTCCAAGTGTTATACTAGCTCTATTTTGTGGCATTGTATGTTTGATGCTCTAGGTTTCCGGCTTGCATGTCGAGGTAGTCGAGGAGTGCTGATGCACGTTGATGTTTGATTTTATCATGAGTTTTGGACTATCTATGGTTGTAAGGCCTTAAGGCCGTTTTGATACTCTTATGAATGTGGATAACTTCTGGTCATGTTTTCGATTTCCGCTGTTGTTTATTCTGAGTTTTGGGATTTGGTAGTTAATATCAACTTTTAACACTAAAGCTGAAGAGCAGACATCAAAATCTTGCTCGACTCTTTCAAGCCCGCAAATGTCATCTCACGACCAGTTCCCAACTTGACCTCCTTGTGATTGCAATCAATGTATGCCTGCTACTCTAAGAGCCAGTCCATACCAAAAATCACGTCGAACTCCACTAGCGGCAGTAACGACGCTTGCAAGTCGAACTCCTGATTCCCAATTCATATCTTCACGCCACAAACTCTATCCGCGCGCATTGAACTCCCATTTGGCAACAACACATCCAGTTTTTCCTTTGCCATCGAAGAAGGTACTCCGATGCGCGATATAAATCCTTCGGACAAAAAGGAGTGCGAAGCTCCCGTATCAAAAACTGCTCTCGCCGGATTATCACAAATCAAAACAAAGCCTATACAAACAGTAATATGCTAACATGCGCAAGGTAACAAGTATTTAAAGCTAACTTGCTATAAATTTAAACTGTACCTGTCACCACATTTGCTTACTTTACAGCCTCCTGCTGGCCAAGGTTATAGACTCTAGGTTGTGTCGGAGCATAGTGGGATGCGGTTGACTCTACCGCCTTGCCATTCTCCTCATAGGTTGCTCCCGGCTTCCTCTCAGACTTTGGACGTCCGCTTCAACAGTCTCGAGCAAAGTGTCCTGGCTTTCCACAGTTATAGCATGCGCCCGGGGTTCGGCTTGTAGTTGCCCCCGAAGCACCGGAAGAAGGTGCTGGACCTGAAGTCCTAGCCTTATTATGGAACTTACGATACCTAGACTTCGAGTTAGTAAGAACCTTGAACTCTGTCTTCTTAGCACCAAAGTCTCTCTTCGCTTGCACATTCCTCAGATCCTTCTCCAACAACCGGGCCGTATTGACCAGGGTCAAGAAGCTCTGCATCATAGTCCCCGAAAGCAATAGCCTTAGGTCATCCCTCAGACCCTCATAGAGTCAGTTTGTCTTACTCTCCTCATCGCCAAATGCAGAGCTACCGTACCGACCAAATTGTGTAAATTTGTGGAGATACTCGTCCACGCTACTCTCTCCTTACGTCAACTTCTAGAATTCATTCTCCATCGGGATCCTCTGAGCCGAGGGAAGGTACCTTGTCAAGAATAATCTCAAAACTTCTTCCATCGAGACGTCCGTGAGTTGTCTTCCCCCGGCTGATGTAGCTCTAAACCTTCCAACCACAGCCTTGAATCTCCATCCAACAAGAAAGTAGCTATGGTTGTCATATGCCACTCCTCCGTTTCTATAGCTGTTAAGACTCTCTTTACTCGGGAGAGCCAATCCTCAGCTTTGGATGGGGTTCCCGTCCCTGAGAACACCGGAGGATTGAAACCCATTACATGCTTGAGCTGCCTTTCAGTTGCTCTCTTAGGTACCAATGGCTCCACCACTACTTGCTCCACCCTTCTCGGTTCAGCCGCTTGAAGCGGTATCTGCTCCACTGCAGGGGCAGGTTGTTGCATTTGTCTTGCAGGCTGGGCATTTATCATAGCGAACACCGCTTCAGCCACCAATCTTATGGTTTCTGCCGAGGGAGGTATTGCAGGCACATCATTCGGTGCACTACTTGCCTCAGAAATCGGGCATTCTGACGTCCCTGCACCACTCTTGGTCACCTATAGTCGTACAAAACAACATTAAGTGACCAAACAACATTACAAAAAGCAATTACAGGAACACGCAGATTCCTCAAACATGTGTATTTTCATTCCTAAGTGGACATTCATGGGTTTTTTATATTATAACGATGATGCACACACATGTACTCACCACCCCTTAAAAGAATTCGTCAACGAATTCATTTAAGTTGACTGAAACCAGTAGTCTGATACTAAATTGTAACACCCCCTATCCATCACATAGCATATAGCAGTAGGTATGGTCGGGGCCCGACGCTATATACCACGGACAGACCGAAGGGTTACGCAATGAAACCATTCGTCCAATAACCAACTTCCTACACAGAGCACATTCTAGCGGAAACAAATTAAATTTTGCAAAATAAGAACCCAGCCACAGCACGAATGTCCACTAATAATAACTCAAAAGAAATGTGAAAGAGAGGGTTAGACCTGATATACTCTACAGGGGGGGTGAATAGAGTATCTTTAAATCTTTTTCAGTTTATAAAAAGTTCAGAGTAAAGCAATTAATAAATACTAAAATTTGTTGTAAGTATAAGAGCAACCTAAGATAAATCTAACTATCACAGGCACAACAAAACTAACTAACACAGGCACAACAAGAACAAAAAGGAAAGAGGGAAACCAGAAAACAAAAGAACTTTTATATTGGTTCCCCAACCTGGGTACATCCACTCTTCTACCACCCTAGAAGGAATCCACTTACAGGTTTTGATCAGGTGACTTCCACCAATGAGCGTTTGATCAGGTGCTCAAAAACCAACCCAAGTCTTTTGATCTGGTGACTTGCAACCAAGGAATTACGTTTTAAGGGAGTTAAAGAACCTTTTGTACAGTGATGGGGGAGAGAGAGTTATGGTGTCTTCTCTTTCTCAAATACAACTGAGAAGACTAGTGGATCTTTGATGTTATCAAAGCTCCCCCTGAGTTATTGAGTTGTTTAGGAAGATTGGAGCTTTGCTTCAAGGTGAGTAGGTCTTCTATCTTTAGCCTTGATCAGAAGAGATCCAGGAACTTCTTGACTGATAAATATTTGTTGTCCTTTAAGAATTCTGGAATGAAGAATGAAGAAGACTCTTAATTTGGATGGATGTTCTTCTTCTTCAGTGGTGTCAAGATGAAAACAAGATTGTTTTCAATACAAAGAAGTAATAGAATGATGTTGCTGTTAATCTTCTTTGTAGGCCTTGTATTATTTTTCTGGTCTTGGGTATCTTGTTGCTTGCCTCTATTGCTTGTCGTGTTCTTGCTATCTTTTTAGAAGAAGGAAGAAAATCACTTTTTATATTCTCAATGGAATTTCTGCTTTGAATTTTTGAATTCCTTCCTACATTGATTGTTGACGGCCTGGAGAATATAATACGGCTGGATAGAATATCTGCATTAATTCGATTTCCCCAACTGTCCCATTGAAAAGCGACAAGTAATAATTCTGATGAATGCCATAATCAATGCTGCTTCTAACGGTAATATTCAGAGAATATTAAGCACTGATTATTCAGGAATTACTGCAATAAAATAAGGACAGAGGGAAGAAAAAATTCAAGTCTGGATTTGCACAAAAATAATCGAAAAGAATAGATTTCGTCGACCTAAGTCCAAAGTTCGTCGGGCTGAGAAGTCATGTTCGTCAACCAGATAATTGTTGTTCGTCGACCTAAGATCCAAGATCGTCGACCAGAGAACTGCTAACTGCAAACTACCAATTCTATGCTCTAAGATCGTCGAGCTGATAATAAAGATTCATCGACTAGAGTACATAGAAATGATTCTGGACTTGGAATGTTTAAGTTGAGCATCCAGAAATCGTCGACATGAGAACCAAGTTCGTCGGGCTCAACTCAGAGAATTGTCTCTGAGTTCGTCGCGCTGAGCACGACTTTCATCGAGCAGAGTTCGACGAATGTCAAACTCACTTTCCTGAAACTGCTTGTTGGCTGGTCTATGTAATGTTGACTCTAAGGACACTGCCTAAACTCTAGCACACAGACATGACCTTGGCTATACAAGATGGGTCAATTATCCTAGATTTGTGAATCTTGCCAAATCCAACTTGGGATCCAACATTCTCCCCCTATTTGGGTGAGGTCACTAATAACAGACACAAAATATTTATAAAGCAAGAGAAAAATATATCTGGCAGAAAGCTTTAAAATATGCAGCAGATATATATATATAAAATGAGCTTTGTATCAGGAAATAAATAAGTAGTTTTAAGACATTCAGAAAGACTAAACATTTTAAAATCATTTCTTCTGTTTTGGCTCCTTTTTCTTATCCTCTTTAGCTCTATCACCAGGCTGGGTGAATTGGATTTCCCTATTTGGATTGGCTGCTTGAGTCTTTGTCATGGTCATATCAGCTGCTCCAATAATATTAAGGGATGTAGCCCTTGGCACCACAGCTTCTGGATGTAATTTCATGTAATCATCTACATGAAAGAATTTTTTAGCTTTTGCAAAACTTTTGAGTTCCTCATTTCTGTAATTAGACATTGTTGTATATTCAGAGGGATCCTTGCCTTCAGCTTTTTCCTTGTTGATCATAGATAGGCCAACCAATTCTTGGAACCTGGCCATCCTTACAGTAGAAGCTGTTTCTAGGTCGTCAAATGGAACAGGAGGGGATGCAGGTCTTTTTGGACTTTCAGCTTTCTGAGATTCTGGTGCCTGTTGTAGATGTTGTTGTTATTATTGATATTGTTGATGTTGGTGCTGCTTGCCTGAGGAGTAGTACCTGTGCTGGATGCTTCCAGAAGAAGAAGATCTACCCTGCTATCTCTGATAGGTTTGATATTGGGTAGTCCTCTGAGATGAAGATCCTAAAGCACCAGTAGCAGGTGGAGGAGGAGGAGGAGGAGGGTCTTTCCTTTATCTTTGTGGAGGAGGAGAATACTTCCTGCTTTTCTTCCTATCTTTCTGCTGATTCTTTGACAGCCACATCCATCTGACATGCCCTTGTATGGAGTGATGTTCTGATGAATATAATAAGGAGTATCATGTGTAGGGTTTGGTTTAGGAGCAGCAACTAGAGGGGCTTACCTTTTCTTAGTGATTTTTTTTTTCTTTGTAGAGGAACTATCATCTGAATCATCTTCCTCATCTTCATCATTAGAAGATCCATGAGGAGTATCATATAATGCATTAATTTCTTTTAAGACTTCTGCAGATATCAATAATTTTTCTGCCTAGGGAGGAGCTGGAGGAAGAGCTGGAGCTGGAGAACTATGTACATCAGTGCTTGCAGCAACTGATTTACTCTCTTCTTCAATATCTGCCATGATCAACTCATCTAGATCAGGCATGAGACTGTCATCCATAATATAAGTTAGAGGAGAAATGGCTTTAGGAGAAGCAATGTTCTTGGGAGTAAGAGGTTCTGCAGCTGCAAGACTAGCCTTAAGTTTCCTGGCAGCTGTGGGGCTGAGTGGTGCAGAGTATGGTACAATGGCCAAAGAATGATGATGAGAATAGCTGGGAAGAATATTACTGTACACAATATTGAATAAATTCAACATGGAAGTCAAATTAACTATGGGACTTAGAATATAATCCCCAACAGTTTCTATCTCAGCCAAAACAGGCTCATCCATATTAGTTTCTGAGTCTATTAAATCTATTATTTCAGAAGGATCTGCTACATCTTCTGAAGAGTCAGTCATGAAAGAATCAAATTCTGATGCTGCTATTGCTTCTGCTGCTTCTGCTGCTGTTGCTTTCACTAGAACTTCTTCATCATGAGGCATCTCCCCCTGACTGGCTGTAGAGGGTCCTGGAGCCAGTCCCCCAAAAGAAGGGACAGGGGATAGAGTAGCACATGTGGCATAGAGAGTTTGGATGGAAGCAGTGAGAGGAGCCAGAGCATTATTTAAAAGGTTTTGAAGAGTGGGAGAGATGAATGTAGGCAAATCCTTAGCAATATCAGAAAAATTAAAATAGAGGGATTCTGGAGCAATGGAGGAGTAGGGATTGTGATGACCACAATTTAAACAGATAGAAAATGCACTGGACATATCTGTGTGTGTGTAGTCAGGTGCAAAAGATGGAAGGTCAGTTTGGATTCGTAGAGGGAAGGAGATAGAGGGAGTAGCAGTTGTAGAAGGTGGAATTGTTATTGTGGGGATGGGTTCTTAATGTGGAGAGGATGGAGGAAGCACTAAATTGAATGTGTGGGAGGAGATAAAGTTGTCAGGATCTGTGGTAGTTAAATGAGGTCGAAGAGGAGATTGATGTGGGGATGGTTGTGGTGATTGGGAAGGAGAGTGTTGTATGGATTACTGAATGGGATGATTGGATTTCAGTGATATTTATTTTAGAAGAGGATGGAGGTGGAGAATGTGCAGGAGGTGGAACTAGAGTAGAGATGTGAAATGGTTGTTGTTGTTGTTGTTGAGGGTAAGAAGGAATGTTGGAAGAGGAGGGAGCTTCTTCTGGGGGTAGGGTGTAACGCCCCGAAAATTGTATTTGAGTTTATCACATAAAAAGGGATTTTTGGTGCCTGTATAAGGGTACACGGCATAGGACACGGGCGTGTCCAAGGCTGTGTCTGGCTGGTGATTTTTGGCCGTTTTCATCACGAGGACACGGCCAGGAACACTGCTAAATGACACGGGCGTGTCAATTGACACGGGCGTGTGCCTACCAGTGTCAGTACCCGTGTTCAGTTGGGTCATGTCTGTTGGCGTGGCGGTTATGGGTAACACGCCCCCAAACACGGGCGTGTCCAGGAGCCCGACATGGGCGTGTCAGGTGAGACACGGGCGTGTCTTTTCCCGTCTGTCTTTTCTTCGTTCGACGATCGTGCCTGGATCGAGGCACACGACCGGGGACATGGCTGTGTGCCAAGCCGTGTTCGTCCTAGGTCTGGGGAATGTTGTGCAGATCGGAGCCATTCGTTTTCTTTAAATAAGATCCAACGGCCCAGATGGTTTCCTGCTCTGTTAAGGCCGGGAATAGGGGAGTTAATTCTTCATTTCTCTCCAACCATTCTCTCTCTCAAGGAGTTGGAAAGAGGAGGAAGAAGGAAGGGATTCCGGCCGCCGGCGGAGCATCGGAGCACCGTTTTGAGATCTGAGAGTGGATCCGTGGAGGAAAGGTCATTGTGTAGACTTCCATCCGTATAGTTTTTCCATGTCGCCAAAGCGGACTACAAGGGTAACGATTATCTACTTGAGCAAGTGAAGCTCTTCCTTTCTGCATAGGTAATCCCGCTCCCGTGAGTGTGCGGTGAGTGCGTGGTGTTCCCTGGGGTTGATGTGAATAGTCCCCCTTGTGTTGCATATAGAGTCCAGAATCGAAGTACTTGCATAGGCATTGTGTGTGAAGCCTACCCGGACGTGTATTGTCTTGATCGGTGATGTTGCATTTGATATGTTTTGCCGGAGAAGACTCCGTGCTTTGGGTTTTTTGGGTTTCTATGCAGTAGATTGCAGCAGGGATCCTTGGAGGTTAGCTCCAAGGCGCACCTGGAAAACTGAGCGGAATCGTTGTTCTGCTAACTTGGCGGTCTGGGAAACGGCCTTGAACATAATTGGGTTATGTGATTGTTTGGAAAATGTTGGGATCCGAGAGAAGCTTGGACCGCGTGTAGGACTTAAATTGACTAGGTGGCATGAGCAACATGCAAGTGGAATAGGACCTGGACTATATGGTTCGGTGCGAGAGACCCGAAAAGGGGACTGGCCGTTGGCATAGTTAGGAGCCTTAGACGGTGGTCAAAAAGTCTAAATGCTCACATGGTTGGCATCTTTAGGATGGTGGTGAAGCCACGGAATTGACCGGATTCACCGTTAATGTGCCCTGAGTGCACGGGGTGTTTGGCCGTACGAGTATACACATATGGCGAAATATATAATTGCACTTTATTATTTAGCTGGGCTAATGTTATGCAGGGAAAGAGCACCGCCGTCCCGAGTTAGGGGCGGGGTCGTTATAATTTAGTCGGTTTTTGGCTGACCGTTGCTTTGTTTGCCACCGTGCGGTGGAATGTGCTTGCAGGTGCTGTGGAGCCGAGTACCAAATAGCGGGCTGGAGCCCATGTTGCTGTGCTGGCCCTAGAAGGCCAAAGCGAATAGTTGTACTTTACTTTTGTCATGTGTGGCCGGCCTGCGAGCCGATGTATGAAAAACACTATTTATTAAGTGAACTATTGTAAGGCCATAAGGCCAAGTACCCTTTCAGTGTATTTGGGTTTCATTCCAGTGGTTTTGGTTGTGGACATTCATGTTTATTGGATTTAAGTTTTGGGTTGTTTCAACTTTAAAAGCTTCCGCTAAAATTCTCTATATAGGACGAGTAGTCTTAATTGGATAGTTTGAATATTCTTATGTAACCTTTCCGACTGTCTGTGGTATATGGCGTCAGGTTCTAGCTGGATCTTCTGTTATATGCCATGCGACGGATGGGGGTGTTACAATTTGGTATCAGACTTCTGGTTACGGTCAGGCTTAAATGAATTCGTGGGCGAATTCTTTTAAGGGGTGGTGAGCACATGTTTGCATCATCGTTACAACACCAAAAACAACCCATGAATGTCCACTTAGGAATGAAAAAAATACACTTGTTTTGTGAAATTTGAGTGTTCCAATGATTGCTTTTAGCAATTTGTTTGTCGTCTAATCGTGTGTCTTTGCTACTATAGGCAGCTAGGAGCGGTGCTGGTCAGACAGAGCGTCCGCAATCAGCGGAAAGTAGTGCACCAAGGGACGTGCCTACAACACCTCCTTCAACGGAAACCATCAGGATGGTGGCTGAAGCCGTATTTGCAATGATAAATGCCCAACCTGCAGGGCAAATGCATCGCGCACCTCCTACGAATGAGCAAGAACCGGTTAGGTCGGCAGAGCCGAGAGTGGTGGAGCGCGCAGCAGTCGATCTGGTAGAGCCGAGGAGAGCTACGGAGAGGCAGCTTAAGCATGTAATGGGCTTTAATCATCCGAGGTTCGATGGGGTTGGAACGCCAGCTCAAGCTGAGGACTGGCACTCTTCTATGAAGAGGGTCTTGACATCCACATTAATTGAGGAGTGGCACAAGACCACCATAGCGACTTTTCTTTTGGTGGGTGAAGCGAGGCTATGGTGGGATGAGTTGGAGTTTCATCTCTTAGTGGGTAGGCAGCTTGCTGATGTGCCTATGGAGGAATTTTCAAGATTATTCCTAGCCAGATTTTTACCCTCTGCTCAGAAGCTTGAAATGGATAACCAATTTCTTGGGTTGACCCAGGGATCCAGAAGCGTTGACGAGTATCTGCATGAGTTCACACGATTGGGTCGTTATGCTGGTGCTACATTTATGGAAGAAGAGCGGAAGACCAACCGATTTTATGAGGGTCTACGCGGCGACCTACAACTATTACTTGTGGGGCCAAAGGCGCAAGGCTTCCTAGCCTTGGTCAATTCGGCCCGTTCATTGGAGAAGGTCGTCAAGAAAGTTCAAGAGAAGAAGGAACCAGGAGAAAAGAAGTCTGAGTTCAAGGTGCCAAATGCCAAGTCAAGTTTCCGCAGGTGGAACAAGAAACAGAGGACTTTGAACTCAGCCCCTCAATCTGGTGCGGCGGGGGCAACTACAAGTCGAGTCCCAGGAGCTTGCTACAACTGCGGGAAGACGGGGCATTTTGCTCGTGAGTGTTGGAGCGGATGTTCAAAGTCCGAGAGGAAGTCTGGAGCAACTTATGAGGAGAAAGGGAAGGCGGTGGAGTCAACCGCATCCCATCATGTTCCAGCCCAGCCTAGAGTCTACAACCTTGGTCTGCAAGAGGCCATAAAGCAAGCGGACGTGGTGACAGGTATGAGTTAAATTACAGTGGTTTAACTAGTTGTTACCTTCGTATTTGTTAGCTTACTTTTTTTGGTGATAGGTTTTGTGTTGATCTTTGAATTTCCGGCGAGAGCCCTGTTTGATACGGGAGCATCACATTCCTTCTTGTCCGAAAAATTCATATCGCGCATCGGGGTTCCGTCCTTGATGTCAAAGGACAAATTGGATGTGTTGTTGCCCAATGGGTGCTCAATGTGCGCGGATAGGATCTGCGTAGTGAAGATTCAGATTGGAGACCAGGAGTTTTATTTGCAAGCGTCGCTTTTGCCGTTGGCAGAGTACGATGTAATCTTCGGTATGGATTGGCTCTCGGAGCAGGGTGCATGCATTGATTGTAACCGTAAGGAAGTAAAGTTGGGTCTGAAAACTTATCGGGAGACTACTTTTGCGGGCATGAAGGGGTCAGGTTAGATTTTGATGTCAGCCCTTCAGGTGATTAAGGCAGTTCGGTCTGGGGCAGAGCTGTTTGTCACTCTAGTGCAGACTTCGACGCCTAAGACAAGTCTTGACAGTATTCCAGCCGTGTCTGAATATCCTGATGTGTTCCCAGATGATCTCCCTGGAGCCCCTCCTCAGCGAGAGATTGATTTTACCATTGAGCTGGTACCGGGTGCCGAACCGGTGTCACGCTCTCCGTATTGGATAGGGCCAAGAGAGATGGCAGAATTGAAAGTGCAACTGCAGGAGTTGTTGGAGCAAGGTTATGTGCGTCCAAGTTCGTCGCCTTGGTGCACACCAGTTCTTTTTGTTAAGAAGAAGGATGGGAGCTTGCGACTCTGCATTGACTATCGGGAATTGAACAAGCTTACGGAGAAGAACAAATATCTGATCCCGAGGATTGACGATATATTTGATCAGTTGGTTGGGTCAACGGTATATTCGAAGTTATATCTGAAGTCCGGTTACTACCATTTGAGGATAAGGGAGAGCGACATCCCAAAGACAACATTCAGTATACGGTTTGGGCATTATGAGTTCATGGTCATGCCGTTTGGTTTGACTAATGCGTCATCCGTGTTTATGGATCTGATGAACAGGACGTTCAGAGAGTACCTGGATCGTTTCGTGATAGTATTTATCGATGATATCCCGGTGTACTCGCAGTGCGAGGAGGATCACTACAAACATCTACACATGGTGTTGGAGACGTTGAGGAGAAATCAGTTGTATGTTAAGTTCACCAAGTGTGAATTTTGGTTATCCTCGATAGCATTCCTTGGTCATGTTATCAGTGGAGAAGGGATAACTGTGGATCCGGCGAAGATAGTGGCAATACGGGATTGGCCTACTTTGACTACGGTGGCGGAAGTCTGGAGCTTTCTGGGGCTTGCCGGCAACTATAGGCGCTTTGTAGAGAACTTTTCATGGATAGCACTTCCACTCACGACGTTGACAAGGAAGGATCAGAAGTTTGTGTGGTCTCTGGAGTGCGAACAAGCTTTTGAAGAATTGAAGAGACGGTTAACCACGATGACTATTTTATGTTCGCCAGTTGGAACCGAAGGGTTCGAGATCTATAGTGATACTTTAGGTAGTGGTTTGGGCTCTGTCCTGCTACAGCATGGGAGAGTGATAGCCTATGGTTCACGACAACTGAAGGTTCACGAGAGAAATTATCTTGTGCACGACTTAGAGTTAGTGGTCGTGATATTTGCTCTAAAGCTTTGGAGGCACTACCTGTACGGTGTGAAGGTCGATATTTACACCGATCAAAAGAGCTTAAAGTACCTGTTGGACCAAAAGGATCTAAACATGAGACAGCGGAGGTGGATGGAGTTCTTAGGGGACTACACCTTCAAGATACATTATGTGCCTGGGAAGGGTAATGCAGTGGCCGATGCATTGAGTCGCAGGACTCCGGCGCAGGCCAGCTGGTTATCGGTACATGATGAGAGATTGGTCCATGAGTTGGAGGCTTTGGAGATATCTTGCGTCGACAAACAGTTCAGTGCTGAGGCGAAACTATTTTGGATAGAGGTGCAGTGTGACCTAGCTGATAGAGTTCATCGGGCTTTGGTTCAGGATAACAGCATGAAGCAGATCTTGGATGAATCATCGGATGGGTCAAATTCCCAGTTTGCTATTGAGAATGGGTTGCTAAGGAAGGACGGTCGCCTATGCGTTCCTAGTGCGGATAATCTTCGGGAGGAGTTGATGTATGAGGCTCATCATACCAAGTACTCAATCCACCCGGGAAGCACGAAGATGTATAGAGACATGAAGAAATTATTCTGGTGGCCAGGATTTGGAAGACCCCCCTCCCCCTTACCAAGGAGGGCTACCGGATCTTATGCCCAGAACCGCCGTCTTACGGTGGCACTAACACACGGGTTAGTCGACACCGCAACACGCCGATCCTGCCGGCTAGTACGATCATAAACCTGTAGGCCAATATGAGAAGAAAGAAGTAAAACTGTATATGTAAAAATACCAGTCCACAAGCCACTGTATAATCATGAAAAAGAGATGAATAGTACATCATATAGTCCACAAATAAGTACAACTGAAAGAGTAAAAAGGGCTTATGCCCAGTACATCAAATCTCTCTCTCTCTCACAAAATAGTAAATGCGGAAGCTAAACTAGAACATCAAGACTCGTCCCACCTGAGGACGCACAGTAGTAGTGGTAGCCTGCTGAAGCGGTATCTGCTCCTCATGTCCTGCCTCCTCGACGTGCTGGTGCTCCATCTCCACGGGCTCCTAAAAATAGTTGGTCACCGACCATTAGTCAAAAAGACTAAGTCGTTTCCTCCGCACCTCGCCCCGCAGCTCCTAGGCACCGAGCGGGAGGACGAAGCGGAGGACAACAAGGGGTAGCAAAATGGAAGCAGGTGACAATATCTATCTAAAGTGGTACTAAGTAATGAAATTATACACTAGCAATGCTAAGTACAGTACAAGTAGTAAGTAAGTAAGTGCGGTGCAGTAAAGGAGAGTAAAGAAGCAGCAGTATAAACAATAAATAAACTAAGCTACCACTAAGCTATCATCCAAACGTACCCTAACTTATATAAGTGCCCATACAAATATATAAGTTAGGATTTCCGGAAAATTTAACTTATCATATAAAAGAGCCCATACTAATTTATATGATAAGGATCTATGAAGCGTATGACCTAATATGAATGAATGATATGATGCAATTTTATGCGCAGGCAAGTGCAACTCACACACAACGACTCTGTGATCACAGACCTTTAGTTCCCACTTTTTGAGAGCTAGCATCACTCTCGGGTACCACCGCTGTGGCTACGGCAGCAGCGGAGCGGGCGTCTCCGCTTCTAGACCGGTATGCACACTACCAAGCCTTAGACCCCTCTCATACGCCTCTGTACACGTCCAAGGTGCACTCTAGAGTCTCGCGTACGTACTTTGCTGACAAACCCGTCAGTCTTGTTGGGTCGGATGTGTGTTATCGGGGTCGTCCTCCAGACTGCAGTGTAAAACAACCCACTGGCCCCTCTAACTCCCACAACCGCCTGGTGCACCGTACTGCCATCGGTGTGACGATCGGCCAGTACCGCATGCCCCGCCACGATATTTATGCACATACAAGTAATTCATACCGAGCCTCCCGCTCGCAGGACCAAAACCCGTCCTGAATCCCTCAAACCCAAACCCGGGTGAGAACGCACATTAGTGCCTTTATGTCAATTCCCTCCAACCCTAAACGGGTGAGCATATATCATGAAACTCTCCAACCCCAAACACGGGCGAGAAGGTACAACCATGTCCTAACCTATTAAGCTACTCTTGTCTACAGTTTATTATACTTAGAGATTTAAGGTTAATCCCAGGACTGCCCCGGTATTCCCTGTGAAGGGCTCTCAAGGGGCACTAGGAACTGTGTTGGGATTACGCCCAGCGTTCCCTTTCGCAAGGATACTTATTTTAGTTGATGACTACCCATGTATCTCCCCAGCTCTCCTTATTGCTTAAGTATAACCCTAGTGACTTAAGGTATTACCGGGAACCGACGGTCTTCCGCCGATCCCCACTCCAGTTGATGACCAAGACTTGCACTTTTGATCCCTCACTAAGACAAATCTACCCACCAGGGTTACTCATGTTGAACTCTCTCTTATTTCTGCCGATAATCAATCCCCTGGTAATTCCCCTAAGGTAAGACCTATTTGTGTTATATGCAGACCATGACCTATGTTTACCCTAGAAATGTGATCTTCCAAAACTTAAGGTATCTTGCCTCTAATTAATTATCCTAAGGTATTATGGACTAAGGGAACTACCCTAAGGATTCTCATAATTTTTCCTGGCCAAATGGTCATTTAATTAATTCTTTTAATTTAAATGCTCGGCCGCTTTACACATGAAGTGATTTAATTAAGCATCCTCTGACTTAGGAAATTTTTCCTGAGATGTATATTAACCAAATATCACTGCCTTCAGAATTTCATAATTTTCCTTAAATTATTTATTGTCATTTTCTATTTAATAACAATCCCGTATAAATTCCATTTTACACATGAAGTATAAGCATTATATTCTCAAAAATTCCAGAAAACTTACAGAGCCTTTAAGACACTAAATTATGGCTATTGGCAGAGAATCATCAAAATTGAATGTAAGATGGCCTATGGGGTTCCATTATAAGTTATTTACCAAAATGTCATTGTACTAATTTAACACAAGTAATGCATCCAATAAATTCTGAGAAATTCATGAAAAACTCATAACAACATTTTATGACAGTAGAATAAATCCCAAATTTTCAGAGGTATAAATATATCATTTCAAGAATTATCATGATAAGGGTAAAATGGGAAATTTAGGGTATCTACTCCAAGGTTCTTCAAAACATAGAAATCATAATTTTCCTAAGTCAAATGTGATGTAATCTATGCCTTGGCAAAGTTGTTTGGATTTGTACTTGAATAAATCCCATTTTCCAATTTTTAATTCCAAAATAGCTATTTAAAATAAATTCCAATAAATGGAATTTTGATTCCAAAAATTCCCTTATTAATTTGAGGAGTGAAATTTACCCTAATGAACCACTGTAAATAATTTCATGACTCATGCATGTAACTATTAGGCTAAATTCACCAAATTGCATTTTTACTATTTGCACACCAAGCCTTAACATAGGCTAGCACATGCAAGTGGATTCTCCCACATGCAGTGATCCCAAGGTGCTGAAAATTTTATCATGCACCAAGGGTGACCTCACTGACCCACCACCAAAATTTGGGGCCATGGGGAGGAGTAGAACTCCATATATGCCATTAATTTAAATTTTGATATTTTACAAAAAACTATAGGAAAATATTTTCTAAAAATTCCTAAATTTTGGCAGGAGGTAGGTAAGCCCTAATCATGCATGAGCCCAAAATTTGGGATCATGGTGACTAATATTGAGACCAGGGCATCCATTATAATTTTTGTCCTAGTCTAGGACCAATCCTAAGAGAAATGTCCTACAGGGCTGTATACTACTCCAAAATGTATGTTTAGGGTGGCATTTTAAAGGTAAGACCCTAGGCTACATTTTTCATTGAGGGTCTAAGGTCTGAAAATGCCTCTAGGAGGCCTAAATTTAACATGCAAGAGGGCTGAATATATGTGACAGAAATGTTACTATTCATTTATTAAACTGATTTATATTAAAATCGGCGCACGAATCTTAAAGCAATAATTGACGGGATCGGGTCATCGTCTACCTCCAGCCAACGGCTGAGATCGAGCCGACCTGGAACGATTTTGCCGGCGGTTTCCGGCCAGCTGAGACGTCGCCACCTCCGGCCAATGGTGCCATCACCTTCACGGTGGTGGTGGCTATCGTTTCCCGGCGATGGGGCGGCGGAAGACGGCGGCGACGGCGATCCCGAGCGGTTTCAGAAACTTAGGATTTTCTAGATTTTCTCACATGGCATCGGGCTCAATTGAGCCCGATCTCTCGCCTATTTGATCTAAGAAGCTAGTGCGGGTAGAGGTGAAGTGAAACGCACCATAATCGGGGCTTGGCTGCGGGTCAGGCGGCGGTTTGCCGTGGTGGTGGTGCGCCGGCGAGCTCCTCCCCGAAAGTTGCATTCTCCACCGTTATCCATGTGTAAGTAGTCGAATTCCACTCCTCTCGGCCTTCTGAAGCTGATGGTGAGCTCTGTTTGGACTGAGGTGGGCTATAAGTGGAGATATCTCCAATGCTAGCTCGGTTTTGGGCTTTGGAGATTTCACCCAGCTGCCATGTGGCTCTCAGCTCTGGAATTCTGCTGGAAATGAAGAGGGGAGGTCAGCCACTTGGTTTTGGGCAGCCTAAGTCAGCTGATGGGGTGGCCATGTGGCCACCATTTCCTTCATTCCTCTTTCTCTCTCCTCTTCTCCTAAAATTTCCAAATTTACCCCCTTGCATGCATTCTCTCTCCTGATTTAGAGGGGTAGGGTTGGTCTTGTTCACTTGGGCTGACTATGGGCCAATTTTGGTGGGCTTGGTCCAAGGGGAAATGACTTGGCCTTCATTTCATTCCTTAGGTCAAATTGTTGACCAATTTGACTTTTGGGGTTGACTGGTCAACTATGGTGGGTGGACTGGCCCCACCTGGTGGAAGTGGGTCTAGTGGCACAATCCAACTTGGTTTGGGTCAAGGGGGTGCCCCACTTAGATTAATTAGGCCTATGGGTGTGGGTTTGACCAAATTAAGCTCAAGGTTGACCTTGGTCAACTGGGGTCAAAATGTTGACCCAGTGACATACCCTAGGGGCCACTTAGATTGTTTTTAGGGTTAGGGCAATGTGGTGGGGTCATGGTGTGGCTAGGGTCCCCACTTAGGCTAGTTTGACCTAGTTTGACTATGGTCTTATAGTGGGCCCCACATGGCTACCACCCACTACCTGGGGTCAAACTAGCTGGTCTCCTCAAATCTCACCCCATGCCTAACCCAATCTAAGTTGAGGGGTCTAGAAGTGACATGAGAAATTACAGGATTGAAGAAAGATGTAGCACTTTTTGTGGCCAAGTGTCGTACTTGTGCATTGGTGAAGGCGGAAGCAAGAGGCCCGGAGGTTTCTTGAAGCCCCTACCTATCCCAGAATGGAAATTCGATGACATAACTATGGATTTTGTGCATGGTTTGCCGAAATCGCAGAAGGGAAACGACGCCATTTGGGTGGTCGTAGATAGGTTGACAAAGGTGTCGCACTTTATCCCGGTCAGGAAGGAAGATTCGGTGGAAAAGTTAGCCAAACTCTATGTGGAGAATATTGTACGATTGCATGGTGTGCCCCGCAGTATTGTTAGTGATCGAGATGGATGCTTCACATTGAATGACTGGAGGTTAGTGCATAGTCTGTTGGGTACTAAGCTAAAGTTCAGTACAGCCTTTCATCCGCAGATGGATGGCCAAACCGAGAGGGTCAATCGTACGTTGGAGGACATGCTTCGCATGTGCGTCCTAGATTTTGGAAAGCAGTGGGAAGATCACCTGTACATGGTGGAGTTTGCGTACAACAACAGCTTTCAGGCGAGTATTGGAATGGCGCCTTTCGAGGCCCTGTACGGGAGGAAGTGTCATACACCGTTGTCTTGGTTAGAGGCAGGCGAATCGAAGTTATATAGACGTCAAGCGGTGGAAGACGCCACTTCAATGGTGCGTACAATTCAGGAAAGGTTGAAGGTCGCTCAGGACAGGTAATCAAAGTACTATAACGCCAAACATAGGAATGTGGAGTTCAATGTTGGCGACTGGGTGTACTTAAAAATTAAGCAGTTCAAGGGTGTCTCGCGGGTTCGACGCTTGAAGAAGTTGAGTCTGAGATACCTTGGACCATTTGAAATCCTGGAGCATATTGGCGAGGCAGCGTATAGATTGAAGGTGTCGGTGGAGTTGAGTGGGCTACATGATGTGTTCCACATGTCAGTGTTGCGTAAGGCAATGCAAGAGCCTTCGCAGATCATTGCGGACAATCAAGTACCGGTTGATTATGAGTTGACAACAAGGGTCAAGCCAGTACGTATTGAAGATGTTGTAGTCAAGCGACTCCGCAACAAGGAAGTCTGAATGGTTGAAGTCCGTTGGGATAATTGCGGACGTGAGGAGCTTTCATGGGAGCGAGAGCAAGCTATATTGGAGGAATATACCGAGTTATTCCACTAAAGTAACCTTTAGATTTGTGTACCTTTACTTAATTTTGGGACGAAATTCCTTAAGTGGGGGAGATTTGTAATGCCCCGAAAATTGTATTTGAGTCTGTCGCGTAAAACGGGATTTTTGGTGCCTGTATAGGGGTACACGGCCTAGGACACGGGCGTGTCCAAGGCCGTGTCTGGCTGGTGATTTTTGGCCATTTTCATCCCAAGAAGGACACGTCCAGGAACACGGCTAAATGACACGGGCGTGTGCCTACCCGTGTCAGTACCCGTATTCAGTTGGGTCGTGTCTGTTAGCGTGGCGGTTATGGGTAACACGCCCCCAGACACGGGCGTGTCGAGGAACCCGACACGGGCGTGTCAGGTGAGACACGGGCTTGTCTTTGCCCGTGTGTCTTTTCGTCGTTCGACGATCGTGCCTGGATCGAGGCACACGGCCGGGGACACGGCCATGTGCCAAGCCGTGTTCGGCCCAGGTCTGGGGAATTTTGTACAGATCTGTGCCGTTCATTTTCTTTAAATAAGATCCAATGGCCCAGATGGTTTCCTGTACTATTAAGGCCGGGAATAGGGGAGTTAATCCTTCATTTCTATGCAACCATTCTCTCTCTCAAGGAGTTGGAAAGAGGAGGAAGAAGGAAGGGATTCCGGCCGCCGGCGTAGCATCGGAGCACCGTTTTGAGATCTGAGAGCGGATCCGTGGAGGAAAGGTCATTGCGAAGACTTCCATCCGTGTAGTTTTTCCATGGCGCCAAAGCGGACTACAAGGGTAACGATTCTCTACTTGAGCATGTGAAGCTCTTCCTTTCTGCATAGGGAATCCCGCTCCTGCGAGTGTGCGGTGAGTGTGTGGTGTTCCTTGGGGTTGATGTGAATAGTCCCCCTTGTGTTGCATATAGAGTCCGGAATCAAAGTACGAGCATAGGCATTGTGTGTGAAGCCTACCCGAACGTGTATTGTCTGGATTAGTGATGTTGCATTTGATATGTTTTGCCGGAGAAGACTTCGTGTTTTGGGTTTTTCGGGTTTCTACGCGGTAGATTGCAGCAGGGATCCTTGGAGGTTAGCTCCAAGGCGCACCCGAAAAACTGAGCGGAATCGTTGTTCTGCTAACTTGGCGGTCTGGGAACCGGCCTTGAACATAACTGGGTTATGTGATTGTTTAGAAAATGTTGGGATCCGAGAGAAGCTTGGCCCGCGCGTAGGACTTAAATTGACTAGGCGGCGTGAGCAACGTGCAAGTGGAATCGGACCTGGACTATGTGGTTCGGTGCGAGAGACCTGAAAAGGGGACTGGCCGTTGGCATAGTTAGGAGCCTTATACGGTGGTCAGAAAGGCTAAATGCTCACATGGTTTCCATCTTTGGGATGGTGGTGAAGCCACAGAATTGACCAGATTCACTGCTAATGTGCCCTGTGTGCACGGGGTGTTTGGCCATGCGAGCCTACACCTGTGGCGAAATATATAATTGCACTTTATTGTTTAGCTGGGCTAATGTTATGCAGGGAAAGATCAACGTCGTCCCGAGTAAGGGGCGGGGTCGTTATAATTTTGTCGGCTTTTGGCTGACCGTTGCTTTGTTTGCCACCGTGCGGTGGAATGTGCTTGCAGGTGTTGCGGAGCCGAGTACCAAATAGTGGGCTGGAGCCCATGTTGCTGTGCTGACCCTAGAAGGCCAAAGCGAATAGTTGTACTTTACTTTTGTCATGTGTGGTCGGCCTGCGAGCCGATGTATGGAAAACACTATTTATTAAGTGAACTATTGTAAGGCCATAAGGCCAAGTACCCTTTCAGTATATTTGGGTTTCATTCCAGTGGTTTTGGTTGAGGACATTCATATTTATTGGATTTAAGTTTTGGGTTCTTTCAACTTTAAAAGCTTCCTCTAGAATGCTCTGTGTAGGACGAGTAGTTTTAATTAGATAGTTTGAGTATTCTTATGTAACCTTTCCGACTGTCTGTGGTATATGGTGTCGGGTTCCAGCTGGACCTTCTGTTATATGTCATGCGATGGATGGGGGTGTTACATAGGGGAGCTGCTATGACTGCCCTTGTGCTTTCAGAAGGCCTGGAGGATGAAGAAGCCTTGGTTGGCGTGGTGATCCTCCTTTCCCATCTACCAAAGAGGGCAGAGGTGAGCCTCTTGGAGGCATTGATGAACACTGTTGTTGACACCAAGTGTTCAGAAGCCTTTTCCTGTAGAAAAATCCCTAGTACTCGGCCAAAGCAAACTTCTTTCTTGTTGTTTTTCCTCTTAATCAAATCAAACAGTAATTGTCCCCAATTAATTCCTTTCTTATCCACCAAAGCAGTCATCACAAAGAATTGCTGCCTGGTTATATAATCATGTGTTGTATGTTTTCCTAACAACACTTTTCTGACCACATCAGCCAAGAACTTGTATTCAGCCGACAAGTTCTTCTTGAGCAGTTTGTTAGGGTCATCTCCACAATGACGCATTTTATTCAACATATAATCATACGCTTTAATATCCTGTTCGATTTCTTCTTCGCCATTTAGTAGATCAAAAATGTCGTTTAATACATTTGGAGAAAGTGAGACTGAGTTACCCGAAATTGTGCCTGTCATGGAATCTTCTGTTGTTATAGAGGTAGAAACCCATTATTTAATCTCAATCATTGCAATCTTTATCCTGACCGTCATGAATTGTTTCAGTTGTTGTTCTTCAAATAACTTCAAGATCTCCACGAAAATTGAATCAGAAAACTCGAATGAATCGAAATCTATGCCAAATCCCATGTCAAATTTCATTGTAGAGTGAGCAGTCGCCGGAATCGCCATGGTGCACCTGCAAGAGCAAAACAGAGATCCAGTGCGATGGAACTGAAAGCGCGGGACGGAGGTTGAAGAAACCTAGATATAAGGTTTTTAGAATATGAACCGCCAAGCTCCGTCTGACGAAAAATAAAAAGATCTATCTAAGGTCGACGAATTATTTTATTAGAAAATGATCTCGTTGATCTCAGTTTGAAGAAGACGAATAAACCGTCGATCCTCGTTCGAGAAAAAATTCACTGAAGCAGGGATCGTCGATCTCCGTTTGACAAAAACTGTTTCACTAAGAAGTGATTGTCAAACTCCGTTCGACGAACTCTTCACGATGGGTTCAAAGATTGTCGATCTTCGTTAGACGAACTGTCAACAAATCGTTGACCACAAACAGAAATTAAATTAAAGCTTCTCCATTTATCATTCCAAGCTGATTTATAAAGAACAAGTGATTTCTTTCATCTAGGGGTTTGGTGAAAATATCTGCTCTTTGTAAATCAGTGTAGATATAGACAAGTTAATTTTATTTTTGTCTACACATTCTCTAATGAAATGATGCCTAATGTCTATATGCTTGGTCTTACTGTGATGGACTGGATTTTGTGCTATGGATATAGCACTTGTGTTGTCACATAAGTGAGTTGAATTATTTAAGTTGAACCCATAGTTCAGGAGTTGATTTTGAATCCACAGCATCTGGGAACAGCAACGGCCAGCTGCAATATATTCTGCTTCAGCAGTTGATGTAG
Organism: Platanthera guangdongensis; assembly: GCA_039583875.1. Lineage (NCBI taxonomy): Eukaryota > Viridiplantae > Streptophyta > Magnoliopsida > Asparagales > Orchidaceae > Platanthera > Platanthera guangdongensis. The sequence continues at coordinate 66,575,479 of CM077166.1, read as the reverse complement.
ACACGGATGACTGTTTCTTGCAAAACCAGGACACTAATCTCATACTAAAGAACTGGCATGTCCCTGAGGTACTTTTTTTGTCTACCCTGCATCCAACAAAGTCAGCATCTGAGTATCCAGTTAACTCAAATTCTGACTCAGTAAGATACCAGAGTCCTAGACTAGGACAACTCTTTATATATCTCAAAATTCTTTTTAGGAAAACTAAGTGAGATTCTTTGGGGTTCACTTGGAACCTAGTACAAAGATATGTACCAAACATTATGTCAGGTCTGCTTGCTGTAAGGTATAGTAGGGACATAATAATACCCCTCTATAATTTCTGATCAACAGGTTTCCCATGTTCATCAGAATCTATTATAGCATTAGTGGCCATGGGTGTTTTCTTTGCTGAGGCATCAGCCATCCCAAACTTCTTAATAAGCTCTTTAACATACTTAGCCTGGGATATGAAGATGCCATCAGGTAGCTGCTTCACTTGGAGACCAAGTAAGTAAGAGAGCTCACCCATGCTACTCATTTCAAACTTTGAATGCATGAGGTTAGAAAACCTTTTGCATAGTTTGGAATCTGTAGATCCAAATATAATGTCATCTATATAAATTTGTACTAACAATATTTGATCCTTATGGTTCCTAGTGAATAATGTTCTATCTACAATGCCTCTAGTAAATTTATGCTCTATCAGGAAGCTAGCTAAGGTTTCACACCAAGCTCTTGGAGCTTGCTTTAAACCATAAAGAGCTTTATGCAATCTAAAGACATATGAAGGATAAGTTGGAGAGATAAAACCTGGAGGTTGTTCAACATAAACCTCTTCTTTGAGTACTCCATTGAGAAAGACACTCTTGACATCCATCTGACAGACTTTAAACTTCTTGTTGGCATCATAAGTAAGGAAGATCCTGATTGCTTCTAACCTTGCAACTGATGTAAAAGTTTGGTCATAGTCTATTCCTTCTTCTTGCCTATAACTTTAAGCAACAAGCCTAGCCTTGTTTCTCATAATTACACATTTTGGGAATCTAGCTTGTTTCTATATACCCATTTAGTTCCAATGATTGGGTAGAATTTGGGTCTTGCAACTAAATCCCAAACTCTGCATCTCTCAAATTGATTGAGTTCCTCTTGCATTGCAATGATCCAGTGGGGATCTTGCTCAACATCATTTATGGATTGAGGCTCAACTTGAGAGAGGAAACAAGCATGCATCACATCTTGGTTGAGTTGATGCCTTGTCTGTACACCCACTGATATGTCCCCAATCACTTGTGATCTAGGGTGATACTTTAGTGTGACATGATCAGTGGGTGGAGTTGGTTCAACAACAGCATGTGGAGTTAATTCCTCTTTGTGGAATAATGTCCGCTGTTGAATGAAGTTCAACCTCTTACAAAAGTTCTTCTTCACTGTCTTCATCAGCTTATGGAGGAGGAGGTGATATAACCTCCTGTAGAAGGTTTAACTCACCAAATTTCTCACACAAGTGAGGTACCTGCAAAATATCTAAGGTATAAGAGTCCTTCTCCTTATAGTACATGTTAGCTTCATCAAAATAAATATGTACAGATTCTTCTATTTTTAGGGATGATTTATTAAAAACCCTATAAGCCTTGCTAACTTGGGAATATCCCAGAAACATTCCCTCTGTAGCTTTAGCTTCAAATTTTCTAATGTGTTTCTTATTATTGTTATGAATGAAACACCTACACCCAAAAATTCTAAAGTAATCAATTTTAGGTTGCTTCCCTTTGAGTAGTTCATACTATTATTGTTGCCCTTTAGTTTATGTATCAAACTTATATTCAGCACATAGTTTGTTGTGCTCACAACCTATGCCTAAAAGGATACGGGCATGTGTCCATCTGCAAGCAATGTTCCTGCAGATTCAATGAGGGTTCTGGTTTTTCCTTTATGCTACCCCATTTTGTTGAGGAGCTCTAGGAGCAGAGAAATAGTTCTTGATACCTTCCTCCTCACAGAATCTTTGCATGGGAAGAGATTCAAACTCAGTACCATGATCACTTCTGATCAATACAACTGGAGTAGAATACTCAATCCTTATGCCCTTAAGAAAATCTGTAAGCACTTTGAAGGTATCTAACTTGTGTCTCAAGAAGAACACTCAAGAGAATCTAGAGAAGTCATCTACAATAACCAAGGTGTAAGACTTCCCTCCTAAGCTTTGTACAATAATGGATCCAAAAAGATCCATATGTAGCAAGTAAAGAATCATACGTGAATCACTCTTATTAATTTACTTAAAGCTGTTCTTATTTTGCTTGCCTTCTTGACAAGCCTTGCATAAGCTTTCCTTCTTGTAGGGGCCAGAAGGCAATCCTCTGATAAGGTTGTCCCAAGATTGCTTAGAGATGTTTTTATGGTTAACATGACCTAGTCTTTTATGCCAAAGAATATTATTATTGCTAACTTGATTGAATAAGCATAGTTCTGAATTAGTAGAATTAAAGTTTACTAGTATATATTTCCTTGTCTACATCCAGTTAAAACAGTTTTATTATTTGAAGAAATAATACATTTTGAATTAGTAAAATAAACCTAATAACCTGCATCACATAACTGACTTATGGATATTAGGTTATGTTTGAGACCATTCACATATGCCACTTTTCTGAATGTGACAGCACCACTATTGAAGTCTCCATAGCCTTCAGTTTGTCCAAAGCTGGAATCTCCAAAGATCACTTTTGGACCCAGCTTTGCCTTGAAATTGATCAGGCTGTCCTTGCATCCAGTCATGTGCTTTGAGCACCCACTATCTAGATACCACTTATTTTGAGTGATAAGATAGTTCTTCACCTGCAAGGAAATAAGTTAGATGTTATTGACCCAGGTCATCTTGGGTCCTTGTTTCTTTTCATAAGAAAAACTTGAAATGTATGAACATTCAGGTTGGCTTTTATATCCTAAGGGGTGAAATCTTCTAGGTGGAATAATCCAATCAGTAAGTGGATTGAAAGGTTTTCTAGGTTGATTTAAGTTTTTGTTAAAATTATGATTTTTATTAAGTCTGACTAGGTTCGACGAAAAGGTGTAAGTTCGTCGACCAGAGTTCGACGAAGTGGGATGAGATCGTCGATCTCTGCTCAAAGAATGAACATATTCATTTTTTGTGCCCCAAGTTCATCGATATCTACTCAACGAACCATACACAGTTCGTCGATCGCAGTAAGGTGAATTGTTAAAGCTAATATTGGCCTTCATAGATCGTCGATCGGAGTTCGACGAACTAGACACATTTTGTCGACCTAAGTTCGACGAAATCTATTGAACTTTGTTTTTACTCAGAGTTTTCTGGTTTCTATTCTTTTGATTTCTAGAGTTAGGTAATTCTTATGTGGTTTGTTTATTGTTTATTACCTCTTTACCCTTAGCTAAAACAAATTTTATAGGGGTTGTTAATATGTTCTTCTTAAGTATGGGGGGCAAGCTTGATGATGCACCCAAGCCCAGTTTGCCATTCAGTCTGGCATTGACTGTTCTTGTGATGTCCATCCGCTTAAGGGTTCTCCCATTGAGAGATTCCTCAAGTTGCTTAGCCTCACATAACTCTTTTTTTAAATAAATGATTTGTTCATTAGCTAGAGTTAGTTTATCTTTTAACTTAGTCTTTTCAGAAATCAGATTTTCTCGATTGGTCAGTCTTTCCCTAAGTATTTTAATTTCTTTTTTAGAGTTAATTAAGTCAATACACATGGTTTTGAATTCAATTTTGAAACTGTCAGAACTATAATGAAAAGATGAAAGTACCTGATTAGCTTCTGATTCTGAAACTCCTTCATTATCAGATACTTCTTCATCATCTGATTGGATGTTAGAGGCATTGATGGCCATGAGGCAGACTTCCTTGGCCCTTGCCTCTTCTTCCTCTTCACTGGCATTGGAAGATGTGGATTCATCTTTTGTGCCACTTCAGGTATCAACAACAAAGCCCTTCTCCTTCTTTTTGTATTTGCTGGAGGAAGGCCTACTACTTTATTGTCTTCTGGAGTACTTCTCTCTTTCTTCTTTCTTTCTTCTGATTCTCTGGACACTCCAAGATAAAGTTCCAAGGTTTCCTGCACCCAAAACATACTACTTCTTTAGTAGGAGTTTTATCATACCATGGCTTATCATCCAGCCTGGATGATTTTCTCCTGAAATACTTTCTTGTCATTTTGTAAAATCTCTTGGCAAAGAGACTCATTAGTTCCTCATTAACTGTTGAAGCTTCAGTCTCTTCAGCAGCCTTGAATGTTATGTTGTGCTCCTTTCTTGCTGGTGGAGGAGTCTTTTTTATACAGCTTCTCTAGACTTTATCAACTGCTAATAGGATTTGAGCTTTCCCAATAGAGATTCTGTGGAAATCTCATTTAAGCTCCTGGCCTCCTTGATTGGCCAGATCCTGGAATCCAAAGAGCTTGTGAAGCACATGAGGTTTAAAATCCCCATATGTTGTTCCACCACCTGAGTGGACAGATGCACAGAAGAAGGCCAAGATTGGTATTAGACGATTTGACAGACAAGATCACCTTCTGATCACTTGTCCTTTTGATCTGACACCCATCCTTAATAAATGAAGTGTCATACCCATGATCACTCAGTTGACTTATGCTTATTAAGTTATGTTTCAAACCTTTTACATAAGCCACTTGAGTGATTGTTATAGAACTAGTAGAAATGTTACCAAACCCTTTTATGACCCCTTTTTCTAATCCACCAAAGATCACTTTGGGTCCACTCTCTATGGGAGTATAGTCTTTCAACATTCTTATTTTCCAGTCATGTGCCTGGAACATCCAGTGTCCAAGTACAATATAGGGGTATGGCAATTTGGACCCACCTGCAGCAAATAAAATTAATTTACCTTAGAACCCCAATGTTTATTGGGTTCTAGGTTCAAGTTAGATTGAAACTTGATATTCTTACCAGTAGCCTTTGTCACAGGTAAGCTGGCATTCTTCCTGACACTGGTGTTGTGCCAGCAATGCATGGCATAATTCCCTATCTTACCACAGCACCAGCACGCATATCTATTATACCTCTTTTAAGGTGCAGTTTTAACAGCATTGCTGTCAGCTGTACTTAACACTGTTGGTACAGTGGTTCTTTGCTTGACTGCTGGAGCTACACCCTTGTCATTCAGAATATCAAGCTTACCATTACCATGTATGATATCATGATCATATCTATTAGTTGGCTGCCACACTTTTCTGAAGGAAATGGGGGGTTTGAAGGCTAGAGGCTGTACTGTGGCTTTGACTTTTCTTTTGGAATTGGCAGCCCTTGCATTTCTTTTAAAGTCCAATACTGTCTTACCCTTTTTGAGAATAAAGTCATCAATTTAAGGTAAGACTGATTTTGGCTTAGGGAATTTATCCACTAGATCTTTTTCCTTCTGAAGTTTGACTTCCAGACTTTTGATTTGATCATTCTTGAATGTAATAGTACCCATCTGAATAACAGTTATTTTTTCAGTTTGGCTACTTCATTCATCCTTAGATCCAGCATTTTTTTTGAATCTAATGCAGCCAGCTTAAGAGCAGTAATTTCCTTGGCCTGTGCTTTGTTAAGGATTATGCTTTTCTTAAGCGCTTGCCACAGATCACCATATTCATCAATAAGTTGATGAACATCTCCTTCAGATTCAGATTCATCCACATCTCTTGATGTAGATGCTTTTGATTCTGAACCAGTATAGTAATCAGAAACTATTGAAGAATTGTTTACCTTACTAGGTCCAGGCTGATCCTGGCACTGATCTTCTTCTGTCAAGGCCATCAGCCATTTACAACAATGTTCTTTAATTGCATTTATTGAGTTCAGCAATTTCAAGAACTCAGCCTCTTCTGTATCCTCTTCAGTTGCCAACAGTCCTATGTATGCTTCAGCTTTAGCTTCAGCCTCAGAATCAGATGATGAGGAATCTGACCAGCTTTTTTGCTTCTTTGCAACAAAGGATTTCTCTTTCTTGCCCTTGTTTTTTAGTTTCTTCTTATCATTAGATTCTTTCCTTTTGTCAGGACAATCAGCTACCACATGTCCAGGCCTGTTGCAACAATTGCAAACAATCTTAGTTGAAGATAATTTACTAGGTTTAGAACAATACCTGTCCTTCCTAGTGGATTTCTTTTTCTGATAGTAATCATCCTTGGATTGTGAGGAGGATGGCTTGGATCTCCACTGTTTTTTCTTCAAGAACCTTTGAAATTTTTTTGAGAAAGTAGCTAAGTCTTCATCAGAATTTGGACTGTCTGATGTGTGACTGTCAGAACTTTCTGAAACTACTTCTGCAGATTTCCTTGGAGGAGATGGAGACATCCTCATATCCTTTCTTATGGCTTCAGTCTTGAAATCCATTGACTTATCTCTGTAATCAAATTTATTACTTTTCTCCTCCTCCTTTCTGACCATCAGCTGCATCTCATATGAAAGCAATTTACCAAATAATGTTAGAGATGAGATTTCTGCTAGTCTGGCAACTTCCCTAATGGCACGTATCTTGGCACGTATCTTGGAGGTCAGAAACTTATCATTTAACTCATATGTGCTGAATACTCTTCCATATGACATCATTTCATTAACTATTCTGAAGAACTTCTTGTAACATTCTGTTATGCTGTTTGTTTTAGATTGTCTAAAACTTTCATACTCATGATTCAGCATAGACTTTCTGTCTTCTCTCACTTCTTTTGAACCCTCCATGTAGACAATCAGGGTGTCCCATATTTCTTTGGAGGTCTTGTAGTAAATCAAATTTTGGAATGTTGAATCATCTATAGCACTGACTATTATATTCTGTGCTCTCTTATCCATAGTAGACAAGATGATCTCATCCTTTGTCATTTCAGAATACTCCTTTGGTGTCCTGAGATTTGCATCAAGAACTGAGACTTTCATTGGGATGAATGGCCGTTCTTTTGCTATCATATAGATTCTTGGATCTGAAACTTCCATAAATAGTCTAACTCTTTCTTTCCATATGCCAAAAATCTCTTTCCTGCATATAGGTAACTTCATGGAACCAAACTCCATACGATTCTCAATGGAACCCATTTTGCCTAAGAGATTTCTGCCTTGGAGATCTACTCAGACTGTTAAGTTTATTCTTTGAGTAACCTCCCTCTGATACAACTTGAAAGAATTGGTTTCAAGATGTTTTAAACACCTAGAGGGGGGGTGAATAGGTTCAATTCTTTTTCTGTCTTAGGCAGATAATTCTACCTGATTTAGCAATTTATTTTGCAGAAAACACAGCACAACATTCACATACACACAACATTCCACAGATTGCACAACAGATTTATAGTGGTTCCCCAAATGATGGGTACATCCACTTTCCCCCATTTGCCTATCTAGCAGTGTACTAGAATCAGCCTAACTTCCTTCCTTCTTCTCAAATCCGCAAATCTTACAGCTCAGAACCAAGACTGGTTCCTACAACTCAGAGTGAATCCACACTCCTACAACTCAGGCACAAGCCCTACCGCAGCCTCTTCCACAGTCCTACAACCCAGAGTGACACCCCACTCCTACAACTCAGGAACAAGCCTTACCTCAGCCTCTTTCACAGGCCAACAACTCAGGGAACAGATTCCCCTACCTCAGGCACTCAACCCTACCTCAGCCTTTATAATTTAGGCTTACAACTCAGAGAAGTAAATCTCCTACACTCAGATCTATTACAGATCCTACAAAAATTATTGATGAAAATATAATGATATCTTCAACCAGATGGAGAGAGAATTGGTTGGAGGCTTCTTGATCAGTTCTTGATAGAACTTATTACTTAAGGATCAACCTGTCTTACCTTTCTTCAAAGCTTCTTGAATCTGAACAAAGTAGGGTTGATCTTCTTGGTGTTTGAGTTGATCTTCAATCAGCTTCCTTCAGAAATTAATCTGAATTCGTCTTCAGACTTGATCTGAATTCTTCAGGCAGACTGTTCAGAATCTGCCTTCTCTGGATGAGAACTTCTCTCCTTCTTGTTTTTCTCTCTCTACAATCTGTTGACTGTTTCTTCTTTCTATTCTTCTGGATCCTCAATCCTTCTGAGATTATAATTGAGTAGCTTTCTGTTGTATGTCTCCAATTGTTGAGAGAGCATATCTATATATAGGCTTCATCCATGGTTACCGGTTGTTCCGGTTTCAAACGGTCTTCTGACACCTCTGATAGATGTGACAGCAATGTCGATAATGACAGATGTCAAGTCTCCAGCTGTATTACTTCAACCTTCATTGGATTTTGACTCAGCAGCAGAGAATGTCGAGTGAATACTTCACATGTGTCGACACACAGAGTCCATGTGTCGACACAATTCTTATTGATGTCGACATAGCTTCACTTTTACTTCTCGACACAGCTTCTGTAGAATGTGTCGACACAAGTCCTATGTGTCGACACAAACACTCCTTGTCTTGACAAAGTTGGTGTCGACAGAATTCTTGTGTGTGTCGATACAAGTTCTGTGTGTCCACGCAGTCGTTGTCGATAGAATTCTGGAATGTGTCGACAGCTTCTCTGTGTGTCGACATAGATTCTGATGATGTCAACAAAATCTGGCCCTTGGTGTCGACACAGCATTGTCGACAAATTTTCAGTGTGTCGACACAAATTCTAGGTGTCGACACAATCTGGCCATTGGTGTCGACACAGCCATTCCCAAGTGTCGACACATGTACTTAGAAAATTTTCTTTCCATTTACTTAACCTGCACATGATAACTCAACACAACATCAAATACAACTTGATGCATATCATTAAGTTAGGTGAGGATTCTCCAAATCTGGTACACATTTTCCAATGTACCCAACACTAGGCATTGAGTGATTCAGCTTCACTCAACTCCAACTTGCTTTCTAAGCTTTCTACTACTTGGCATTGAGTGAGTGAGAATCACTCAATGCCAAACACCATAGACAAAATTCTGTCTTCACTAGGCATTGAGAGCGTTGAGTGTGTCTTCATTACTCAATGCTTTTTACCTTGACCCTTTCTGCAGCTTCTTCTGCATGCATGGCATTGAGAGCGTTGAGTGAACACACTTCACTTAACGCCTTGTGGCTTAACCTCATTCTGCATTTTAGGCATTAAGAGCATTAAGTGAGCACACCTCACTCAACGCTTTTTGCCCTAGCCAAATTTCTGTCTTTAAAATAATGGATTTGACTAACTGAGTGTTACTCAAAACTTAAGAGGCTATGGCGTAGAGTGAATGAAATTCACTCAATGCCTATGGACTTAGCCACTTTTCTGCCTCTTAAACCATAGGCTTTGACTGTCTCAGCCACCCTCACTCAACACTGAAATGAGTTCGATGAATGCTGAACTGAGTTCAATGAACAGTGAGCTCAGCTCGACGAACTCTGAACTCAGTTTGACAAAATTGGACTTGGCCAAATTTCTCAAACTCTGAGCTTAGTTCGACGAACGATTAGCTCAGCTCGACAAACTCTGAACTTAGTTCGACGAATCTGGACTTAGACAAATTTCTCAAACCACATATCAGGTAATAGTTTACCTGAATTAGCCAATCAGGCTACTTGTCCCATCACTATCATCTACTGATATATGTATATCATTGACAAGATTGACTTCCTCAAATCTAGGATATTGTGGGCAATGGACCCAACAAGCCTGATATCTCTCTTAGAGGATCTAGGGAGCTAGCATAGAGGGAGGGTGGCGACGGGTGCGGTGGTGGTGTGCTATGAATGATCCTAGCTCCAATTCTTATTTGACCACCAAAAGCTTTTCTCCAGTAGTCGTTTTCCACTCCTCTGGATGTTCTGAATGTGGTGGTGAGCTCGAATGAAGGTGGGGTTGGCTGGTAGTGGTGTTTTGCTTAAGGAGGTGGTCGGCCTTGAGTTTTGGTTGCTCCTACTTGCTGCCAAGTGTCCACCAACCCCCAAAATTTAATAGAAACTAGCATCTTCGCATGGCCTGCCGGTCGTTCTCGATGCTCCCGATTGCCCTGGGTGCTCACGGGCTTTGCCCGTTCGCACTGAAGGAGAGTTTGTCGGTTTGTGTTCAATGTTCTCGTGCGGCCTTCGGCCGCCTCCACCTGAGCTCCGCTCCGCAAAAAATTGTGATTTGTTCATTGCCTCTGTTGTCTCGAGTGTCACAGGCTTTGCTCGTTCGCACCCAAGAGTGATGTATCAAAAAGACAAAATACCTGTACTCGGTCAAAATTACAATGGCCGGTATTATTATTTACCTATTACAACTCCAACTTGATGGTCTCAAAATTACAACAAACTCTATGGATATGAAATAAGTTGTTACGTTTGTTTTTTGCAACGATCGATATAGACCTGCATGTAATTCAAGCATTTAGATTTTGAGGGGGCAAGACGATTTTGTATATGAAAATGTTATACTTACTATGGTTGTGGTTGGTAGTTTAGTTTTGCAAAGATTTCCTTGTACACCACATTTTTAGTGTAAACACCCTCACGACCCTGTACTGTCCCCCTTCTAACCAAGATTTTAGTATTTTGCTCGGAAACCCCACGCGAGAAAGCCACATATAACTGCCCATGACTGAAGACATTTTCTGAAAGGTAAATTCCTATATTTTCAATTGTTGTCCTTGGGATTTGTTTATGGTAAGAGCGAAGTAAAGAAGAACAGTAAACTATTTTCGAGTTAGCACAAATGGCATGTTTACATCTTCAGAAGTCTGTAAAGGTATGCGGGGTAAGAAGACTCTTTTACCACTATGTTGTCCTGTTATAATTTCTGCTTCAATGATGTTTCTTCCAAAAAGGCGACAAAGTAGTCTCGTACCATTGCAAAGACCTATATTTGGATCAATATTCCTCAACAATATTATTTGTGATCCTACTTTCAATGTAAGCTTGTGAGACGACAGACTTCCAGGAGACAGAGAGTTCAAGAACTCGGGTAAGTATACATTTCTAGTGTCATCAAGCATAGAGTCAAATGAGTAGTATGTATGTTCTTCTCCGAGGAAAATTGCAAGGGTCATATCGTTCAGCTTATGTACATCATCATTCAAAGGGGTTATAATAGCCCGACATTTCATGCACTCCACATTATCAAAATTGCTCCTCAAGTCCTTGAAAACAAAGTTTACCAAAGTAGAGACTGAATTCTCTCCATCCCACAAAATAATCATAGAATCTGGAATTCTGATCATGTCATCGTCCAGTGTCGATTCCGTGCCATCACCAACTCGAAGAACAATGTTGCTGAAATAAATATCACTGGTTGACCTCATAATGCTTGATAATCGTAGCAAGCGAATGTTATCCCACAGATGTGACTGAATAATGCTCGAATTTATAATTTCAGATTTTTCTCCATTTATGACAACTGGAGTTAACTGTTGGAAGTCGCCTCCTAGTATTACAAACTTCCCACCGAATAGTGTATGAATGTCAAGCATGTCCTGAAATGTACGATCAACTGTTTCGAAGGCACGTCTATTAGTCATAGGTGCCTCTTCCCATATTATTGTAGACGCCTAATGTATAAGCTTACGCAAATCAGATTGATTTCCAAATTTACACATTATTTAAGCATCTAGCTGTATCAGAATTTTAAATTTCGAATGAGCAGTCCGGCCACCAGGTAGTAAAGTCGCAACAATCCCGGATGAGGCTGTTACCAAAATAATGCAACCGTTGCTTCGAAATTTTGCGAGGATTGCCCGATAAAGAAAAGTCTTTCCAGTTCCCCCCAGTCCGTCAACAAAGAAGGTAGCATTGCATTTTTTCGTTATAGCCTCACTTATCGTGTTGAATGCGTTTAATTGGTCATTATTTAGTGACTCAATAGCGCAGAGATCTTCAAGCGGAGTAAGTATCGCTAATTCATGTTGTAGAATGCTGGAGGCATTTTGTAAATCTTCGAAATCATCACTGATTTTAGGTAAGTCAAACTCTTGTATAGTGTGTTTGTGCTGATTGAGAATTCCTGCTATATTGTATAACACTTTATTCTTTATGTAATCTGGATTGCTTGTCGATGCAAATTCTTCAGCCGTGCTAATGTAATTTTCTTCCCATAGTGATCGTATTGTTATAGGATTGGAGAACAAAAGAATAGTTGCAAATAATCTTCTAAAAGCAGAAGGCATGCGCAATAGTATAGACTACGCTAAGCATTCACAAAAACTATTTTCTTGCTCAAGCAAGTCGTAAGCCTCTGCCGACCGTTTGAAAGTGTTATGGTGGACATCGTTAACAGTTAGAAGATCATCGAAAGATTTTGGGCCTCGTACGTATGTTAGAAGAAGGCGAAGGAAAAATTCCTCCCCTTCATTTGGTGAAACAGTGTAGAGCCTACCCACAACCTTTTGATTGGTTGACCTTTTCTTCCACTTTCGCTCTGGCTTTAACCATCTATAATACTTTGGGAATTCCTTGTATAGGTACTTGTGCTCTTCCTGACCATTCATGTAAACTTGAAAGAATTCAGTCAGCATAGTTTGAGAGTTACGGTCATTGGCCAATATCGATGTTATGTTTTCATCATTGTGAAATAACACCTAATGCTTGTTTGGTAAGTGCACTTGCAGTCTTTCTACGGATGGATAAATTAGATTCATCGAGAATTTAAATATTTTCTATAGTGATTCAGGTGTGCATAGCCATCTTCCTTCGACATACTTGTTGACCTCATCATAGTTCGGTGCTGAACGAATCTCGAACGCTATGTTATCTGGGCCTTTGTAAACATATTTGTACAGGTATTTGATTCTCTTGATGCTACAACATACTTCGATGTTTAAATGACAGTTGTATTTTAGTAGTAACCACGAGTTTTATGAGACCACTCATCTGTTATCTACAAAGGCTTCTTCATGTCTATCTATTCTAACTGATCTGTTGTCATTACGAAGTCTGTACTGAGGATAAGAGTAAACACCTTTCACTGTTATAGCAGCATAGGGTTTAGGATTTCGCTTCTTGCAGCGGGAATCACGCATGCATGGAGCATTTGTTTTGTAGGCCCCGCAAGGGACATGGATCATTTGTCGTACTACAACCGTGTATAACTCAGGCTTTGATTGTCGGTCTGGGAGTTCCGCTCGAACAACTGTGTCGTAATTATCTGGTGAGTTTAATTTGTCAGCCGTATCAAAAATACCTAACATGTGACAGTGTGGCAAACCACGCTTCTGGAACTAAATTACATGAACATGTGCAATAACCATGCCTAGAACGCCTTTGTGAAAAATATCTTCTTTAAGCTCCACATATTTTGCTAGTAAAATTCTTGTCAACAAATCTGGACGATCATGCGGAGCCTATCCAGGTAGAAGCTCCGAGGTGATTTCATCCCAAGATGGATTGCAGGACATTGTTATAAATAAATCTGGTCTTCCGTAATGTTGAACAATAGACATTGCATCTTGATATCGCTGATACATATCCCTTGGGCTCCTAATGAAAATGTATGGCAAGATGGTTTTTTGCCCAATATTTTCTGAAAAAGAAATGAATATTTTTTTAGTTATTGATGCAATTAAATTAGTAAAGCAATTCCACAGATCTGAAGACAAACCTCCACTTGTTTTACCCGCATTGAAGCAATCTTGTGGACCTTCGTATAGTTCTGCACGAATTTCTTTTTGGTGGCGTCGAATCCAATTCAACTTATGAGTTTTGATTTTAGCGTAGTTATCTACTACATATTGCTGGAGTAGACGACCACAAAGTAGAAGCAATGATGGTGAATGCTGACGTATCTTGATGTAAAGAGAACACAATAAATTTGAATTTATTTTTTCGAAGATAAGAGATAGTTGAAAGTCTTCGTATTTACACATTCTAATACCTGTAATAACTAGGAGTAGTAGTCATAGTAGGAGACCTTTCTTCCTTGTGTTGTGTTTAGATTGCATGACCACCCATATGTACCACGCGGCAATAAAAGTGGATACTGTAGAGGATCATAATACCCAGAGTAGTCTTTGACATTGACTAATTGACCTTCGGAGGTTTGCACAATTATGTCTCTGTCATTTGAACACAGTATGTCATCTGCACTAACCAGTACAACAATGACTTGTCATGTCGTAGGTAGAGTGTACTGACGATCTGCGGCTGGACGTTAACGTATAAGTAACCTGCAATCTAGAATATCAGGTCTCTACGCAAATTGTCTCAGTGTTTGGACGAAAGGATTGTATTTGTTGAGTATGTGCTTAATCTTTTCAAGCTATTCAGTTTGTACTGTAGCGTTCTCAGCCAGACGATGTTCTGTCTCATGCTCTGTGTGGTAGATGAACATTTGCAGAAATCTCGGGCAAGCTCCATGTGGCGGTAGTAAGCTTCCCAACCGGTGATATATAGCACTGTGTGCTCTGAAAGTGTAAATTCCACTGTTTGGGCCCGGTATGTCTGAGTCCATATTGACTCCCATTGAGGTAAATGAGAAACAGTGAATGTAGGAACGTATATTTTTCCTAAAGTGTCATCCCTGAGCAGTCTGATCTTTGAATAGTGAGCAGAGTTCTTCTGGCACTGATATTACTGGAATGTGTATTTTCCCGTCTCGACAACAGAAACTGCTTGTTTCGTGCATAAACAACTTTGCATTACAATGTATACAGTAATTTGGTGGAGGTAGCTGCATTCGTTGGACTCTAGTTCTTTGGTCACTTTGTCGTGCTGAGTTACGGGATGTAGTTGTTGATATATGTATAGTTGCTTCTAGTGGTGGTCGTTGTGGTAGTTGTGGTTGTTACTCAGAAGTAGACGCCTCATTTTGATGTGCCGGTGGAAAGTTAAAGCGTATTGGAGTTTGAATGTTGGAGGTAGTGATTCTTCTGACTATTGCAGGAATCAGATTACTCGTTAAGGTGAATAAACATGTTGGTGAAATACTGCTTCAGAATAGGTGAGAGTACCCGGAATAATCGTCTGGTCAATTTGATTTTGTTGTATTTGACGTTGACGTCTCATGTCAGTTAGTTTTTCCATTCTTGCGCGCCGAGACTTTTTTTTGGCAAGCAACAGTGAGTCTCGAATGGGGTCAATCTAAAGATTGTGTGTTGGAGGTTGAATGCCATGTCCATCGCGATGTACACGCAGTTCTCGTAGCTTTAGCATTCGTGCAGCTCTTGCGGAACGTAACATTGCCAGTTGTTGCGTTCATTTTGAATCCACAGAAGTGGTTATCGAGCTTGAGAAATCTACAAATATGAAGAAAGTAAGATTTTTTATACCGCGGTTGTTGAAATAAATGTGGAGAAGCGAGGTATTTACGATTCACAGGTTGCAAGGGAGGATGGATGGCCAAGTTGTTTTGTGTACATTGATGTCAAGTCACGGTAGATATATTCGTTGTGCGTCGTCGCCTATGTTGAAGGTGTAAAAATTAAACCCTTCTTGCATTTCGCTGCGCCTCTTGTATAAGTCTTCTCGTTGTAGCAGTTGACGGTGAATGAATGGAAGAATGTTCTGAGAGTTGGACATTATTTGTGTATAGATTTGACATTTGTATGCGTAGATATCTACGTCTTGCATTTCCCTGCTCATGTTGTTCTACAGTTAGTGCACGTCTTTGGGATGTGTTTTGCATTTCCTCACCGCGACATGATATTCCTATCGAAGCACTTGTACTCTGCAGCATTTGAAAAAAATCTTTCTATTATGAAAACAAAAAAGTAACGAGTGAATTATTTTTTTGTTTAAAATAATTGATCTGTAAAGTTGACACAATAAATAGGGAAATAGCATAGCCCAAAAAATTACTGAGAATCAAATTACCTAGGATTGAGTCGATCTGATCTGCATATGAATCATATGAATTCATTAGTGTAAACTTATTGTATAAAAGTTGAAGCATAACAACAATATTCCTGATTCAAAATCAAGGAAGTGAATGATGCAAACAAATACTGTTAGTGGACGTCTTCGGGATGTGCCGTGCATTTCCTTAGTGCGGCATGATGTTCCTATTGAAGCACTTGTACTCGGCAGTATTTGAAAAAAATTCTTTCATTAATAAAACAAAAAAAATAATGAGTGAATTTATTTTAAATATCCAATGAAATTACCTAAAATCAACAACAATTTTCATCTTCATCAACATGTTGCCGCAGTAGTATTCTATTGTAGTAGTCTTAATTTTTAATTCAATGGACCTGAATCAAATGGATAAATTTTGATGACAATATTCTCAGTTGGCTCATGTTCAACTATGGAGATGAGCATTCTGAAACCTGAGTGCATCTAAATAAGAGAAGTGTACAGGAAAGGATGAAAGCAGAGGCGACGGTTGGAGATTGCAAATGGTGGTTCATAGGGAAAATCACACAGGAAAGGATGAAAGAAACAGTGAAAAATGGGATGAATGCATACCTTAGGGATGAACGCAGATGTGGCAGGAGAGCTAGCATCGGAAGTTGAAGCGCAGGTTTTCGATTGGCAGAGGTGGTTTGCAGAGAGATCGCGGAATGAAGTCCGGTGGTTCTGAGTCGGCCGGGATGAAGTCTGGTGGAGGCAAACATATACCGGCGGAGGCGAGCCTATGCGGAGGAAAGCACCGGCAGAGTCGACGGGGTGGTGATGTAGTCCAGTGGTGGTAGACATACACCGGCGGAGGGAAGCATTGGCGGAGTGGATTATATGGTCGTGCGGTTAGTGTTGGAGGAGCGTCGGGCTTACCTTCTTTTTTTATTTGAGCGGGGGTGGTGGGGGGGGAATTAAGTAACGTAAATTTTTGAATTTGGGACTTGTGCCAATTGTGGGATATTGAGTGTGGCTTTTTATCCAATTTTTGTTTTTTTGTGGGGTTTTTTATGGCTGACACGTGGCGTAGAGAGGGGTTGTTTTAAGTTATGTAGATTAGCTTGGGAGCTCAGGCAAAGGCTTCGGCAGAGAGAAGAAGGGCCAAGTGGCCTCCAATCCTTATTTTCCTCTTCCTCTCTCTCCTCCACTTGGGTAATTTCCAAAAATACCAGCATGCATGTCACTACCCTCCAAAACTAGAAGTTAGTGGCTATAATTGGGCACTTGGGCTATTCATGGGCCTTGTCTCATGGGCTTAGCCCATTGGAAATGGGCTTGGCTTTCATTTTTCCCTTTTAGGCCTTATGTTTACCAAGTTGACTTTTAGGGTTTACTTGGTTAATTTGGTGAGTGAGCTGACCCCAACAGATGACCATGGACCCTATGACATCACTCATCATTGGTTTGGCCATGGCTCAAGGTCTTAGCCCATTAGGAATGGGCTTGGTCTTCAAATTTCCTTAAATAGGCCTAAGATTGACCAAATTGACTTTTACGATTGACTTGGTCAACTGGATTAGTGGTATGGACCCACTTGATCGTCATGGACCCTATGGTACCACCCAACCTTGGTTGGGTGATGGTGATGCCCCACTTGGGCTAATTGGGCCTATGTGTGTGGTTTTGACCAAATTAGGGTTAGGGTTGACTTTGATCAAATTAGGTCAATGAGTGACTATATGATGGGGCTTTTAGGTAACTTAGAATTCTTTTTGGGTTAGGGACATAATAGTGAGGTCAACTTGTATCCATGGTTTCAATTTGGTCTTGTTTGACCTAAAGTTGACTTGAACCCTATAGTGGGCCCCATGTGAGTCTACCATATCTCTTTGGCCTTAGGGTCAAACCAAGCCTAATCCCTTCCCCCACCATATGTTCTAAACTAATCTAAGTTTAGGAGTACAGTAGGAAATGGGATGTTACAACGGCCGGGCGGTATTGTCTAGAGCCAAAAGTGACTTAATTCACTGACTACCGCCGCGCGATATTATCCTGTTGCCCTCGATACACTCTCAACGCTTTGATGGGTCGAGTGTTACCACCGCGTGTTAATTGGCTACCGCCACATGGTACCTTCCCGAGACAAGGGTCGGCTAAATTCAACTGGATGCTGCAAGTGCTAGCACTACCTCCTGGCCATAATTCCCATTAACCAACTCCCTTTTATTTTCAGGAACTTTGGGGAATTACATGTGGTCACCAATTTGACCAAAGTTAAAATTAGCCATAAATTGGTCAAATTCACACCAATTAGCTAAATTGGCTGAATTAGGGCATCAACATGACCCAATCAACATTTGGTGGTGTCAAGGGACTCAAGACACACACAATAGACCAGACCACACATTAGTTGACCAATTAAAACCACAAAGTCAACCTTGATCAATATAATGCATAAAGAGGACAATTAGGAGCACAAGTCAAAACTAAATGGGCTGAGGCCTTGCCCAAGACCCATACAGCAGGCACATCCGCTAATTTACAACTAAAGCCCCTATGATTTTGAATGGAGGTTTTCCATGGAGGGAAAGATAGGAGATTCACTCATTTGGAGGAGAAAGAGGAGCATTTCATGGTGCGATTGCCACTTGGCATTCACCTCCTCTGCCCAATGTTGGAGCATGCGTTCCGCATCTCTTGGTTTGAGAATAACAAATACCGTCACTATCTGACCTACTCTTTTGTGTGTTTATAGTGTGAAGTTTGTGTATGTTGAATGAAGAGACAAGTGCTCAGTAATTGGAATCATCTAAAACTGGGTACACTTCAGGAAAAAAACAAAAGGACGAGTTTTGTGTGCTAAACTTTAAACGACCAAAACTTTCAATCCGGAAGGAGTTATGGAACGTGTCACCCCATTCCGAAATGAGAACAAAGTCTTCTACTATCTGAAAAAGTTTCAGATGGTAAAAGTGAACAGTATATATCGCCGAGGGATATCCACTATCGCTAGTCGATAGCAAAAATTACGTCAGCATGATGAAGGCCATGTTCCACACGATCCAGCCACCAAACCACTATTTGGAGGTATTGCCATGTAATATCGGATATCGCCGGTGATAGCCCCATGATCGAATCATCCCGCAAAAACCTCAGATTCATGGAACACGTGGCAGCCAGAGATGATATCGCTGGAGGGAGATAGCCACTATCGCCCGACGATATCTCAAAATATAAAAAGGCCATCCTCAAATTGCTCACGCGATCCCACAACGAATAGGGGGCATCTCATCCCCGTGGATGCAGATCTTCTTTCCCATCCCACGAGGACTCACCTTTATATGTTGCACAATGAGGAGAGTAACTACGGGTCCAGGGAGATCTTTCAGTGACCTCCAGGTGAGTCTCCAACTCGGCAAACCGGATTTGGGCGATCTCTAACTGGGTCTTCATATCAGCGAGCTCTTGCTCGAGCTCGAAAATCTTCTTTTCCATCTTAATCTCGACAGCCTGTGAGTGTCATCAACAACAAACAGCCAGGATCCATCAAGTAAAGTAGCGACTAAGTCTCGTAGAGAAGTACATGCTACTTCATAATTCTTCCAACGGACGCATTGCATAGCTAGGTCGATCAACTTCCGCGAGACAATCTTTACCGCCTCATGCTACTCGAGGAGCCTCCTCACTATATGATGGACCTTCTCGGCATCTTGCAGGAGCGCGCGAGATGTTTGATGAGCACGTACCTCTGTTCTTAGATCTAGCATTGACTCAGTATCGACTTGCCCATAAAGCGCAAAAGCAACATCATAAGCCTCCCCTTATCCTCCTAGTCTTCCAACCAGGAGGGAAAGTTGGTGCACAGAGCCACCTTGTGCTCTCCCTCTGCCCAGGAAACCAGCGAGCATCTGAAAGCATCCTTGCCGCCACGTCTGAGGTTGTAGTTTGGGTGGAAGTACGACGCCCTAACATCAACTGACAATTCCATCACATTGATGAGTTCATGGGAGATCTTTGTATGCTTCCTCTCATGATCATGGGACTTCACTTTCTCGTTCCCCTTGTACAGATTCTTTTACGAGGAGCCCTACTTATCGTCAGCTCGTGGTTGACCCCTAGAGCCCGCGGGAGGTAGGATCTCCTCAATGTCAATAGGCAGGTTCACCGAACCCTGTCGTGATGATGTGACTTCTGTCGCCATAGGAAGTGTTTCTCGCGGAAGAACGCAAGTAGCTGCAGATGTGGTAGAATAGTTAGTAAAGTCGCTGCATATATTAGAATCAAATCAGTCAGTATAGTAAGATCTCGCCAAGTTCTATTCCTTCGTCGGGGAAGACCTCATTCAGTGAGTTGACGTTCAAATGTCAGTAGATGTCATCATATCGAAGACCGTGGAAGGCTTCAAATAGTTTCTCAGGCCTACCTTCTAAGATGGGTGGTAGGAAGGCAACTTCCGATGGCTGGTGCAGCCTGCGCATCACCCACTTGAATTCGCTGATGATGTCGATCAGGTACTCGCCCCATTTGTGGAACTTTTTTGTCGTGCTGACCAAGGTGCAGACGTAACTGCTAAAGAAGATGACACCCACGATGGTAGCGATGAAGGATAAGATAATCCTGAAGACGGAGAGATCAAAGATGATATTCTCCTCTCATAGGGATCAGAGAAATCCCATGATCATCACCACCCTGTTCAGATTGATCTGGGCACTGACGATCACAAAGTACGGCAGGATTTGGCAATACTGCAGCCATAGAGGAAGTCGTAGTCTAGCTTCAAAGTGGCAGAGGGGCATGACGATCTCACCCTCGAGGAAGATGTTTAGTCGCTCGGTCCAGGTGGGAAGCTTTGCCGAGTGCTCCTCAGGCAGGTACCTTTTGCAGAAATACTCTAAGTCTCACATGACATCATCAGACTTCTTGAATATAACCTCGCTAAAGTTGATCGTATGTGTTGGGTCTATTGATCCCAATATCCTAAATTTGTAAGAAGTCAAACGGGTCAATGACATACACACATAATGTATTTGATGTGTGCTTTAGTTCATGCATGCAGGTAGCCCATGGTTGGACAAGTAAAGAAAAATGAGTTGTGCAGTAAACTCAAATTTCATCGAACTCAGCTCGTTGATCATCGAGCTCAACTCAGCATAAGTTTAAGAACTCAGGATACAAAATTTGTTGAACTTAGCTCAGAGTTCGTCGAACTATGCTCACTGATCGTCGAGCTTAACTCAGCATAAGCTTAAGAACTCAGGATACAAATTTTGTCGAGCTTAGCACAAAGATCATCGAACTCAGCTCAACAGTTATCAAGGTAAAAGATAGAAAAATTATGTAAGGCAAAAAGCGCTGAGAAGATCAATGTTCGTCGAGCTCAGGTTGCAGTTCGTCGAGCTCAGCTCAAAGCTTATCAAGTTAAAACTAGAAAATCTATCTAAGGTATAAGCACTGAGTCCGCTGAGAAGAAGGCATTGACACTGCTGAGACAGCTAGGAAGATAGCATTGATGCAGCAGAGATAGCTGAGAAGATGACGTTGTGACAGCTGAGTCATCTGAGAAGATGGCGTTGAGACAACTGAGACAGTTAAGAAGATGACGTTGAGATAACTTAGACAGCAGAGATAAAGTGAGCAAGAAATTATTCTAAGTCCAGAAGCATTGAGTGAAGCAAGTTCACTCAATGCTTCTAAATAAAGCAGGAAGTGCTGAGACTGTCCAGAGGTAAACAGCTGAGAACAACGTAAGCTGGAATTATTCTAAGTCCAGAAGCATTTAGTGAAATAGGTTCACTCAATGCATCTAATGAAGAGGAAAGCACTGAAACAAAGAATGTCTCAGCTGATAAATGAAAAACCGCTGAGATCACTGAGACAAATCCGCTGAGACAGTTAAAGTACAGAAATTGCTGAGACAGTAGATAAGATGAAAGTGCTGAGACAAAGTCTTGTCGCAGCTAATAATGAAAAACCGCTGAGACCGCTGAGACCGCTGAGACAAAGCCAGGAAATTTTCTGAGTCCAGAAGTGCTGAAAGCCAAGACAGATGGCGTTGAGTGTCTCAACATCACTCAACGCTTGACGAGATTCAGGAAATTTTGTAAGTCCAGATGTTGATGACAATTGCTGACGTCATCAAAGACAACTCTACAGAAAGTCATTGCGGGAAAGCTGCTACAACGCCGAATGCTATAAGATTCAGAAAAGGTTTTAGGTTAACGAATACCCGGGCATCAAGGGCAGAAAATATAGAGAGAGAAAAAGAAAGAGGTGGCTGGACATTTATTATGATCAAGCTTGAAAGCTGAAGTCCAGCCAAGATAGCCAAAGGGTAAGAAGAAGATACCTGGAGCGCTTCCTGCTCAGCAATTTGGTTCTCTCAAGAACAAAGCAAGCTGGTTGATCCACTCAACAACAGATAGCTGCTCACCTGTGCAGCAAAAGAGAAGATAAATGTAGAAGAAGTCTAATCCCTTCTACAGCAAGTTAGCTACACTGATATCTGCTCAGTCCAGCAGAGCAAACTCAGAGATTTAATCTCTGAGTTATTTGTTTTCTTTCTCATCTTAAAACTTGTAACCATTTTACTTTAGGATTTAGGTTTCCTGGATATGGGCTGCTGGAAGGCCTGATAGCCTGAGGCTAGAGAGTTTATCTCTCTGTGGTAGGATCCAACTGGATCTGAGTTGCTGGAAGGTTTGATAGCCTGAGGCTGGAGAACTAATCTCTTTGTGGTTGGATCCAACTGGATCGAGTTACTGGAAGGCTTGATAGACTGAGGCTGGAGAGTTTATCTCTCTGTGGTAGGATCCTACTGGATCTGAGTTGCGAGAAGGCTTGATAGCCTGAGGCTGGAGAGTATCTCTCTATGGTAGGATCCAAGTGGATCTGAGTTGCTAGAAGGCTTGATAGTTTGAGGTTGGAGAGTTTATCTCTCTGTGGTAGATCCAACTGGATCTGAGTTATTGAAAGGCTTGATATCCTAAGATTGGAGAGTTTATCTCTCTGTGGTAGGATCTAACTAGATCTGAGTTACTGGTTGGCTTGATAGCCTGAGGCTGGAGATTTTATCTCTTTGGTGTTGGATCCAGGTGTGGATCTGAGTGTAAGGCTGTGGGACTGAGGTGTAAGCTCTAAAGAGCATAGTGCTGGATTTTGTGCCTTATCCAACAAGTAAGTTGGAAAGGTGTGAGTGAAAGTGGATTTACCCAATTGGGGAACAACCATAAATACTTGTGTGCTTATTGTGTGTGTTTGTTTAACTTTCTTATTGCAGGACATAAGGACAAGCTCTAGATAGTGTAGTAAGAAAACAACAAAAGATGCAATAAATTTCAAAGACCTATTCACCCCCTCCCCTCTAGGTGATTAGCTAACCTTCAATTAAATAACTTTCAAGTGGTATCAGAGAAATGTTTCTCAAAAAGGATTTAACAATCTGAGTATACCTCCAAGGTTAGCTAAAAGATAAGAAATAGGGTATGGTGTAAATTACAAGGAATTTGGAGCCATGAAGTTGCCAATCTGCAGAAAGGAAGGGTTTGGGCTTTGGAAGGAAAGGGTCAGAACGTTCATGGAAGCTGCTGACCCTAGGATCTTCATCACAGTCAAAGAGGAACCCTTCATCCCCATGAATATCTCAGTTTTGGATGCCAACATCCAGTCTCCTAAATCATATGAAGAAATGAACAAGGATGAGCTGCTCCTTGCCTCCATGGACAAGAGAGCTCAAAACATCATTGCAAGTGCAGTAGATGATCCTACATTTCTAAATTTGGTGCACTGCAAGACCTCCAAGGAGATGTGGGACACCTTAGTGGTATTCATGGAGGGTTCAGAAGAGGTGAGGGATGATAGGAAATCAATGCTCAACTAGGAGTATGAGGCCTTCAGACAAGGAAACTCTGAGGGCATTGCTGAAAGTTTTGAAAGATTTTTCAGAACTATTAATGAACTTAGAACTTATGGAAGAATCTTCAACACCTATGAGCTGAATGACATGTTTCTCAGGTCCCTTACCAAGGATTGGGACACAAAAATCTATGCCATTAGGGAGATGGGCAGACTAGCAGACACACCACCTCCAACCCTGTTTGGAAAGCTGTTGTCTTATGAGATGTAGCTTGCTGCAAGGAAGTAAGAAGAAGAGAACACAAGCAAGTCATGGAGCAAGGAGAAATCTGTGGCTTTCAAAGCTAATGGTTCAACCAGGAGCAGAAGGAAGATCTCTCCAGTGAGGAGAACTGCTCTGTCAGAATCTGAGAGCTCCAGGTCCAGCTCATCTGACAGCCATGCATTTGATGAGGACCTTACTACCTTCTCCAGATAGTTTCAGAAATTCATGAAGAAGGGGCATTGGAAGAACAGAAGGGCTTCTTCCTCCTCTCAACATAGAAGGAAATCCTTTAAGGAGGACAGGTATGCTCCTAACTCTAATAAACATTCTTCCTCTAACGTTATTTGTTTTTCCTGCAGCAAACCTGGACATGTAATTGCTGACTGCCCAGTAAAAAGGAAGGAAGAAAGAGTGAAGTAGCACCACAAGGGAAATAAGAAAGAGAAGTCCCTAGTGGCTAAGAAAGAGAAGACATGGTCTGACTCTTACATTGAGTCAGACAGTGAAGAAGATGAAGCCTACATTGGGCTTATTGCTGTTGCTGAAGAAGAGTTCCATACTGCTAGAATAGGGATCATGGCCCCTCTGTCACACCCAGATAGTGACTCGGAGGTGGATGAATATGAAGAATGAGATGCTCAGTGCCATGGACTAATGGCAATGATAGATGAAGAAAGCAGCGAGGATCAGCCTGGTCAGTCTCAGGTACATGCTAAAGCACATTCTTTTATTTATAGTCATGAGGCTGACTCAGTCTCTAAAGCTCAATTATTAAGAGATGAAGGGGATTCAGACTCTGAGGATGATGTAAACTCCATAACTGCCAAGTATGGAGATCTTCTTGAGACTTTCAAGAAATGCAAGCTACTTGCAAAGAGGCAGGCAAAAGAGATTCTTAGTCTTAAAAGCAAGTGTGAAGT
The DNA here is from genome assembly GCA_039583875.1 of Platanthera guangdongensis. Classification (NCBI taxonomy): domain Eukaryota; kingdom Viridiplantae; phylum Streptophyta; class Magnoliopsida; order Asparagales; family Orchidaceae; genus Platanthera; species Platanthera guangdongensis. Next base: position 66,550,733 of record CM077166.1, on the reverse strand, counting down.
CCAAGAAAAAGCCCTCACCGACATGGCTGCACATGCAAGCCAGCTCAAGGAAATTTTTGACAGTGAGTCTGTGGTAAGAGTCTCAAATGAGATACTTATCCAGAAACTTGAAAATGATCTCTTAAATGAGAAATTGTTGTTGACAAAATTTTCTAAACCAAACATTGTGCTACCCTTAATTGATACCCACATTACCCAAGCTGGTAAGAAAGGGTTGGGATTTAAGGGACCTGCTAGACATTCCAATCCAAGAGGAAAGGGAAAAGGGAAGGCACATGTTGTGCCTCTCGCCTCACTGCCTCAAATTTCTTTTCAAGGAGTATTGTTGCCTTCTAATAGGAATGATCATGAAAGTTGTTATGGTCACTGGGAGAATGGAAGATCCATTGGTATGGACCAATGTGGACCAGCCATGGTGGAAGGTACAACCATGTGAAAGCCTTTAAGGCTGCTCATGAAGAAATCCAAATCGCCCAACCTAGACCATTTGTTTTTTGGTGCCCCAGCCCCAAAACTCAAAGATATTGCTGCTGCTAAAATTCTAAATCATACAACAAAAGTTGTGACTCAAGGAGAGTCTTCCAGTAAGGCTGGAATGGCCATCTCAGATGCTATCAGATTCATGTTTGCTGAAAAGAGACATGCAGCTGGTGGTTCTCAGAAAATTCCAACACTGCCAGCTGAAAGGATGTCCTTCAATCAAATTACTGCTGCAAGAAGACAGAAGCTTAGTTCAACACATCTCCCCACTGTTTAGGAAGCAGTACAGTCAAATGTTGGTCCCAAACAGAAAAGGAGATATAATATCTATGAGTGCTGGTGTTGTGGCAAAGTGGGCCACTATGCTATGGATTGCTGGCACAATCCCTCAGTGTCTAGAGGTTGCCAACCTCTCAGGAATTCTGAAAGAAGGTAGGGTTATTTCAAGGCTAATTTGAACCTAGGACCCAACAGAAATTAGGGTCCTAAGTTAAGATGACTTGCATTCTTTTCAGTTTAGTTCAAGTAGCAAATCCCCTAAATGGTACTTGGACAGTGGATGTTCCAGGCACATAACTGGAACAAAGGAGCTATTGAAGGAGTACACTGCAGTAAAGAATGGACCAAAGGTCATTTTTGGAGGCTCAGACAAGGGGATAACCAGAGGCAATGGTAACATCTCAAATGATATAATCACCATCATAAAGGGAGCTTATGTGGATGGGTTGCAACACAACCTCATAAGCATAAGACAACTATGTGATCTTGGTTATGAAATTTCCTTCCACAAGGAAAAGTGCCACATCAAGAGGTTAAGTGACCAATATGTCATCTTAACAGACACTAGGAGTGGGAATGTTTATTGCTTGAATTTTTCTTGCCTAAAAAATAGTTCCCCTATATGCCTAGTTGTAGATGAGAAAGTATCATATTGTGTCAAGTGGCACAAGAGACTGGATCATCTGAATTATAAGACCGTTGTTCAGCTATTCAGTGATGAGCTTGTTAGAAATGGAACCAAAATAAAATGCTCCAAGGAGGGTATCTGTGCTGCTTGCCAATAGGGTAAGCAAACTAAGACCTCTTTCAACAGCATTGGGGCCAAGGACTCTGTGAGATGCTTGTATCTCCTGCATAGGGACTTGTTTGGTCCTATTCTTGTTCATAGTCTAGGTAGGAAGGTCTACATCGTTGTGGTGGTTGACGACTTTTCCAGATTTACTTGGGTGTTCTTCCTTAGAAGAAAGAATAAAACCCTCGAAGTCTTCACAAATTTTGTCAGGAAGATTCAGAATGAGCTTGCATGCTCTGTGGTCAGAATGAGAAGTGACCAAGGAAATGAGTTTCAGTCTGCTGCTATAACTACATTTGTGAAGAGCAAGAGATTCATCAAGAGTTCTCCTCTCCAAGAACACCCCAGCAAAATGGGTTAGCTAAGTGGAAAAATAGGACTCTCATAGAAGCTAGGAGAACACTATTGAGTGACACTTCTCTCCCTGAATATTTCTTGGCTGAGGCAGTTAACACAGCATGTCATGTGCTTAATAGGGCTTCTATAACCAAAGGCCACAAGAAGACTCCCTATGAGATCTTGAATGTCAGAAAACCAAATATTTCCTACTTCAGGATCTTTGGTTGCAAGTGTTTCATCCTGGGCAATGGTAAGCCAAAGATGACTAAGTTTGCTGTCAAATCCCATTAGGGGATATTTGTTAGGTACAACAACAATAGTAGGGCATATAGAGTCTATAACTTGACAAATCAAGTTGTAGAAGAGTCTGTCCATGTAATATTTGATGAATCATGCATGATTGATAGTGAGCTGTCAAGCTCTTTGCCTAGCTCTGTAGGAACAGAAGTCATGATGGAAAAGCTCTCCATCAAAGATAAGGACCCAGCTTTACAAGAAGATTGTGGCGAAGGATGCTGTCTAGAGGAAGCACAGGGCAGACAAACTGGAAATGAAGACGAACCTGCTGTAGAAAATGATAATCAGCAGGAAGTAGTCAGTCTGCCCCCAGCAGTCAAATATCTTAGAGATCATCCTCAGAGTAGATAATAGGTGAGGCTAGCCAAGGTGTACAGACCAGAAGCTGGAGTATCAAAACAACACTCTATTCCAGCTTTCTGTCACAGGAGGAGCCCAAGAAATTTGAAGAAGCAAATCAACATCCATTCTGGATTGGAACAATACAGGAAGAACTGAACAAGTTCAAAAGGTGCAAGGTCTGGAAGCTGGTTCCCAGACCAAATAGCCTCAATGTCATTGGATTCAAGTGGATTTTTTGGATTAAAGTTGGTGAAAATGGTATTGTAATCAAGAATAAAGCCAGACCAGTGGCCAAAGGGTATAGACAGGAAGAATGGGTAGACTATGATCAAACCTTTGACCCAGTTGCAAGGTTGGAAGCAATCAGACTATTCCTTGCATTTGCAGCCTTCCAAGGATTCAAGGTATTTCAGATGGATGTCTAGTCAACCTTCCTTAATGGAGACTTCAAGGAAGAAGTTTATGTAGAGCAGCCTCCAGGTTTTATTGACTCTAACTCTCCTACGGCTTTATATAGACTTAGGAAAGCTCTTTATGGGCTTAAGCAAGCCCCAAGAGTATGGTATGAGACATTGTCTACCTTCCTCATTGAGAACAAATTCTCAAGGGGGAAGATACACAATACCCTATTCCTAAGTGAATCTAAGGGTAAGATCATACTAGTCCAGATTTTTGTTGATGACATAATTTTAGGCTCTACTGATGACAACCTTTGCAGGAAGTTTGCAAAACTTATACAGGGGAAGTTTGAGATGCATAGTATTGGTGAGTTGAAGTTTTTCTTGGCACTCCAAGTAAAACAGACTGATGATGTACTATCCATATCATCATCAAAATTCACCAGGGAGATAATCAAGAAATATGGTATATAGAATGCTTCCACCATAAGAACTCCCATGAGCTCAAGTATGCCTATAGGCAAAGATGATCCAGGGAATCTTGTTGATCAAACTCTGTATAGAGGTATAGTTGGCTCCCTTCTCTATCTAACAATAAGTAGGCCTAACATTATGTATGCAACATATGTATGTGCTAGGTATCAGGCCTGCCCTAAAGAGTCTCACTATACTGCAGTGAAAAGAATCTTGAGATATCTTAAGGGCACCCGAGATCTTGGACTATTGTACCCTAGGAATGAGGAATTTGAACTAACTGTCTATTCAGATGCACATTTTGCAGGTTGCAAGGAGGACAGGAAGAGCAATTCAGGCTCCTGCCAATTTTTAGGTGGAAGGCTTGTCTCTTGGATCAGCAAGAAATAGACAAGTGTAGCAATCTCAACAGCAGAGTCAGAGTATATTTTAGTTGGAAGCAGCTGTGCTCAGTTGCTGTGGATTTAGCATCAACTTCAAGACTGCAATGTTCAGATAGGTAGAACTCCACTCTATTGTGATTCTACTAGTGCAATTTACATGGCTAGGAATCCTGTCTCCCATAGCAGGATAAATCATTTAGAAATTAAGTATCATTTCATTAGAGAAAATGTGGAAAAGGAAGACATCTCCCTTGAATTAATCTCCACAGACAAGCAAGTGGTTGATATCTTCACTAAGCCACTAGATGAAGCCAAGTTCAACACCTTCAAATTCGAATTGGGCATGTTGAATCTTGTGTAGCTTCAATTCTCTCTTCTACCATTTTCTACATTGCTTATTTTACGAGTAGAACAAGCTCTTCCTCCAGATACTGAAGATGGTGTGCAACTATTGAGTGGGATATAGCCTAACAGCTGAGATAGATAGAGTGAGAACATCCTATCAGTATTCTACTTTTTGCATAAGTCAAAAAGGGGGAGGAAAGAAGGGAGGAAAAAAGTCAAGGGCTGAGAAACACAGCCAAGTGTAACTGTAAGGATGGCAGCATGCCAGGGGGAGTTAGTAATTCTCCACAGGCTAGAAAAATGGTAATAATTCTACTTCTACTATTAAATTTTGTTATGATAAAATGTTGTGTTGTCAATGACCTGTATTATTTTGACTTCTTCAAATAGGGGTAGATTGTTGGGTCTATTGATCCCAATATCCCAGATTTATAAGAATTCAAACGGGTCAATGACATACACACATAATGTATTTGATGTGTGCTTTAGTTCATGCATGCAGGTAGCCCATGGTTGGACAAGTAAAGAAAAATGAGTTGGGTAGTAAACTCAAATTTCATCGAACTCAAATCACAGTTCATCGAACTCAACTCCTGATCGTCGAGCTCAACTCAGCATAAGATTAAGAACCCCGGATACAAAATTCGTCGAAGTCAGCTTAGAGTTCGTCGAACTCTGCTCGATGATCGTCGAGCTCAACTCAACATAAGCTCAAGAACTCAGGATACAAATTTTGTCGAGCTCAGCACAAAGATCGCCGAACTCCGCTCAACAGTTATCAATGTAAAAGACAAAAAATTATCTAAGGCAAAAAGCGCTGAGAGATCTGAGAAGATCAAAGTTCGACGAGCTCAGGTTGAGGTTCATCGAGCTCAGCTCAAAGCTTATCAAGTTAAAACTAGAAATTATGTCTAAGGCATAAGCGCTGAGTATGCTGAGAAGAAGGCGTTAACACCGCTGAGATAGCTGAGACAGCTAGGAAGATAGCATTGAGACAGCAGAGATAGCTGAGAAGATGGCATTGAGGCAGTTGAGTCAGCTAAGAAGACGGTGTTGAGATAGCTGAGAAGATGGCGTTAAGATAGCTGAGTTAGCAGAGACAAAGTGAGCTGGAAATTATTCTAAGTCCAGAAGCCTTGAGTGAAGCAAGTTCACTCAACGCATCTAAATAAAGCAGGAAGTGCTGAGACAGTCAAGAGTTAAACAGCTGAGAACAACGTTAGCTGAAATTATTCTAAGTCCAAAAGCATTGAGTGAATCAGGTTCACTCAACGCTTCTAATGAAGAGGAAAGCACTGAAACAAAGAATGTCTCAGCTAATAAATGAAAAACTGCTGAGATAGCGAGACAAATCCTCTGAGACAGTTAAAGTACAAAAACCACTTAGACAACAGATAAAAGGAAAGTGTTGAGACAAAATCTTATCTCAGCTAGTAATGGAAAACCACTGAGACCGCTGAGACGGCTGAGATAAAACCGCTGAGACAAAGCCAGGAAATTTTCTAAGTCTAGAAGCGTTGAGAGCCAAAGCTGATGGCGTTGAGTGTCTCAACATCACTCAATGCTTGACGGGATTCAGGAAATTTTCCAAGTCCAGATGTTGATGACCACTGTTGATGTCATCAAAGTCAACTACGCAGAAATCCGTTGCGAGAACGCTGCTACAGCGCCGAAAGTTATTTTGTCCCTTTTTGATGGAATTAGCGCACACCAATCCTTGGTGGGCCCACATACTATACTGTCGTTGATTTAAATCAACGCATATAAAAGGGGGAAGTAGAAAAGGTTTAGGGTTAATGAATACCTGGGCATCAAGGGAAGAAAATATATAGAGAGAAGAAGAAAGAGGTGATTGGACAACCCGAACGATCCCAATTGGGTCCCGATGGGTCTCCTTCAATGGACTTGGTCCCAATATTGGAGTCGGGCTTGGGTCATCACGAACGGGTGGGGTCTAGCAAGGGTTCTTATCATTGGTTTGATTGAAAGGTGGAACCCTGACGTGAGAAGTCAGAATTTGCAAGCAAGCCCGGGGTTTGATACCCATGAGCGGGTGTTGCCGAGGCAAGAGTTCTGTATGGTAGCTTATATTCCGTTGGCGCAAATTAGAGTACCCTTGTGTTTGCGGCTTGAACACCGATGGGTAAATTAGAAGTACCAGATGTGATGATGTATTAGAAGCATATGCTTTAGTGTGTCTTGGGGGAAACTCAGGATTGCATTCATGTTGTATTGTAGGCCCCATTTTATTACTTGCTCAACATAGAAGCATGATTGTTGCTTGAGACATCCAAACCTGTTTTGTAGCTTTACATGTTATTGTATGTTGCATGCGAAGTGCTGACCTGCAAGGTGATGGTGTACCCCAGGGTCCGTTAGGGACGGCTGAGAGGAGATGTGTTGGTTACACAGTTGAGGTCAGACTTTGCTTGTAACATCCCATTTCCAACTAGACCCCTAGGAGTGGTCTTGTCTATGACTAGGTCATGACAAACCCTAGGAAGCCAAAAATGGGCCAAGGGATAGGAGACAAAATGTGGAAAATCATCATGGTCTGCAAATAGTAGAACTCTGAACAATGGTTTAGAATGACCATGGGCTACACCTTGACCCCAAGACCCTACCACAACACCCCCTAATACCTTGGGAGGCCCATTAGAGCCATGAGGACCCATTGGGGTCAACCAAAGAGGCTCAGTTGACCAATGTCAACCCTAGCCCTCAGTGGGTCAAACTAGCCTACTAAGGGTCAATTGACCTACTCCTAGCCTAGAGGACCCCACCTATGCCCTCCTAACCCTAAAGTGAGGTCAATGGGTCACTAAAGATACATTGGGGTAAGCCCTAGAGGCCAGGTTGACCCAAGTCAACTCAAGCCCCTAATCTGGTCAAAGTACCCTTACTAAGGGTCTGTGACCTCCAAAGTGCAGGGTAACCCTACATAACCCTACCTAGACCTTAGGGGAAGCCAATGGGTCACCAAGGACCCAATGGGGTCAACCCAAACTGTTATGTTGACCCAAGTCAACTCTAGCCCAAAAATGATCAAAGTGCCCTTACCAAGGGACATGTGACCCCCAAGATGCCCAACCAATCCTATTCAAGTCTTCCTAGACCTTAAGGGAGTCCAATGGGCCACTAAATACCCATTGGGGTCAACCTAGATGATCAAATTGACCCAGGTCAACCCTAATTTAAGTCAAGTCAAACCTAGCCCAAAGGGGCTAAGCCAAGCCCAAGCCACTTCTTCCTTAGGCTAACCTCATTTTCATGTTCATCATGACTAAGTGGGCTGCACTTACCCTATGGGGTTGACCAGTCAACCAGGGGTGACTAGGAGAGAGAAGGGAGCTTCCCTCCATGTTAATGGAGGAGAGAGAAGATGGGGGAGAGGAAGGGAGAGAGTGGAGCCGGCCAAGGGAGGCTAATAGCCACCTTTAATGGCTTCAATCAACTCCTCTAGGGAAGAGGAGTTGATTCCAGCCGTTTCCCGGCCACCAAGGGGTGGATTCAGCCCCCCTCCACTCAACCCGAGCCACACCATAAATGGTGTTGATGGGCATTGAAGAACCAGCCGCCCCCCTCCCCAATTGCCATTTAAACACCATCAGTGGGCAGAGGGGAACATTTTCGAGCCTTTACTTGGAGGAGACGGGCCGTCCCACTGTGCTGTTGCAGAAGTCTAGCGCTGCCACCGTCAACAATGGCATCCCGCTGCTCCTCCCGCATCCAGGCCGCTAGGAAGGTCCTCCCCCTCTCCTTAACTCACGGGTAGATCATAGGACTCCTTAGGTTTAAGTTTCGGGCTCAATTGAGCCTGATCAAAACCAGGATTTTCAAAGTTTTCGGCTAAAAATGATCCTGCTATAACCGCCGGAAAATGCCTCTCCGGCGGTAGAGCCGCCGCCTGGCGATAGCCACCACCTCAATGGAGGTGGTGGTGGCAGTGGCCGGCCGGGGAAGGGGTTGGATCGCCGGCGACAGGGCTTGGAAACGGCTCCAGGCGGGATGGATCCTAGTCGTTGGCTCAATGTAGAAGATGATGGGATTCCGTCGAATCTACGTCAAGATTCGTGCTTCTCCTGATTCTAAACTATAGGATATTAAATTTTGATATTTGATTTATGTCATAGTTTTAGTATTATTTGGGGTTAATTTTTAAAAATACCTAGGCTCACTTGGCGGGAAAACCTCCAACATGAAAGTTGTAGTCCTTTATGTCTACTTTATTTTAAAATTTGTTTGAACCCATTTGGGTGAATGGTCTGACCAGGGCACCCATTTTGGTAGGACATATAGTTAGGGCTAGACAGTCATTAAACTGAGTGCCCACACTTCATCCCTAGCCCAAATCAATTGACATTTTGGCAGGGAGCCTAACCTAGCTATCCCTAGGGCCTATCCAAAACTCAAAATTTTTGGACACACTTTTCCTAATGTTTTTGCTTTTATTTAATAAAGATAGGGTAATTTAATTAAGTGGTCAAATTACCTCCAAACCCTCCCAAATTTTGGGGAGTGGTCCCTGGCATCAAGACCTAGTTCTGTACAAAATTTGAGCACATTTGGATATGTTTTGGTTAGGGAATCACCAAACCCTAGTTTGGCCTTAAGAGGGTAATTTTGATTACAAGTGCACTATGGACTTAGGGTGGTCCCCTCCCCTCAACAAAGGCTGAGGTTTTAGACACTGACTTGTCATGGCTAATGTCACCCTTTTATGGAAAATGGGATTATTTAGGCTTGATTCACCCTAGGGTTCAACCACAAACCCTATGGAAGGACTTTTGAGGGTTGTGAAGGACATGGGGGCAAATGCCCTTGTATGGCCTTGGAAACCCATAAGAATTAAGGGTATTGTAACTTAAGATCTCTGGTAGGAACATTAGAAGAATTGGAGCAAGGTAGACACCTCAAAACCCTAACCCTAGATTTAGGGTAGGAGCACAAATTTGAAGATTCAACCACTAAACCTTCCCCAAATGTTATGAAACTTGGGTAGAGTAGGTTTTAGGCCACCTAGAACCTCTGGTAATTTTTGTAGAATTTTATGGATTATATTTTTAGTACTTCATTTGTTAATTACCAAAAGGCCCAAAATGATTTTTGATTTTCTTATGCATATTATTTGCTTCAAAATATGATGAAACTTGTCAGAGGTTATTCTAGGGCTAGTTGAATATCTCTGAATTTTTATCACAATTCTTAATTAATTTTATTCGGTACTTCCTTCATTAATTTCAGTAAGGGGCTTTGGTAAAGTAAATTCATTATTGATGATATATCTGTTGAAAAATCATGAGGCTTAGGTTTTGATGTTTTAAGGCCAAAAAGTACTTGTAGAAATTTATTTATAATTTTTAGAGCTCTGTTTTCAGAACGTTCTTTACAAGGCCATATTTTTGAGAATAGTATAATTAATTAATTTAGGGAATAATTCTTTCAAACAAATTATAAAAGTTTACGTAGAGCTTTTATGTGCCCTTACAATCATCCGGGAATTTTCTCTGAATTTTTGGAAGTATTTCTATTGTGCATTCCCTTTTAATGATTTATTTTGGAATAAATTGGAAATAAACTTTAAGGGCTAAAATCTTGCTGGAAAATTTGGAGATTCTGGATTTTTAGATGATTACCCATCTTGCATTTATCAAAATTTTAGTGGAGCTTTATCTTGCATAAATCTTGTACTTCCTGTTCAACCTTGGAACTTTTGGCTTTTAAAATAAATAAATAAATTAGCGTTTAAATTATGAAAATTAGGAAATTGTGGATTCAGTCTACATATGCCAATATAGACCTCTAATAATTATTATATGAGCGTTGGATGATCATATGGCATACTTCCCTTTTTACAGGTCATATAGCTTAAGTGGTCTGCATTTAGCAAAACTGCAGGAAATCATTCGGGATATGAATTAGAGCACATGTGATGGGTCATGTTGGTTTGTTGGAAGGATAAATAGAATTAGGTGCATCTTTGGAAGATTAGAGAGTGGGGTGTTGTTTTGTCTAGTGTTTAGAGGCGCTCGGGCCCGACGAAAGATCGTCCTCCCCGAGGTGAGTGGAGTCAAATCACCCTAGGATATGTGATTTTCTGTGGACTGATAGCTTTCATTACTTCTTTATGCTACTTTTATGTGATCGAAATCGGCCGGCAGAATTGGCGCTTTGTGGTGATGACCCTTCAGGGCGTGAAGCAGTGACCGCAAAATGGCGGTTTTGGGCCTAAGACCCCGGTGTCGATAAAGAAAAAAAAGGGGGGGTCTTACAAGTGGTATCAGAGCAGACCTCAATCGAAAAGTAGCAGTCCACAACCCTGGGTCACCCCTGCGCGAGTTTAGTTTGGGGACAAACTAAGCAGCGGAAGCAGTGGTGTGCCCATATGAGGGATCACATGTAAATTGTCCACTTTTTATTAGGTATTGAGTCGATTACCTACTAATGTAGCTCATTTTTGCATCCCTCAGCTCAGCCCACCCCACAAGGTGGAGCTCAGCAGACTCCAGACATTGCACCACCTCTCATGGTCCCCACACCTTTCCTTCAGTCAGACATGGGGAAAACTCTTACAGCTATCCTTGAGGCCTTTCGGGCTCAGCAGGCTCCGGCCCAGCAGCCAAACCCAGGGGCCAACTAGATGAGCACCTTCCGAGGACTCTCTCCCCCATCATACTTGGGGACAGAGTCAGCAGTGCGGAAAGAGGAGTGGCTGAATGCTATGTACGAGATGTTGACTGGGATACGGTGCCCTTGGGAGGAGAGGGTGGCCTTGGTGGTATCTTGCTTGGATTCCCATGCCAAGAGGTGGTGGAAGACGCTGTTGGACACGACGTTTGTCGATAGGGAGATTGCAGAAATTACTTGGGAGGAATTCCGGGCCACGCTGCTGGAGCACTTCGTTCCACAGTCGGCCAGGGACGAGTTGGAGGAGCGGTTCTTACAGCTGAGGCAGGGCACCAGGACGGTGGTGGAGTACCACTGAGAGTTCGACCATTTGGCTCGATATGCAGGTTCTTACCAGCTGGACGAAGTAGGATACGTCAAGAGATTCTATAAGGGCCTAAAAGAGGAGTTGAGGGAGGCCTTGCTGTTTGTATCTGACGGGCCTATCTCCCGGATTTTGGAGATGGCAAAGAGGATTGAGGCCGATTGGCACACCACTCGGGGCCGGAAGCGGCAAGAGGAGGATCAGGGCTGGAGGGCCCGAAATGATCAGCGGCGAGGCACAATACCAGATGGGAGAAGGACAGAGGAGCAGCCTCGTCAGGAGGTGAGGCAGGTGCCGAGAGAGCAGGTGGTTTTGCCCCCTCAACCTCTTCGGATACAGGAGATGCCGAGACCCGGGGGTATGGCGTATCTCCCACCGGAGTGCTTCCATTGTCATCAGGTGGGACACCTCCGGAGAAACTGCCCCATGAGGTGGGCACCACCTCCAGCAACACAGGGTGGCCCACCTGCCAAGCATTTCGGAGGCCGAGGATGCGGCCGAGGACGTGGTTACCAGGGAGGAGAGCGAAGACAGGAAAGGGAGCAGGCATATGCCTTGGATCTGGCACAGCCTCGAAATCCAGAGCGGGTCATCACAGGTATAGTCTTCATCAGCGGCAAGCCCGCCTTGAAAGTCCACCTAGTGTCAACTATCTTCACCTATGGGTGGGAATAGGTGACGTGCAGCATTTTTGCGGAATTTAAGATTATACCTGCACAATAAAAATAAACAGCATAGCACACAGAATACACAAGCTATTTATAGTGGTTCCCCGATTTGGGTACATCCACTTTCCCCCTTCGACCTATCTCCCAATAAGGGACGACTCGGTCTCTTCACCAACAGGATTGAAATCCAATCCTTGCACTATCGGAAGGAACCCTTCCACACGTAGGAGTCAACACTCCCACAACACGGGTTGCACCCAACCCTTACAACTAGGAACTAACGTTCCTTTACAGCAACAATAAAACTAGAATGTACAAGAAATGCAAACTACGTTTGGAGACTAAGGTGTCCCTCTTTGTTGACGACGTGTTCTTGAAGTCCACAAAGAGTCCACAATCCTAGATCTCTCTTGGAGAGGATCTCCCCGAAACCGGCGGCGGCAAGATGGGCGGCGGCTAGGTTCACGGGATCTGCGGCGACGACGATGTGCGGATGCTGTACTTGGAGATCCAAACTTCGTAGCGAAGCAAGCTAGGTCTACCAACGGTCACACGAGGATCGGTCGTCTCGATCGATTCAGACGGGGAAGTTTTTTCCCGATCAACAAATCGAGAGACAAGGGATCTCTGGATAGACGCGTGAGACTCTAAGCTTGGCTAAGCTTCTGTCGCCGGAGGATCAGGAAGAATCGCGATCAACAGCGGCGACCAACTAGCGCGAGCGGCGACGGCGGCGGCGGAGCAGTTTCACGATTTTAGGTTTAGATCGTGCTCGGCTTCTTTCTGTGTGTATACTGTTCAAAGAATACCTGTATATATACTGTAGACACTTTCAATATGACCGTTGTGGGTCCCACAAGTAGAAACCCGAAATCCGGTTCAAAATAGTGCCAGCGGCAGAATCCGGTTCAGGGGGTTCTAGAAAATCGTCTAAGTAAAATTCGGCGAGAATCGAAGAAGATTCCCGCCGAATCGGCGACAATCAGCCAGTGATTCTCGACGATTCGGCGAGAATCACTAGTGATTCTCGCCGAATCACTTGTTGATTCTCGACGAATATTACTTGGCCATGATCTGCTCAACGATGGGTTCGGCGAGAATCACTAGTGATTCTCGCCGAATCTTACTTGGCACCGCTTTGAGGTAGCCGGATAAAGTCGGCGAGAATCACTAATGATTCTCGACGATTCGGCGAGAATCACTAGTGATTCTCGCCGAATCGGCGAGAATCACTTGGTGATTCTCGTCGATTTATACTTAGACGAATTTTCGTCTTTCCACCCAAGAGCTGCTCCTTGACCCATCCTTGCTCCTTGTCTGCTCTTGCATAGTTACAGCCCTGTACTTGAAAGTAAGTGCACTCCAATAGAGAGAGTACACGTAGGCCAACACATTGATCTGCTCAACGAGGGATTACGTTGTGCAGACCCGTGTATATTGACCTACTGCACCCTGACATTGGTGTGCACTTAGCGTGGAATAACTGCAAGCACAACTTGAAATATTTTATCAAAGACATTGCCTATTTACCTTAGCTTGTTCAGGGGCTTCTTCAAATCAGGTACGTTGTGGATACAATACCCAACAATCTCCCCCTATTTGAAGAAGCCTAAACCCTACAAGCTAAGGTGAATAAATCGTATGGGAATGAAAATCACATCCTTGAAATAACTTGAGAGAGATATTCATTACCGATACCAATTTCGTGCGGGCAAACTTTGGAGGAGCCACCTTAGCCGTAGCCGAGAGGGTAATCTCCCCCTTTTCGGCTTCTGCAAATCTGGGTCTGTAGTATTTGACCCCTTGCTCCCCCTCAGTTCTTGCATCTGTGCTTACACTTGAGTTCCTTGCTCCCCCTCAGTTCTTGCGCCTGTGCTCAACTTGAGTACCTTGCTCCCCTTCAGTTCTTGCACGAGCCTGAAGCTTCTGTAGTCTTCATTCCTCATAGTTTAGCATCCCCAATTCAGTTTTGAAAAGAGTGAACTTGGCTTCGTCTAAGGGCTTTGTGAATATATCAGCAATCTGCTTGTCCGTGTGGACATAACAGAGAGAGATGTCCTTGTTCTCCACGTGCTCCCGAATGAAGTGGTAGCGCACTTCAATATGCTTCGTTCTGCTGTGCGATACTGGATTGTTGGCAATTGCAATTGCACTGGAGGAGTCGCAGTAAATAGGTATTTCCTTGAACTGAAGGTCGTAGTCGGCTAACTGGTTTCTGATCCATAGGAGTTGTGCGCAACAGCTACCTGTCGAGATGTACTCAGACTCTGCTGTGGAGGTTGCAACACAATTCTGTTTCTTGCTGTTCCATGAGATAAGCCTCCTGCCGAGGAATTGACATGTCCCGGAGGTGCTTTTCCTGTCATCCCTACTCCCTGCAAAATCAGCATCTGAAAAACCTATTATCTCGACATCATTGTTTCTCGGGTACCACAAGCCAAGATTGGGAGTACCTTTAAGGTATCTTAGAATTCGCTTCGCAGCGACATAGTGAGATTCCTTAGTGTTCACCTGATATCTGGCACAGACACATGTGGAGAACATGATATCTGGTCTACTGGCAGTAAGGTAGAGCAGGGATCCAATGATGCTTCTGTATTTGGTTTCATCGAAAGGTTTACCTTTCTCATCCTTATCCAGAGACATAGTGGATCCCATTAGAGTCCTCATAGAGGATGCATTCTCCATACCGAATTTCTTAAGGAGTTCATTTGTGAACTTCGTTTGAGAGATGAAGATTTCATCCTCAGACTGTTTCACTTGAAGTCCCAAGAAATACTTGAGCTCTCCCATACTGCTCATTTCAAACTTTCCTTGCATAAGTTTAGAAAATTTTTTGCAAAGATTGTTGTCCGTTGAGCCGAATATAATGTCATCGACATAGATTTGCACCAGCAAAATCTTGCCTTTGACTTCCCTGAGAAACAATGTTTTATCTATTTTACCTCTAGAGAACTTGTTCTCAAGAAGAAAACTAGATAAAGTCTCATACCAAGCTCGAGGAGCTTGTTTTAAACCATAAAGAGCTTTATTGAGAAAATACACATGATTGGGATAAGTAGGATTGACAAAACCTGGGGGTTGAGCAACGTATACTTCCTCTTTCAGGTTTTCGTTCAAGAAAGCTGATTTCACGTCCATTTGATAGACTGTGAATCCTTTGTGCGAAGCATACGCCGGGAACAATCTGATTGCCTCGAGCCTTGCTACTGGTGCGAAGGTCTGGTCGAAGTCAATCCCCTCCTCCTGTCTGTAACCTTGAGCCACCAGCCTGGTCTTGTTCTTTACGATGACACCATGTTCATCCAGTTTGTTTCTGAAGATCCACTTGGTGCCAATCACATTCTGCTTGTGTGGTCTGGGAACCAGCATCCACACATTGCATCGTTCGAATTGATGTAGTTCATCTTGCATGGCCAAAATCCATGCCGCGTCTTTGTTCGTCTCGTCGAACTTCTTTGGCTCAACCTGTGACAGGAAGCTAAGATGCAAAACTTCGTTAATAGTACCTCTTCGAGTTCTGACACCGACACGAGGATCTCCGATGATCTGATCTCTAGGATGATCCCTCACATGCCGGAGCTCTAGAAGTCTGGCGTTTGGAGCTTCGACTACTTCTTGGGCTTCTCCTTCTTCTATGAGATTTGTTCCATTTTGATCTTCAACATGCCCAGATGACGTGGAGGTGGAAACTTTGACGTACTTAGGAGTTTCATCTTTAGCGGTCTCATCGAGATCCAGCTGTTCAAGTCGTGCACCTGCATCTTCAAGAATACCACTGGAAGAATTGTTGTTAATCAAACTTCCTTCATCAAATACAACATTAATTGATTCTTCTACCACTAGGGTTTTCTTATTAAAGACCCTATATGCCCGACTGTGGGAACTATAGCCCATGAATATGCCTTCGAAGCATTTTTCACCAAATTTAGTACGCGGGTACTTCCCATTATTCAGTACATAGCATCTGCAACCAAAGATCCTCAAGTAGGACATGGTTGGTTTCCTGTCTTTCAGTAGCTCGTAAGGCGTCTTACGATGATGCTTGTTGATCAATGCACGGTTTTGTACATGACAAGCTGTATTGACAGCCTCTGCCCAGAAATATTCTGGGAGAGAAGCGTCTTTCAACATTATCGTGCAGGCTTCAATGAGAGTTCTATTTCTCCTCTCCGCAACTCCATTTTGCTGAGGAGTGCGCGGGGAGGAAAACTCATGAAAGATACCTTGTTCTTCACAAAACTCTGTCATAGCACCAGATTCGAATTCTGTTCCATGGTCACTTCTGATTTTGACCACTGAGCAGTTAAATTCGTTCTGAACCTGCTTGACAAAACTAGTGAAGATGTCAAACGTATCTCACTTTCGTTTCAAAAAGAACACCCATGTAAACCGAGAATGATCATCAACTATCACTAGCGTATAGGACTTGCCTCCCAAGCTATGAACTTGCATTGGACCAAACAAGTCCATATGTAAAAGGTAAAGACATCGGGAAGAGTCTTTGTCTGCAATGCTCTTAAAGGTAGCCCGAGTCTGTTTGCCCATCTGGCATGCAGGACAGGGGCTATCTTTGATGCACTTGATACTGGGAGCATCCCTTACTAAGTTCTTAGAAAACAGCATACTAATTGTCTTGAAATTAATATGTGTCAAACTCTTGTGCCATTGTTCACAAAGAGATGCACTGCATGTTGCCACAAGGCATACGGGGGTAGATGAATCTAAACTGAGAAAATCTAAACAGAAGATATTTCTGCCCCTAATGCCTGATAATACCGTCTCAGAAGAGGTACGTGAAATTATCAGACATTTATCCTTGCAGAACTTAACGTCATAACCTTTATCACATAACTGACTTACACTGATCAGGTTATGGTTTAACCCTTCAACATAAGCCACGTCAGTGATAGAGATTATACCGTTGGAAATCATACTGTAACCTCTGGTGACTCCTCGATCTGACCCTCCAAAGATGACTTTGGGTCCATTCTCGACTGGAGTGTAATCACGCAGCAGGCTTCTTGTCCCAGTCATATGTCGGGAGCATCCACTGTCCAAATACTAGATCGGAGTTTTGGTGGCCTTTGGACATTCCTGCAAAACAAAATTAATTTCCCTTAGGAACCCAATCGAACTTGGGTCCTAGATTCCTGGTTAGCATACTCCCCCTCGGTTGGTTAACCCTACGAGTGGTCGGCCTCGCATTGCTAACATAGGGAGTCTCGTGATACCTTGGATTAAACCAACAATCCACGGCAAAGTGACCGACTTTGCCACAGCACCAACAGTCGAATCTGTTGTACCTCTTCCTAGGCTCCTGCCTTACCCAGGGAACGGTGGGTATAGCCGGGGCTTTGGATCTGGAGGTGGGGGCCTCACAGTGATTGCAGTCACAAGACTTCTTCACCTTCTGTATAACAGGCTTGGCTTTTGGTGCCTACTTTCCATTATGGCCGCTAGAGAATTGACCATAATTTCCCATGTGGATTTCCTCATAAGGTGCCTTGAGGACACTCTCACCGAAGTTCCGGGGAAAGGTCCAACCATCATATCGGCTCTTTGGATTTGCAACCGAGGGCCGGAAATGATGACCAAAGGTTGATTCAAAGTCATGTTGGTTGCAAGGAAAGCTAGGCTTTCTGAACGCAACAGGACTGAGCGGAGCCTTTCCCTTTTCGTCAGGAGAGGCCTTCTTGGCGGCCTTATTCTTCCTCTGGTTCCTATTTTTCTTGGATGAGGAACCAGATACCCCTACATGCCCCAAGCCAGCTCCTTTGGCCTGAGCAGAGAGGGTATCAACTACTGGAAGAACAGTTTTTGGCATAGAGAAGCTCTTGACGATCTTCCTTTCTACCGCAAGTTGTTCTTCCAACTTGTCGACTTCCTCCTGCTTAAGATTAAGGAGTTTAAGAGACTCTGAGTGCTTTGAAGTCAGGTCAAGGTGCTCCTGTCAGAGAGAAATCAAACTAGTGACCTCCTCCCTTAGGGATACACACTCACCCTTAAGAAATTTCACTTCCTTTTTCTCAGCCTTCAATCTCTTACGACACTCCTCGAAAGTGTTGAGCAGAAGCTCATACTTCTCGAGGAGCTCCGCTTCACGGGCCGAAAGGCTATCTTCAGGTTCTTCATCCTGAGACTCAGGATCAGATTCAGAGTCGGAGAGAGGGGTGTGAGCTTTTACCTTCCCAGTAAATGGGGGGCATTCTCCTTCTGAGTCGGAGCGACCCACTAGCCCGAAGTAGGCTTCCTCATCATCACTGGAGTCTGAGGAATCAGACTCACTCAGTGTCTTTGGCCTTTTGGCGATGTAGCTCCGCTCTTTCTTCTTATCTCTTGAAGATTTGTGCTCCTCTTCTTTCCCTTTTTCTCTCTTGCCTTGATAGCAGTCGGCCACGACGTGTCCTGGCTTATTGCATCCAAAGCAAATAATGTTAGAGGAGCGATGTTTGTTCGGTTTAGAAGCATACCTGTCAGAAGAATAATTTTTCTTCTGATGCCTGGAGGAGGAGCCGTCTCTCTTTCTTTGATTCCTCATCTTGAGGAACTTCTTGAACTCTCGGGTGATGAGGGAGAAATCTTCCTCCGACAGCTCTGAGCTGGAGGAGCATGGCTCGGACTCCTCCTCCTCATCCTTTTTCCTGGCACGGTATGAAACCGCACCCTTGCCTTTTCTGGAGTGACTGGCTTTTAGAGCCACAGTCTTTTCTTTGGCTGCAGCCTTCTCTGCTTCTTCTTCTGCTTTCCTGGTGTTCAGCTGAAGCTCATAGGACATCAGCTTCCCAAACATAATTTGCGGGTCAGTTTCAGCTAGTCTGCCAAACTCTCGGATGGCGCAGATCTTTGTGTCTCATTCCTTAGTAAGGGACCTAAGGAATTTATCATTGAGTTCACCATTAGTGAACACTCTTCTGTATCCTTTGAGGGCGTTAACAATCTTGAGGAAGTTCTCGTAGGTGACTCCGATCTCTTCCTTATGCCCTTGTCTGAAGGCCTCATATTTCTGGTTCAGGAGGGATCTTCGATCATCCCTCACTTCATCAGTGCCCTCCATTTGGATGATCAGGCCATGCCAGATCTCCTGAGCTGTCCTGCAGTTGCAGAAGTTCTGCATCATTGAGTCATCAATCGCGCTGACCAGAATGTTCTGCGCCTTCTTGTCAAGTCCTACTAGCACCATCTCGTCCTTTTCCATTTCAGAAAGTTTCTTTGGCACTTTCTGGGTAGGATCAATGGTGGAGGCCTTAGTGGGGACATAAGGTCCCTCCTCCATGATCATGAAGAGTCGAGGATCAACAGCTTCCATGTAGAACCTGATCCTTTCCTTCCAGATAGGAAAGTTGAGCCTGGTGCACACTGGGATCTTGCCTGTGTGCTTGAGCCCGTCCATAGTAGATGTTTGTCTTCTTCTTGACACTAGTGGCAGGATTCTACTCAAGGTGTGAACCTTTTTGATGAGCAACCTGGCTCTGTTACCACTTGAAAGTCCACCTAGTGTCAACTATCTTCACCTATGGGGGGGGGGAATATGTGACGTGCAGCGTTTTTGCGGAATTTAAGATTATACCTGCACAATAAAAATAAACAGCACAGCACACAGAATACACAAGCTATTTATAGTGGTTCCCCGATTTGGGTACATCCACTTTCCCCCTTCGACCTATCTCCCAACAAGGGACGACTCGGTCTCTTCACCAACAGGATTGAAATCCAATCCTTGCACTATCGGAAGGAACCCTTCCACACGTAGGAGTCAACACTCCCACAACACGGGTTGCACCCAACCCTTACAACTAGGAACTAACGTTCCTTTACAACAACAATAAAACTAGAATGTACAAGAAATACAAACTACGTTTGGAGACTAAGGTGTCCCTCTTTGTTGACGACGTGTTCTTGAAGTCCACAAAGAGTCCACAACCCTAGATCTCTCTTGGAGAGGATCTCCCCGGAACCCGCGGCGGCAAGATGGGCGGCGGCTAGGTTCACGGGATCGGCGGCGACGACGATGTGCGGCTGCTGTACTTGGAGATCCAAACTTCGTAGCGAAGCAAGCTAGGTCTACCAACGGTCACACGAGGATCGGTCGTCTCGATCGATTCGGACGGGAAAGTTTTTTTACCGATCAACAAATCAAGAGACAAGGGATCTCTGGATAGACGCGTGAGACTCTAAGCTTGGCTAAGCTTCTGTCGCCGGAGGATCAGGAAGAATCGCGATCAACAGCGGCGACCAACTAGCGCGAGCGGTGATAGCGGCGGCGGAGCAGTTTCGCGATTTTAGGTTTAGATCATGCTCGGCTTCTTTCTGTGTGTATACTGTTCAAAGAATACCCGTATATATACTGTAGACACTTTCAATATGACCGTTGTGGGTCCCACAAGTAGAAACCCGAAATCCGGTTCAAAATAGTGTCAGCGGCAGAATCCGGTTCAGGGGGTTCCATAACATCGCCTAAGTAAAATTCGGCGAGAATCGAAGAAGATTCCCGCCGAATTGGCGAGAATCATCCAGTGATTCTCGACGATTCGGCGAGAATCACTAGTGATTCTCGCCGAATCACTTGTTGATTCTCGACGAATATTACTTGGCCATGATCTGCTCAACGATGGGTTCGGCGAGAATCACTAGTGATTCTCGCCGAATCTTACTTGGCACCGCTTTGAGGTAGCCGGATAAAGTCGGCGAGAATCACTAGTGATTCTCGCCGAATCGGCGAGAATCACTTGGTGATTCTCGTCGATTTATACTTAGACGAATTTTCGTCTTTCCACCCAAGAGCTGCTCCTTGACCCATCCTTGCTCCTTGTCTGCTCTTGCATAGTTACAGCCCTGTACTTGAAAGTAAGTGCACTCCAATAGAGAGAGTACACGTAGGCCAACACATTGATCTGCTCAACGAGGGATTACGTTGTTCAGACCCGTGTATATTGACCTACTGCACCCTGACATTGGTGTGCACTTAGCGTGGAATAACTGCAAGCACAACTTGAAATATTTTATCAAAGACATTGTCTATTTACCTTAGCTTGTTCAGGGGCTTCTTCAAATCAGGTACGTTGTGGATACAATACCCAACACGCCTATACTCTGTTCGACATGGGTGCCTCGCACTCGTTTGTGTCGGAGGCCTTTCTGGAAGGGCTGGAAGAAGTGGAACGGTTCACAGGCCGGATGAGGAGGGTGCGTCTACCCGACGGATCGGAGATACTCACCTCAGCCCACTGCAGCATGGAGGCGGAGATTAGAGGAAAGTCGTTCGAAGTTCCGGCAACGGTCCTGAGGAAGCCAGTCTTCGGGCTGATCCTGGGCATGACTTGGCTACAGTGGAATCATGCCCAGATTGATTGTCAAGCGAAGAGGATCACCGTGAGGCACGGGGACTCTACCATCATCATCGAAGGTATAAGACCTGCCTCACGTGTACCCTTATCTTCAGTACAGGCCGTTAAGGCCTATTTACTGGGGGAGGAGGTCTACGAGGTGCTGTTTGAGATGGCGGAGGCCACGAGTTCTATATCGAATATCCCGGTAGTGCGGGAGTTTGAGGACGTCTTTCCAGAGAAATTACCCGGATTACCCCCGCGCAGGGAGCAGGACTTCCAGATACATCTTGTGCCGGGGGCCAAGCCAGCGTCCAAGGCACCTTACCGGATGGCCCCAAGGGAGCTGACAGAGTTTCGGAGACAGATTCAGGAGTTATTGGAAGCCGGATTTGTCCGGCCAAGCTCTTCACCTTGGGGAGCCCCGGTATTGTTCGTCAAGAAGAAAGACGGGACCCTCAGATTGTGCATCGACTACCAAGCACTGAATCGGCTGACGGTCCGGAACACCTATCCACTGCCAAGGATAGACGAGCTGTTCGACCAGCTGCAGGGAGCGCAGTTCTTTTCGAAATTAGATTTGAGGTCGGGATACTACCAGCTTCGGATTCGAGAGGGGGACATTCAGAAGACTGCTTTTAGTAGCAGATATGGATTATTTGAATTTACGGTGATGCCCTTCGGGCTCACCAATGCACCTTCGACGTTCATGACTCTCATGAACCAGGTTTTCAAGGAGTACCTAGACGTATTTGTCATTGTGTTTATCGATGACATCCTCATCTACTCGAGGACGGAGGAGGAGCACACTCGCCATCTGGAACTGACCCTACAGAGCTGCGGGAGAATCATCTATATGCGAAGTTTACTAAATGTCAGTTCTGGCTGAAGGAGGTGGGCTTCTTAGGCCACATTATCAGTGGAGCCGGGTTGGCAGTGGATCCAGCAAAGATCCAGGCTATTCAGGATTGGTCGCAGCTGAAGACAGCCACCGACGTACGAAGTTTTCCAGGACTTGCCGGTTACTACCGGAAGTTCGTGGAGGAATTCTCTCGAATCGCCCTCCCGCTCACATCCTTGACGAAGAAGGAGGTACCGTTCATGTGGACCCCGCAGTGCCAGGCAGCTTTCCAGGAGCTGAAGGATCGGCTAACCTCGACTCCCATTCTTACTCTCCCCTCGGGGAGGGAAGGATTTTAGGTCTGCACTGATGCTTCCTACCAGTGTATGGGAGCTGTACTGATGCAGAAGGGCCATGTGATTGCATATGCATCTCGCCGGTTGAAGAAGCACGAACAGAACTATCAGGTGCACGACCTTGAGATGGGGGCGGTCGTTTTTGCTTTGAAGGTCTGGCTCCATTATCTTTATGGAGTCCATTGCGACATCTATTCCGACCACAAGAACCTGAAAACGTGGACATGCAAAAGGAACTGAACATCAGGCAGAGGCGCTGGGTGGAGTTCTTAGCAGATTATCAGTATGAAATGCACTACCATACAGGGAAGGCAAACGTGGTGGCGGACGCTTTGAGTCGGAGAGCTGCCACTTCCGAGGTCGGGCCCCAGGTTATGTCTATGGAGCTGGTAAGGAGATTGGAGGATATGCATATCACACTAGTGTCGTCCGAGGACCCCAAGCTTTACATGTAGTATTTAGCTGCGGTGAGTACTACAGATGATATCCGGGACCGAGTCAGAGAGGGACAGAGGCGAGATGTCAAGTTGGAGCCGATATTATGGGCTTTGGAGAACGGTACAGCGGGAGATTACACGATGAGGGACGGCGTGGTATATTTCAGAGGTCGGACTTATATACCGGAAGGAGGCCGGGTCCGGGAAGATATTATGGCGGAAGCCCACCACAGCAGATACTCGGTGCACCCAGGCATCACGAAGATGACTGCGGATTTGAAGAAGACTATGTACTGGCCTGGCATGAAGAAGGATATCAATAGGTTTGTGACCCACTGCGAAGCTTGCCAGCTAGTGAAGGCAGAGTGCAAAAACCCCGCGGGTTTGTTGCAACCACTCCCGGTACCAGAGTGGAAGTTCGAAGACATCTCGATGGACTTTATTCACGGACTTCCCCGATCACGAACAGGAAATGACTCGATTTGGGTCATCGTCGATCGGTTGACTAAGGTAGCCAGGTTCATTCCGATCAGGAAGGATGATGCTGTGGGAGTATTAGTACAGAGATTTGTGGAGCAGTTCGTTCGATATCACTGGGTGCCCAAGACGATCATGTCGGATCGGGATGGCTGGTTCACTTCCAGGGAGTGGAGATCCGTGCAAGCATACTTAGGCACGTGATTGACCTTCAGCACTGCATTCCATCCCCAGACGGACAGGCAGACAGAACGCACCAATCCGGACGCTGGAAGATCTTTTGAGGCTATGCATTTTGGACCGCGGGGAACCGTGGGAGAAACTCTTACCCCTGGTCGAGTTCTCCTATAACAACTGTTGGGTATTGTATCCACAACGTACCTGATTTGAAGAAGCCCCTGAACAAGCTAAGGTAAATAGACAATGTATTTGATAAAATACTTCAAGTTGTGCTTGCAGTCATTCCTCGCTAAGTGCACACCAATGTCAGGGTGCAGTAGGTCAATATACATGGGTCTGCACGACGTAATCCCTCGTTGAGCAAATCAGTATGTTGGCCTACGTGTACTCTCTCTATTGGAGTGTACTTATTTTCAAGTATAGGGCTGTGATATTGCAAGAGCAGACAAGGAGCAAGGATGGGTCAAAGAGCAGTCCATGGGCGGAAAGACGAAAAATCGTCTAAGTGTGAATCGACGAGAATCACCAAGTGATTCTCGCTGATTCGGCGAGAATCACCGGCTGATTCTCGCTGTCTCTATCCGGCTACATCAAAGCATGCGATTCTGGCGCTAAGTCATAATCGACGAGAATCACCAAGTGATTCTCGCCGATTCGGCGAGAATCACTAGTGATTCTCGCCGAATCGTCGAGAATCACTGGCTGATTCTCGACGTCTCTTTCCAGCTTTCTCTGAGCGTGCAAACAAGTCTACATCGTCGAGAGTCACCATTGATTCTCGACGATTCGACGAGAATCACCTCTGATTCTCGCCGAATCGGTGAGAATTAAATTTGATTCTCGTCGATTTTGCCTTGGGCAACTTTCTAGAAACCGCTGGACCGGACTCAGCCGCTGGCACTGTTTTGAACCGGGGTTGGGGTCTCCTCTGGTGGGACCCACAATGGTCATCTTGAAGACCTAATGTATAAATACACCTGTATTATTGAACAGTAGATAAGAGAGACAGAAATTCAAAAAGAAGCCGAGCCGTGACGTGACCTAGATCGCGAACTCCGCTCCGTCGCCGCTCGTGCAAGTCGATCGCCGGCAGTGATCGTGATTCTTCTAGATCTTCCGGCGACAGAAGCTTAGCCAAGCTTAGAGTCTCACGCGTCTAACCAGAGATCCTTTGTCTCTTGATTTGTTGATCGGGAAAACCTTCCCCGTCCGAATCGATCGAGACGATCGATCCTAGTGTGACTGTTGGAAGACCTAGCTAGCTTCGCTACGAAGTTTGAATATCCAAAGAACTGCAGCCGCACACCGTTGTCGCCGCCTATCCCGAGAACCAAGCCGCCGCTCTTCTTGCCGCCGCCGGAGTCAGGGAGATTCTCTCCAAGTGAGATCTAGGGTTGTGGACTCTTCGTGACTTCTAGAACACGTCATCAAATGAAGAGGGACACCAGAGTCTCCGAAAGTAGTTTGTATTTCTTGTACATTCTAGTTTATTTTTGTTGTAAAGGAACGTTGGTTCCGAGTTGTAAGGGTTGGGTGCAACCCGTGTTGTGGGAGTGTTGTCTGCTACGTGTGGAAGGGTTCCTTCCGATAGTGCAAGGATTGGATTTCAATCCTGTTGGTGAATTGACCGAGTCGTCCCTTGTGGGGAGATAGTTCGAAGGGGGTAAGTGGATGTACCCAAATCGGGGAACCACTATAAATTGCTTGTGTACTTTCTTTGTTGTGCTGGTTTGTTTTCTTGTGCAGGTACAATTTTAAATTCCGCAAAAACGCTGCACATCACCTATCCCCCCCCCCATAGGTGAAGGTTGTAGACACTAGGTGGACTTTCAAGTGGTATCAAAGCCAAGTTGCTCATCAAAAAGGTTAACACCTTGAGTAGAATCTTGCCGCTAGTGTCAAGAAGAAGGCAAACATCTACTATGGACGGGCTCAAGTTCACAGGCAAGATCCCAGTGTGCACCAGGCTCAACTTTCCTATCTGGAAGGAAAGGATCAGGTTCTACATGGAAGCAGTTGATCCTCGACTCTTCATGATCGTAGAGGAGGGACCTTATGTCCCCACTAAGGTCTCCACCATAGATCCTACCAAGAAAGTGCCAAAGAAAATTTCTGAAATGGACAAGGACGAGATGGTGCTGGTGGGACTTGACAAGAAGGCGCAGAACATTCTGGTCAACGCGGTCGATGACTCAATGATGCAGAACTTCTGCAATTGCAAGACAGTAAAGGAGATCTGTCAGTAAGAAGCAGAATTGTGTAGCTACCTCCACAGCAGAGTCTGAGTACATCTCGGCAGGCAGCTGTTGCGCACAACTCCTATGGATCAGAAACCAGTTAGCCGACTACGACCTTCAGTTCAAGGAAGTACCAATGTACTGCGACTCCTCCAGTGCAATTGCAATTGCCAATAATCCGGTATCGCACAGCAGAACGAAGCATATTGAAGTGTGCTACCACTTCATTCGGGAGCACGTGGAAAACAAGGACATCTCTCTCTATTATGTCCCCACGGACAAGCAGATTGCTGATATATTCACAAAGCCCTTAGACGAAGCCAAGTTTAGTCTTTTCAAAACTGAATTGGGGATGCTAAACTATGAGGAATGAAGACTACTGAAGCACCAGGCTCGTGCATCTAGGGGGAGCCTCTGCCCGGAACTCAAGTGAGAGCACAGGTGCAAGAACTGAGGGGGAGCAAGGGGTCAAATGCAACAGACCCAGATTTGCAGAAGCCGAAAAGGGGGAGATTACCCTCTCGGCTAAGGCTAAGGTGGCTCCAAGTTTGCTCTCAAGAAATTGGTATTGGTAATGAATAACTCACTCAACTCAATTTCAAGTTTATGATTTTCATTCTCATATGCTATATTCACCTTAGCTTGTATGGTTTAGGCTTCTTCAAATAGGGGGAGATTGTTGGGTATTGTATCCACAACGTACCTGATTTGAAGAAGCCCCTGAACAAGCTAAGGTAAATAGACAATGTATTTGATAAAATACTTCAAGTTGTACTTGCAGTCATTCCTCGCTAAGTGCACACCAATTTCAGGGTGCAGTAGGTCAATATACACGGCTCTGCACGACGTAATCCCTCGTTGAGCAAATCAGTGTGTTGGCCTACGTGTACTCTCTCTATTGGAGTGTACTTATTTTCAAGTATAGGGCTGTGATATTGCAAGAGCAGACAAGGAGCAAGGATGGGTCAAAGAGCAGTCCATGGGCAGAAAGACAAAAATCGTCTAAGTGTGAATCGATGAGAATCACCAAGTGATTCTCGCCGATTCGGCGAGAATCACTAGTGATACTGGCCGAATCGTCGAGAATCACCGGCTGATTCTCGTCGTCTCTATCCGGCTACATCAAAGCATGCGATTCTGGCGCTAAGTCATAATCGACGAGAATCACCAAGTGATTCTCGCCGATTCGGCGAGAATCACTAGTGATTCTCGCCGAATCGTCGAGAATCACTGGCTGATTCTCGCCGTCTCTTTCCAGCTTTCTCTGAGCGTGCAAACAAGTCTACATCGTCGAGAGTCACCTTTGATTCTCGACGATTCGACGAGAATCACCTCTGATTCTCACCGAATCGGCGAGAATCAACTTTGATTCTCGTCGATTTTGCCTTGGGTAACTTTCTGGAAACCGCTGGACCGGACTCAGCCGCTGGCACTGTTTTGAACCGGGGTTGGGGTCTCCTCTGGTGGGACCCACAACGATCATCTTGAAGACCTAATGTATAAATACACATGTATTATTAAACAGTAGATAAGAGAGACAGAAATTCAAAAAGAAGCCGAGCCGTGACGTGACCTAGATCGCGAACTCCGCTCTGTCGCCGCTCGTGCAAGTCGATCGCCGGCAGTGATCGTGATTCTTCTAGATCTTCCGGCGACAGAAGCTTAGCCAAGCTTAGAGTCTCATGCGTCTAACCAGAGATCCTTTGTCTCTTGATTTGTTGATCGGGAAAACCTTCCCCGTCCGAATCGATCGAGACGATCGATCCTAGTGTGACCGTTGGAAGACCTAGCTAGCTTCGCTACGAAGTTTGAATCTCCAAAGAACTGCAGCCGCACACCGTTGTCGCCGCCTATCCCGAGAACCAAGCCGCCGCTCTTCTTGCCGCCGCTGGAGTCGGGGAGATTCTCTCCAAGTGATATCTAGGGTTGTGGACTCTTTGTGACTTCTAGAACACGTCATTAAACGAAGAGGGACACCTTAGTCTCCGAAAGTAGTTTGTATTTCTTGTACATTCTAGTTTATTTTTGTTGTAAAGGAACGTTGGTTCCGAGTTATAAGGGTTGGGTGCAACCCGTGTTGTGGGAGTGTTGTCTCCTACGTGTGGAAGGGTTCCTTCCGATAGTGCAAGGATTGGATTTCAATCCTGTTGGTGAAGTGACCGATTCGTCCCTTGTGGGGAGATAGGTCGAAGGGGGAAAGTGGATGTACCCAAATCGGGGAACCACTATAAATTGCTTGTGTACTTTCTTTGTTGTGCTGGTTTGTTTTCTTGTGCAGGTACAATTTTAAATTCCGCAAAAACGCTGCACATCACCTATTCCCCCCCCCCCCATAGGTGAAGGTTGTAGACACTAGGTGGACTTTCAACAACAGCTACCAGTCCAGCATCAGGATGGCGCCTTATGAAGCCTTGTATGTAAGGAAATGCCGGACCCCGCTTTCTTGGGTTCAGGATGAAGATCCGAAGGTGTTGGGATCAGAGTTTGTTGAAGACACCGAGGCTCAGGTGAGGCTGATCAGAGACAGGATGCTAGAGGCGCAGAGCAGACAGGCTAAGTACTATGACGCCCGGCATCGGTAGGTGGAGTTCCAGGTGGGGGACCGAGTGCTTTTGAAGATTCGGCCCATGCATGGAGTCTCGCGGATGCGTGGTCGGAGGAAGAAGCTCAGCCCTAGGTACATGGGCCCTTACAGGATCCTGGAGCGGATCAGGCCCCTAGCCTACAGGCTGGAGTTACCACCAGAGCTGGAAGCTCTGCACGACGTCTTCCATTTTTCTTCGCTGAGGAGGGCTCTGCTACGCCCGGAGCAGCAGATTTTGACCACCGAAGGGCCGGTAGCTTCAGAACGGTCAGTTCGTTTGGAGCCGGTTAGGATCGACGATCGAGGAGTATGGGTCTTGCGTCGCAAGAAGGTTCCACTAATCAAGGTACTGTGGAGGAACCACGGCCAGGAGGAGCATACCTGGGAGCCGCAGGACCTGATGCGACAAAGATACACAGAGCTGTTCAGTCAGGTATACCTCACAAACCCCTCAAGATGTTTTAATTATTTTCCTACGTTAAACTAGAAAGGGCTGCTTTAGGCAGGTAGAGGCTTATCTTTTGTTTATTGGGGGCTTAATCTTTTATTTTATTGGGATCTTGGCTTCATCATTTGGGCGAATTGGTCATAGATTTAGGTTTCCCATAAAACTTAGTTTAGCAAACATGGCATCGTGATGGGATGTTACAAGTTTCTCTCTTCGGTAGAAATTCCCGTAGGCTTAACCTTGATTTCGGGGACGAAATCTTTGTTTTGTTTATTGGGATTTGTAACATCTCATTTCCAACTAGACCCCTAGGAGTGGTCTTGTCTATGACTAGCTCATGACAAACCCTAGGAAGCCAGAAATGGGCCAAGGGATAGGAGACAAAATGTGGAAAATCATCATGGTCTGCAAATAGTAGAACTCTGAACAATGGTTTAGAATGACCATGGGCTACACCTTGACCCCAAGACCCTACCACAACACCCCCTAATACCTTGGGAGGCCCAATAGAGCCATAAGGACCCATTGGGGTCAACCAAAGAGGCTCAGTTGACCAAGGTCAACCCTAGCCCTAAGTGGGTCAAACTAGCCTACTTAGGGTCAATTGTCCTACTCCTAGCCTAGAGGACCCCACCTATTGTACCTTTGTAGTTGTCGATGACTACTCAAGGTTTTCCTGGATGTTCTTCCTTAGACAGAAATCTGAAACACCTAGTATCTTCTATAGCTTTGTCAAACAAATTCAGAATGAACTAGACAGTACATGTTAAATTTTCTCAACGTGGTCAGCAAGATAGCCCAAACGCCAAATTAATATCTTCGGAACTACCCAGTTCGCACGTTGAACCAGCGGAAACCAAGGACTAGAGGTACAAAGGTAAATCCCAACAAACAATGGAAGCACAAGCAGTTCTATTATTCATTCACTTCTTTACAATGCGAGGCATACATAGCGAGACATGATTTCGCTAGTATAACAGCTGAAAAATAGAAGCACCAAAAAATAAGTCGGGCGGACAGCACCCGAGTCCGCCGAGACCGCGAGGTCGCCGAGGTCGCCGAGTCCGCTGAGCTCGCCCAAGCTATGCTGCAATCCGCCGAATAGACACGGAGTCCGCCGAAGCCGCGAGGCCGCGCGGACACACCGTTATTCGCCTCCTGCTGAACTTAAACTAAGGAACACCCCTACCCGCCTGAAGCCGGCGGACAGGTTATTGAAGCTGGTAAAGATTAAACAGAACTGACAAGCCGCAGAGCGACCTCCTGCTGAGTCCGCAGAGACCGCACACTTTCAAGCACTTGACCGAAGTCACAGCCAAAGTCCTGGCTCCTTGAAGCTATCCGCGCGACCTGCACACAGCAAACCGTCAGCCTGAAACAATCCGCGTGGACTGACAAACACAGACCGCAGCTCCTTGTACACCCCAACTTACTGTTCACTCAAGTTACTGTAGATATGCCAGGGGGGTCCTATTTATAGGTGAGGTGAGGAGTGTGGTCACCGCCCTAGAGATAGCGTCACCACCCCAGCCCGCGCGATAGCAAAAAACACCGTCCGCCGAGTCCGCTTGGACTTAGCCGGATACCAAGGAAAACCGCCAGGAGCAAGGCAACCATTGGCGAACCCTCACCAGTCCGCCCAAGCTATGCGGACAAGGCATCAGCCCGCAAAGCTCCAACCACTGCAAGACAGCAACCCCCTTCAATGGCAGTCCGCACCAACCCGAGGCAGTCCGCAAGACTCACACCTCAATCCGCCACAAGTCCACGACCAAGGGAAGATAGCAACAGTACGCCCGGTCACAGCGGACTTGGCGGATACCGCGGACACCATGGCCTTGGCACAAAGTGTGACCAAGTCCAAAACCATCAAGAGCCAATGCGAGCATGGCGGACTCAAATTCCCGTCCGCCGAACACCCAAGCACAGACCGCCATCAGTCCGCGAGCTCCTCGCACTTCTGTCCAACGCAGCAGCCAACCGCGGACTCCAAAACACAGTCCGCCAAACGACCTTCACAGCAAATCGCCTGCTGTGCCACCAGAGCTCGACAAGGCCTCAGCCAAGCTCTAAGCCCAGTCCGAAACAGCCCACACCGCGGACACTCCAGTCCGCAAGCTACCCGCGGACACGAGCCAAACCGCCTATCAGCACAAGCTTGCACCCGCGGCCACTGAGCAATGCACCAGTCCGCAAACCTTTATCCGCTCAGGCCGCTCCTTGGCAAAGCCAATAAGCAACACCCTATCCGCAGAAACCAGGCCGCATAGTCCGCGGACTCAACCCGTGCAAACCGCTCAGAAGAACAACTGGCTTTCCACTAGACCTTCCACCAGGCCGCAGATCTCAGTCCGCCCAGTACGCCTAGTCCGCCAAAGCTGTCCGCCCCAGGCCGCCCGGCCTGTCCCGTCACCCACTTCAACTTCACACATTTCAACACTCCCCCTTGAAGTGGGAAGTGGTGACCAAGCCGAGCAAGCTGCGCAAGCGTTCAAAGGGCCCCTTCGACAGTGGCTTCGTGAAGATGTCAGCAAGATTATCCTCACTCCGAACATGCCCGACCAGCAGAGACCCCTCCAACACCTTCTCCCTGATGAAGTGATGATCAATCTCTATATGCTTGGTCCTGGCGTGACACACTGGATTGTTAACCAGTTTGAGAGCACTCTCATTATCACCCCAGAGTAAAGTAGGCCCTTGTACTTCTTCATGAACATCCTCTATAAGCCTCCTCAACCAAACGGCTTCCCGAGCAGACAAGGCCGAAGCCTTATACTCTGCCTCCGTGGTTGAAACCGACACTGAGTCCTGCTTCTTGCTACACCACGAGATGCTAGCTGATCCGCAAGTGAACACATAACCTGAAGTAGACCTTCGATCATCCGAATCACCGCCATAGTCAGCATCCGTGTACCCGAGCAACGCAACCTCCGTGTCCCTTCTATAGAGGAGTCCCATGTCAGAAGAAGCCTTGACATACTTCAGAATTCCTTTTGCCGCCACTAGATGAGATTGCCTTGGTTCAGCCATATACCGACTTACTCGGCCAACAGCATAAGCGATATCCGCCCTTGTAATCGTCAGATAAATCAAGCTCCCAACAAGAGCCCTGAACACCAAGGGATCATGAAGAACCCTTCCCTCATCTCGTCGAAGCTTTAGCCCAGATTCCAGTGGAGTAGAGCACTTCTTCCCTTCGCCCATGCCAAACCGCTTCACAATGCGATCAGCATACCCTTTCTGGCTAATGAGAACCCCGCACTCCTTCCTCTCCACTTCCAGACCAAGAAAGTGATGCAACTCTCCCAAGTCTTTCATCTCGAAGCGTATAGCAAGCTCTGCCCTGAGCCTTGCTACTTCCCCCTCCGAGTTCCCTGTGATGATCATGTCATCCACATACAGCAGGACCAAGACTCGAAGCTCTCCCTTCTTCTTGACGAACAAGCTTGAATCCGAGTTAGAAGCAAGGTATCCACAGAATTGCAAGTACTCTGCAATCTTCCCATACCAAGCTCTAGGAGCCTGCTTCAACCCATAGAGAGCCTTCCTGAGTTTGCAGACATAGTCCGGATGCTTCTCAGAGACAAAACCAAGCGACTGATCCATGAAGATGTCCTTGTCAATCTCTCCATAAAGAAAGGCATTCTTCACATCGAGTTGCCACAACCTCCATCCCTTGCTAGCAGCCAAGGCGATCACCACTCTTACAGAAGTCATCTTCGCAACTGGACTGAATGTCTCCTCATAGTCTTCTCCATACTGCTGTGAGAATCCTCTAGCGACCATGCGAGCCTTGAACCGATCAATGCTCCCATCAGCCTTCTTCTTCAACTTATACACCCACTTGCAAGTAACCGGAGTAACGCCATCAACCTTGGGCACAAGGTCACAGGTTTCATTCTTCTTCAGAGCATCAATCTCTTCCTTCATGGCATCATCCCACTCCTTTACTCCAGTGGCCTCGTTGAAGTTTGCAGGCTCTCGCTCATCCAGAGGACCTGCAAAGAAGCAGGAGACAAAGCTCACTGCATTCCCATCACAGTATCGAGTCGGTGGCTTAACCACCCTCTTCGATCTCCGAAGACATGGCTCCTTGCTCACGGCTTTCGTTGCTTCTTCAGGCTCCACTCCTACCTGGGGCAAGCATTGAGCAGTGCTCCCCCTGCTTCCTGAGCCAGAAGGCTCAGCCTCGGAGTTCGAAGCAACAGGAGCTGCTGGTGAAACAGCAAGCTCCTCTTCCAAGCCTTCAGCAGCCTCCACCGGTGCTTCACCAACCTTGCTACTTCCGGTTAGCTCCATCGAGCCACCTCCATATGACGTCAGCTCGTCAAAGACAACGTCTCTTGACACCACGAACTTCTTCTTCACAGGGTCCATGCACTTTCATCCCTTCTTCCGCTCATCATAGCCAACAAAGACAAGTTTCCTTGCCTTCGCATCCAGCTTTGTCTGTGAAGCATCCGGGACATGCACGTAGCAAGTTGAACCGAACACCCGAAGGTGTTCAACACTCGGCTTCTCCTTCAGCAACAGCTCAATAGGAGTCTTCATGTTGATAGGGCTGAGTGGCATCCGGTTGATAACATAAGCAGCACAAGACATTCCCTCCGCCCAAAAGGACCTTGGGATATCTTTCGCACGAAGCCAGCATTTGCAGGTCTCCGTCAAATGACGGATCGTCCGCTCCGCTACCCCATTTTGTTGTGGAGTGTGAGCACAAGTAAGCTCTCGTTGGATCCCGTGCTTCCTGCAGAAGTTAGAAAACTCGGAGGAGACAAACTCCCCCCCGTTATCAGTTCTAAGCTTCTTAATCCGCAAGCCAAGCCGGCCTTCTACCAATTCCTTAAACTCCACAAACAAACGGAAGGCTTCCGACTTCTCCTTTAAGAAGAACACCCAAGTATACCTTGAGTAGTCATCAACCAAGACAAGCATGTATCTACTTCCACCAAGGCTGGCAGTAACCGTCGGTCCCATCAGGTCGCCATGAATACACTCCAGTGGCTTCTTGCTCCTTGTTTGTGATTTATCAAACGGAAGGCGATGTGCCTTACCGTATTGACAGCCCGCACAAACATGCCCATCACCAAAGGAGGATAACTTTGGCAACCCCCTCACCAAACTTCTACTCGCCATTGCCTTCAGCTTGTCCATGCCAACATGCTCCAGCCTCTCATGCCAGATAGTCTCACTATCATTAGCTCTCATCTTATCAACATAAGCATTGGTGGAAAGAACAAATAAGTTCTTCACCCTTCTCCCAACATGAGCAACATCAGCCTTCACCGCTGATACGTTGCGAAGGAACCTCACGTCTGTTGGCCCAAACAGAACGTGATACCCAGCGTCCACCGCATTGGTCACCGAGAAGAGGTTTTTCTTCATGCCCGGCACGTGATACACACTCCTTAACGTAAGTGGCCCCTGATCACTACCCAATGATACGACCCCCTCTTTCTCTACTGCATAAACAGTATTATCAGCAGTGATAATAGCTTCATTACCTGAGTAAGCCTGCATGGAGGTGAACTTTGATTTGTCTCCGGTGAGGTGATGACCACACCCGGAGTCCACGATCCACTCGCTGTTGAAGTCCTCAGCAGACAGGGCCCGGACAGAAGTGGCCGTCATAAAAGCTCCGCCCCATTCTGCTTCTTCACTTCTTGAGCAAGCTTCCTCCTTTCCCGTAGCATGCCCAGGCTGCAGTTTGACCTTGCAGTCCCGCTTGAAGTGCCCACGCTGATGGCACCGGTAGCACTTCAGATTCTTCTTCCAGTCCTTAGGAGCATTGCTCCTCTCCGGCGGATATGAAGTTGAAGTCTCCTTCTCACCAGCGGCCTGCACCTTCTTCTTCTTCTTCCCTTCCCATCCTTTCTTCTTGCCTGAGAAGAGAGCTTCGCTGCCTTCCTGATTCAGGTTCACTCCAGTCATCTGCCTTGCTAAGCTCTCCTGCGAGGCAAGCAGATTCTCCAGCTCCAGCAACGACGGCTGAGTAGCCCACCCTTGAACAGATGTAACAAAGGCCACATACTCCTTCCGCAAGCCGCGGATAATGTGCCTTTTCATCTTTGCCTCAGAGATAGGCTCATCAGGATCTAGTGCCGACATCTCAGCACACAAGCTCTTCATCTTTAAGAAGTACTTGGAGATGGAAAGGTCTCCCTGAGTTGCCCTGGCTAACTCATTCTCCAGGAACTGAAGCCGCGCCACATTCTTCCTATTGAACAACTCATCAATGGTTGTCCAAATATCAACAGCCGATTCACATCCAATGATGTGATCAAACAGTTCCGGAGACACAACTCTCTTCAGAACGAACTCCGCCTTAGCATTTGTTCTTCACCAGAGCCTCACCTGCTCAGCAGTACCGAAAGCAGCAGTGACTTCCTGCCTGTCGTCTCCACCAACGACATCCCACAGCTCCTCGCCAAGAAGATAACTCTTCATGCACGACTTCCACTTCTTAAAGTTCGTCGGCATTAAAAGTTCAATGCCCAGACCTCTTGCTAAGCTCCCTTCCATTGCAACACATGTTGGCAACCTTTCAGCAGCTCCGAGCAACAACACAGGTTGATCACCACTCAAACACTGAGTAACAACATTGGCTGACTTCCGCTCACGCAACTGAACCTCAGCAACCTCGCTCTGATACCATGTTAAATTTTCTCAACGTGGTCAGCAAGATAACCCAAACGCCAAATTAATATCTTCGGAACTACCCAGTTCGCACGTTGAACCAGCGGAAACCAAGGACTAGAGGTACAAAGGTAAATCCCAACAAACAATGGAAGCACAAGCAGGTCTATTATTCATTCACTTCTTTAAAATGCGAGGCATACATAGCGAGACATGATTTCGCTAGTATAACAGCTGAAAAACAGAAGCACCAAAAAACAAGCCGGGCGGACAGCACCCGAGTCCGCCGAGACCGCGAGGTCGCCGAGGTCGCCGAGTCCGCTGAGCTCGCCCAAGCTATGCTGCAATCCGCCGAATAGACACGGAGTCCGCCGAAGCCGCGAGGCCGCGCGGACACACCGTTATTCGCCTCCTGCTGAACTTGAACTAAGTAACACCCCTACCCGCCTGAAGCCGGCGGACAGGTTATTGAAGCTGGCAAAGATGAAACAGAACTGACAAGCCGCAGAGCGACCTCCTGCTGAGTCCGCAGAGACCGCACACTTCCAAGCACTTGACCGAAGTCACAGCCAAACTCCTGGCTCCTTGAAGCTATCCGCGCGACCTGCACACAGCAAACCGTCAGCCTGAAACAATCCGCGCGGACTGACAAACACAGACCGCAGCTCCTTGCACACCCCAACTTACTGTTCACTCAAGTTACTGTAGATGTGCCAGGGGGGTCCTATTTATAGGTGAGGTGAGGAGTGTGGTCACCGCCCTAGAGATAGCGTCACCACCCCAGCCCGCGCGATAGCAAAAAACACCGTCCGCCGAGTCCGCTTGGACTTAGCCGGATACCAAGGAAAACCGCCAGGAGCAAGGCAACCATTGGCGAACCCTCACCAGTCCGCCCAAGCTATGCGGACAAGGCATCAGCCCGCAAAGCTCCAACCACTGCAAGACAGCAACCCCCTTCAATGGCAGTCCGCACCAACCCGAGGCAGTCCGCAAGACTCACACCTCAATCCGCCACAAGTCCACGACCAAGGGAAGACAGCAACAGTCCGCCCGGTCACAGCGGACTTGGCGGATACCGCGGACACCATGGCCTTGGCACAAAGTGTGACCAAGTCCAAAACCATCAAGAGCCAATGCGAGCATGGCGGACTCAAATTCCTGTCCGCCGAACACCCAAGCACAGACCGCCATCAGTCTGCGAGCTCCTCGCACTTCTGTCCAACGCAGCAGCCAACCGCGGACTCCAAAACACAGTCCGCCAAACGACCTTCACAGCAAATCGCCTGCTGTGCCACCAGAGCTCGACAAGGCCTCAGCCAAGCTCTAAGCCCAGTCCGCAACAGCCCACACCGCGGACACTCCAGTCCGCAAGATACCCGCGGACACGAGCCAAACCGCCTATCAGCACAAGCTTGCACCCGCGGCCACTGAGCAATGCACCAGTCCGCAAACCTTTATCCGCTCAGGCCGCTCCTTGGCAAAGCCAATCAGCAACACCCTATCCGCAGAAACCAGGCCGCATAGTCCGCGGACTCAACCCGTGCAAACCGCTCAAAAGAACAACTGGCTTTCCACTAGACCTTCCACCAGGCCGCAGATCTCAGTCCGCCCAGTCCGCCTAGTCCGCCAAAGCTGTCCGCCCTAGGCCGCCCGGCCTGTCCCGTCACCCACTTCCACTTCACACATTTCAACAGTACAGTGGTCAAAATAAGAAGTGATCATGGTACTGAATTTTAGTCTGATAGTATGGCAAAACTATGTGAAGAATTTGGGATATTTCAAGAGTTTTCTTCACCAAGAACACCTCAGCAAAATGGCATTGCTGAGAGGAAAAAATAGAACCTTGATTGAGGCTGGTAGGACCCTATTAAGTGACACATCTCTACCAGAATATTTCTGGGCTGAGGCAGTTAATACTGCATGCCATGTAATTAATAGGGCTACCATTACTAAAAGCCACAACAAGACCCCCTATGAGATTGTGAAAGGCAGAAAACCAAACTTATCCTATTTTAGGATCTTTGGTTGTAAGTGCTTTATACTTAACAATGGAAAGTCTTACTTGACTAAGTTTGCTGCCAAGTTCCAAGAGGGGATCTTGGTTGGGTACAGCAACAATAGTAAGGTTTATAGAGTCTACAACTTGTCTACTCAAGTTGTAGAAGAGTTTGTACATGTAGTATTTGATGAAACTAGACTTATTAACAATGAGTTGTCTAGTAGTATTTGCAGCTCCACAGGTGTGACTGAGAAGATGAACAAGCTCACTATAGAAGAAGAACCTACTGCAAGACAGCAAGTTGAAGATAGTAGTTGTTGTCCAGGGGGAGTACTACATGTACCTAATGCAGAAGAAGTCCAAGGAGTGCAGCAAGATGAAGAAACTGAAGAAGTTCAACCTGAAGCCAGGATGCCTCCAGCTAATAGGCATCTTAGAGATCATCCAGCAGATCAAATCATTGGTGATCTAAGACAAGGGGTACAAACAAGGAGCAGAAATCTTAGTGCAGCACTCTTCTCCAGTTTTCTATCCCAAGTAGAGCCAAAGAAGTTTGAAGAAGCCATCCTAGACCCTCATTGGATTGAGGCAATGCAAGAAGAGCTGAATCAGTTCAAGAGGTGCAAAGTCTGGGAGCTTGTTCCTAAACCAAAAGACCACAACATAATTGGGACCAAGTGGATCTTTAGGAACAAGATGGATGAACATGGAGTAATTGTCAAGAACAAAGCAAGATTGGTTGCCAAGGGATATATGTAGGAAGAAGGTATTGACTTTGATCAAACCTTTGCTCCAGTAGCCAGACTGGAAGCCATAAGAATGTTCCTGACCTATGCAACCTATCAAGGATTTAAAGTTTACCAAATGGATGTTAAGTCAGCCTTTTTGAATGGTAATCTTAAGAAAGAGGTCTATGTGGAACAGCCATCAGGTTTTGTTGATTCAACTCAACCTAATTATGTCTATAGACTTAGGAAAGCTTTGTATGGGCTAAAGCAAGCCCCTAGGGCTTGGTATGAAACCCTGTCTAGTTTCCTCATTGAGAATAAGTTCACAAGGGGGAAAATAGACAAGACTCTATTCCTTAGGGAATCCAGAGGCAAGATAATACTAGTCCAAATATATGTAGATGACATCATATTTGGGTCTACTGAAAGTAGTCTTTGCAAAAAGTTTGCAAAACTAATGCAAGGACAATTTGAGATGAGTAGTATGGGGGAACTTAAGTTCTTCTTGGGTCTCCAAGTTAGACAGACTGAGAATGGTTTATCCATATGCCAGTCTAAGTTCACCCTAGAACTCATAAGGAACTATGGTATGGATTCATCCAGTACCATGAACACTCCTATGGGGTCAAGTATGTCTCTTAGCAAAGATGATGCAGGGAAACCTGTAGATGAGACTTTGTATAGAGGGATAGTTGGCTCTCTACTCTATTTGACTGCAAGTAGACCAGATATCATGTATACTACATGTGTCTGTGCTAGGTACCAAGTATGCCCTAAAGAGTCTCATTTGACAGCAGTCAAAAGGATACTGAGATATCTTAAGGGCACTCCTTATCTAGGCCTTTGGTACCCTAGGAATGGAGACTTTGAACTAACAGGTTATTCAGATGCAGATTTTGCAGGCTGCAAAGAAGATAGAAAAAGCACAACTGGAACCTGTCAATTCCTAGGTGGAAGACTGATATCATGGAGTAGCAAAAAGCAAACAAGTGTGGCTATCTCCACTGCAGAATCAGAATATGTGGCTGCAGGAAGTTGTTGTGCTCAACTTCTATGGATACAACATCAGCTTGAGGATTATGGAATTCAGGTAAGTAGAACACCATTGTTTTGTGATTCTACTAGTGCTATATCAATTGCAAACAATCCTGTTTCTCATAGTAGAACTAAACATATTGAAATAAAATATCATTTTCTTAGGGAACATGTAGAGAAAGAAGATATTTCACTAGAATATGTTAAGACAGATAATCAACTAGCTGATATGTATACTAAGCCTTTAGAAGAAACAAAGTTCAATAGGTTTAAAATTGAACTACGTATGATAAACTTAGAATACGTTTATAGAAATTGCTAAGTAAAATGGTGTCGACACACAGAGATATCTGTGTCGACACAGAAAAGTGGTGTCGACACTTCAGGGAAAAAGTGTCGACACATCTAGTAAGTTGGTGTCAACACTTCATAAAATTAGTGTCGACACATACAGGGTCAGTGTCGACACAACCAAGGTGGTGTCGACACTTAGAGTTTACTCAGAATTATCTAAGTAAAGTCTCGACTAAATGTCGAGTTGAGTGGTGTCGACACATAAACAAGTGTCGACACATATATTCTGTAGACTATACTTGTGTCGACACATAGGTGTCGAGACATTATAAGTCTGTGTCGACACTTATCAACAGTGTCGACACAATTTAAGTTAGTTAACCCGCCCTTTCATCTTCAATCTTAGAAAGGTATAAATAGAATTTCTCTATTGTCTGTCGACATGCTCACTAAAGTTTCGAGACAAAACTTGTGTGTCGACACCTCTCTTCTCTCCATTCAAATTCTTCAAACCCTAATGGCGCCAAAGCTCGAGGAGAACGTGAACGAAGGCTATGAACTGGTGCGGCATGCGTTTGACGATGCAGAACAAGAAATCAAGGATGTGGTAACCCTAGTCGCAAACTCAGGGTTAGATTTTCTTGTGTCAGAGCTAACAAAGATATGGAAGAAGTAAGTTCTAGAGTTTCTTAATGGAGCAACCCTAGACGAATCAGGATTCAAGATTAAGTCCAGGGTTCATGGAGAAAAAGTGAAGGTCTCCCCAAAGAGTTTAAGAAAGGTCCTGAACCTACCAAAGACTAAGGAAGAAGATGACGTTACTGCTTCCAAGACCAGAGAAGCTTTAACTTGGTGTGGACTGGATTCAAAGATGAAAATTGGATCAGTATTCAATAGGAAAGGCATGAACAGCA
The DNA here is from genome assembly GCA_039583875.1 of Platanthera guangdongensis. Lineage (NCBI taxonomy): Eukaryota > Viridiplantae > Streptophyta > Magnoliopsida > Asparagales > Orchidaceae > Platanthera > Platanthera guangdongensis. The sequence goes on along the minus strand of CM077166.1, from coordinate 66,510,452 downwards.
AAGGAAAATTTCTCTCAGAAATTGTTGGCAAAGTGATATTGAGTAAGCCTGGAGGGCATGATAGGGTATCAGCCCACATGTTCAATCTTATGACAAGGATTATCTTCACCCTGCAAACTGATTGGTCTGTTGTTGTCTTTGATAAGATTAAAGAAAGTCTGAAGAAACCCAATTTGGGTAGAATATTAAGTCTTTACTTGGCTGGTAGTATACCAGAAGTAATGAGTCAAACTGCTGGATCTAAGATCAATCATATGAGGAAAATGGACATGAGACTCTTCTCCAGATGGGATAGGGTTTTGTCTAAGGAGCTGCCAACACTAGAGAAAATAACTCCTGAGAAGGAAACCCCACTCAAGCAGAAGAAGAAGATAGCTCCAGTAGCTCAAGAATCATCAAGTAGTTCAGAAGAACAAGTTGTCTTCACTCCTGATGAAGAAGACACTGGAGATGCTGGGAAGTCTCCAGCTTAACAAGAAGTTGCTGAGAGGCAGGGGGAGCTACCTCAAGCTAGCCCCTTACACCAGGATTCAGTCCAGGGGGGAGCCTCTAGTTGTGGAAGAGCCAACTCCACTAGAGAGTGAGCAAGCAACCCAAACTATACTTGAGGTAATCTCAGAAATCAATCAATTAGATTTCCTTATTGAGAGTGAAGTTATCATTGACAACTTATCTGATGTTAATCAGCAACCACAGATTGACAGTCTACCCCCAGATGTTGTCATGGAGGACACATCTGTTGCAGCTCAAGTTGTATCTGATCAAGTAACTGATGAGATAAGAGAATCTCCATCACTTCCTCAACAAGAATTTACCATGGAAGATCTATTCCTTAATATGGATCAAGCTGACTTTGAGAAGGAAAGTGCTGCTGCTGAGGGGGAGAAGTCCCAAGTTGAGGGGGAGCAAGTAATACTTGTTGAAGAACCTCCAAGATAAGAGCCAGAGAAGCAAAAAGCTATTGAGGAGCTACCTAGGGAGAGGGTAGAAATTGCAAGTACATCTGCTTCTGAAGATGAGGAAGCTGCAAGAGCTAAGAAAAGGAAGTTCCAAGTATTTAAGAGAAGGAGCCAGAATTACAAAAAGGCCTTGCAAACTATAGCACCACAGCCTGCACTACAGCCAGCACCAACTATAGATTACAGTGCTTTGATGGTTGCTATGCAAATTAAGATTGATGAGCACAGGAAAGTCATAGAAACATATGTGGATGAGGGGCATAAATCTCTACAGTTTGATCTAGCCCAAGATATTAAGTCTATTAGATTTGAGATGAATCTAAATAAGAAAGAGATGACTGACTGCTTCCACAAGGGAGGGAATGCAGTAGTCTATCTAGCTACTCATCAAGAGAAAATAAAGGCTCAAGTGGATGACATTGCACTGAAACAAGGATATGTTCTTGAGAACCAGATCAGAATGAATGATAACTTAACTGCTTCACATAATGCAATTGTCACAGAGATGAAGAACATAGTTGCTGGACTGATTACTTCTAATGCTACTGCTAAGGCAGAGTTTGATAAAGCATTGCAAAAGAGTTTAACTGATGTTACTTCTGCAATTCAAGACTCTCAGAAGTTGATAACTGAAAAGCTCCAAAGGTTGAAACCTTTCTTTAAAGATGGAGTAAACTATTTGGATGCCCAAGTAAGATTTCAAAAGGATGATCTCAGAGATCACATGGAAAGAGAAGTCATAAAGGGGGAGAGGGTGTTAGTCAAAGCCAGCTCTGATCATGTCAAGTGGATTTCTAATTCTATCAGAGCTACTCTTGGTTATCCTCCTTTATATGATGATGACAATGTGGCAGAATCTGGGATACATCCTGCATATCTAGGAGGGGAGCAACCTGAAGTGGCTCAAGTAATCTACCCTCCTCCAGATTTTGATATGGTACAGGCAGATATACAGTCCATGTATAGCCCACCTGAGGGACAGCACAATGTTATCATAGAGAAGGTGGTTCAGCCAGTATCTGAGGCTTTACAGGAAGCTATTCTGAAAGAACAAGCTGAACAAGAAGCTAGGTTGTCTAAGAAGAGGTTCAGAGAGCAAGCTGAACAAAGGCCTGACTTTGAGCAGTAGAGCCCCACTTCAAGAAACATTATCTTAACTGCATGGAAGGCTGCAAAAGATAATATTCAAGATAGAAACAAATGGTTTTCTGAACTGGAGCGGAGAAAGCATGAATTAAGGCAAGAAGCTATAGTGCAATATAGAAGAAAGGCCAAGATGGAAAAGCTACCTCCTACTGCCCAGGAGCCTAGCAAGTACTTTCCCAAGCCTTATCATTACTTTGAGAGGCAAAAGATTAAAGCTAAAGAGCTAAAGAAGAAGGAGCTGAAAGGGAAAAAGCATGTTGATACTGAAGATGCTGAAGCCCCTGTACAAGCCAAGATATAGTCTGGAAAGGGCATAGTGATCAAGGATGCTGAGCAGAAATAGGATAGATTTCATCTTGAGTTTATAGTTGTAATATTTTGATTTTTAAACACTTTGTAAACTTTTGGAAAATGAATATGACAAAGCTGTTAGAACAATGTGATGTGTGATAAATCTATTTCATAATTGTTCTGAGATGATATCTATGTATACATGTTTGTTTAATACATGTTTATGTTTGCCCTGTTATATAATCCTGCTTTACATCATGCTATGATTGTATTCTGTATGGTGTATATCTTTGACTAAGGGTTATGACTTCTCCAAATAGGGGGAGATTGTTGGGTACATTGGTTCTAATGTACCTGATTTGAAGAAGCCTCACTCTACTCAATGATATACATCAAAATGTATTTGATGTATTTTTGAGTTGCCTTGTGCAGGTTAAGTATTTGCAGGAAAGATGAAAAAGTTTCTAAGTCCATGTGTCGACACCCAGGAGCAAAGTGTCGACACTTAAGAAGACTTGTGTCGACACCCAGGCAAGCAGTGTCGACACTTGGAGTATTTGTGTCGACACCAGGGATGCAGAGTCGACACCAGACAGAAAGTATCGACACAAGGAGCTGTGTCGACACTCATTGAAGAAAAGTCCAGTGAAGCAGTGTCGACACTTAGAAGCAGTGTCGACACCCAGAAGAACTGTGTCTACATCAGAAAGTGTCGACACTTGGAGGCTGTGTCGACACTCAGCAAAAGTCAGCAGAGTCTAAGTATAAGTGTCGACATAATGAAGAATGTGTCGACACTCAGCAGAAGACTCAACACTTGAAGAAAGTGTCGACACAATGAAGAATGTGTCGACACTCAGCAGAAGACTCAACACTTGAAGAAAGTGTCGACACAAGGAGCTGTGTCGACACTTAGCAAAGTTCAACAAAATTCTAAGTACAAGTGTCGACACTAAGGAGATGTGTCGACACTCAGCCAGAGTCTCAATAGAAGAAGAATGTGTCGACACAAGGAGCAGTGTCGACACTCAGCAAGTATCAACACAGAAGGCATGTGTCGACACCAAGAAGATGTGTCGACACTGAACAAGTTCAACACATGAAGATGTGTCGACACAAAGGAGTTGTGTCGACACTTACAAGAATTCAACTAAGTGCTGAAGAACAAGGAGTTGTGTCGACACTCAATATCAGTGTCGACACATGATGAAGAAGCTGTGTCGAGAAGTGAATTCTACAACACAAGGAGTTGTGTCGACACCTTGAAGGCTAGTGTCGACACTTAGTATACTTGTGTCGACACTTGGTCTATAAGTGTCGACACTTAAAGACAGACAGTCTCGACACTTTCAGACAGTTACAGATTTTTCAAGAACTGACTGGATGACTTGACAGCTGCCATTCCAGCCGCTCTACTGCACCTGTCAGAGTTGTCAGAAATCAGTTATGAACCGGATCAGTCGGTCACCATGAAGAAGGCCTATAAATAGGCTTATACTGTCTACAGAAACAGATGATCAAAGTTGTTGAAAAGCAATTCATTGAAGACTTTCAAGGAAAGTTCTAAGTAGTTGGAGAGAGAGAGCTCCATCCAAGAAGACAGCCATTGGAATCAGGCTGAGAAGAAGGGTTCAGACTATGTTCTGAATCTTAAGTTGCAGAGATCAAGGATCAGCTGTAGATAAGATCAACCTTATTGTGTTCTACATTCAAGAAGCTTTGAAGAAAAGCCAAGTGAGGTTGATCTCAGCAGAGTTCTTCCAAGAACTCATCAAGAACCTATCAACTCATCTCTCTATTCTGAGTTGTAGGTATATACACTTTGTATTTTATATTTTCTTGTAGGATTCTTAGGGATCTGAGTTGTAAGCATGTAATTATAAAGGCTGAGTGTAGGGCATGTGTGCCTGAGTGTAGGAGATCTGTATCTCTGAGTGTAGGTCTGTTGTGGCTGAGTGTAGGCCTGTTGTGGCTGAGTGTAGGCTTTGTGAAGAAGCTGAGTGTAGGTATTTGGAGAAGACTGAGTTGTAGGGCCTTGGGCCTGAGCTGTAGGAACCTGTTTTGGGGTTCTGAGTGTAAGATCTGAGGATCTGAGATAGTGGAGGAGTTTGGCCGAATCTAGTACACTACTAAATAGGCGAAGGGGGAAAGTGGATGAACCCAACCTTGGGGAACCACTATAAATTTGTGTGTTCACTGTGTGCTTGATTGATTGTTGTGATTACTGATTGACTGCAGTGTATAATTAGTTATAACTCTGAGATATAAACTGAAATCTGCCTAAAAAGTTAAAAAAGATTAAGTCACCTATTCACCCCCCCCCCCCCCTCTAGGTGATTAGGTACAATAACTTTCAGTCATCTTGTTTAAAGATGTTCGTTCCTTGAAGGGGAACTGAGGAGGTGGTTGAGGCAACTTTAGAACATAAAAACCTCGATGCACTAGACTTGAGGGAAGACTCGAGCCCAGTCCCCTATGGATACAGAAAAGTTATCTTAGCGGGCCTTGATCGTCGGCCTCGATGCATTCATTGACGCAATTGACCTTCCCTGATGGGATAATGTCTTCCACTTCTTCACACTCCCAAGGGTCTTGGAAGTGGACTTTAGCAACTTCTTTTCCCCGCACGGAAGAGGGATTGTCTCCTACTTTCCTAACCAAATCTTGAAGCTTTCCTTATTTTAACATCTTCTCAATAAGAACTTAGATATCTTAGCAGTTCTCCGTCAAATGTCCTCTTTCTTTATGATATTCACATTTGAGGGCAAGGTTCCAATTTCTGATATCAGACTTCAGATGGGAAGGCTTCCTGTAGAAAGGATGCTTTTGAAGAATCTCAACCACCTGATTCATCGGAATTATGAGGTTAGTGAATGACTCTTGAGAGTCATCATACCGAGGTTGAGAATTAATGACTGGAGGCGGAAGCTGACATGCTGAGGTCGAGGCATAGAAATGAAGGGGAGCTGGCTAAGGCAACACATCCACTTAAGGCCTCAACTGGTGGAATTGTTGGTGGTTGCAATGAGGGCGGTGATGACAGAAAATTCTTCCCATTTGGGTACGGAAATGAAATTCTTGGCAAAGAGGTCTCTGGAGATGCTAAGGGGACATCAGAGACTGGGGCATCAAGGGGATTCTTATTGACTTGCTGAGACAACAAGGAGATGAAGTTGGGGTTGAAAATTTCTTCCTCGATGAAGAAGTTAGTCATACTAATCCACTCTTGATATGATCCTGGCTTTTTGCTATTTACTTCAAACTTGAAGTGTCCTTCCTGAAGGCTATAACAAGGAGATGAAGTTGGGGTTGAAAATTTCTCCCTTGATGAAGAAGTTAGTCATACTAATCCACTCTTGATATGATCCTGGCTTTTTGTTATTTACTTAAAACTTCACGTGGCCTTCCTGAAGGCTATAAGTAAGAGCAACTTGATACATAAAGGGATCCACATCGTAAATCCTAGAGATATCCTCCTGGAACCTGTCGGGGAAGTGTCTCATGGTCTCATTTTCTCCTTACTTGATCTAGAAGACGATTGCTAGACCACTCTTCCTCTTTTTTGAGGTGGCAAATCTCAAGAGAAGCTCCCTTCATAGGTCCACGAAACAGAACACCGATTGGGATGGAATCTTATAGAACCACTCCCTAGTCTTACCATCAAAGGTTGTCACTAGTAACTTGCACTTGATCACATTTGAGAGGGCCCTCATGGAGATAGAAGATTCAAAGGATTAGAGATGACAAATAGGGTCTTCCCTTCCAAAGAAGATAGGAAGGCTGGGTGAAAATGTTTAAGTTATCTACCTAACTCACCTAGAGGAGAGTGAATAGGTGAGTTCTGCGTCTTTTTCCAGAATAAAAATTTGAGCGAGCGATGCACAGAAAATAAACATGCATATACAGACGACACCAAGAATTATAGTGGTTCCCCAACCTTGGGTGCATCCACTTTCCATCTCACCGATCTAGCAATGCACTAGACACGGTTACTCCACTATTCTCGGATTGAAAACAATCCTACCACTTGGAACAAAGTTCCTACAACTCAATCCCTCAAAACAGGATCTACACTCGGAAGAGAAACTTCCTACAAAACTCTTGGAGAACAAAGCTCCTACAACTCGGAGAAGAATCTCCTACAAGAATCAAATGATATATAACAAAATATACAAGTAGTATTTTTCCAGATCTGAATCTTCAGCCCTTCTTCCTTCTTAAACTTTTAAGCTCTGTTAGAAATAGATCGAAGATTATAAGTCTAAAACTCTGAATCTGAAATCTTTGGACTCAGCACGATCAAGGAAAGAATCTGTCGATGTAGAAAATCTTGATTTGTTGAATCTCTTATTCTGAATCTCTAGATCGAAAGCAGATCAGCGATGAAGGTGATGAACAGCGGCGGCTCCCGATTTAGAAAGAGAATTTCCAATTCAGAATACTTAGGTTTCTCTTCTTGGGGTTGGTTGATTATGATAAGACCTTTTATAAGACTTGTCTAACTGTCAAAATCACATTAAATGCATGACACGTGGACCAATCAAATGCTAATCAAATTTGAAATTACTTCTATCAGGACTAAGAAAAATTCAGAAATCTGTACAACATTTCTCGAGAGGAATAAGTGCACTCGAGAAGATGTCTTCTATTTCTCGAGAAGATTATGAGGTTCTCGAGAAAAGTACTTAGGAAAAATGTGGAGGTGGAATTCAACCATCTCGAGAATGAAAGTAGGTACTCGAGAAGAATGAACTTTTGTTCTCGAGAAGAGTCATTCTAGTACTCGGGATCAAGGAAGTATCTCGAGAAAAGATTTCTGATTCTCGAGAAAAGTATTCTAGATCTCGAGAAAAAGTTTCTGGTTCTCGAGAAGTAGTCACGGCCTTCTCGAGAAAAAATCCTTGGCTTCTCGAGAAAAAGACTTAGAAAAAATATTGACTGGAAATGAGGTAACTCGAGAAGGAGAGTCATATAGTACTCGAGTACATATGGCTTTCTCGAGAACAACACTAAGCTTTCTCGAGAACTGCTTCTGCAACTCGAATATATGACAGATCTTACTCGAATATAAACTTAAGTTCTACTCAAGTACAAAAGATCTTACTCGAGAAAAATACTTAGTAATTTTTCTGAAAGTCTGAAAACTTATTTTCTTCAATAAATTCAACAACCAACTTTTCTCCCATGACTTTAGTGCTTGAAAAAGAAGTGTGTCCCAATAGAGAGGCTACACATGGGTCGACACCATGGATCACACAATGAAGGATTACATTGTATGGTCATGTGTTTGGTGACTCATTGTAGACTTACATTGGTCTATACTTGGTAAATATATCCTGCAAACACTCAACTAGAAAGGACATCAAATACAAACTTAATTCATCTTAGTTCAAAGATGACTTCATACAAATCTGGGTTATTGTGGATGCAACACCCAACAATCTCCTCATATTTGTAGAAGTCAGAACCCTCTACACTAAGGTGATTCACAACAAGATAAACAAATAAAGAAACCAACAACCATGATAAATAGAATAAATGTTGTGATATAGAAAAATTAGATCATCAAAACTAAAGGTTTATATTAATAGATATTGTCCAAGAAAAATTCAATTACACAAGATCTCAAAAATGAATTTTCTAATCATCTGCAAACTGCTATTGTTGCTATCTTTCCTGCTTCTCTTGTTGCCTCTTCTGATAACTGTAACGTTTGGGAAACTATTTGGGAGGTTTGGGTGGAGCCTTGGGATTGTTCTTTCCATACTCTTTGTCATTCAATCTTCTCTTAGTAAGAGATTTCTCATATAAATCTCATTCATAGGAGCTATAATGAATGTTCCTGTCTTCATTAAAATCAACAAGAAGTTTAAGAGTTTTAAGGATTAGGGCTTTGGAGGTTGGACTCCATACTTCAGAAAATTCTTGAACTCTTCTTCTTTTAGCTTCAGGATAAGGAGTTGATCTGCTAACAGAGGCACCATCACCATATTTTCTTCTTTTAGCTTTCTGAATCTCAGGAGGTACTTGAGGAGGCACATTTGATTGTTCGGATTCCCATACTTGCTCATAGATTTCAGGAGGTGGTCCTTCAAAATATTCAAGAGGTGGAGAACATTAGCCTATTCACATACATGCCAACAGGAGGGGATGCAGAAGGGTCCATTGATAGATCAGAGAAAAGCTGATTATGCATCCAAATTGCAGTGTCATATGTTTAGAGCTTTGTACTTTTAACTTCTTTGAGCACTGATGCTTGGATCTCTTTCATTTGATCATCCCAATGACCTTTCATTATTTGAACTTATTTTTCTTGCTATTCTTTAACTTTATCCTCCCCCTTTCTAACTTCTAGATATAGGGTTCTAATTACTTCTTCTTTGAATTGCCCAACTTTTTCACAAGTCTTGAAGTTGCGTTCTTGGGCTTTCTTATCTAATTGAATTTGATTGTTTGCCAGAGTAACTGACTGTTCCATTACTGTATCAATGCTGGTGATAGTGTGATCTATTACTTTGCCTCCAATTTGTAAAAGCCTTTTAAATTCATCCATATTATTTTGGATTTCAGCAAATCCCCGGCTCATCTCTTTTTTCAGAGCAGTTACTTTATCAGTTACAGCTTAAATAGAAGTATCAAAATAATTTATTTGTTCAGCAAGCATAGCTGCAATCTTACTCAAGATAGTACCTTCAGGAAATACTTCAGTTTGAAGAGGTGCAATATGTAGAATTGGAGCAGTCCATGGGGCAATTTCTTCAATGAGGACTATGTAGGTGGAGGTTTGCTTTCTGCTGACTGTACTTTCTTCATCTTCAGCATCTTTGGCTATTATGGAAGCAATGTTGAAATAGAGACTGGGAAGAGGAGGTTCAGCATCTTCAACAGGTGTTTCATCTTCAAAGTCAGGAATAGAAACAACTTCTGCATCATGTACATCTTCAAGTGGAGATTTTTCTGGTTTAGGTTCAGGAGATTTTTCAGGTTCTTGGGATTTTTCTAGAGGAGACTTTACTGTAGAAGAGGGATGTTCTGGATGTTCTGGAGACTTTGCTAGAGGAGAGAGATGTTCTTCAGGTACAGTGAATATAGGCTCTTTAGAAGAGAGTTCCTCTATCATCCTGTTAATATCATCATCTCTATATAAGATCTGTTCATGAACCTGAGCATCAGTCAGGGTTTCTACATCTGGTATATCTTCAGCAACATTGCACTCTATCATGAACTTAACAGATGAGTTCAGCGGCAGGAAATTCGCCCCCATTGTTGGATTGCACTCTGTCATGAACGAGAAACAACAAATCCTCTCCCATCAATTCACAACCACGACGGGCAAAGCAGAATGTCGATCTGTTGGCCTGGGTTTACTGAGACGGTACAACGCTTACGGTATTGATACTCCATTACTCATCATGTACCTGGACAAGTGCTGCGACGATCGGGAATGGCTGGAAGAGTTTGAGAACATCATTGTTCTCCTCGACAATCACCACCTGATCACAAGGTACCAGGACAATTCGAACAACACGGATCGTGCTCGGCATGAAAAATTCATGGTTATCATGGCCGAAATCATTATTGGCACTGGAAAAGCTTCAATGCGAGAGGGCTCCATCATTGAGGCTGAATTGGTTGCACTGTTGGATCACATTGAAAAATTGGAAATCGAGAATGAAGTGCCCCATCCAAGCGCATCGTGACGAGAAAACTTCTATCTTGCCACGAGATGTGGAAACAACACTTCGGAAATTGCTTAACGCCACCTGCATCCGCGTTGACTACCGTCATGGATTGCTTCTTTCGTTTGAGTTTGCGCCGTGGAACGGGGAATAATGAAAACTTGTGGCTTCATGGACGAGCTATTTGTCCGGCGACCATATCCCTGGAAGGAGGGAACTTACTGCTGCATATCGTTGTCGCCCAAATCAACTTTCGAGGCGAACTCCAATTCGACTCTCGCTGGACTAATTTGTCAGTCTCTGGGATTCATATCATTCTCAATCAGTATCTCGCACTGTTTCAGACTGATGACATCGTTCCCTCGCCTACGTCTCTGTCGACGATGTTTCACTTATTGTCTCTCTCAATTGATGATTGTGACAATGAATTTGGATTGACGGCAGCATTTGGACAATCCCTTCCTCAACTGCCAAAAATTCATGCAAGGTAACTGAAATCGCTTGTAGTGGTCGCGGAATCAATCGCCGATACTGCAATTTGGTCAAGTCACATGTTCGATGCGATTGTGCCGCTGCTGTTGTCAAGCGGGCTCACGATGATCATCGCATCGTTGAAGAAGACGATGCTGCACCGCAGGACGATGGTGATCTGAACCATGCCGATGACGTTGATCTACTGGTTGGATCTAAATCTGGCATCAAATTCAGCAACACGCCTCATTCCATTCAGTCCAATCGCAAGCACCACAAGTCAGGACCAACATCGCATGAGTGCAGCTCTTCGTCGAGTCACCATAAAAAACCTAGCAGCTTCAACGCATTGGGCAATGAACGTCAGTCGACATTACAAGGGCTTAATCCATGTGAAGCTATCATGAGTACTTCACCAATAATCAACACCTTGGAGTGTCGCTTGCTCCAAACGATTGCCATCAAATTTCTTCTGCCCGATGAACTCCAGGACTTGAAGGATTTCCCTATTGAATCTTTGCATCTTCCACAATTGCATCGAATTTGGTCTATTCTGATTTCGGCTTTGCGTAACACCAATTTCGCTTTCAAATGGTTCATTCGACTGAAATCGGAACAGGTCCTGAAGCAGCACCTGGAGGATATGGTTGCCCAGGCCCAATTCAGATTGCCCATTCAACGAGCAGCGCCCAAACGCAACATCATTACTGCCCTAAGTCATGTCGTGTCAGTGAATGCTCCATTGTGATCGTCCCCTGTTGCCAGTTTCAACATTATGCAGTTGGAAGAGATCGTGACAACGACTACAACTCGAATCGTCACCTTCGCAACCAACGCCAATAAAATTTCAAGTCAACCCCATGCATCAGATCTGCAATATAAGCCCGAACAACTCATTGAAGGGTCATCGGACGATATCAATGATCGACTGGTTCAGCAAGATCTTGATGTCAGGCATGCCGACAACATTCATTGGACCAAAGTGGTCGCCCCCGCGTACGCCTGCATTGCTTCCCGTCATGATGATCTACTCGAGATGACCCATAAGGAGATACAGAATCGTTGGGAGTATCTTGCACGGCTCAAGAAGCATGCGCCATCAACCACATCAGCACGACCAGTTTGTCATTATCGTTTGCAATCGCATTCTGAGGAGGCCCACCAGCACGACGATTCGGGCTCCCTAAATATTCCGCCATCGCCGCCGGACGAACCATCAGTGTCAGCCGCATCTCCGACCACCCGGAATTCAAATCAACCTGCCTTTTCTACAGTCATCACGACGGCGAAGGAACCTGCTGTGGCCAACACGGATGCTTTCAGTGAGTTTGTTTTGAGTCCGCCATTCATGGTCGATCATCAGTTGCCTGGTTTGGATCAGATATTGGCGGCTAGCATCCCCGCCCCATCTGCAGGGGAGCCGTTTTCCAAAGCGGAGAAGGATCTGCTCAATTACTTGCTGACCAGCCCAGCAGAGTGCTCCCATGTGAAATCGGCGACTGGTGATCAAATGTCTTGGAAGAGTCTAGCCAAGCATTTCTTGTACTAGGCGCGAGTCGCGCGGGTATTGGGATGAACTAGTTTTGAGCCCGATCCGATGGATAGCTCAAGCAAAATGTCAAGGATAATAACAAGAAAAAGAGCTGTTAGCAAATAGACAATATTTGGCTTTTGGTTTCATTTCCATTTTCAAAATTTTCCTTCTCAATTATTGAAATTTTCTTTCTTTTAACCTCACTAGGCTTGTTGAGGTGACTCAAACTTGAGAAGATCATACTTTTGCGGTATGCTTGATTTCAAAAGCTGACTTAATTTTTTTACTCTTTGAGATTAGGCTTTAATCGAGAAAGACAAGAAGGTATTGATCTATTTGGTTCTCCCTCAATTTTACCTGACTGAAATTTGCATATTCTGGACAATTGAAACCATCTCCTTTCACAGGTGCCAGGTGTAGGGAATCTTGAGAGAAAGATATTAGAAGTCAACAGGAATAGGGTAAAGGTTGTGAAACCTGAGTTCCAAGACATCTTTTCCTACCACTGAAATCAGAGGAACCTATGCTCCACCCTTTCATGTGAGTAGTTTCATTCAATGTGAAGTCCTCAAAATCTTGGTTATGTGCGCGTGTGGTTACTTGTCAATGGAATACTTGTTTTCAAAATTGAGATGTCATGTTTTTTTCTCTGAAAATGTATTAGAACGTAAGCATCCAACTCAAAGTCAATTTGTTGTAAGTGGATGGACCCAAGATTCATATTTATAATGTGCAAGGCTACATTTGTTTTCTTATGTTGGACTTTCTCAGCGCTCCTCTCACATGTAGGATTATTTGCCCCAACACATGTACTACTTTGCTTTAATTGGGTGATGTGGAATGAGTTGTTAGGCATAGCCTGCTCTAATACCAGGTTAGAACATAAACAACCAATCTAAAATTAATTTGTTGTAGGCGGAGGGGCCAAATATCTAATATTGAGCTCCCAGGGATACATTAGTTTTCCAATGTGAGACTATTCTCAAGAAAATGAAACCATTACTTTTTTTGTAGTTTTGGGGAGATTTCTGGAGTTTGAATACAATGTTTAACCTCAATCTACATCGAAGCAAACAATGAATTTAACAAAATCCATAGTTTATTATGTTTTGTGATTTCAAGCAACCAAATTAGCCTGTTTGTGTTGTACCAAGATATCTAGGAAGCAGTTCAAGCCGTATGTGTGTTCTTGCGGCAAGTAGATCATGAAAAATGCAAGTTATTTTGCAGGTGGTGATCTACAGGAATGATCAAGATTGTAGTTGATGGTGATGATGAGGTGAATCTGATGGTGCAGACTCAGCACCTGAGGGATGTTATTGTTCTTGTTATAAGGGGGCTTGCTCAAAGATTCAACAGTACCTCCCTCAATCCCCTACTGAAAGTTGACAGCTGAAATACAACAAAAATCTTAGTAGGGAAAGGAATTGTTGATGTGTGTTAATAGAGTAGTGATCATCATCTCTTATTTTTGTAAATTTCAGATGCTTTGAAGGGTGTTAAATTGTGAGAATATATGTGCTTTGTTTTCTATTCTTTCTTTTATTATTATGCATGGTGTGTAATTGTAGGCTTGCTTGCTGATCATTGGGAATGCTACATTTTTAAAGCAATCAGGCTCACATTTGCACAGTTGAAAGATTATCTATTTCCTTGGCGCTCAGCTCCACCGAATAACTGTTTTTGCTGTTGTTTATGATTATAGTTGACCTGGATGAATTAATTTCAATCCTAGGAATGACAATTCTGGAGGGGCAATTTATACTTAGGGCCTGTTTGGGAGAGCTCCTTTCCTGAAAATGACATTTCTAGGTGTTTTTGATATGGTCACGAATTTTTTGCCCGGAAGCGCATTTTTCGCCCGAGCGCGAATTTTTCGCCCATTTGAGATATTTTTTGTTGGAACGTGTTTTTTTCTCCGGGGCATGTTTTTTTCGTCCAGGCGCATTTTTATCGCCAAAGCGCGAATATTTCGCCCGGGGGTGAATTTTTCGCCCGGAAGCGAATTTTTCACCTCGGTGCGAATTTTTCACTCGTTCGTGATTTTTTTGCCCGATCACATTTTTTTTCCCTGCTCGGAAAAAAGAACGACCAGACAAAATAACACGTTGCATATGGAAAGGAATTTAAGCAAATAGCACATTTGCATTCATTACCGCAATTTGCAACCAGTACCCATCACCAGTCCGCCCCTGTGTTTTTTTATTGTAATCGCTAAACACATCAAAAAAAATTGTTGATAAGAATGATGCGCTGATATCCATTGATTTACAAGGGAATTAGTCTATTTTTACTGAGAAATACAAACTGCACTTAAATAATCGCACTCTCCTCCTCGCTTCCACTTATCTCACGACCGAGCCCTATGGTTTTCCTCAACCTCTTTTTCTCCCTCTCTACTATCTTTCTCCCTCTCCCACACCCCCCCCCCCCAGGTCGGGCCTCACTTCAGTCCGACTGAATCGGACTGAAGTTTTGCTCTTCCGAAAATACCCTCCCGCTTCATCTGAAATTCGGGCTCTTCTGTCTCGCTCTCTGCCCGATACCCACGCTTCTCCGCTAGGTTTCTTCCCTCTCCATTCATCTCCGCCATCTCCCGCTCCAATCGTCGCTCTGCTGCTCGTGAGATCGCCTACGCAGCTACGCTCCCCTCACGATCTCACTCCCGCTTCGCTTGGCAACGACGCTCACCTTCGAGACTCCATCTGCTCTTCCCCCTTCCCGCCGGCACGCGTCCCGGCCTCCCTTGCGGTCTTGCGCATTTCACAGGTATGGCAACGGCGCTCACCTCCGGGACAACGTGTTTTGTTCAACGCGAGCATTTTTCCCGAATTCTCTCACGATCCCCTCTCCTTTTCCCTCTCCCGATCTCCTCTTCTTTTCCTCTTCCACACCTTAGAGGACTCTAGCAAGAAGCCGATCTCGCAATCCCGCGCCTGCACCGCTCGTGGGATCTAGGGCGCGATTGGACCCCGCTGCGTGATCTCGCCGTCCATCATTCTCATCGACCTCGGAGGCCCAACCGACGGCGTCTCTCCTGGCGGCTCCCTCTTTGGCACACACTAGCAGCGGTTGACCTCGACTATGCTCCCTGCCGCACCAGCAAAGCTCTGTCAGCGCCCTTTCCACTGCTCCCTAGTTGCGCTCCACGGGACCTGGAGCCAGCCCTACCTCGCTCATACTCAAGTTTCTATTACAAGTTCAAGTCCAAAAGTTGAAACAGATGCTCTTCTTTCTTCTACTTCGCATTTCTTATTTCCCACTTTACATCCAAGATCATCGTTGAAGAGTGATTCAAAGGTAATTTTTTCTTCTTTATTCATACTAATTCAACTGTTGTAGTATTCAATTTATTGATCTAGAGTTGGTAATGCTTTTGATTTGTTTTTAATGATTTGGTTTTACCAATTTGCATTCCGAGGTTTTACTTCGGAGCAATGGTTTATCTTTAGCGGTTAGGTTTATAAAACCATGTGTATTACTCAATTTAAAGCGGTGTGAAAACATGAGTAAAATTGGCAAGAAAGCACGAGAAAAGTTGAACTGGAGATTGATTGGACATAGTTTGACTGAACTAGTGCCTAGAACAGCCAGATTTGCTTGAAAAAGCTTAACTTGACTATGCTTGAATCAGGAAATGGAGCTTGATTGTGTTTGAAAAAACTTAAATTGGCCAAGATCAGATCAAACTATATTTGTTTAATTGTCTTCTTCCTTGCATGGGATTGCATGCATGCAAGGAGATGGTCTGCCCACATGTTCAACCCTGGCCATATCTAGATGACCATCTTCTTGAATGCAATTGATGGACTGCATTTTTCCTTCTCCTGAACAATTTTGCATGATGTCATAGCTATTACCTCATTGTTTGAGGACCAATTTTAAAGGATATCAAATAGTTAAAAAAATAACCACGATATTTTATGCACACTTGGTGGATTTTAGGTGATATCATAGCTGTTAACTGGAGTCCCCAAGAGTGAAGTAACTCTGTGGGTGCTTTATCTTTTGATGATCATAATTTTTTTCATCCTCTTGCTCATTACAGATATCAAATTGGTGGATTTTGGGGATTCACGCTAATTGTTCTATGTTTGTCCTTGGTTGATCTTGCATACTAAGTTTTATATCAATCTAGAATTTTTGTGAAACATCCTTTTAAAATTTGCAAATCATTGAAATTTATTTGAACTGCCTTCACTATCATCTTTTTTAGTAAACATGTCAATTTTCGTACAATTGTAGTTCATCGTTTGTTCACATAACGTGCATAGCCACTCATTCTGCATAGATGCTAACTTTATTTACTGCGTGGAGTCTCCTTATAAAGAGAAATGATAGTTTCTGCTAGTGTGAGTTATAATTTTAAAAGAAGTGAACTGCAATTGAACCTGAGTTGCAATTCCTATAGTTGCATTGACTGCAACACCTGCAGCTATCTATGGGATGGCTGAGTATTTCAAGGTATTTGAAAAGCTCTTACCTCTGCTTAAACAATTTCATATTATTTCAAGTATTCCATTGTCTGAACTGAAACGATTTGGCTTTATCTATACTATTTTGAAAAATATATGAATGCTTTATCTATACTAACATGTATGGAATTGTATGTAATACAATTATTACTGCATTAGTATGATTGCTTTAATCCCCATTGTTTTCTTTTTTGAATGTCTTAAACAGAGCAACAATGAACATTGTTCATATTTATCTCATTATAAGGATTAGCTAATAGTAAACAGATAATGCAACCCACTCTAAAATTGTACTAATTAATTCATTTTTAGTTCTTTGTAGGATTGATTTAAGATGTCATAAAGATCAATTGACCAAATTTGTGCAAATAAAGCCGTTAAGATATATCCGTTGTAGAATTAGAATTGAATAAATTTTTAGTTAAATTGATTTAACTTGATTGTTGAGTTATATATCACTTTAAATATACCTCATTTATCCCTTGTCATTTTTAATAGAATATAATATCATTTTATTTGGTGGCCGAGTTAGGAAAAAATCCTAGTTCCGCCACTGTTCTTAAATATGTTTTTGTTCCTCTGTTTTTTTATGATAGGAGGAACTTGGTGGAGAAGAAGTGGTTGGATAAAACATGATCTTCATGTTTGGATTCCTAACATCTCAATTTAGTATAGTTTAATCATCGGTCTGAAATGTTCTATTAACAGAAAAAAATTGGGTCATTCTGAAAGCTTAAATTATTCTTGATATTTCATTTTGCTTTTGTGTTTACCTAGGTCTTCCAATGGGATAGATGTAATATGATCATCAAAATTGATCTGATAAACCGAGCATCTTGCCATTCACTTTTATATGACTATGCTTTCATTTTGTGCTTCTATTTTCTTCCATTGTGTTCTTTTACAACACAAAAACAAACATCAGTTACCTGTGCTTATGAAATTTAAAATTGAATCATCTCAAGCTTTGATATATACCTTCAGCTTCAATATAGGTAAGTGATTGTTTCTTCCAAAAGAAAATCAAACGAGGTACTTCCGAGGGGAAACTCAAACTTCTCCATTTACTGCAGTCATGTAGTTCTTTGATAACTGCAGTCAGTATATATATATATATATATATATGTATATATATATAAGTATATATATATATATATGTATATGTATATGTATATATTAGATGTTATGGATGTAAGCACAGATATCTTCCTCCAGTTAGTGGCATCATACCATTTTAGATAATTTCATTCTTGATTTCTTATAGGTATTTGTCTAAACTCGAGCAGTGACCTTTATTGGCCTTTATTGGATAATGGTTGTCAAAACTTTGGTTCATGGTAATATATATCGTATAAGAAACAACCATTGGATTGTGCATGAGAGGTTAATGTTGTTATTTGACATTATTTTACATTTTTTAACTTTAATATGCATGTTTACCTTCATTCAGAGCTGAGTACAGAGTTGCATGTTGTTCATTGGTGAAGATAAATTTTAAAGAAGTTTTTGTCACAAACAAAGCTTTAGCAGTTCAACACATCCAAGCTGAAAGCATTCCGCGCAACACACTCCGCCTACAGCTGCGATTTTTATAAACTGTGTCTTGCAGTTGTTATAAACTTTACCTTGCAATTTTTATAATTTTTTACACACATCCTCTTGCATTGTATTATGCAAACAATTAGCATTTCTATTAAGCAACGACGAATCATGATAAAGCAAAGACAATTAGCTTTTGGCTCACAATGGAGAAGTGGTCATAATAAAGCAACCACAAATCATGTTCTTTGAAGGAGGTAATTTTTTATTATGATATTTATGTTTAAAATTTCTTTATTTTTTTATAAATAAGTGAGTATTGTCTCTAAAGGAGGTCATGATAGCTATGAGCACAACTTGAATATGATGATTAGGTGGTGTCGCAATTCAATCACTATCAAAGAAAACATATTACAATATATTATGGCATATTTTGTTTTTTTCTGATTACAGTACACTTTAATATTGCAAAGACGATCACATTCTGCCTTCATATTCCTCGAACTATGTTTCACCAACAAGCGATGATTATTTTTCTAGAACATTTCTCTCTTCTCCAAGACCTTTGTCTTTTGACGATCCTAGATGTTCACGGTCACACACTGGTGGCCCAGCAACAAGGCATGATATGCCTTTAAACCATGTTGATGAGGAAGCAGAACCACTTAGAAGGATCAAGAATGTTTCCAAGGAAGAATCAACAAGTATAGAGGCCAAATGGAGTGGGTATAATAATGGTGTATTCAAAAAAAAGCTGCTCTAAGCATCATTCAATTGAAATAACAGGTGGGGTGGCATACATCCCTGAATTATTTTTGGATAAATGTCATGTGGTTTAGGAAAATTTCCCCACCATTCATTCCAGTTTTATTTTTTCAGTGCAAGGGCCTAGCGGCTAGCGGGAGTGGGTGACTTCCATCGATGATGAACTAGCGACTAGTGGGAGCAGTCGACTACGATCGACGACGATTGCAGGCAGCCGTATGTGATCGACAACGATGACAGTGTTGTTGCCAAAGCGGATTGAAATGAACACCATCAACTTTCTTGGCGGATTGGAATGAACTGTTTAAACCATTATACATAAAGTTTAATTTTGTCCCCATAATCAGTGCAAGGGATTCGATGAATTTTCTTTGATATATAATGAACCAGAAGTTCAGGAATCACACAATTGAATAACTCTCAATGACACTTATTGAAACACTAGATAATGGAGCAATGGTTTCTACTGCAACTTGTGATTTGATGCAAAATTATCATTTTTACAACACTTTTTTCCTCTTTTTACATCTACACATATATGTGTATTGGAATAATTTGTAGGTAATCTCTTTTCCTGCTTCGGAATAATTTGTAGGTGCTTTCAGAACCATCTTTGTTTGTATTGTGTGTCTTATGTTTGATGTAATGTTGTGTGATATGTGTGTGTGTTTTGTGTTGTGTGTGTTCCCTGTGTATGTGTGTGTTGTGTAATCAATCCTCTGGTCTCCTCCTGTCCCTGTGATATGTATGTTGCGTGTGTGTTTCTGCTGCAGCTTGTGATTTGATGCAAAATCATTTCTTTAGATGTTAAAAAAATGTCATTTATAGGGTATATGCATCATGCTCATGGCACATACGCCGCACCTAAATTTCCAGTGAGAAGATGCGGGCTATTGTACAGCGAAAAACAAAGTCTTTTTTTGGATTACAGGCGATTCAATCCAAACTCAATAAATGGTAATATGACCAAATATTATGTTATTGTAATATTGTCAAAACTTGATATTTTAACTATTATTATTGTGTAAAATTATAGATGAGTAATCTGAACAAAAGATTCATGTTTAATATGTTGTGAATCCACGAAATATGCACTCGTTGATGAGACGGAGAGCAGTGAGCGATCACGGCGCCAAAATTTGCCACATTTTATTGGATGAGAGGGGCACAATAATGCAAACGTAGAATTAGGGCTAAAGAAATTGTCAGACGACCTTAAATACAATGTTAATTACTCAAATCTTCCTTAAAATTAAGCATAATTACATGTTGCACCACTCCATCTTTCTAAATTATAAATACCTCCCATGTAAGTTTATATTTTATAACATGCACACATAACCCCCTCTCTTTCTCACTTTTCCCCCCCTTTTCTTCTCCTCCCCCTCTGCCCCCACCCCACCCCCCCCCCCCCCCCCCCCCCCCCCTTTTTCCCCTCATACTGGAGTGGAACCCGGCGACCCCCCTCCTCCCCTTCTTTTTCTCCCCCCCCCCCCCCCCCCCCCCCCCCCCCTTTTTCCCCTCATACTGGAGTGGAACCCAGCGACCCCCCTCCTCCCCTTCTTTTTCTCCCCCCCCCCCCCCCCTTTTCCCCCTCATACCAGAGAGGAACCTGACGCCCCCCCCCCCCCCCCCCCCCCCCCCCCCCCCCCTAGCCTAAATGAAAATATCATGGAAAAAATAAAGATATACTTTGATGTTCATAGACAGATTTCTTTTTTTTACTTGGTGTGCACAATTAAATTTTTTAAAATAGTTCCCACCTGAGAATAATTGTCAAAGTATGCCTAGGTAGTCGATAAATGCATATATGACAGAAGGAATTAAATAAAGCAGGAATCTGATATAAAAAGAGGTGAACAATGCAACTGCTACAAAGAGAGCAGTAACTGAAACAAAAGATCCAGAACAACGCCTGCCTGGAATAATAAATACATCATTTGTCTGATTTAATGTGTTGAAATCAAAATTTTTAAAAATATATATAAATCTGCAGATATTAGTAAAAACTAATATCCGAGCTCAAACGATCATCAGTACTGTGAAATCCTCCAAACCCGTATGAGACCATCAGTGTACCCGGCATACAGCATGTTTCCGTCGAAGCTCCAGGCCAAGCTTGTACAGTGTAGCAGCTGCATGCCCCAAAAACAAAAACCCTAATTAAACATGGGGAATTGGTGGTCAAAACAATAATCAAACTATGCATATTGAGTTTTAATTACTAAGTTATTACATTTTAGTAAAAAAAGACGGAATGCAAGGGTAAATGGTCAAGGACGATGGGGAATGAAGTTTCTGAGTTTTTAGTTTTAAAAAAAATAATGGCAAATAGCGAAATTAGTCCGTTAACTATATGTATGGTTCAAATAAATCATTTAGGTTGAGTCCCTTGACTTTCACCTAATTCCAAATCAGTCCTCTTTTATCATTTTCATTAATAAATTAACGGTGAGGTGAATTTGTCCTTTGGAGAAAACCTAGCAGCTCCCGAAAACCCTCGCTCGGCAGGATGAGCTCCTCGCAGCCATGCTCCCTGGCCTCCCCCCGTCGCCAGTGTCATAGTCCATTACATCTCCCCCTCAACACTGCTGGAATCCCTCACATGACCTCTGTCGCTTGATCGTGTTTTAGGTTTTGATAGGAGCAGGTAAATGTCGACCAATTCTTCTGTTGCCTGCTCGTTATTTTAGGCTTTGGTCCTTCAATGTTTCTAATTTCAGAAATCGGCTTTTTGGCACATTGCACCCCCGAATTATCTTATTTTGGTACTTTGCACTCTGAATCTTTAAAATTGACACTTTGCACCCCTAATTATAAATTTTTAACACTTTGCACTCCAAGGTTGAAATTCAAGAGGTATTTAGGCCCGGGCACCACCCAAAATGCTTGTTTTGTCACATTGTAAATAGCCAAAATAAGGTAGCTAGGGATGCAAAGTGTTAAAATGAGCATTTTGAGTGGTGCCCGGACCTAAATACCTCTTAAATTTCAGCCTTGGGGTGCAAAGTGCCAAAAATTTATAATTAGGGGGTGCAAAGTACCAATTTTAAAAATTCGAAATACAAAGTGTCAAAATAGAGCAATTCGGGGCTGTAAGTGCCAAAAGGCCTTAGAAATCAGAATTAAGTTTCTGATTTCTGAAATCAAATACCCCTGATTTCTAAAATACTGTTTCCCCTAAATGATCAGTACAAAGAATTGATAGCTGTTGTGGTACATCTCTTAAGACCTGTGCTGTTCTTGACTTGTTTTGAATATAATTATCGAAATGCATGCATAATACTCTGACAAATAATTTGGACATGTCCTAAAAATATCAACGGCATGTCTACATGCTTTAATATTTATGCACCCTTTATGATTCAATATCTACCCTTAGGGAAGCCAAATTTAACCATTCTAAATTGGGTAACAGATTGAAGAGAAAATCACTCAAAAAGAGATGAGATGGAATAGAGTAGCTGTGATTCAAGTATGGTTCCTATTACTCATCTTTTCATAGAAGTACGAGTTGAAATCAAGTCGTTTTATTTCTAGTCTATTATATTTTACTCATAAGGGTAGTTTTGTCCTTTGTACTTTTTCTCCCTTCATTTATATGTGTGGGGAGCTCTCTTTCAATAATAATCAAGCATTTTCTATTTCTCAACTTGGTATCAGAGCGAGAAAAAACCCGAACCCTAATCCACTCGCCTCGACGCAGCCGCCCGCCCCTTCCTCCTGATCCCGATTCGTCGCTCGGCCGCTCCCCCGATCCCGATTTGGACGCCTCTGTCGCGCATCGAGACCAACGGCCCTCTCGCGGGCAGCGGTGCATGATGGAGTCAGTCGTCTCCTCATGAAGCATCGCACATCCTCCGCTGCCTGCGCTCCCGTCCTCTGCTACCCGACATCGCTGCTATTCCGCGGTCGACATCGACATCTCTCCGCTCGCTGACGCTCCCGCTCTACCGCACCTCCAGCCGCGTCTACCTGCTGCCGCTCCCGCTCTGTCGCACCTCCAGCCGCGTCACTCTGCTGCACCTCCAGCCGCACCGCTCTGCCGCACCTCCAGCCGCACTTCTCTGCTGCCCTTTGATTGTTCTCGGCACTGCTTCTCTGCCGATGTCTTCTGATCGCTCCTGCTGTCTTACTCTCTCTTTGTGGGATTAGCTCGTTGCCCTTTCTCGACGGATTGTTCCTTCGTCATGGATGATTCCTCGACAACGGTTGATTCTACCTCCCCGGTGGTTATGGATCACCCGATGGGTGAACCTCAGCGGCCCTCTGGCCATGCTGGCTCCTTGAAAATTACCACGGTTCCACTGGATGGAACGAACTACCTCAAATGGTCTGGTGCAGCTCAACATGTTATCCGCAGTCACCAGTTGTTTGGGTACATTGACGGAACTAAGGTGGCACCATCTAGGGCCGATGCTTCCTGGCCGCAATGGGATTATGAAAATTCTCTGGTGGTATCATGGCTTCTCCATACTATGTCCCCCAAGGTATACCGTAGTTATATGTTAATGGACTCAGCTTACGAGATTTGGACTCGTGCCCGGGAGACCTATTCTCAGATTGGAAACTCCACTCAAGTTTATGAGCTCACCCGCCGTATGTTGGAGCTCCGGCAGGAATCTATGACTGTGTCCACCTACTACTCCGAATTCGAGCGCATATCTCAGGAATTGGATTACTTTGACCAGTTCACTCCCGCCTGCACTGTCAATGCAGTCCTGTGCCGAAGCGTGACGAACGATTCCGCCTACATGTGTTCTTGATTGGTTTAGGAATGGAGCTAGATATGGTTCACACCAATATTCTTCACCGGTCTCCTCTTCCATCTCTTCGTGAGGCCTTCAGTATGGTTCTTGGAGAAGAAAATCGTCGTCGTTCTCTCAACAATACGGCTCCTCTTCCTGACCGTTCTGCCTTTACAAGTACTGGACGTGATGGCTCCAGTCATACCAGCAGATTTCTGGACTGATTTCTGCCCCAGTTTTATGGATGATTTCTCCCCAGAAATCATCCAGTTTTCTGGATGATTCCTGCCCAGAAATCATCCAGTTTTATGGATGATTTCTGGGCAGAAATCATCCAGAATTCTGATTTCTGGGCAGAAATCAGTCCAAATTTCTGGATGATTTCTGAAAAATTATGTTTATGCTTATTTGGTTTCTGTTTATGTATGCTTATATTTTTTAAATGCTTACTTGGCTTTGTAGATGTCTGCCTCTAGGTCCGGTTCAAAGCCAGTTGGAAAAAAGACCCGAAAGAATGTAGTGGGATCTTGCGATCCACGATCTGATCCTACGATCCGATCTGATCCAACCCCTTAAACGATCCCACCTAGGATCTCGATCCAGACAACCTTGGGCTGAGTACCGGGCAATGTCCCAAGGCCTCTGTGAAGGCCTGTGGTTGCGTACCCTACTGCAAGATCTGGGGCTTCAGGAGGAAGCTCCCATATCCCTGTACTGCGATAACAAAGCTGTCATCAGCATAGCACACAATCCAGCTTAGCATGACAGGACTAAGCACGTTGAGGTGGATCGTCATTTCATCAAAGATCATCTTGAAAAAGGAAACTTAGTCACACCCTTCGTTCACTCCATAGATCAGTTGGCTGACATCTTCACCAAGAGTCTAAGATCCGATGTCTTCACTGATGACACTCATAAGCTCGGAATGACGGATATTTACCGTTCGACTTGAGGGGGAGAGTTGAAATCAAGTCGTCTTATTTCCAGTCTATTGTATTTTACCCATAAGGGTAGTTTTGTCCTTTGTACTTTTTCTCACTTCATATATATGTGCGAGGAGCTCTCTTTCAATAATAATCAAGCATTTTCTATTTCTCAATTGTACGTAGTGTAATAGACTATTGGGATCCGTTCATTTCGAAGAGATTAGTTTTAAAGAATTAGCTTTCAATCAAATACCAATGCATGCAGGAATTGACATTAGGTTTAAATATAATTTTGTTATTAAGTCATATAATGATATTCTATCACAGGAATTGACAATAGTTGCATTTGTTTCTTCGTATGGAGGACATTGAATTTCAAAAATTAAAATAAAACATTGTTTCCACCAAGTGCGCATTATTCACCTGATCGCATGTTTATTGAACGCAAGCGAATTTTTAGAGCGAGCACGTATTTTTCGGCCCGAACGTAATTTTTACACCCGTGCATGATTTTTTCATCCGGGCGTGATTTTTTCACCGGTGCATGATTTTTTTGCTCAGAAGATGATTGTTCTGGCTCAGACGCGATTTTCTTGCGAGGCGAATTTATCGACAAGGACACGACTTTTTTGCCCGGACACATTCTTTTCCCCAGATGGGATTTTTTCGCCCGGACGGATGGACGCTATATTTTCGCACTGGCGGGATTTTTTCGCCCGACGCGATTTTTTCGGCCGGATGAGATTTTTTGCCCGGACACTTTTTTTGTTCAGGCACAATTTTTATCTCGGATGCGATTTTTTCGTCCCAGATGCGATTTATTCGGCCTAGAATTTTATAGCCCTAACGTGATTTTTTGCACGGGCGTAATTATTTTGCCCTTATGCGTTTTGTTTTCCTGACCGCAATTTTTTTACCCGGACGTTTTGCTCGGACGCAATTTTTTGGCCTGAACACGATATTTCGCCTGGTAAGTGAATATTTCGCGTTGTGCGATTTTTTCGCGTCGACGCAATTTTTTTGCTTGTACGAGATATTTTCGACCGAGAAAAATATTTTCGCCTGGAAGCGATTTTTTTCGCCCGGAGACAATTTTTTGTCGAGATGCATTTTTTCACTCGGGCACGGTTTTTTCGGGCCAAACCCGTTCTTTCGCCCAAGCGTAATTTATTTGCCCGAACTCATTTTTTTTCGGCCCGCACACAATTTTTTCTCCCCGTACGTGATTTATCGCTCAGGCTCATTTTATAGGCCAGGACACGATGGGGTCATAAAATTGCGTCAGGGCGAAAATATCGCGTCCGGGCAAAAGAACCGCGTCTAAATCGCGTTTGTGGAAAAAAATTGTGCCCGGTTGAAAAAATCGTGTCGAGGCAAAAAAATCACTGTTGGCCGAAAAATTCACGTCCGGGCAAAAAAATGAGCACCGGAAAAAAAATCGTATCCGGGAAAAAAATCATGCCCGGGGAAAAAATCGCGACCGGGCGAAAAATTTGCGCCCTAGAGAAAAAATAGCTCCCGGGCGAAAAAAATGCGTCCGGGTGAAAAATTCGTGCCCAGGCAAAAAAAACACGGAGAAATAATCGCGTCCGGGAGTAAAAATCACGTCGGGGTTGAAAAAAGCGCAGTGTATAATCACTTATATGTATTATATTATATATACTTAAATCAATAGGGTTTATTGTTAACCATCCTGCGGCAGCTGAGGCGCGCATCAGACAACAAGGAATAGCTTATCAGACGACCATGTCCGGAGTTCGCGGGCCCGACCCGTATCCACGCTCGTTGTCGGACACTCTTCAAGCAACTTCTGGAGGGGTATGTGTGACAGGCGGTCACTCGCAAAGCAGCTTCATGGATCTGGCCTATAGGCCGCGTCGGGCACTTCTCCTGGAGCCCGCACGGACTCACCCTTTCAACATCGACTTCGGTGGTACCGCGCGGTTACGTGCGGTCTTTCCCCCCTGTCGCCAGACTCTGTGTACCTCGGGCGATTGCGCATTTAATGTCGCAGTTAATGAGGTGTTAAAAACCCATTGGTTTGTGAATCGCTCGAACCGCCTACCCTAGAGCATAAATAGGGACCAGGGATGCTAGGATATGACACACGGACATAGCCCAGAACTAGCCTAGTTGCTGGTGCGGACACAGTCTAGTCAAGTTTTCTCTCTTATTCCCCCTTATACTCGCATGTACACTTGTAATTCTTTTGGTAATTAATCAAGAGGCTCGTCGCTAGGAAGGCATTCGCCGCGGCGGGTCAAACCTAGTGTTTGTTGCTGTCAGCGACACCTTTTCGCGCTTTTTTACTCACTTGAACCGTCCACAGGACCAGTAACCGATCGCTTGTGAACCACTCTTCCCTCTGCCGACCACCCTACCCAGGGCCAGCGCACGGAGAGTTGGTCACATTTTTGGCTCCAACAGAATTTGGTGCGATGAGTATGGAGTCAAGCTGTCGATGAAATCGCTCCCCGGGTTGGACTAGTCACGAAGTCGCCCGGCGCGCGGACAGTACAAGCAGAGATATCAAGAAGTCTTCGCAGGAAATGCTGTCGGACACCCATCCAGGCAAGAGAACACTCGCCGAAGACCGCGAAATAGAGGCAGGCGCTCAAATACGGTTCGCGACTCGGGCAAGCGGGCTACACCTTAAGCTCGCGCAAGAAGTCCAAGAAATACTCGTCCCAGGAGGCGATGAAGGGAGGACCGTCTCCATTAAGGCTGAATTGGAAGAAGAGAACAAGGCGCTACTCGTCCAGTGCCTACTCGGTAACCTCGACGTCTTCACATGGTCGGTCTCTGACATGTCTGGGATCAGCCCAGAGGTTGCCTGTCATCGTCTCAACATTGACCCAAACTTCAGACCGATGCGGCAGAAGAAACAAGCAGTAGCAACTACTCTCGCTGAGCCCATCCGCGAGGAGGTAACTATGTTACTAGAAGCATGGTTTATTCGGGAGGTGCAATGCAATATCCAGATTGAATTTCTAACATGGTAATGGTACGGAAACCTAACAAAAAGTGGAGAATGTGTGCTGACTTTACACTCCTCAACAAGACAGCACTAAGGATTGTTATTCACTGCCACAGATAGATTCTCTGGTCGATTCTGCAATAGGATTTTCGGTAAATAACTTCTTGGATGCATTCTCTGGATATCATCAGATACGGATGCACGGGCCCGATGTTCCCTATACCTCGTTCATCATGAACGAGGGTTGCTATTGCTACCAAGTCATGCCGTTCGGATTGAAGAACGTTGGTGCTACCTACCAAAGGATGATTGAAGAACGCTGGTGCTACCTACCAAGTCAGGTCGTTCGGATTGAAGAACGATGTTTTCAAGCATCGAAAGGATCACAACTTGGAGGTCTATGTAGATGATCTCCTCGTCATGAACCACAATGTTGAAAATCATCTTAAAGATCTGGCAGAGACGTTTGATACCCTTTGCAAGTTTAACATGCGGCTCAACCTGGCCAAAGGGGTTTTTGGAGCTACTAAGGGAAAATTCTCTAGGCACCTTCTCACCCCTCAAGATCTGGAGCGAAATTTTGATAAGGTAAGAGCTATGTTGTCAAAGGCGCAAGACGTACCGAGGCGCAAAGGGCCCCTGGAGCCTAGGCGCGACCTGAGGCACGTGAGGCGCAAAAATGAGGGGAAAATGAAATTGAGCGAATTGGGCGCCCAATTCGCTCAAATTCGGCGAATTGGGCACCCAATTCGCTCAATTTCGGCGAATTGGGCGTCCAATTCGCTCAAATGACGTCCAATTCGCTCAATTTCAGCAAATTGGACACCCAAGTGCGCCTAGGGGTGCCTTGGGTGCGTCTGAGATCATGTTTTTGTCCATCTCAAAAAAATTGAAAAAAAATACCTTGAAAGGCCCAGGCACGCCTTTGGTGCGCCTGGGAGCCTGTAAGGCGCGCGCAGGGGCGCGCCTGGGGCACATCGCCTGCCTCAGCCGTGCCCGTGCTGAAGTACGGCGGGCTGCGCCCGGTGCGCCCGACGCCTTAAGCGCACCTAGGTGGGCGCCTTGACAATATAAGGTAAGAGCCATCTTTAGAGATGAAGTCCCCGAGGAGTCCGAAGGAAGTTCAGCAGTTGGCAGGAAGGGTTGCAGGACTCGGCCATTTTATCTCACGTTCTAGAGATAAGTGTGTCCCTGTCTTCAAAACCTTACGGGGAAAGAAGAAGTTTGAGTGGACAAAAGAGTGTGATCTAGCGTTGGAGGAGCTAAAACGTCAGTTGACTACGACCCCTCTCCTGCAAAGTCCTCGTCAGTCAGAAGATCTTTTCCAGTACCTAGGGGTTAGACAGAATGCTATCAGCTCGGTTCTGGTTCGTGAAGAAGGCAAGAAGCAGTTCCATGTTCATTATGTCAGCCATGTTTTGAGGGGTGTCGAGGCTTGCTACCCCATCCTGGAAAGATTGGCTCTGGCCCTGATTGTTTCGGGACGAAGGCAACGACCCTAGTTTCAGGCCCATTCCATCAAAGTTGTGACTGACCATCCCTTGAGAGCATTTTTGGAGAAGCTAGATCATTGAAGGCGGATGGCAAAGTGGGCCATAGAACTCAGTGAGTTTGACATAGCCTATTACAAGAGCCGCTATCAAGGAGCACGTTCTGGCCGATTTCCTCGTTGACTATGCAAATGATGACGGCGGCCTCAAGGAGAGGACTTCAGCTCCATTATGCTGGAAAATGTTTGTGGACGGGGCCTCTGGTTTGAATTCAGTGGGGGCGGGGATCGTCTTGGTTAGTCCCTGCGAGACCAGGATTGAGCAAGCCGTGAAGTTCCATTTTCCTGTGACAAATAACCAAGCTGAGTACGAGGCTTTGAAAGCAGGGTTGAGCCTGGCCTGGGAAATAGGCGTCGAGGACATAGATGTAAAGACAGATTCATTAGTCATGACGTCACAGGTCAACGGTGTACTCGGGGCAAGGCAGCCACTCCTACAAAAATATCTAGTCCTGGTAAAGCAATACGTGGGACTTTTTCGCACTTTCAGTATTCGCCATATCCTAAGAGAGAAAAATATGGAAGCTGATGCAATGGCAAAATATGGACACCTCGCTGGAGGAACTCTCACAAATTTATTTCATCCCGCAATTGAAGAGGCATACATCATAGAGGTCGATCAGCGTCCTTCCCGGGTGGACCCTTTTATTCATTATTTCACGAGCTGGGAGGTACATCCTTTGATAAGCGAAATGAGGCAGTTCAAACTAAAGGCGGCCCATTACTCGCTGATCTCGGATATTCTCTATTGGAAGACGCTTCTCTCGCCTTTAGCAAGATGTGTAGTAGAAGAAATCCCTCGAATCCTGCATAAGGTAAATTCAGGAGAGTGTGGAAGTCATTCAGGAGCTAGAACCCTCGAAAAAAATACTTCGTCAAGGTTAATTTTGGCCCACGATCAGGAGGGATTGTGCGGATTTTGCCAGGAGATGCGTAAGGTGTTAGAAGTTCGCTCACCTTCAGGTCCAACCGGCTCAGCAGCTTAAGTCCATCTCTGTCCCCTGGCCTTTTGCCGTTTGGGGAATGGATTTACTTAGACCATTCCCAAAGGCAAGCGGGTTGCGCCGCTTCATCCTGGTCATGATCGATTATTTCAGCCAAAGCACCGGCCAAAACGACAACTCGAGTGGTAAAAAGCTTTAGTTGGGGAAAGATTATCTGTCAAAATAGAGTCTCATTGGTCATTGTCACGGACAACGGCCCGCAGTTCGCAAGTGAGGAGCTGGCTAGTTTTTGTAACCAAGTGGGAACAAAGCTTCGATTTTTATTGGTTTACCATCCACGTAGTAATGGACAGGTGGAGGCAACCAACAAACAGATCATAAGTCGGCTCAAGAAGGTGGTAAACGCTCATGGCAATTGGGCAGAGCAGTTGCTGGCAGTTCTATGGACTCTCCGGACTACTCCTTCGACGACCGGTGAAACCACGTTCAAATTGTCACATGGGTCTGAAGCTCTCATCCAGTGGAGTTTGAAGTAGAAAGCCCTCGTGTGTTACTTGCAAGGCAAGGTGACGACAGCTGGATGGCAAGCAACGAGGAAGAGCTGATGTGCAGTCTTGATCTGATTGAGGAACTCTGCGACCAATCAGTGATCCAAAAGGCAGAGGCAAAGCGGAGAATGGCCAGTTATTTTGACATAAATGTATGGGGGAAGCAGTTTGAGAAGGGGGATCTCGTGTTGAAAAAAGTGGATGTAGCAGGGAGAGCGGCGTCAGTCAGGAAGCTTAACCCCGATTGGGAGTGGCCGTTCATCGTCAAAGAAGCGCTCCGGAATGGGGCCTACCATCCACAATCGCTTGAAGGCAAAGAGCTATCCAATACATGGAGTGGTGACGACCTAAAGAAATACTATTCCTAAGTTGAGGTAACGATGCTTGGCACATGGTTTAATCCTCAAAAACCACATTTGCAACCTAGGAGTCGTCATCAAGAAATTTTTGTCACATAGAGGCTTATTAACACTTTGCGACTTAAGGAATGGTTTTTCGGCAGGCACATGCGGCGCAGGAGACCTTGATTTTGTAAAAGCCTGGTGAGTCCCGGAGCTTGTGTGGACCCCCTCGAATGAATCCGGACGTTACGAGTGGAGGCAGACATCAAGCCTCTGACCCTCATGCCGATGTGGGTCACTTCCCGCACCATAAGACTATGATAAATACTCCTGTGGAGATAGTCCTGAGTGGCATATGTGGCGTTCCGAATGTGTTGACCAATCACGCATTGATTCGAGGCGTTATTGTTACTGGATCACTTTTCGAGGACAAGCTCCGAGCAACAGGTGTTTAATCCCCTCCATCGTTCTACAATGTTGTGTGCGGACGAGAGCTCTGCGGATGCCCTACGCCTGATTGGCGACCTTAACCGCTGACAACGGACCCAGCTGCTGTGGTGAGACCACAATTTTTGGTCGAACACTCCGGCTACTCATGCGTGCACTCGTTGCACGGTCACCGACTTACGCTGAGTGAGCTCTCGGCGGAAAGCATGGAGCGAACACGGTAGGCAGTTGAAAGAATATTCATGGAATAACTTACAAAAACAAAAAATATAACCACGACTAGTCGCAGGCAAAAATTAATGTCATTACAGGATTGCGCGATAAATGTGCCCAAAATAGTAACAAAAAAAAAGAAACACTTAATGTTCGTTGTTTGAAGCTGAAGTTTTTGGGGATTCTACTGGGGAAGACTGCAGGGACAATGAGGCGGAGTCCTCGAGAAAGAACATTATGTCCTCCGGGAAGAGCTTGTTGTATTTGATGTTCCCGAATTCGAGTTTGAAGGCACTTCGCTTCCGCAGGTGTGCCAAGGTGATCTTTCTGGATTTGTGCCCGACCTTGAGGATTTCTCTCACAAACTCTGGGTTGCCCGCGGTTAGGCTCGCCTGATGGATACCAAGAAACATGATGAGAGGGCAGCATTAAAGGTATGTGAAACAATGGTTGGTTTTTGAGAATTACCCCTAATTGGCTTTGCAGGCGGGTGACCTCCTCCTGGGACTGTCTCAAGGCCAACCGAGTCTGCTCCAGGTCCGCCAAACAACGTTGTTATAAGCCAGTGGTCTCAAATACGTTGTGGTCGCCCTCTGAGCCAACTGGTCTACGGGCAACCCCCGCATCTCCTCCAGCTACTCCTCGCCAATGATCGCAGAAGAGACCGCCTGCGCATGCAGGGTCGTCTCATGTTTCTCATTCCAGGACAACAATCGGGTGCTGAGGGTGACCGCACCCGCATCCCGGAGCAACAGCGGGCCACCAAGCGTGTTCGCCAGGGCCCCAGTATCTAGCGGCGGGCTCGAGAACCTGCGTCGACCTCTGAGATCGACCGGCGGGTGATGTCGCCTGGTGCCGTCAGGCGGTCGGTGGTGTCCGCAAAGGGGTTGGTCCCCTCGTGCCCGCAACCTTCCTCTTCTCAATCGCGGTCAAGACCATGTCGGGAGGTTTGTAGGGTTTTTCAATAGGAACCTGCAAGACAACTGTAAGACTGCACGTTAGAGCCCGCGGGTATCTAAATCATTTTTGAATAAGCCCTTACACTCGGAGACGTCCAAGTCCGCCACCTCTTCCAGGTGCGAAATGTTGTGATCGATATCTAAGGAGCCTTGTTGAAAAAGTTCGCAATGTCCTTCTCTACCCCGTCAACAGTCGGCGTCAGGAAGACCGTCTCCTCCCGCGGATGAGAGTAGGGGCTCAGCTCCCTGAGGTTCACCCGAAACATGGCGAACCAGGACTTCCATTCGTGAACCTTGTTGGGAAGGTTCAATACCCGTAGTTTGTTCAACCCTATGTATAGATGGCTCATCATGATTGCGTGGACAAAGAATAACCGCCTGAACACTATCAGGCTAAATCTGACCCGTTGGAATTGTAGGTAAATAAAGAATGTGGTCGCCACCGCGAAAGAGTTTGGCGTGAGCTGAGCGGGAATGAGCCCGTAGTAACCGAGCACTTCTATCATCTCCGACAAAATGTGGAAGGTCCATCCCGCGTCGAAGTGTTCGAAGGGGAGGACTAGTTCGTCGGCGAACATTCAATGCAGATGCTCGTCAGGGTCAAGTAGTCGCGCAACAAACCTCTCGGCGGGAACGCAGACTCTCGTAAGATGGATCCCGAACTCCCAGTTTGATAATCGAATTGTAAGCAGAGCGTCAAACAAAAATGCAACAACACAGTCCGCTCGGGTGGAGCCCGCCTGGGGTGTTCGCACGTTCTTCATAGGGTTCAAGGATTGTATGCCGAGAAGGGGAGGCTCCACGGGCCTATTTATAGGAAATGAAGATTTTTCCTCAAAATGCGAAACTTCGCGGACAGTCGTTGCCCATGGGATGTTCGCGCAAGACGTTGCATGCTCTCTTAACTGTCCTGTAAAAGAAAGGAAAAGGCATTATGTGTATGCGCTGGCAGCGTAATTGGCGGCGGTTATAGAAAAAATAGAAGTTGTTCCACATGCACATAAAGGCTGGCGAGCACAATAAGTGTCAGCCGATTAGTATCCGCACATTCAGAGTTCGCACCTAAATAGTTATTACAAACCAAAATCAATTTGTTCCTAATCCTTGAAGACGTCCTCGTCTGGCACCCGCTCCATACCCACGAACGACAAGTTATCTGTAATCTCTGCTAGCACGCTGGACGCGCCCACATAATGTTTGTTCAATTTGGCGAACAGCGCGGATGTCCTCTCTGACCTTCCACGCGTACTTCTGAATGACGTCTTCTGGTGGGCGGAGTGCTACACAGACGGGAGAGCTCCTGTTCGCAAGGAGGGCACGACGTCCGACGCGGCATCTTGCTTCAGCGTTTCAATCCCCTCCTCCAGGCGAGCTATGCGCGTGCAGGCTTCCTCAAGCCGTTCATGGAGGGTCACAATCGCTAAGGCGTTCTTTGGGAGTATAGCAATAAGATATTAATTGTTTAACAAGTATGTTGCAGCAAGGCGTTTTCGACAAGTACCTGCGGCAAGTTCGCTGTGTGGGCAACCGTCTCCTGCAAGTCGTTTCTTTTCCTCTTCCTCTTCGAGGGGGTGTTCGCGGTGATAGGAGGCGGGGTGGCCATCATCACAGCTTTCCCTTTGGAATCCGCCTACAATTTATCTAGCTTGAACTCGGCATCGACAACCTCCACGTCGTCGTCATCGTTCGTCTCCTCGTCCGACTCCTCCGAGTCCACAACCTTTTCGGGCGACTCCTGGTGATGTACTTTTTCCGACAAAACCTTCTGGAATGGGTCTAGGTCTTTCCGGGCGACGGACATCTCTGGGGGGTTCAGCGTGCAGTTCACTAAGGCTCCTGCACACTTCGTGAGAAGGTCGGCATCAGGGGGAGTATTCGCCTTACTAGATGCTGGCTTTTAGGAGGCAGAACCTTTCCTTTTTTGCGAGGTACGGGAAGAATGGGTCGGAAGCTGGGTGTCCGACGGGAGGATCGTGCGCACTTCCTTGTCCAGATCTGGGTGTTTTTTCATATGCGCGACCAGACCCGAGACAGTCGGGATGGGACTGCCTGATTTCTCGGTGGGCTTTTTTCAGCGATGATAGGGATGATTGCTTGGAGGAGTTAACAAGGAATTTTGCAGGTTTTCTCGGCTTGTTATTTGTTTTGAAGCATCGAGGTTGTATCCCATCATGGCGAGCGGCTCCTGGTTCATACTCATGGTGAGCAGGAAGGGCAATTGGATGGCTGTAGGAAGTGACTCGGTCGGGCGTAGGTCTACGCTATTTATAGATTTTCGGGAGCATTAAGTGTGTGACGTAGTCTGCGGTTACCAGTATACTTTTTCGGAGCCCACGCGATCTACCAAAAAAGTGTGGGGATTATGTAACCCAAATACTGCGGCAGCTGAGGCGAGCATCAGACATGGAAAAGCTTACCAGGCGACCATGTTCGGAGTTCGCGGGGTCTTCGGGCGGACGGTTCGGATGTTCGCGGTCATTGTCCGGTCCATAGCAACGCTCGGCGTGGGCACTCTTCAAGCAACCCTGGGAGGGGTACGTCTGACAGGCGGTCACTCGCAAAGAAGCTTCAAGGATCTGGTTTATAGGGTGCGGCGGGCACTTCTCCTGGAGCACGCATGGACTCACCTCTTCAATGTCGACTTCGGTGGTACCGCGCGGTTACGTGCGCTCTCTTCTCTCACCCCCTGCCGCCTGACTCTTTTTGTACCTCGGGCAGCTGCGCATTTTAATGTCGTAGTTAATGAGGTGCTAAAAGCCCGTCGGTTCGTAAATCGTCCGAGCCGCCTGCCCTCGAGTATAAATAGGGACCTGGGAGGCTTGGATGGGACACGCGTACTTAGCCCAAAACTAGCCTAGTTGCTAGCGCAGACACTAAGTCTAGTAAAATTTTCTCTCTTATTCACCCTTGTACTCGCTCATACACTCTTGTAATTCTTTTGGCAATTAATCAAGAGGCTCATCACAAGGAAGACATGCTCCGCGATGGGTAAAACCTGGTGTTCGCCGCTGTCAGTGGCACCTTCTTTTCGCGCTCTTTTCACTCGCTTGAATAGTCTGTAGGGCCAGTAACCAATTGCTTGTGAACCACTCTTTCCTCTGCTGACCACCCTACCCAGGGACAGCGCGGAAAGAGTTGGTGATATTTTGGCTCCAACATTTATTATTTCATTCTCTGTATACATAAAAATATATTTTTATTTATTTAAGAAATATGGAAATTTGATTTTTTTAAAAATATACCCAGCATGTCTTCGATTTTAGACATTATATCGTCGGTCATGAGCGGATTTGGTAATTAATTATCCAGATCTCTATCACATCACACTATACATGTCACCATCTGATTGCTTGCACGAATCTCCAAACACTGACCTAGTTTAACCTGAAACAACACAATGGTTATCTAGTCGCGGCGGCGGAATACGCCGCCCCCGGCGGGCTTCCCCCGCCCCCGGCGGGCTTCCCCCGCCCCCGGCGGGCTTCCCCCGCCCCCGGCGGGCTTCCCCCGCCCCCGGCGGGCTTCCCCCGCCCCCGGCGGGCTTCCCCCGCCCCCGGCGGGCTTCCCCCGCCCCCGGCGGGCTTCCCCCGCCCCCGGCGGGCTTCCCCCGCCCCCGGCGGAATTCCCCCGCCCCCGGCGGGCTTCACAATATAATAAATATATTATATAAATATATATATTTATATAATATATTATATATATTTATATAATATATATATTATAATAATTTTTTTATTCCTAAATCCCCCCCCCCCCGTTTTTTTTGCCCAGCCCCGCGCTCCCCCCCCCCTCCACTGCCGCTGGCGGCCTGACCGGCGCCCACCGGCGGGTTCGCCGGTCTCCGACGAACCCTCCGGGGGTTGTCCGGCGACCGGCGGGCAGGGCCACCGTCGGCGGTGGCCCTGCCCGCCGGTCGCCGGACAACCCCCGGAGGGTTCGCCGGAGAGCGGCGAACCCGCCGGTGGGCGCCGGTCAGGCCGCCGGCAGCAGTGGAAAGGGGGGAGGGCTGGGCTGGGCAAAAAAACTGTGGGGGGGGGGGGATTTTGCTGGTGTCGGGCTTGAGGAGAGTGGAGTATTTTTTGGGAAAATTTTATTTGAAGTCCAGATCTGATAGATCGAACGGTTTAGATCTGCCTGATGACTTTTGTATCTTGTCATGGAACCTAAAACGATACTTCTTTTTAATATAGTATAGATATATATGTATGTATGTATGTATGTATATGTATGTATGTATGTATATATGTATGTATATATGTACGTATATATGTATGTATATATAAGGGTCCGTTCGGCGCGCAAGTATTGGCTTTTGGGAATTGGTTTTGTCTTTCAAAAAGTCAATTCACTTGTTCGACGCGCTATAACTAGATGGGAATTCGTTTTGAATTGAAAACCACGGGTTTTCCCGTAAACCAAAAATCTCATGCCCCAAAACTTACCTCCTGATGCGGGTTTTCTAGGTTTTCATCGTGATTCCATGTTTTTGATTCCGCCTCACTGTTCACGCTTGCAATTTCGCCTCGCCGGCGACGATACTCCTCCAACGCTCGTTCTCCTCCTCTGGCGACGAAGGCCGACCACTTCCTCCTCCAGCGGCAGTGACGCCCTCTCTGGAACTTTACCTCCTCTACTAGTGGCGAGGAAGACTGGTTTTCATGCTTCCTGAAGCGGTGACGAAGGTTGACCGATCTTCATTCCTCCTGCAGCGGCGACGAAGTCCGACCACTTTTCCTAGCTCCTCCAGCGACAACGACTAATCTCCATTCCTCCTGCTTGAGACCCATCTCCATTCCTCCTATATATGGTGACAGCCCTCGCAAAATCCCTCGTACTGCTTCTTCCTCAACCATTTAGAACTTCATTTTTGTTTGCATCATCTGAAATCAAGGTTGATTTTGTCGGATCTGAACTATGATCTGCTTGATTTGCTGGATATGTTTTGTCGGTTCTGAACAGTTGTTTTTTTTTTACTTTTTTCATGTTTTGCTTACTGGATTTGTACCTTAGTTGCAATGCCATTATTAGATAATTGTGCACTGAGATATGTACCTTTTATCCAAATGTAATATATGTGTTCAAATTGTTCAATTTTTAAAATTATTACAATTCCAGAAAAC
Source organism: Platanthera guangdongensis (assembly GCA_039583875.1). Taxonomy (NCBI): domain Eukaryota; kingdom Viridiplantae; phylum Streptophyta; class Magnoliopsida; order Asparagales; family Orchidaceae; genus Platanthera; species Platanthera guangdongensis. Next base: position 66,472,821 of record CM077166.1, on the reverse strand, counting down.
CAATCATTTGTGCACCCAAACAACATTTATGTATCAATGTCAATTCTGTTCACTGAATATCATTCTGCAGCCAAACAACAGAATTGATTTGTCTGCAAAAAATTCAATTCCTGCAGATATTGATTTTCTGACCAAAATCAATTCCAGAAAGCCAAAACCTACACGCTGAACCGATCCTAGAGATATTTGAGTTATTATTACTATTTTTTAAAAAGAGTTCTCTTTATTTTAAAAAGGGAGATTTTAAAATCAATTAATATAATTGTTAGAGATTAAAACCAATTTAGAAGAGAAAATGGTTAATCATCTAGAATTTAACGTAAGACTGGAGAATAATATGGAGCATTTAAATGCTCGAATAAAAAAATTAACGGAGATGATAGCGTCTCTCCCTAACATAAATCATTTATTCCAAAGAGAACACTAATCCTAAAGGCTTTGGGCATACACATCCGAGCAATTTTTACGGACGACTAGGACCTGATGAATGCTTATATTGGTGTCGTAACATAGAATCAATTATTAGTCAAAGTCAAGTACACTTGAGTATAAAAATCGAGTATGTGACCCGTAAACTTAAGGGACCGGCCTTAGAATGGTGGAGACAACTCAACGCATGAGAGATAAGTTGTGATTACCTCCAATCACTACTTGGGATAAGTTCAAATCAGAGCTGCGCCAACACTATGTCTCTCCTGAATACCTCCACACTTTATATCGTAGATTTTAAAATCTGCAACAAAGAGCTTTGTCGGTTAATGAGTACACTAGAGAATTTCTAGTCCTTCAGTTTAGACTAAATATTTAGGGGAGTGATGAGATGATTGCATCATGTTACCTACACGGGTTACACTACTCCATTAGGGTTCAACTAGAGCTACACAATTATCGCAATTTAGAGGAAGTTTCTAGCATGGCCCTTAAGGTGGAGTCGGAGTTTAGGTCTACTGTTAGACCCCTCGCTAGTTTCGTCATCGCCCCCACTTTTAAGGATATAGTTTCCCTTAGTGTTACAATCCCCATGAGCACACTATCCCAATTTAACTCCACGGCAGAAATCCCTCCCGTCGAGACTCTTCCTGAGCCCCAGCTCTAGAGAGAACTTCTTCCTCCTATTTATAACATACTGATTGTAGTAACGACTCCACTTGCCCCCACTGAATCGCCAACGGTAGCCTCTGAGTTTCTTCCTGAGCCCCTGCTCCAGGAAGAAGTTGTTAGTGACGTGTCACTCACCTTAGATGACACAAACTTGAACTTTCTATGTCTCAAGTCACCTAGTTTCCTATCTTATCCTACTCCTGAGGCCGCAGGAAGTTTGTCTGACGATCACTTATCACTCACATTAGAGTCACCACAATATATTGATTTTATATTTGAAGAATGTCATTTTAAACCACTGCATTATCCTCTAAATATAAACGTATTCAAGGAATTTTAGTGTCAAATTCTCGATATTATTACAAAAACTTTTGTTGAAAAGAAAGAGTGGATGTCCAAAAATTTACTCCAAACAAAGACACACGGTTTAAAGGATTTCTTTAAAAAATTTTAAAAGATAAAATTGGAATACACTTTAAAATTTGTAATATTACGTTAGACATGAGCGAATTTGAGAAATCACAACAATATATTAACTATTTTATGTTGTATTTTTGGAACATACTAGGGGGACGAATAGACACCAAACTCGAATTTAATAGTGTTTATCACTCTCTAACCAATGAACTGACTGAAATCGTTAATAAGACTTTGAAGAACCTTTTTAGACGTTTAATCGAGGGGAATCTAAAGAAATAAGATCCTGGACCCCCACAAGCAAATTTCCCTTGTAATAATTCTATAAACCACTTTATTAATATATCTCCTTTCGAAATAAGATCCTGGACCCCCACTAAATTCATTGTTGATGCGGGAAATATCCCTCTAGACTCGCGAAGAGAAGCGGGCGGAAATTGTGTAGTCGGTTACTAGCGGTTAGAGAAAAGAAGCAGAGCAAGTCGCCAGTAGTGACGACACCAGATTTTGCCCGTCGCGGCGAATACCTCTCTTGCGACGGGTTTCCCTTGATTGAAAATGAAGCGGTTACAAAGAGAAGGGAAAAGAGAGCGAAAAGGAGAAGCCGGTCTGACAGCAGGCTGCAAGGCACTAGACTCGAAACGGCAGCTCGTAATAAGCGAGCTCCGGGATTCGTGTCAGCTTGCCTTGGGGAGTATCACCCCCCTATTTATAGGCTCGGGGACTTGCCCAAACGGGCAGGGCTAAAATTACTGTTTGCCCGGGGTACAGGAGAACCGGGCAGAGGGGACAGAATTCAAATAAAGAGAGAAAAAGAAGGAAGCCGCGCGGCCTGGCGGATTTCCCCCTGGCGAGCTGAGCGGTTTGGCTTCTGGGACTTGGTGCTGATCTGGACCTTCCCTAACGGCGGCTTGACGGAAAAAGGCCGCGTGGATTGGCTGAGGATTAACCGGCTTGCTGTCAATGGCAGCTAGGAAGAACAAGCCGCCCGGCTTGGAAAGGCTTGCGAACTAGTCGCGGATTCTGGTTGAACATAATCCCAGTACATTTCCAAATTTCAGGAAATTTCGGAAATGTCAGTTCTAGCCGGAGACCGCGACTGCCTTAAATGCTGCGAAGTCTATAAAAAGCAGTGAATAGGAGCCAAGGCAATTTCCTTGGCCAAGCCCTTGGATCCAAAATTATATTTCAAGCATAAAGAGTTCCAACTCATACATCCAATACGCATATAAGCCCCAAACACCTCCCAGGCAAAATGTACATATAAAATTAAAAGAATGAATCAAATTACAACTGCAAAAATGAAGATAACTGGCTACGCCTTGTCCCTGGCCGCAATCGGTGGAGACCACCGCACCTGCTGCTGTGTACACTCACATGCCGCACACGTCCTTTGATCTGGTCCGCTTTTGTGTGACATTTGATGTTGTTAAATGAGTTGAAATGATAAAAATTAAACAAACTTGTGTATATTAGATTAGTTGTTGTTTTCCACCCTATCCATTAGGGGGTAAACAATGTAAAAGACAATATGTTCTTTCATAATAAATGGATAAAGCTCAATAACCCTAAATACTTGTGTTGCAACAACAATAGTTTTGGGGGCCACTAAAAAAACATCACAATACATGATGATATTGGTGCAATAATAGTGATTGAAATATGTAAATGTACATGGAGCAGGAAATGCTGCTGGTTGAAGATGCCCTCCTAAAGATCACAAAACTACATTGAAGCCCTAAATTCTTGGGTTCATTATATTTTCACCATCACTTTCTTTTTTTGGCAAAACATCCAAATTGGTCGCTTAACTATAGGTATAGTTTCAAATCAGTCCTTTAAGCTTCATTGGGTTCAAATGAGTCCCTTAACTTTAAACTTTATTTCAAACGAGTGACAACCACGGGGCTCCGCCCCTACGGCAAACCGCAACAAAACCCCGATCGCGACAGTGCACGGGGCGGGCCTCCAATGCTCCGCGCGATAGTACTTCGGCCCCGACATTTCCCCGACGTGACGGTGCTCCCGCTACTCGCGAATTTCTGAATGCTATACTCCCCCCGTCGCTCGGTTTTTACCTGTGCATGAGGATTTGCGAGCGGCAGTGAGAGCACATTTTCTTTATTATAGGTAAAAGTTTTTGCTTATATGGGAACTCATATTTTAAAATAAAAAAAAAACACAAATTAATGAGATTAGAATTCTTGTAATAAGGAGGGGTAAAATTGAAAAGTGAATGTTTAACCAAAGGATGTTTTATCCTTTTAATATAGTATAGATTAGTCCTAAAACTAAAACTATTAATTTTATTTGCATTTACTCAATGCAATGATGGAAGTTGAGGCAATAATGACTAATGAGTCCAAAATGAGTTGCATATTGCACATTTTGCGAAATTGACGTAAATATCTTAACTGAATATGCATTTTTATATACTTTACAGACTGCAGATTTACTAACTCAGAAATGAGTAAATGCTAACTTTGGGCATTTATTTAATTCTAAATTTGGGCATATATTCATTTTAAAATTTGGACAAGATAATAAACACAAACAGAAGGATTTCTGATTTCAGAAACATTATACGGTTATAATCAGAGACTTTTGATAATAAAAAAAATCAGACATACAGTATTCAACTAATACAACATTTCACAAAAGATATATCGATAAAACTAAGTTTCAGTATGACCAATAAAACATAGAGAAATTTAAGGGCAGGCCCTTGGCATAAAGATTTGCACAAATAAAATACTGAATTTGCTCATAAGCGTAAATTTGCCAACAAACAAAAAACACAAGTTACCTGACTCTTGGCAACGGAGGGCGGTTCAGGCTTGAGTTCCTGCACAACGGTCTTGCCCTCCAAATCCCAGATCTTAACACAGTCTTCAGTTGCAGCACAGAGCCAATACCTATTCGGACTAAAACACAGTGCGTAGATGATAGCACCTGCATCGAGTGAGTACAATCGCTTCCCTTCAGAGAGATCCCAAAGCAGGGTCACACCATCCTTACCGCCGCTAGCACAGAGGGAGCCATCGGGGCTTACTGCAACGGTATTAACATAACCTCCATGCCCCGTCAGGGTTGACCGGAGCTTGCAATTTGTCAGATTCCAGACCTTCACAGTTCGGTCCCAAGAACCAGACACTATCGTCGGCTGGAAGGCATTTGGCCTAAATCTAACGCAACTCACCCAATTGGTGTGGGATTCGCCGTCCTGGATTGTATACTTGCACTCGCCGAGAGTGTTCCAGAGCTTAATGGTTTTGTCGCGGGAAGCAGAGACGATCTGTCGGTTATCAACGGAGAAGGCGACTGATAGGACGTCCTTCGAGTGTCCTACGAATCGGCGGGTGGTTATGCCACTGTTGAGGTCCCAGAGGCGAAGCTCGCTGTCCCAGGAACCGGAAAGAGCGAACTGGCCGTCGGAGGAGAGGACGACGTCCTGAACAAAGTGAGAGTGACCGGTGAGACGGCGGCGGGTGAGACCTGCGGAGGAAACGTCGGAGAATGACTGATCCTTGTTAAGATCCCAGACGAGAATGGACTTGTCGCGCGATGAGGAGACGATCATGTCAGTGCTGTCGATGGGAGCAGCGATCGCTGTCACCTGGTCGGTGTGACCGCTGAGAACCCCCTTGAATGTTAGAGCGTCCGCCATGGAATTAGAAGCTTGGATTTCCGACGAGAGATCTTGGGGGCGGGAGAGATTTCGATGTCGGGGTATTAGGGTTTGGACCTCAAACGGCGGCTTTATTATATAAGGATGTCGGTTCACTGGAGGCGTTGATCAGCTTTTCTTCTCCAGATTATGGGCCTGGCCCACATTTATTTGTTTGGCCTATCTCCATCTTGAATTAAATTGTCATTAATTGGGCGTTTTGCAATTCCGTTTGGGGCAAATGCCGCCTGAAGGAGGGTAAACAAATGAACCTCCGGCGGCATTTGCTTCGTTTCCACCCGCCCGCCCGCCGTGAGAAATGCCCCAAAAAGTTCTGTTTGGAGCAGCCACCTCACCCCTCCGGTTCGAACTTTTCGTTTCCACCCGCCGGATCGACCTGCCACTGCTAAAACAAATGAAGCCTTCATTTACTTTTATGTTCAAACGAATGATATTTGTTAGGTATTTCTTAACTTAACGAATGATGGTTTTATCCATTCACGGCCGCGTCACCGTGCCAAACGGAGCCCAAACCTGAAAAGTTTTGAGTGTCCGCTCAACTCACAGAGCATAGAGTTGGAGGGGGAATTTCAATTCATGGCCTTAATTTTAGTTCTATTATTTGGGTTCCAAAACAATTCAGTGAACTAAATTAAAATTGCTAATTCTTCAATTTAACTACATACAAGAATTCATTCACGAAACTAAAATCTAAATATTATGCTTGAAATTTAAAAGTTGCGGGTAACTCAAACCTCTCAATAGAGCGGATTATACTAAATTGTCTTTTTCCATGGAACGGTCGAGCGCACAAATAGTTACAGAGTAAGTAAAAAAGTGCACTCTATGTTTTTAACGTGAAAAATCCCCTTAACTGAGCAAAAAATCACGTGATCGGTTCGGTGTCAGACAAACTTTACTATCATCAACAGTTTACAAGTCGTTAGAAAAATGGAGGGTGACGGGTTGCTCCTCATTACAGCTTGGGGATGAGAGAAACCACTAGAGCGCTCGGAGGGCGACAGATCACCACTCGCTAAGCTTTAAATTTGTCTCTTTTCGTTAATGGTGAGCGCTCTTGAACATTGCTTGGACGCGGCGTGTTGTAGCGGCGCAGACAGAAGTATTGTTGGTGTCGTCTTGTTGAATGTCTTGCATGTAGGAGAATTTTCAGAGAGGCTGACGACTCGTCTTCTTCTTCTTCTTCAGAATACCGTGGACTTCGACGAATTCTTGAAGTTCTCAAATGTTGGAGACTCATAGGAGGATTCTAATAGAGTTCTGACTTGAGAAAGAAGAAAACGAAATGAGAGGGGTCTGAGGCCTTTTTATATGTCCCGGGGGATGGTTATAGTAATTATGCGGTTATCTACAAATCTTAACCACTCACATTACTAGGTGCAGGCCATATATAATATAGTTTTAAGTGCGCATTATTTTATAATATTTTATACATACAGTTATTAATTAAATAAATTTTCTGTAACACTCTCATCTGTCACGTAGGATATAACAGAAGGATGGGTCGGGGCCTCACACCATATTTCACAGACAGTCAGCGGAGTTACGCATTAAAATCAAACCAAACACGCATCCTAACGCAGAGTGCATGTCGGCGGAAGAATTAAAAGTATTAAGAGATCAACCACACGAATGTCCACTAAATAAAAATAGGAATGATAACCAAAATACACAAATAGTCTAGTCTTAAGGCCGTACACATTATTTATAATAAATTAAAATATTTTGCATATAACGACACACAGACTGACAACACAAGAAAGTAGTAAAGAAGCTTCGTTTGGCCTTCGAGGATCGGCATAGCACAAAGGGCTTCAGCCCGCTACTTTCCACTTGGCTTCTCAGCACTTGCATAGGAACAATCCATAAAGATGTGGCATACAAAGCAACGGTCAGCTTTGGCTGACTAAATTATAACGAACGCGCCCCTCGCCCGGGGTGGCGGTGCTCCTTCCCTACATGTAAACAATATGTACAAATACTGGCAATAGAACATACAATTTAAAGCCACTATTCACAACAGACATTGGCACAACCGTACACACACCCCGTGCACTCATGGCACATTATCGATTTGTTGAGATTCAAGCCCTAACACCGTTCTCAAAATGGTACATATGAGCATTTCTAGTCTTTCCAGCTTGTAGCCTAAGACTCTTTTCCTCCTATGCTCCGACAATGTCAAAGACGCTCTATTACCTTCATATACAAGTCAGTGACTCACTCCAAGCCGAACTTCATAGGGTGGGTACAGGTTAGTCACAGTCCAATGCTCAAATCGATAGGCTCGCAGGCCACGACGCGTGTCAGCCTCCCCTTGCCCAGTCACATAATACATAACTGAAAATATTTTAAGTTGTCTTACCTAAATCACCTAGAGGGGGGTGAATATGTGAGTTGTGCGTTTTTTGCGGAATAAAAAATTTAACGATCTACGCAGAGAATAACAACCAAGCATTCGCATACGACAGCAAGAATTATAGTGATTCCCCAACCTTGGGTACATCCACTTTCCACTCACCGATCTAGCAAAGCACTACACTCGGCTACTCCACTAATCTCGGATTGAAAACAAGCCTACACCTCGGAACAACGTTCTTACAACTGGATCCCAAAACTGGATCTACACTCGGAAGATAAAAACTTCATACAAGAACTCGGAGAAAACATCTCCTACAACTCGGAGAAAGATCTCCTATAGGAATAAAATGAAATAATAAATACAAACAGTGGTTTATTCTCAGATCTGAAATGATTCTGTTTGTTCTTCTTTCTTTGATATTTGTGGCTTTATCAGAATTTGTTGAAGAAGAATCGGCAATCTCTGGATCTGAAATCTCTGGACTCATACGATCAAGTAGAGGATATGTCGTTGACAATAATATCGATCTATGAATCAATCTTCTCTGAATCGAAAGCCTTTAAACAATGAAGATGAAGATCTGCGGCTCTCGATTTGGAAAGGAAAATCGGATTCAGAAGTCTTGGAATTGCTTCTAGCGACGGCTGTAATTCTTCTTATTTCTTCTTAAAACTTCCTAGGGTTGGTCAAAAATGACAAGACCTTATATAGAATTACCCTAACGGTTATAATCATCATTAATGATATCCACATGGACCAATCACGTGTTAATGATGTTTGAAATAAATGTCTGTTTGGACTAAGCAATTTTCAGAAAATTAGACCAGGGTGTTCTCGAGAAGAAGTATAGTACTCGAGAACAAATGAATTCTATTACTCGAGAATAATACAGAAGTTCTCGAGAAGAAAACTTAGAGAAAAATGATGTGGAGAGAGAAAACAGCATTCTCGGGAAAGAAGTACTCGAGAAAAATAGCTTATAGTTCTCGAGAAGAAACAATTTGGTACTCGAGAACAAAAGTTTGTCTCGAGAAAAATACTTAGAAAAATATATGGAGGTGAAATTCTACAGTCTCGAGAATGTCAGAAAGTACTCGAGAAGAATGATGTTTTGTTCTCGAGAAAAAATTTTCTTGTACTTGAGAACAATTAATCATCTCGAGAACAAATAGCTAGCTCTCGAGAAAAATAGTTTGGTTCTCAACAAATACCTTTTGCATCCCGAGAATAAAAGATAGACTTCTCGAGAATAATTTTATTCTTCTCAAGAAAAAGACTTAGTAAAATATTTGACTTGAATAGAAACATCCCGAGAAGAAATGTCATATATTACTCGAGAACAAAAGCCCTTCTCGAGAACAGCATGAAGCTTTCTCGAGAACAACTTCTGTTACTCGAAATGAAGACATGTCTTACTTGAGAATAATCATAAGTCCTTCTCGAGTACAAATATAGTACTCGAGAAAAAGACTTAGACTTTTTCTGAAAAACTTAAAATCTTCATCCTTCATAAAAATCAGCATCATTTTCTCTTGTCGTTAGTGCTTGAAAAGAAAGTGTGTCCCAATAGAGAGGCTACACATGTGTCAACACTATGGATCACACAATGAGGGATTACATTGTATGGTCCTGTGTTTGGAGACTCATTGTAGACTGACATTGGTCTACACTAAGCAATTAAGTCTTGTAAACACTTAACAAAAAGAGCATCAAATACATACTTAATTCATCTTAGTTTAAGGGCGACTTCATACAAATCTGGGCTATTATGGTTGCAATACCCAACAATCTCTCATATTTGTAGAAGTCAGAACCCTCTACATTAAGGTGAATTACATTAAGAGAAAAACATATAAAGATATTAATAACATGAAAATTTGGAGAAATGCAGTAATATGTAAAAATCAGATCAAAATTAGAAGTTCATATAAGCAGAAGATTATCCAAGAGAATTAAATTCTACAATTTCAAAAATGAACTTTTAGCATCTTCAGTTTACTGATGCTGTGAAGGTTGCTTTCCTTGTCTCTCAAGCTTCTCTTATTGTCTCTTCTGATAACTGAATGGCTTGGGGAAGTATTTAGGAGGTCTAGGTGGAGCCTTAGGATTATTTCTGTCATGTATTCTATCATAAATCCTTCTCTTTGTAAGAGAATTCTCATATAACTCCCATTCATCTGAACTGTAGTGCTAGATTCTATTTTCATTGAAGTCAACCACTAGCTTTAGAGTTTCAAGAATGAGAGACTTAGAAGTAGGGCTCCAAACTTCAGTATATTCTTGAGTTCTCTTCCCTTTATCAGCATCTGGATATGGAGTTGATTTACTTACAGAGTCTTCATCACCATACTTTCTTCTCTTGGCTTTTTGAACATCTAGAGGATAAGGAGGCATTCCTGTTTGTTCAGATTCTCATACTTGTTCATAAGCATCAGGAGGGGGACCTTCAAAATAATCTGGAGGAGATCCATCAAAATACGCTGGAGGTGGTCCTTCAAAATAGTCTGGAGGAGGAGAGAAAGTAGGCTTGTTGACATCTAGATTTGCAGGAAGAGGAGCATTGGGATCCATGACAAGTTCAGGAAACAACAGATTGTGCATCCAGATGGAAGTTTCATAGGTATATAACTTAGTGATCTTGACTTCTTTGAGGACAGATGTCTGAATTTCTTTTAACTTGGTATGTCGGTTGTGTGCCTCTTAAGGTACACGACCTGTGACACGAGCATGTCACAGGCCGTGTCAACCAAAAAATAGACATTTGTGAAAAAATTGTGGCTGTCCATTTCCTTCATCTGGGATCTGATGGCACAGGCTTCTCCCTGCTGCTTTAAGGCCGAGAATGAGAAGAGAATCCTCATTTAAACTTGGGCCATTCTCTTTCTAAGTGAGCTAGAGAGAAGGGAGAGCAAGGAGGAGGAGGATAAAAGGAGTCGACCACCAGTGGAGCTGTAAAGTTCCGATTCGAAATCCGAGGCCAGCATTATGGAGGCAAGACCGCTGCGGTGCTTTCCAGCCGGCTAGAATTCCATGGCTCCAAAGAGGTCGTTAAGGGTAATGATCTTCCTTCTGGTACATGTGAAGTCCTTCTTTTTGGCATATGCATGGATTTCCCCCACCAGAGGGTGGATTGCAAAGGGATTTCCTTGGGTTGATTCTTGGAATACCCAATAGTTTTGCATATAGATCTAGAAATTTGTAGTACTGAATAAGCATGTTGTGTGAAGCCCATCTAGACAGGTTGGTCTGGAATGCTGATGTTTCATTTGCATACCGGAGAAGACTCTGTGGTTAAACGTATAGTTGGTGGAGTCGATGGGTTAGACCTGTGAAGGGCAGTAGCAGGAAGTACTAGAGTGGTAGTCCAGAAAAATACCCTTGTGATGCTTGTGTTATATGCTATGGCAAGACCAGTTTTCTGGCACTGCAGGATATTGCAGGGTTTGGGCGAAGTTGGGTGCAAAAAGTGAGTTCTGCGGGACCCGCTAAGCGATCGTTAAGGACGCTAACATGAACTCCCCTTGTTGATTGTGAAGCCAGTCCTTGGTGGACATTGTGGCTATTGGGAAGCCAGTCCTTGATGGACAGCATGGCTATTGTGAAGCCAATCCTTGGTGGACAGCATGGCTATTGTGAGCTTGATGAGCTCTTGAAAAGGCCTCATGTCGAACAGGAAAGGTGAAACCGACTCGCACCTTATATTTGGACTTGAGTACGTTGGTATTCGGTGATGGCAAGGAGACTTGAGCAACGAGGGGGGGGGGGGGGGAGTGGATAATATGTACCTGGTTATGTCCGTCTGACTCGAAGACCTGAAAGTGCGGTCAGTTGGAGCGCATAATGAAAGCCTTAGGCCTGCGTGCCGGAAAGACTAAATGCTCAATTTTACCATTGGGTTTCGGACCTAGAACGGTGGTGGGACCCTAGTTCGCCGGTACACTAAGAATGTGCCTTGAGTGCATGGATCTTTGGGCTGCATGGTTGACGGTTGTGATGGATTATTTGTACGTGAGAGCACAATGTGTGATATATCTATCTGTCTATGAATTGCTATGCCTGCAGGGAAGGAATACCACTACCCCGAAAAAGGGGTAGGGTCGTTATTAATTGGTCAGCTGAATGCTGACCATTGCCTTGTTTGCCACCGTTTGGTGGGCTGTCCTTATGCAGGTGCTGGAGAGCCGAGCGGGACACATAAGGGCTGAAGTCCCTACTGCTGTTGCTACTGCTGCTAGCCCTTGAATGCTAAGCAAAGAATATTGTGTTTTGTTCATGTGTGGTCGGCCTGCGCGCCGATGTTTGCAATCCACACTAGTGTAAAGAGTAACTGTAAGGCCATAAGGCCGAACGATGTTGTATTTATATGCATTCCTTCGAGAGTTGTTATATAAATGTGACTGTTTATATATATTGTGGACATTCATGGTTGGAGTTCCACGTTACTGTTAAAATCTTCCGCTAGCATGCTCTGAGTTAGGGTGTAATTTTGAATTGGTATTAACCTGTAACCTCCCCGCCTATTTTGTGGCATATGGTGTGGGGCCCCGACAGGACCTTCTATTATATGCTATATGAACAGATGGAGTCGTTACAGTTTGGTATCAGCCTGTCTCGGTCTTTCCCTTTCGAATTTGTGGTTGAATTCTTTTATGGGGTGGCGAGCATGTGTAAGTGTGAACCGCGTTAACACTAATGAACTCTTGAATGTCCACTTAGGAATGCAAATACACTTGTTTGTGGAACCTGTGCGTTCCTACCTTGTTGTTATTGCTTGTGCGAAGTCGCTAATGTGTGTCTTGTTCACCTATAGGTGACTCGTAGTGGTGCTGAGCAGTCGGAGCCCCAACGTTCTGATGAGAGTACTACACCAGCTGAGGTGCCTACACCTCCCCCTTCTGCAGAAATCGTCCGCTTAGTTGCTGAGGCGCTATTTACAATGTTTCAAGCACAACCTGGTGGGCAAGCACAGCCGGCAGTGGTGCTAGAACAGGTTGGTGGAAGTACAGAACCTGTTGCGGCTGTTGATACGCGAGCAACTGAACGACAGTTGAAGCAGTTCATGAGCTTCAATCCCCCTACGTTTACGGGTATGGGATCCCCTACGCAGGCGGAGGATTGGTTGTCGTGCGTCAAGCGTATATTGACGGCGATCAGGACGGAGGACGATCAGAAGGTCACCTTGGCCACCTTCTTATTGGAAGGAGAGGCTCGACTCTGGTGGGACGAGATCGAATTACACCACTTAGCAGGCAGATATTTAACACAAGTATCGATCGAGGAGTTCTCGCGATTATTTCTGGCAAAGCACATACCAGCGGCACAACGCATTGCCATGGAAAATGAGTTCCAACGGCTAACGCAAGGAGAAAGTAGTGTTGAGACTTTCCTGCATGAGTTCACAAGGCTGGGACGTTATGTAAGACCCCTCCCCCTTACCAAGGAGTTAACCCGGTCTTATGCCCAGAACCGCTGTCTTACGGTGGCACTAACACACGGTTAGTCGATCCCGCAACATGTCGATACTGCTGGCTAGAACGATCACATAACCTGTTGGCCAAAAGAGAGTAAGAAGTAAAAGCAGTACGTAAAGCAATCACTAGTCCACAAGTCACAGTAATATCTCATAATAAAAAGAGTACATCAGTCCAGCATGAGTTATATAAAATAGAGAAAAAGGGGCTTATGCCCATACATGATGACAAATATCTCTCTCATAAATGACAAATATTACAAAAATGCCATTATTTGGATTTTAAACCTACAGAGGCATCCAAAAATATTAAGAAAATTACACAAGGTCACAAACACATAATTAAATCACTAGGAATTTTTCCATAATATTCCCACTGTAATTTCCATCATTTTTTAAATAATTCCATAAAAGGGCAAAATTATATATTCTACATAATTCCAAAATATAATCATCTAATAGACCCATAAAATTTTCCAGGGGTTAAATATGGCTCCCTTGAGTTCTTAACAAAATTTGAGAATTTTAACTCATCAATAACCCTATTTTCAAATTTTTATTCTAAAATTGCCTAATATTCAAAAATTCCAAATAATGGGATTTTTGATTCCAAAAATCTCATTACTTCTGTTGAAGGTATATTTCACCCCAATAATCCTCTGACCAAGATTTCATAGGCTTGTAATGTTCCAAATGGGCTAAGTCCGCATTATATAGATTTTTGCTAAAGGCACCCCAAGCCTATATTCATCATACACATGCAAGTGGGTTTATCCATTATGCAAAGGCTCAAAGGGGCTGAAATTTTTATCATTGAATTAAATTGACCCAAAGGCCATGCCACCAAAATTTGGGGCCATTTGGAGTTGTATTTCTCCAAATATTCAATTAATTTAATTATATGTATTTTCACACAAACTATAGTAAAATTTCTTCGAAAAATTCTCATATTTTTACAGGGTCTAAGTTTGACCCAATCAAGCACATAACCAAAATTTTGGGTCATGTGGACTCCTGGTTTGGCATGGGCATTCAATCAAATTTCTGCCCTAGCCTAGGACCATTCCTAGTAGATTGGTCCTACATGGAGATCTACTATCACAAATCTGGACTTTATGGTGGCAAATGAAAGATAAGACCTAGGCCTACAATTGTCTTGTTGATGTCTGGTTCTGAAAGTGCCTTTAATAGGCCTATTTTTAACATGCAAAATCTATGTAAAAGTGTGACACATAATGCACTGTTCATTAACAAATCAATTCATCAATCATATGAAATGAAATGGACGGCATCCGTTCATCCCCTACCTACAGCCAATGGCTGGGATGAGCCCGACCTGGATCAACAAGATTTCTCATTTTCGGCCACTTGGGTCGGCGCCACCACTGACGATTATCGCCACCACCTTCGTTGAGGTGGTGGCTGGTGTTTCCCGGCGGTGAGGCTGCCGGAGGTGGCTCCTCCGGCGATCCCGAGCAAGAAGAAAAAGCTCGGCTTTTTGCTCTCTGCTCACATGGTATCGGGCTCAGTTGAGCCCGATGTCTCGCATAGTCGATCTAGGATTCTAGTATGGTGAGAGGTGAAGTGAAACGGACCGAAATTGAGGCTTGGCGGCGAGTTTGGCGGCAGTGAGCCATGGCCGAGCTTGCTCCGGCGAGTCCTTCCCATTTCCTGGTTTCTCCAGCAAAAGTAGTGCTCCAGATGTCGATTTCCACTCGCCTGAGCTCACTGAAGGTAATGGTGGGCTTGCTTTTGGCTGGGGGTGGCTGTGGGAGAAGTTGAAGTTAGGGGGGGTGGCCGGCCAAGCTTTGGAATCTCCTCCTGGCCACCAGATGTCCCCAAATCCTTCCACTTTGCAGAAATATCTCTGAGAAGCTCAACCAACTGCTTGAGCAGGGAGAAGGAGGGCAACATGGCCACCATTTCCTTTCTCCCTCTCTTCTCTCTCCTCTTTTCTCCCAAATTCCAATTTTACCCCCACGCATGTGTCCTCTCTCCTAATTCAGAGGGGTTGGTGCAGTCCTTGGCCTCTTGGGCTGGTCATGAGCCTTGACTAATGGGCCTAGCCCATGGGGAGTGGGCTTAGTTCATTCTTTCCCCAATTTAGGCTTCAAGTTGACTATGTTGACTTTAGGGTTGACTTGGTCAATTTGATGAGTGGGCTTATCCCACCTGAAGGTCATGGGCCCTATGACACCACCCAACTTGGGTTGGGCCATGGTGGTGTCCCACTTGGACTATTTGGGCCTTTAGGTATGGGGTTTGACCAAATTATGATTAGGGTTGATTTGGGTCAACTCTAGTCAATTGGTGACCTTGTGATATGGCTTATGGTTTCCTTAGATTGGTGTTAGGGTTAGGGATGCAGTGGTGGAATCAATGTGTGGCTAGGACCCCAATTTGGGGCTGGTTTGACTTGGACTACCTTGGTCCCTGTTGTGGGCCTCATATAACTAAACCCTAATCCCATGGTTCAAACCTAGCCTAAACCCATGCCCCACCACATGTCCTAACCCAACCTAAGTGGAGGGGTCTAATTGCAAGTGGGATGTTACACGTTATGCGGGCTCTATTTTTGCCGATGAGCAACGGAAAATCAATAGGTTCTATGAGGGATTGCGTGATAAGTTGCGATTCCTGCTCTCGAGTTCCGTGAACCAAGGGTTCCAGGCGTTGGTGGATACTGCGTGTGCGCTGGAGAAAGATATGAAGTGGGTGCAAGGAAAAAGGTCCTTGGCTGTGACGGAGCCAGAGTTCAAAGCGACCCAACCTGGAAAATCATACTATCAAAAGAAATGGGGCAAGAGGTCCAAGCCTTTTGGGCAAGCTCCATCAACAGTTCTGTTGGGGGCCACTTCGAGGCCAGAGACTCGTACGTGCTTTACTTGTGGAAGAGTGGGGCATATAGCCAGTGGTGATTTCCTTTGCTAACAAGTAATAACTCAATGCGGATTCATTCTACAATCTAGTATAAACTATGTAGATGGGCATAAGCTAGATTGAATTAACTTTCAGGCAAGTGCACCTATCAATCATAGTATAGGAGAAATCTACATCTCATGTCGTATTCCACAGGGCCATTTCAAATCCTCGTACTCACCCTCACTCTATTATCGTACCAACAATTAAAATTAATTTTTAATCTAAAATTATCCTAACTATGACTATTTGGATAATTAAACTTTGGGGAATTCAAGATGATAAAAAGCCGAAAGTTATGAGCAATTACATGAAATACTCATTCATTAACTCAATTTTGCGTAATCATGAAATAATACGACTATCAAATTTGTTGTAATGTAAAGGATAAACATATATCGAATTCTCTCTCAAGCAATTCAAGATCTAAACCTAAGTTAGTAAACTTTCTCTCGAACAATTTACAATACTCAAGTATGCATTAGTGGAAACACCCTATCTACTACATACATTCATGAAATCTTATCTCTAAAATATCATGAATCCATTTATTCGTATTCCAAGTATCCAAACAACATATCTCTCAATCATGAAATTTGAATTACAAAAAGATTTAACACCAAAATATAAACATGTAACAATCATTACAAATTTCCAATTTCTCAATCTAGAGATTTGCAATTTATGTAAAACAAATAAGCAATTCATAATTAGGAGAAATCTCTTTGGTTGCAAGCCTACATACGAACAAATTACCACAAATTTGATGAAAACAAGGCGATACATGTTTAACAAATTGTTCCAAATTAAAGTCATGCAAAATAAAAGATAATTAAAGTTGAATCATCAAGAGATAGGAAAGAGCAAAAGGGATTAATGAAAGATTAAATGCATACAAAAATACCCTTCAAATCCTCCTTCTCTTGGATGCTCCACTTCGTGCTCCAGAGGTTCTCCCCAATGAAAACTGATCCAAAAGTCCCCTCTCATTTTTCTACAGGATTTTTATAGTCCCCTAGCAAACATAGTCGAACACGGGTACCAACACGGCCGTGTGGTAGGCCGTGTTGACGGTTCTAGAGCAGTTCCCCATGAACAGGCGTGTCTAGTAGTGGGCCATGTCAGATGACACGGGTACGTATACGGTCGTGTTGTTCTTCATATTCTCCAGACACGGGTTGGTCGGCAGTCGTGTTCAAATTTGACACGGTTAGGCACACGGGCGTGTGCCTACCCGTGTGAGTCTTTGTCTCCAGCATCCAATTTCTTCAGCTCTAGGGCACATAGGACACGGGTATTGACATGGCCATGTGTCCACCCGCGTGCGCCAAATTTTTGTCCTGTCATCAGCCATGTTGACTCCGTGAACTCCTCTGTTTGCTCCAAGACTTTTAGTTTCATTGGTTGGCATTACTTGCATTAGAAAAATGAATGGATAAATTTATAGCTTAATACAAGGACTAACCAAAAATCCTAAATGTGCTCTCCTATTCATGATAAAACAATTTCTCAACTAATCTTGCGAAATTACTACACAAGGATGCAAAAAATAGTGGACATGATTACAATTATGATAGTAAATGGCCTATCATAATCACACTCATCAAATACCCCCTGACTTAGATGTTTGCTTGTCCCTAAGAAAACTAATTCAAACACTTGGGTTACCAATAAATAAGTTTATCTCCGCACACTGGTTGCTATGAATTTAAATGGGACTTTGATGATGTAATCATATATGAAATAGTTTACCAGACGTTTCTAAGTATAAATTTATCTTAAAATTCCTCCAATATATCTTTTAAATATCCTTCACTCTTTCCTAGAAATCATGGTATAGTCATCTATGACAAATGTGAGGAGAAAATAACAATCTCAATAAAATACGTATTAGTATTTCAAAACTTATAAGTACCCATATTGATAGTCATGAGCTTACCCTTTTCACACCCTCTCCACGACACTAGTTAGACTTAGTGAGGTCAGATCCTTAGGACTTTGTATTATGGTGTAGCCTTTTGGCTTAGGATATAAGATTATAGGTGAGTTAATCAAAGTAGATTTAATGGATTTTGTTTTCTTTTCTTTCATACCTAAATCTCGATTGAGCCTTTTGTTGGAAAATACCTTAACATACGTTAGTGTTATAAAAACACCTCTAGAATTTGCAATTAGTATACTTCCCACATTTTTGAAGGATACTCTAAATATTTATTCTTCTTAACCAAGAGGTCATAGTAGGGATCATTCCGAGTGGGTGCAAGTATACACACACTCAGGCCACGTATCACTATGTCTTTTTTTTCTTTTCTCTCTCTTTTTTTGGGTTCATAGTAGGGATCATTCCGAGTGGATGTAAGTATATACGCACTCAGGCCACATATCACTACAAACAAACTCATTCCATGAAGAGCTCAATGATAGGTGTGCTAATAGGTAAGGATTTGGCCTTGGTGACTTTTAGTGGTAGAGTTTCAAAAAGATAGGGATTAAGTCCAAATTGGGTGTGTAAGGGTATAATATTTAAGGTTTTGGGTTTGCAAGGCTCAAGCTATCCAAAAGGAGGCCTAAATCATTTCCGCCCTCACTAGTCAACTTATGCACATTTTTGAGGATCGCTAGAGGGTAAGTGCTAGACATCAATAGAGAGTATCTTTCATTTTAATTCCCTAATACCAAATTATAGAAATGTTACACTCATCGACTCACATTACTATAGATAATTATATTTTCTAAAATATAGTGATTGATAGTTAATAATATAGAGGATTAATCTTAACAATAATTTATATAGAGAAAATTAAGCTGATGTATTTCTATACTTAATTACGAATCAACAAAGTTGAAACCTCTATGAGTCTACATTAATTCATTTTAATCAGCGTGCGAAGTTAAATTAAATAGTGATAATCCCAACTGAATGAATAATGAGAGCTTAAAAGAGTAGCAAAAGTTACTGAATTTTTTTTTCTTAGGGGGTATAACTAACTTGAGTGTTATGATAGCAAAATTATTATCAATTGTAACCATGTCCATCATAACAATTATAAAATGGAAGAAAGAACATCCACCCCCAGACTGAGAATTTGTAATGTCCTCATTGCAATGTAAAGTGCTGAAAAAGTAATTTCACTAAGAATAATAAAAAGAAATTGCTATCATCAAAATAGAAGAGTACATAAAGGAACCAGGAGCTGACATGAAATCATATATAATGTCTACAATACACTAATAGAAATAAAGAAATACTACAATACACAGATACATGTTAAAAGTAAGGCAGCTGGCCGGTCTGGTCGTCTGGAAAGTGTGGCTGGCCAGGAGCTGCCGACTCTCTAAGGGCGATCCCCAAGTGGTCCCTGATCTGGATGAGGAGGTCCTCCGTCCGCATCTACGCCGCCTCGATATGCTCTAAGCGCGGCGAGAGCTCGGTGTCGAAGAACTACTGGAACTCCCGCGAATACTGCGAACGAGGTGGAGGGGGAGCAGTAGAAGACTCTCCATGATCATAAGTGGAGTGGGGCGGAGGTACCAGAGGCACATCGAGGTCAGGATCCACCACGTCGCCACTATCATCCTGCGCTTGCGGCCCACGCCTCGCAATAGAATATGTGACGCCTCCCCGGCCCTGACGGGCGGTGATGAGGCGGAGGGATGGAAGGCTGGCCATCGTGATGGGCACGGTCTTCGCGACCACTGTCATTGGGGGAGGGCTGATAAGATGCCCATGTTCTTCACCAGACGAGTGATGTAGGGTGCTACACAAATAGACCCTATGCGGGGGGTGTCGGCCTAGTGGAGAATGAACTGGGCAAGTAAGAAGCCTAGGTGAAGAGGATAACGTGACGACATGCTATAGAGGTACAACAAGTCCTGCCGACTGACAACGCCAGATCTTTCGCCCCGGCCGCTCAAAGTATGGCTCAGGAGGTGGTGAATGTAATGGAGGGCGGGGGAATACAACTGGGACTCCTTTGACCTCTTGGCCTCATATGGACTAAGGTCAAAAGCGAGTCGAGCCCTGATACCGCCGGCAAGATCGCGAGAGGGGAGGTTGAAATGAAGGTCGGAGTAAGCGACACTAAATAGGAAAGACGCCTCATACACCCCTAAGTATTGGGTGAACTGGAGCAGGGTAAGTGTGTAGAAAGTGCCCCCTACTCGAAAGGAGATGATCCCCTCATGCTCGCGATCAGAATCAATCAGGTTAGGCCTAATATTTAAGTAAAATGAAGACAGGAACTCGAGTGTGAGTTCCTTGAAGCCTAACTCTTCTATCGTAAAGAATTGCTCCCAACCCAATACAGAAATTAATTCCCGGACATCCCCCGCTAAGTTTATTTCTTCTAATACACTCTAATCAATGCTGCGGATGTCTTGAAATTTCTTTGATTGGAGGCAGTTGTAACGGGCGGAATGCGTAGGATCGGTGAATACTAGCGGTACAGGAGCATCGCGCCGCTCCGTAGATAGAGCCTGGAGCTCTGGTCGACGACGACAACCGCCTTGGCCTCTTCCGGAAGACATTGTCTGCGCAGAAAAGTAAAAGATTTTTGTTATATTTAGTTTGAAAATGGAAATGGGGGAGTGAGAACGTGGAGAAATGAGCGGAGGAGGGGAAGAAGTAGAGTAAAATCATAAATAAAAAATGGTTACCACGGAGGGAAGATTGAGTAGAGGCGAATCCACGAATTTTTGGAGGCAAAGAACACTCAAACCGAGCTCTGGTCTTGTAAGAAATGGGAGGATTGGCTGTACTCAGGGGATGAAAAGGAAGGAAAGAACACGACCCCTATATATAGCAGGCGAACACGGGTGCGCACACGGCCGTGTGCGTACCCGTGTTGAGGAATCTCAGCCTCGTGAAACACGGGCTGTGGGGGGCCGTGCGGTCAAACTGACAGGAAACAGCTCGGCAGGCGGACATGGGCCACGACACGGCCGTGTGTGGACCCGTGTCTGATCTGGCACAGCGCATTAAAAATACACGGGTTGGTAGGTGACACGCGACACTGGCGTGTACAATCCGACACGGGCGTGGCGGATGTGTCGCCACAGTGGTCTCGATGATCGTCGAGCGAAGAGACACAGCCAGACACACGGGTTGGTGTGAACCCGTGTTGTGCTCGGGATGAAATCGTCCTTTTCCAGATTTAAGTGACACGGCTGGGCCTGAGGCTGTGTTGAGCACACGGCCACCCACACGGGCGTGTGGTGACCCGTGTGCGCCTCCAAAATTCAAATTTTTTCCTTAGGTGAAATTAATTACAGACTTTTTTTTATTTTTATAACATAAATTTTTTCTTATAACTATACTTATACTAAAATTTTTAGAACTTATGAATATTACTATATTTTTCATAAACCTAATCTAGACGGAGGCAGGTCTCTTGACGAGCGAAGTCTTTAGGGAGCTCACCATATTAAGGCTTCAGTCGGTGTCCATTAACCTTAAAATCTCCCTTCTCAGGATGAGTAAGTTCGACGGTGCCGTAGGGGAAGACTTCTTTAATCTTGAAGTGTCCGGACCACTTAGACCTTAATTTCCCTGGAAATAAACGAAGACAGGAATTAAAAAGGAGGACTTGGTCAACTTTCTGAAATGTCTTTAGTTTGCGAAGGTGACAGTCATGAAATAGCTTGGTCTTCTCCTTATAAATCTGGGAGTTCTCATAGGCCATGGTTCTCCACTCATCTAACTCGTTAAGTTGAAGTTTACGTTTCTCCCCTATAGATTTAGTATCAAAATTCAAAGAGCGTATAACCCAATACGACTTGTGTTCTAATTCTATAGGCAGGTGACAGGATTTGCCGTAGACTAATCTAAAGGGGGTGGTCCCTATAGGTGTTTTGAAGGCGGTCCTATATGCCCACAAACAATCGTTAAGTTTTCTAGACCACTGCTTACTATTCCCTTCTATAGATTTTTCTAGGATCCTCTTAAGCTCTCTATTGGAAACTTCAACTTGATCACTAGATTGCGGATGATAAGGAGTGGCTATCCTATGTGTAACTCCATACTTTTCCAATACTTTATCTAACTGCGAATTACAGAAATGTGAACCCCAATCGTTAATAAGTGCACGCGGTGTGTCAAATCGTGCAAATAAGGATTTTAAAAATCGGACTACTGCCCTACTATCATTAGTAGGCAAAGCTTGTGCTTCAACCCACTTCGATACATAATCCACAGTTACTAAAATATATTTATTCCCAAAAGAAACTGGAAATGGTCCCATAAAATCAATCCCCCACACATCTAATACTTCACATTCAAGAATATATTTTTGTGGCATTTCATGTAATGGGTTGGCGGGTTCATGTACCCCACCACCCTTGTTGATTAAAAGGAGGTCTCATATTGTTACCCATATAGTCAACATGCTCTTATACTGAAGATTCACAAATAGGCATTCCGCTATATGAAGGGTCCCATTGTTGAGGTGTCATGGAGGGTGATGCTAAGGCAAGGTTGTCCATCTTTTGGTGAAGCTTCTCCACTTGAATGGCTAAGGCGGTGACAGCATCCACTTCATAAATTCCTGCGGGCTTGCTAGGATTTTGTCTTACGGTAGTCCATTGATAGTTGTTCATCGTCATGTCTTCTATCAACTGCTGAGCCGCTTCAAGTGTCTTGTTGTTCAAGGTGCCTCCACTAGCTGCATCAATCATCTATTTAGTGGCCGGATTGAGACCATTGTAGAAGGTCTGAATCTGAAGCCATGAAGGTAGAGCATGGTGGGGACATCTCCTCAAAAGGTCCTTGAATCGTTCCCATGTGTCGTACAACGATTCAGATTCCGATTGCATGAATGTAGAGATGTCATTCCTTAGCTTTGCAGTCTTCACTGGTGGGAAATACTTCATCAAAAACTTCTCAACCATCATATCCCAAGTAGTAATCGACCCTCTAGGTAATGAGTTTAACCACTGCTTCACCTTATGCCTTAACAAGAATGGAAACAATCACAATCGAATGGCATCATCAGAAACACTATTGATCTTGAATGTATCACATATCTCCAGGAATCCGGCCAAGTGGGTGTTAGGATCTTCATCTTGTAGGACATCATACTGGACATACTGTTGGACCATCTGTATGACACTAGGCTTCAATTCGAAGTTATTGGTGACTATTGGCGGTCTAACGATACTTGACCCAGTTCCTTGGAGATTAGGTCTAGCAAAGTTAGACATTGTTTGCTCATTATGGTTGGCCATGGTATCCAAATTTTCCGGATGATTCTCTCCTCGGTTAACTGTTTCTTCTTCTACTAGTTTGTTTGAAATATCTGTGGTATTAACTCCCACGTCCCTTTGGTTGGTGTTATGGATAATTCACTCTGGGTCATGATGAAATGGTGCTAGCCCAGAATTTCTACCCCTGGTCATAGACTAACAGACTACAAAACATAGATTAAGCGATATAATTATTCCATAACTAATTTACAATTATACATTAATAAACAAAAATTGGTAGATTAATAAAGTTTAGGCTTTCAAAATAATGAAATCGAGTCCCCGGCAACGACGCCAAAAACTTGGTGATTTCCTTTGCTAACAAGTAATAACTCGATGCGGATTCATTCTACAATCTAGTATAAACTATGTAGATGGGCATAAGGTAGATTGAATTAACTTTCAGGCAAGTGCACTTATCAATCATAGTATAAGAGAAATCTACATCTCGTGTCGTATTCCACAGGGTCATTTCAAATACTCGTACTCACCCTCACTCTATTATCGTACCAACAATTAAAATTAAATTTTAATCTAAAATTAACCAAACTATGACTATTTGGATAATTAAACATTGGGGAATTCAAGATGATAAAAAGTCGAAAGTTATGAGCAATTACATGAAATACTCATTCATTAACTCAATTTTGCGTAATCATGAAATAATAAGACTATCAAATTTGTTGTAATGTAAAGGGTAAACATCTATCAAATTCTCTCTCGAGCAATTCAAGATCTAAAACTAAGTTAGTAAACCTTCTCTCGAACAATTTACAATACTCAAGTCTGCATTAGTGGAAACACCCTATCTACTACATACATTCATGAAATCTTATCTCTAAAATATCATGAATCCATTTATTCGTATTCCAAGTATCCAAACAACATATCTCTCGATCATGAAATTTGAATTACAAAAAAATTTAACACCAAAATATGAACATGTAACTATCATTATAAATTTCCAATTTCTCAATCTAGAAATTTGCAATTCATGTAAAACAAATAAGCAATTCATAATTAGGAGAAATCTCTTTGGTTGCAAGCCTACATACGAACAAATTATCATAAATTTGATGAAAACAAGGCGATACATGATTAACAAATTGTTCTAAATTAAAGTCATGCAAAATAAAAGATAATTAAAGTTGAATCATCAAGAGATAGGAAAGATCAAAAGGGATTAATGAAAGATTAAATGCATACAAAATACCCTTCAAATCCTCCTTCTCTTGGATGCTCCACTTCGTGCTCCAGAAGTTCTCCCCAATGAAAACTGATCCAAAAGTCCCCTCTCATTTTTCTACAGGATTTTTATAGTCCCCTAGCAAACATAGTCGAACACGTGTACCAACACGGCCGTGTGTTAGGTCGTGTTGACGGTTCTAGAGCAGTTCCACACGAATAGGCGTGTCTGGTAGTAGGCCGTGTCAGATGACACGGGTACTGACACGGCCGTGTTGTTCTTCACATTCTTCAGACACGGGTTGGTCGGCAGTCGTGTTCAAATTTGACACGGGTAGACACACGGGCGTGTTCTTTAATACCCCCCTTTTTTCAACACCGGGGTCTTAGGCCCAAAACCGCCGTTTTGCGGTGACTCCTCCACGCTCTGAAGGGTCATCACCACAAAGCGTCGTTTCTGCCGGCCAAATTCGATCACAGAAAAGTAGCACAATAAAGTAAATGCAACTAGCAGTCCACAAAAAATCACATATCATAGTAAATAAAACTCCACGAAGGGAGTGTCCACAAAAAATACATATCAGAGTGCTAAACTACGGGCTTATGCCCGGTACATCATATCCTCACTACAAATCACTCATGCGGAAGCAAAACCAGAAAAACTACTCAAGGTCGAGACTCACGGTCCTGGCTATATGAACTCCGGAGCTAGACTGCCCCACCTCCAAGCGCACCGGTCTCTGGGCCTGCTCCTCCATGCTGGGCTCCTCGATCCCCTAAATAATGCTGTTCGAAAACCGTTAGTATAAAAGACTAAGCCCTATCATCCCCCACCCCTTCCCCCATGGCTCCTAGGCACCGAGCGGATAGGAAGAAAGGGGAGGACTTGAAGGTGGAGATTATCAAAAACACATGGCAGCGGACCTATACTAGCAATTCTATAACAGGTATAGACAATAAGCTGAAATATGAAAAGTAACCTTCACTTATGTGAGAACACATAAGCCAAGGGGTCTTCTGCAAGGCTCCCATCGTATAAAAAGTCTCATACCAATTTATACATTGGGGTATCGGTTATCAAACAGCAGTATATATATATATATATATATATATATATATATATATATATATATATATATATATATATATATATATATATATATATATATATATATATATATCAAAATTAACCTTAATTTATAAACTTGCCCACACAAGCTTATAGACCAAGGGGTCGTTTTGCAGGGCCTAAAGTATAAGCGTCTCATTCCAGTTATACTTTAGGTGTCATGGTTAAATAAAATGATTATGCTATGACATGCAAGTGGGTATGATGGATCATGCAAGTGTAACACACACACCCGACTCTATGCACACAGACCTTTAGTTCCCCCTTTTTGGAGTCGTAACCTCCCAGGATACCTCCGTAGTGGCAGACGGAAGCGGTGGGTTGGTCCTCGCACACATCTAAACCAGTAAAGCACTACCGGTCAGACCTATCGTACGCCTCAACGCTTGGTGCACGAAGCGGACTCCTGCGTACTCTTGCCGGCTGGCGCACCGGACTTCTGTTGGCGAAGTGCTAACCACACTTGCCGAGTCAACGTATTGGCGTCGGTGCATCGACCCTCCAATACCGAAGTCCCACCACCTTAATTTTTATTTCCTTTATGCACATGCAAATTTAGCATAATCAAAAACCGAGCCGAAGCTCCCCGGACCAAAACGTCTGTCCCAAACAATCAAGCCGAAGCTCCCCGGACCCAAAGTCCGTCTTTTAACCATCCGAGCCAAAGCTCCCAGCTATCTTCCTGTGCTACCCGTGTTCGTGAAATGTGCAACCCTAATTGCTAAGTTACTCTTTTCAGCTTGTTAATACAGTTTACGTTAACCCAGGACTGCCCCTGGTATTCCCTGTGAAGGCTCTCAAGGGGCACTAGGAACTATGTTGTTATTATGCTCAGCGTTCCCTTTCGCAAGGTACTTATTATTATTATTGGTTGATTCCCTTACCCATTATTTCCTCATGTTACGATAGGCTGATCCTAGGGTGATTTGACTCTACTTCACCTCGGGGAGGGCGATCTTTCGTCGAACCCGAGCGTCTCTAAACCCTAGCCAAAACAACTCTCAACTCATATTAGCTTCCAATGATGCTCCTAATCCTATTTGTCCCTTCCAGCAAACCAACAAACCCAACTCATGTGCTCTAATTCATATTCCAATTTATTTCCTGCAGTTTTACTAAATGCAGACCACTTAAACTATATGACCCGTAAAATGAGAAGTATGTCAAATGATCATCCAGTACTCATGTAATAATTATTGGAGGGCTAAACTGGCATTTGTAGCCTAAAGCCATAATTTCCTAATTTTCATAATTTAACTGATAATTTATTTATTTATTCTAATGACCACAAGTTCCAAGTTTGAACATGAAGTACAAGTTTTATTCAAGATAAAATTCCACTAAATTTATGTTAAATGTAAAATAAATAATCATCTACAAATCCAGAATCTCCCAATTTTTCAGCAAGTTTTAAGCCCTTAAATTTTATTTCAAATTTATTCCATGATAAATCATTTAAAGGGGATATACAACAAAAATACTACCAAAAATTCAGAGAAAATTCCAGGATGATTATAAGTACATATTAGACCTCTAAGTAAAGTTTCACATTTTGTTTGAAAGAATTATTCCCTGAATTAATTTAAATATCCAATTCTCAAAATTATGGTCTTGTAAAGGAAGTTCTGTAAACAGACCTCTAAATATTATATATAAATTTATACAAGTACTTTTTTGCCTGAAAACATCAAAACCTAAATCTCATGATTTTTCAACAGATATATCATTAATAATTAAATATATACTACCAATGCCCCTTTCCCAAGCTTGTGAAGGAAGTACCAAATATATTCAAGCAAAGATTATGATAAAATTCAGGGGTATTCACTTAGGCCTATAAGACCTTCTGACCAAATTTCATTAGATTCAAATGGACAGAATAATCATAAGAAATTCAAACATCATTTTGTGCCTTTTAGTAATTAACAAATGAAGTAGCAGGAATAAAATCCATAAAATTCTATATAAATTACCATAGGTTCTAGATGGCCTAAAACCTAATCTACCCAAGTTTCATAGCTTTTGGGGAAGGTTTAGTGGCTGAATCTTCAAATTTGTGCTCCTACCCTAAAACTAGGGTTAGGGTTTTGAGGTGCCTACCTCCCTCCAAATACTATAAGATTCCATTCAGGGAACTTAGGATACACTACCTCCATTCCTACTGAGTTTCCAAGGTCATACAAGGGCATTTGCCTCTATGTCCTTCACAACCCCAAAAGGTCCTTCCTTAGGGTTTGAGGTTGAACCCTAGGGTAAATCAAGCCTAATTCATCCCATTTTCCTTAAGAGGGGGACATTGGCCATGCCAAGTCAGTGTCCAAAATCTCAGCCTCTGTTGAGGGGAGGGGACCTGTAACACCCCCTATCCGTCACATAGTATATAGTAGTAGGTCCGGCCGGGGCCCGACGCCATATACCACAGACAGACCGGGTGGTTACGTATGGAAACCATCCAACCAATCTCAACGTCCTACACAGAGCATTCTAGTGGAAGCAGTTTATATAGATTGTAAACAAGAACCCAGCATTAGAGCACGAATGTCCACTATTACATAATTAGGAATGTATACAAAATACCCAAAAATCGGCCTTAAGGCCTTACATAATGTTTCACTTGACTGTTACATGATTTACAAACCTCGGCACGCAGGCCGGTCATACATGAATAAAACAGAAAACATTTCCACTTGGGCCTTCGAGGGCCAGCTTCGCAAAAAGGGCTTTAGCCCGCTATTGACCGCTTGGTCCAGCTGCACCTGCAAGCAACAAACCACCGCACGGTGGCAAACAAGGCAACGGTCAGCAATGCTGACCAAATTATAACGATCCCGCCCCCAACTCGGGGCGGCGATGCTCCTTCCCTGCATTTCATTAGCACAAGCGAGCAATGCATAAACCATAGCCATTTCATCACAGACGTTGGCTCGTACGGCCACACGTCCCGTGCACTCAGGGCACATTCTCGGTGAACCGGTCGATGTCACGTCAATTAAAGCCATTAACATTCCGGACTCACCACCGCCACTTAGACGGTCATTCCTATGAGCAATTCGTCTTCCTGGCATTGGTCACGTCAATTTAAGCCATTGACCGCCGAAGACTCCCATCTATGCCAACGGCGAGTGCCATGTAACTTTAGGTCTCTCTAACCCGAACGATATAGAGCGGGTACGGTTCCATCTAACCCGTGCTCACATCGCAACGACAATTTAAGCCATTTGCGCGGGTCAAACTTTCACCGAGTCCCATTCTACCGCAAAATCACATAACCACGTTATGTTCAAGTTGGCACTCAGGCCACCAAGTTGGCAAGATCTCGTATCCGCCCAGTTTTCCGGGTGCACCTTTGGGTTAGTCCCCAAGGCTCCCTGCTGCAATCTACCGCGTAGAAAACCCGAAAAACACCCAATAGCACGGAGTCTTCTCCGGCCTTATGCAATGCAACAACACCGATCCGGACTAACATGTCCGGGTAGGCTTCAACCAAAATTGAAAGTCCACCTAGTGTCAGCTATGTGCACCTATGGGGGGGGGGGGAATAGGTGACGTGTGGTTCTTTTGCGGAATTTATGGATGTACCTGCACAATAAAAACAACAAGCACAGCACACAGAATACACAGCAAATTTATAGTGGTTCCCCGACTTGGGTACATCCACTTTCCCCCTTCGACCTATCTCCCCAACAAGGGACGACTCGGTCACTTCTCCAACGGGATTGAAATCCAATCCCTTCACTAACAGAAGGAGCCCTTCCACACGCGAGAGTCAACACTCCCACAAAACGGGTTGCACCCAACCCTTACAACACGGAACAAAAGTTCCCTTACAACAAAATTAAATGTAGAGTGTAAACGTGATACAAACTTCTTTTGGAGACTACGGTGTTCCTCTTTGTTCGACGACGTGTTCTTGAAGTCGATGAAGAGTCTACAACCTTGGTCTCTCTTGGAGAGGATCTCCCGGAACCGGCGGCGGCAATCGGAGCGGCGGCTTGGTTCGGAGTCGGCGGCAACGAAGGTGCGCTGCTGCGGTGCTTTGAGATCCAAACTTCTTTGCGAAGCAAACTAGGTCTACCAACGGTCACTCTAGGATCGGTCGTCTCGATCGATTCGGACGGGGGAGTTTTTCCCGGTCAACAAATCGAGAGACAAGAGATCTCTGGATAGACACGTGAGACCCAAGCTTTGCTAAGCTTCTGTCGCCGGAGATCACGAAGAAGAACGATCAGCTGCGGCGACGTACTTGCCCGAGCGCGACGGCGGCGGAGGAGAGGAGTCGCGGATCTAGGGTTTGGTTGCGGCTCTGTTTCTTTTTCTTTTCTCCGTCCCGTTACTGTTCAAAATACCCATGTATTTATACCCTGTAGATACAACAAATTTGACCGTTGTGGGACCCACAAAAGAAATCCCCAAATTCCGGTTCAAATTAGTCCAGAAGCAGAATCCGGTCCAGCAGCATCCTGAGAAAACGCCAAGTGAAAATCGGCGAGAATCGCAGACGATTCTCGACGAATCGGCGAGAATCACCAAGTGATTCTCGACGATTCGTCGAGAATCGTTTGTGATTCTCGTCGAATCACTTATTGATTCTCAACGAATTTTACTTTGTGTACATGGGCTGCTTGGCCACTGGTTCGGCGGGAATTACAAGTGATTCTCGCCGAATCTTACTTGACACCATTTTGAGATGGCCAGAAGGAGTCGGCGAGAATCACTGATGATTCTCGTCGATTCGGCGAGAATCACTAGTGATTCTCGCCGAATCGGCGAGAATCACTTGGTGATTCTCGTCGAATTTGCCTTGGACGAATTTTTGTCTTCCACCTAGGAGCTGCTCCTTGATCCTCCATGCTCCTTGTCTCTTCTTGCATATGAACGGCCCTGTACTTGAAAGTAAGTGCACTCCAATAGAGAGAGTACACATAGGCCAACACACTGATCTGCTCAACGAGGGATTACGTCGTGCAGACCCGTGTATATTGACCTACTGCACCCTGACATTGGTGTGCACTTAGTGTGGAGGAACTGCAAGTACAACTTAAGATGTTTCGTCAAATACATTGTGAATTCATCTTAGCTTGACAGGTGGCTTCCTCAAATCTAGGTAATCGTGGATACAATACCCAACAATCTCCCCCTATTTGACGAAGCCAAAACCCTACTAGCTAAGATGAATAACACCTATCAAATAATAACATAGCATTCAAAAATTAAACATGCAACACAAGAGAATATATGCAATCAGAACAGGACTTGAGTCATTCACACATTCAAATATATATATACCAAGAGAAATATATTCACATATAATCCAGAATCGTTCATACGACAGTAATAATCATTAAATGTTCTTAAGACACAGTGACCAGCTATAAAATGATGACTATTTGTCCTTAGCTATGTCACCCTTAAGAGTTTGAGCCAAGTACTTTTTGCTTTGCCTTTCCATGTATTCCTTGGGCTTCGGGTAGTACCTAGGAGGAGCAACTTTGTCTGGATCCTTGTTGTTTCTGAAAAAGATGTTGCGTTTCGCTTCAAATGCTTTATGCGTTTCCCATTCATACTGGCTATATGCTTCATTTCGATTGATCTCTCCTCTTTCTTGCAGCCGGAAGGTGTCTAAGATGATGTTCCTGGAAACTGGACTCCACCTTTCGTTTCGTACATCCTCCTCACTCATTCTGATTCGCTTCTCAGCTGGAGTCTCCTTGGAGGTCCCTTCCTGAACTTTTCTCTTTCCCCTGGCTTTTGCTAAGGCCTCTTGGTCAAACATGCTCCTCAATGTAGCTTTGGAGAGAGCCCTAGCATCAGCTTCATGTGTGGGAATATCTGCAGCAACACTTGCACTAACATCCTCAGCAACACTTACTTCCTCAGCAGCCTTAGATGTCTCAGGGACATGAATACCGGCAGGGTTGTCAGGTAGGACGACGCCTAACGTACCTAGCGCCTGTTGGAGCATCCACCAGCAGCTCTCATAGACGTATTTGCTTGATTGTGCGAAGTTTGCATCCATGCTTTCTTGGAGCTCGGCCAGCTTAGCGATATACTCTTTCTCCCCCTTTTTGGCTTCGACAGCTATGCAGTTGGCATATGAGTGCAGAGAGTCATCAATATGCTTAGTTGTCTTGGTGAATTCAGTGATCAGGGTCTGTTGATTGGCATTTAAGGTGACCATATTACCATCAAATTTCTGAATATTGTTGGCGACAACGTGTGCGTTCTGATTTACAACAGCCAAAGTATCAGTACTCTTTTTCAAACCGGCCATTAAGAGTGTGACAGCTTCGCTGGCCGCGGTGTACTTCTCCTCAAATTTCTTCTCCATCATGTCCAGCTTATGGTTGATTTCCACCATATTTTTGAGCATCAGATTTTCAGAAGTCTTAATCCTTTTCAGCAGAGTTTTCTGGGCTATATCAAAAGAGTCTTTAAGCTCATTTACGATGCCCTGAATGATGTGTACAGTGTGAGTGGCTAGGTCATCGCGTAACGGAATAGCCGGGGGCACTTGTGGACCTTGCATTTCAGCAGACGTGTCGGTAGAGCTGGATACAATCACAGGCTCCAAAGGAGGAATGTGGGCGGCCTCTGTAGATTTATTTAACTCCCCCTCCACTGGTGCAGACTTATCAGAAGGAGGTTCAACAGTATCTGGAGTCTCAAGTACTTCATGTCCCTCATTTTCATCATCCTCTCCGTCCTCATTCAAGAATTCATCTATGTCAGCAGCTTCTTCCAATTCCCGATCATCAATTTCCAGTGCTGCAGCTTCGGTTCCTTGACTATTTCTGTTCAGGATCTCCTCATCCTCCAGCTCAGGTTCACTTACTTCAGGAATTTCGGCTACCGCATCCTTGGCCACCTGGGCGATTTCAGATATTATATCCATATGAGTGGGTTGAGTCTCCCCCTCGATTCCTGCAGTCACAGTATCAGGAATTTCACCGGGGGAGACTGCTGGAAATACTTCCTCGTGCTCTTCCACAGCAGGCTGCCCGATGCGCCGCTCCCATCGATCAAACACAGTAGCATCCATCTTTTTCAAGTAGTGGAGAGGAACTCCTTTGCTCATGTCGAACCTGTCTCCGTTGAGCTGGTTGAGATATAGACTGATGATGCGGCCGAAACTTGGAGTGCCCAGAGTGTCCTTGATCTTTTGGAACAGCAACTCCCCCCAGTTGAACCTCTTGCGGCAGACCACAGCTATGAGAATTTTGAACATATCTCCGGAGATATGATCATGGGAGCCTGGCTTACAGATGAGCACTTTTCCAATGACGTCAGATAGGAGCTTCCCTTCTTCATTCATCTCTTTTCTCTTTACTGATCGAGTGCCTCTTGGAAGACCGCAGAACAAGAGAGTTCTGGCTTTGTCCTCATCCTCTAGATAGTCCTCCTGCTCCGAACTTGAAAGCTGCAGGTAGCGAGTTAGCTTATCGGCAGACATCTTTACTTTTGTCCCAGCCACCTTGCTCTTGATGATGGAGTCTCTATCTCGGAGTCTTGCGGTAGAGAAGAACTCCAGCACCTCTTTATCCAGGACTTTGCAAGGGTGCTCCAATACGAAGGTTAGCCCAGCCTCTTCTAGCATTAGAATGATATTCCGGAACTCGTCCGAGGCATGAGAAAATCCAGTGCGAACCAGCTCGCAGCCAGAAATCAAACCTGCAGTCGTCCTTGGAGCCATAGAAGATCTAGAGAGAAGCCCTACTGAAAATGTTAATGAACTTTCAAAAAGAAAACTTCATAAGTGGATGCTTCGGGCGAGGGGATACCTAGAGGTGAAGTCGGTGAGGTGGTTTGAGCAGAGCAAAATCGAGACTTGGGGAGATCGACGGTGCGGGCTTCGGCGGGAGTCGTCGGGAGCCTTTCGAAGAGAACGTCGCGAGACCCTAGCGGGAGCTTAGGAGGAGATCTCACGAGCTGCTGCGAGTCGGCGGAAGAATTCCTGCGGGTTGCGGAGAATTCTTGCGGGAGAAATCTTGTGGGTGTCGGGGTACTTGCTGCAGCGTGAGGCGGGAGTCGTGAGGAAGGCGAAGGGTTTTACGGGATTTAAACGATTCGGCGAGATTTGTCAAGAATGCGAAGGGTCTTCCGGTATTTGACTGATTCGGCTTTGTCAAATTCGGCGGGATTCAGGAGATTTGGTTAATTCGGCTCCTGATACTATTTATCTGATTCGAAATTGAGGGGTCTCTTGACTAGGGATTTTCACATTTGAGAAGCTTGCAATATTTTAGAAATTTTCTGATGTAAAAAAAATGATAAATACACGTATATTCTAAAGTCAATCTATTTGAATTTTACTGAGGTTTTTCAAAAGTCTTCTTAATGTCAATTGTGTGTTGTCGAGATTTACAACGACATGTCTTCGTTAACCCTTTATTGAGGTGTAAAGGTTTGCATGCATCGAGTTAACCAATCCTTAGACGTGCATACATACACTAATATACAAAGAAGGATCTGTATATGATGATATATATAAGTATATATATTTTGAATGAGGATCCATCATGACACAAGTCCTTGAACTGATCAAAATTACCTGGGATTTTGAGAGTTATTGGCTCAGTCCCACAGGTAGAACACATCAGAAGCTCAATGTGAGTATGCTCAAACAGGTAGCACATCTGTTATTGCAGATGCTTGTTCCACGTTAGCCTTGAGCCACCTACTGTCCAGATCCCATCGTATTTACGGGGATCTAGACTACCCTGCAAGATAGAATTACTTTACCTTAGGAACCCAAATCATATTGGGTCCTAGGTTTCTATTAGCATAAGCACGCAACTGCCTTCCTTCAGAAAGCCTGTCTGGAAGACTGCCTCTGTCCCTATAATGTGGATAAGCCCTTGCTGTGGGCACAGAGAGGTTGTGCCAGCAGTCAATGGCAAAGTGTCCCACTTTGCCGCAGCACCAACAAGGGTGAATGTTGTATCGCCGTTTTCGACCTGATCTAGTGACTGATGTAGTCACGGTCCTAGGTCTAAAAGGGATAGAGCATGTTCTTGTCGCACAAATTCCTCTTCCATCGAGGCATGAGGAAGGGTGGAACGAATGCATGATGTGAGCGTTATGAGGCCGAGAAGGTGGTGCCATTCTTTCAGGCATCTTCCTTGCTGAGGCTCCATGAAGCCTGACATCATGACTTCTATTCTCCCTATCCCGTGTCCTCGAATGGAGAGAATTCTTCTGTGAACTAGGACATGCAGATTCACACTTTGTTGTGGCAGTGGCCGTGAATACAAAGGGCTCAGAATGAGCCTTAGGTATTTCCTCATGGGTGGCCATGACGCCTCTTGCACTATGGACGTTTCCACATGGGGACAAATCACCCTTGCAGTGACCACGATTATTCCCGTGGTCATACCTGAAGGCATGATGAGTTGCCTTCCCGCTTGGAGTGGGAGGTCGGAACACCGTTTCCCCATTTCTCCATCCCTGGATAATCCGGGAGATCCACCCGGTTTCTTGTTTTCTCTTTATAGCATCAACTTTGGAAAAGTTAGATACTATACGTTTCTCATTATCTAGACTATTCTCTAGAGCTGAGATCTTAGAGTCCTTGACCTTGTTGGACACCAATTGGAGAACCAACAAGATCTTCAGTCGAGCAATCTCTCGAGCTTGCTCCTCAGCAAGTAGATTGCTTTCCTGAAGGGCTCTCTTCAGGGAATCAGTATTTTCTGGAGGAGAGCAGTTTCTGTCTTCCGAAAAGTCAAAAGATATGGGGCAGGATGAAGATGATACCTGCTCATCTGAGTTATTGTCATTAGAATCAATGACCAATGTTTCGTCCTCGTCGGAGCTGCTTTCCTCACTATCTTCTTCAGTCTCTGACACGGATACTGGAGCTCTGATGCAATCCGTAGGATCCTTGCATTCATCTTCAGAAGTGAGGACCCCCACATACGCTTCATCCTCTGTTTGACAGCATATTTCAGCTTTCTCTGACCCCCCATCAGCTCTGAGATCATCATCCACAGAGATTTAGCCGTTTTACATTTTTCCAATCTAGAGCGAGAGGCTCCAGACCAGACATCCATGATAATTTGTCGAATCCTCTGGTCCAGCTGAAAAAGTGAGAGTTCCATTTCTGACATCTCAGCAATGCATATGGGCACTTGGATCCCAGAGTCGGAGGTCTTCATGGGAATAAACAGACCCTCTTCCAGGATGAAGGATGCTCGAGGATCGATAGCATCAAGGTGACATGACACTCTCATTCGCCAGATGGGATAATAATCCTTTGTGCAGACGGGGAGTTTGAGTGGCGGCATCTCATACTCTAGCTCCATGCTTCTGACACTGGTGGCAGGATTCAACTCAAGGTGTTAACCTTATTGATGAGTAACCTCGCTTTGATACCACTTGAAAGTCCACCTAGTGTCAGCTATGTGCACCTATGGGGGGGGGGGGAATAGGTGACGTGTGGTTCTTTTGCGGAATTTACGGATGTACCTGCACAATAAAAACAACAAGCACGTCACACAGAATACACAGCAAATTTATAGTGGTTCCCCGACTTGGGTACATCCACTTTCCCCCTTCGACCTATCTCCCCAACAAGGGACGACTCGGTCACTTCTCCAACGGGATTGAAATCCAATCCCTTCACTAATAGAAGGAGCCCTTCCACACGCGAGAGTCAACACTCCCACAAAACGGGTTGCACCCAACCCTTACAACACGGAACAAAAGTTCCCTTACAACAAAATTAAATGTAGAGTGTAAACGTGATACAAACTTCTTTTGGAGACTACGGTGTTACTCTTTGTTCGACGACGTGTTCTTGAAGTCGATGAAGAGTCTACAACCTTGGTCTCTCTTGGAGAGGATCTCCCGGAATCGGCGGCGGCAATCGGAGCGGCGGCTTGGTTCGGAGTCGGCGGCAACGAAGGTGCGCTGCTGCGGTGCTTTGAGATCCAAACTTCTTTGCGAAGCAAACTAGGTCTACCAACGGTCACTCTAGGATCGGTCGTCTCGATCGATTCGGATGGGGGAGTTTTTCCCGGTCAACAAATCGAGAGACAAGAGATCTCTGGATAGACACGTGAGACCCAAGCTTTGCTAAGCTTCTGTCGCCGGAGATCACGAAGAAGAACGATCAGCTGCGGCGACGTACTTGCCCGAGCGCGACGGCGGCGGAGGAGAGGAGTCGCGGATCTAGGGTTTGGTTGCGGCTCGGTTTCTTTTTCTTTTCTCCGTCCCGTTACTGTTCAAAATACCCATGTATTTATACCATGTAGATACAACAAATTTGACCGTTGTGGGACCCACAAAAGAAATCCCCAAATTCCGGTTCAAATTAGTCCAGAAGCAGAATCCGGTCCAGCAGCATCCTGAGAAAACGCCAAGTGAAAATCGGCGAGAATCGCAGACGATTCTCGACGAATCGGCGAGAATCACCAAGTGATTCTCGACGATTCATCGAGAATCGTTTGTGATTCTCGTCGAATCACTTATTGATTCTCAACGAATTTTACTTTGTGTACATGGGCTGCTTGGCCACTGGTTCGGCGGGAATTACAAGTGATTCTCGCCGAATCTTACTTGGCACCATTTTGAGATGGCCAGAAGGAGTCGGCGAGAATCACTGATGATTCTCGTCGATTCGGCGAGAATCACTAGTGATTCTCGCCGAATCGGCGAGAATCACTTGGTGATTCTCGTCGAATTTGCCTTGGACGAATTTTTGTCTTCCACCTAGGAGCTGCTCCTTGATCCTCCATGCTCCTTGTCTCTTCTTGCATATGAACGGCCCTGTACTTGAAAGTAAGTGCACTCCAATAGAGAGAGTACACATAGGCCAACACACTGATCTGCTCAACGAGGGATTACGTCGTGCAGACCCGTGTATATTGACCTACTGCACCCTGACATTGGTGTGCACTTAGTGTGGAGGAACTGCAAGTACAACTTAAAATGTTTCGTCAAATACATTGTGAATTCATCTTAGCTTGACAGGTGGCTTCCTCAAATCTAGGTAATCGTGGATACAATACCCAACAAAAATGCCTATGTCCGTTCTCGCATACGGACTCTAAACAATGGGAACTTTACATATCTACCCGAAGGAACGCCTCCAACTCTCCGCAAACTCGCGAGAGCGGGCTTCCTATGCTACGAAAAGGAGCGATTCATGCTCAAGATGAGGATCGTTACCCTTGAGTTCCTCTTTGGTGCCATCGAAAAGTAATCAGATAGAAATCACCGCACTTGCGTTGCCTCCGTGGATCCGGAGTCGGCTTGCGATTCGGAGCTCCGAAGCTCCTCCAATGGCGGATCTAGCTCCTCTTCCTCTTGCCTTAGCTCTTCTTTCTCCAAGGGTTTAGAAAGAGGATAAGTGAAGAAAAGTGATGGATTTTCTAAGTCAAACCCGTGTATATCCTCTCAGGAACCATCCCCAGCCATTGGATCTCAACCTAAGAAAACGAGCGGCTTTGATTTGGGGCTGAAATGCCCAATCTGGACCGAACACGGCCTGGCACACGCCCGTGTCCAGGGCCGTGTGCCGCATTCTCCGTCAAAATCGAATCTTCTGAACCCGCACACGGGTATCGAACACGCCCGTGTTCGAGCTGACACGCTCGTGTTCCAGCTGACACGGCCGTGTAGCCGGCCGTGTACCCCATGATTTTTCCCCCGTTTTCAACCCGAGCACTGCACGGGTCCTAGGACACGCCCGTGTCCTTGCCCGTGTCACATTGACACGCCTGGACCCCAGGCCGTGTACACGGGACATTTCGTCGAGGGGAGAACGACGACTGGATGACACGGCCTTGGACACGCCCGTGTCCTAGGCCGTGTGCCTTGTCTCGACGATCGTCGAGTGAATCTCGACGACTTTCCCGGGACGATCGTCGACACGGGTCGACACGCCCGGCGACACGCCCGTGTCGCGGGCCGTGTGCCCATTCTCGACGAATCGTCGAGAATAACTCGACGATTTCACGGCTAAGTGTCGACACGGGTCGACACGCCCTGCGACACGCCCGTGTCGCAGGCCGTGTGCCCATTCTCGACGAATCGTCGAGTATAACTCGACGACTTCGCGGCTAAGTGTCGACACACGCTTGACACGCCCTGGGTCACGCCCGTGTCCCAGGCCGTGTGCCTTCTGCCAGAACCCAAACTGGCCCAAAATGTCCCCCTTTGCTCCTTTGAGTTTCGGGGCGTTACAACTCTACCCCTCTTAAAAGAATTTCGCCCACGAAATTACATAAAGGGAAAAAACAACATGTACAAAACAAAATTTGTACCTGAGCGGAACAACTCCGGATATTCGTCAAGCATCGTCTGCTCTCGCTCCCAAGAGAGCTCCTCACGACCGCAATTGTCCCACCGGACTTTGACCATCCTGATCTCTTTATTGCATAGCCGCTTGACCTCCGAGTCCTCAATCCGCACGGGCTTGACCTTTGTCGTTAGCCCACTATCCACCGGCACCTGATCGACCGCGATCACTTGCGTAGGCTCTTGCACCGCCTTCCGAAGCACCGAAATGTGGAATACATCGTGTAAACCACTTAGCTCCACTGAAAGCTTCAACCTATAGGCCGCTTCTCCAACTCGCTCCAGAACCTCGAACGGTCCAAGGTACCTCGGGCTTAGCTTTTTCAATCGTCGCACCCGCGAGACACCCTTGAACGGCTTGATCTTTAAGTATACATAATCGCCCACAGCGAACTCCACGTTCCTGTGCTTGGCATTATAGTACTTTGCTTGCCGGTCCTGAGCAATAAGCAACCTCTCCCGAATGGTTCTCACCAAAGAAGTAGCACCCTCTACTTCCGATCGCTTATACAACTTTGACTCACCCGTTTCTATCCAAGACAACGGCGTGCGACATCTTCTACCATATAGGGCCTCGAAGGGCGTCATCTGAATACTTGCTTGGTAGCTGTTGTTGTATGCGAACTCCACCAAATAAAGGTGGTCTTCCCATTGCTTTCTGAAATCCAAGACACACATGCGAAGCATGTCTTCCATGGTTCTATTGACCCTCTCGGTCTGCCCATCCGTTTGCGGATGGAAGGCTGTGCTAAACTTCAGCTTTGTTCCCAACATTTGCTGCACCAGCCTCCAATCATTGGACGTGAACCGCCCATCTCGGTCACTCACGATGCTGCGGGGCACACCATGAAGCCGTACTATGTTATCCACATATAGCTTTGCCAGCTTCTCCACCAGATCATCCTTCCTATGGGAATAAAATGCGACACCTTCGTTAATCGATCCACGACCACCCAAATGGCGTCGTTCCCCTTTTGCGACCTTGGCAAACCGTGCACAAAGTCCATAGAGATGTCGTCAAATTTCCACTCCGGAATAGGCAAGGACTTAAGAAATCCTCCCGGCTTTTGGCACTCCGCCTTTACCAAGGCGCAGGTTTGGCACTTCGCTACGTATAGTGCCACATCCTTTTTCAAACCCGGCCACCAAAATAGCTTCTTGACGTCGCGGTACATCTTCGTGCTCCCCGGGTGAATCGAATACTTGGTATGGTGTGCCTCGTACAACAACTCCACCCATAAATTGCCCACGCTTGGGACGCACAGACGACCGTCTTTCCACAACAATCCGTCCTCCACGACGAATTGGGAATTTGACCCATCCAGAGCCTCTATCATGAACTGCTTCATATGAGCATCCATATCCAAAGCCTGTCGAATACGATCAGCCAGGTCATATTGGACTTCAGTCCAATTCAGAACTGCTTCAGCACTTTCTTGTCTGTCCACACAAACAATCTCCAGCGCCTCCAACTCCCACACCAACCGCTCATCATGCACCGATAGCCAATTGGCTTGAGCTGGGGCTCGGCGACTCAACGCGTCCGCAACCGCATTCCCTTTGCCAGGCACGTAGTGGATCTTGAATGTATAGTCCCCCAGGAACTCCATCCACCTACGCTGCCGCATATTCAGATCCTTCTGATCTATCAGGTACTTTAGGCTCTTGTGATCGGTGTAGATATCAATCTTCACACCGTACAAATAGTGTCTCCACAGCTTCAAGGCAAAAATCACGGCCGCTAACTCCAAGTCATGGACCGGATAATTCCTCTCGTACACTTTTAGCTGTCTCGAGCCATAAGCTATCACGCTTCCGTGCTGCAGTAGCACGCAACCCAAACCGCTGCCCGAAGCATCGCTATATATCTCATAGCCTTCGGTTCCAACCGGCGAACTCAGCACAGGCGCCGTGGTCAACCGACACTTCAGTTCCTCAAAAGCTCGCGCGCACTCCGGCGTCCAAACGAACTTATGCTCCTTCCTCGTCAAAGTAGTGAGAGGTAGCGCTATCCGCGAGAAGTTCTCTACGAAGCGCCTATAATAACCGGCAAGCCCCAAAACGCTCCGGACTTCTGCTACCGTAGCAAGCTCAGGCCACTCCCGTATCGCAACAATCTTCGCCGGATCCACCGCAATACCCTCTCCACTCACTATATGCCCGAGGAACGCCACTGAGGATAGCCAAAACTCGCACTTCGAGAACTTGGCATACAACTGATTTCTCCTTAGCGTCTCCAACACCAAATGAAGATGCTTGAAGTGATCTTCCTCACTTTGAGAGTACACCAAAATATCGTCGATGAAGACGATCACGAAATGGTCCAAGTACTCCCTGAACGTCCTGTTCATCAAATCCATGAATACTGACGGCGCATTTGTCAGCCCAAACGGCATGACCGTAAACTCATAATGCCCGTATCTCGTACTAAACGCTGTCTTCGGGATATCACTCTCCCTTATCCGCAGCTGATAGTACCCAGACTTGAGATCTAACTTCGAGTACACCGTCGACCCGACTAACTGATCGAAGAGATCATCAATCCGGGGGATCGGGTACTTGTTCTTCTCAGTCAGCTTGTTTAGCTCCCGATAATCAATACACAACCTCAAGCTTCCGTCCTTCTTCTTAACAAAGAGGACCGGTGCGCTCCAAGGCGAAGAACTCGGGCGCACATACCCTTGCTCCAACAACTCTTGCAGTTGAACTTTCAGCTCCGCCATTTCCTTAGGCGCTAGCCGATACGGAGATCGTGACACAGGCTTTGCACCTGGCACTAGCTCGATCGAAAAATCTATCTCCCGTTGAGGCGGGGCTCCAGGAAGATCTGCGGGGAACACATCAGGGTATTCCGATACCACTGAAATACAATCCAAAGTGGGCTTCGGCTTTACAACCTCCACTAGTGTAAAGAACAGTTTTGCTCCAGCACGAACCGCCTTCACCACCTGAAGAGAAGACATCAACGTCTTGCTCGACCCCTTTAAGCCCGTAAACGTCGTCTCACGACTCGCTCCCAGCTTAACTTCCTTGCTACCGCAATCTATATGGGCCTGCTACTCCGAGAGCCAGTCCATGCCAAATATGACGTCGAACTCCACTAACGGAAGTAAAGACGCTCGCAGGTCGAACTCCTGCTCCCCAATACGAATCTTAACATCGCAGATCCTATCCGCTCGCATCGAACACCCATTGGGCAACAACACATCCAACTTGTCCTTCGCCATCGAAGAAGGGACTCCGATGCGTGATATAAATCCTTCGGACAAGAAGGAGTGTGAAGCTCCCGTATCGAAGAGTGCTCATGCCGGATTTTCGCAAATCAATACAAATCCTAAACAAGTAGTGGTAAGGTAACATGTGCATAACAAGTATTTAAAGAAATTAACTTGCTATAAATTAAACCGTACCTGTCACCACATCAGCTTGTTTAATGGCCTCCTGTTGGCCAAGATTGTAGACCCTTGGTTGGGCCGGAGCATAGTGGGATGCGGTCGACTCCACCGCCTTTCCCTTCTCTTCATAAGTAGCTCCCGGCCTCCTCTCGGACTTAGGACGTCCGCTCCAACAATCACGGGCAAAGTGCCCCGTCTTTCCACATGTAAAACACGCACCCGAGGTCCGACCCGTAGTCGCCCCAGAAGCGCCAGAAGGAGCTGGACCC
Source organism: Platanthera guangdongensis (assembly GCA_039583875.1). Classification (NCBI taxonomy): domain Eukaryota; kingdom Viridiplantae; phylum Streptophyta; class Magnoliopsida; order Asparagales; family Orchidaceae; genus Platanthera; species Platanthera guangdongensis. The sequence continues at coordinate 66,430,348 of CM077166.1, read as the reverse complement.
GAAGTCCTATGCTTCTTGAAAGCCCTCCGATAGCCGGACTTTGAAGTAGTCGGCACTCTGAACTCAGATTTCTTTTCACTCAAGCTTTTCTTCGCTTGCACGCTCTTCATGTCCTTCTCCAAGGACCGGGCAGTATTGACCAAGGTTAAGAAACCCTGCGTCATCGGCCCCGACAGTAAAAGTCTCAGCTCATCCCTCAAGCCTTCATAAAAACGATTAGTCTTGCGCTCCTCATCCATGATGGTGGAGCTAGCATAACGACTCAACTGCGTAAACTCGTGGAGATATTCATCCACGCTCCTCTCACCCTGCACCAACTTCAGGAACTCATTCTCCATTGAAATCCTCTGAGTAGAAGGGAGGTATCTTGCTAAGAACAATCCCGAGAACTCTTCTATCGGAACGTCTATCAGTTATCTACCTCTCAAATGATGCAGCTCCAATCCTTCCCACCACATCCTCGCTTCACCGTCCAGCAGGAACGTAGCGATGGTGGTCATTTGCCACTCCTCCGTCTCCGTCGCCATCATGACTCTCTTCACCCTAGAGAGCCAGTCTTCAGCCTGAGATGGGGTTCCCAACCCCCGAGAATAACGGAGGGTTAAAGCTCATTACATGCTTCAACTGCCTCTCAGTTGCCCTCCTTGGCACTATTGGTTCCGCAACCACTTGCTCCACCCTCCTCGGCTCCGCCTCTTGAAGAGTTACTTGCTCCATCACAGGAGCGGGCTGCTGCGCTTGCCTCCCAGGCTGCGCATTTATCACGGCCAACACCGCTTCAGCCACCAAACGTATATTCTCAGCCGACAGAGGTGTTGCGGGAGCAACATCCGGTGCACTGCTAGCCTCAGAAACTCGGCGTTCTGATGGCCCAACACCACTTCGGGTCACCTATAGTGGTACAAAACACCGTTAAGCGACCACAAAACATTGCAAACAGCAAATATAGGAACACGCAGGTTCCTCAAACACGAGTATTTTCATTCCTAAGTGGACATTCATGGGTTCTTTTACCGTTATAACGATGACGCACACAATGTGCTCACCACCCCTTAAAAAGAATTCGCCCACGAATTCACTTTAAGCCCGACCAAAACCAGTAGTCTGATACCAAATTGTAACACTCCCTATCCGTCACATAGTATATAGCAGTAGGTCCGACCGGGGCCCGACGCCATATACCACAGACAGACCGGGTGGTTACGTATGGAAACCATCCAACCAATCTCAACGTCCTACACAGAGCATTCTAGCGGAAGCAGTTTATATAGATTGTAAACAAGAACCCAGCATTAGAGCACGAATGTCCACTATTACATAATTAGGAATGTATACAAAATACCCAAAAATCGGCCTTAAGGCCTTACATAATGTTTCACTTGACTGTTACATGATTTACAAACCTCGGCACGCAGGCCGGTCATACATGAATAAAACAGAAAACATTTCCACTTGGGCCTTCGAGGGCCAGCTTCGCAAAAAGGGCTTTAGCCCGCTATTGACCGCTTGGTCCTGCTGCACCTGCAAGCAACAAACCACCGCACGGTGGCAAACAAGGCAACGGTCAGCAATGCTGACCAAATTATAACGATCCCGCCCCCAACTCGGGGCGGCGATGCTTCTTCCCTGCATTTCATTAGCACAAGCGAGCAATGCATAAACCATAGCCATTTCATCACAGACGTTGGCTCGTACGGCCACACGTCCCGTGCACTCAGGGCACATTCTCGGTGAACCGGTCGATGTCACGTCAATTAAAGCCATTAACATTCCAGACTCACCACCGCCACTTAGACGGTCATTCCTATGAGCAATTCGTCTTCCTGGCATTGGTCACGTCAATTTAAGCCATTGACCGCCGAAGACTCCCATCTATGCCAACAGCGAGTGCCATGTAACTTTAGGTCTCTCTAACCCGAACGACATAGAGCGGGTACGGTTCCATCTAACCCGTGCTCACATCGCAACGACAATTTAAGCCATTTGCGCGGGTCAAACTTTCACCGAGTCCCATTCTACCGCAAAATCACATAACCACGTTATGTTCAAGTTGGCACTCAGGCCACCAAGTTGGCAAGATCTCGTATCCGCCCAGTTTTCCGGGTGCACCTTTGGGTTAGTCCCCAAGGCTCCCTGCTGCAATCTACCGCGTAGAAAACCCGAAAAACACCCCATAGCACGGAGTCTTCTCCGGCCTTATGCAATGCAACAACACCGATCCGGACTAACATGTCCGGGTAGGCTTCAACCAAAATGCCTATGTCCGTTCTCGCATACGGACTCTAAACAACGGGGACTTTACATATCTACCCGAAGGAACGCCTCCAACTCTCCGCAAACTCGCGAGAGCGGGCTTCCTATGCTACGAAAAGGAGCGATTCATGCTCAAGATGAGGATCGTTACCCTTGAGTTCCTCTTTGGCGCCATCGAAAAGTAATCGGATAGAAATCACCGCACTTGCGTTGCCTCCGTGGATCCGGAGTCGGCTTGCGATTCGGAGCTCCGAAGCTCCTCCAATGGCGGATCTAGCTCCTCTTCCTCTTGCCTTAGCTCTTCTTTCTCCAAGGGTTTAGAAAGAGGATAAGTGAAGAAAAGTGATGGATTTTCTAAGTCAAACCCGTGTATATCCTCTCAGGAACCATCCCCAGCCATTGGATCTCAACCTAAGAAAACGAGCGGCTTTGATTCGGGGCTGAAATGCCCAATCTGGACCGAACACGGCCTGGCACACGCCCGTGTCCAGGGCCGTGTGCCGCATTTGCCGTCAAAATCGAATCTTCTGAACCCGCACACGGGTATCGAACACGCCCGTATTCGAGCTGACACGCCCGTGTTCCAGCTGACACGGCCGTGTAGCCGGCCGTGTACCCCATGATTTTTCCCCCGTTTTCAACCCGAGCACTGCACGGGTCCTAGGACACGCCCGTGTCCTTGCCCGTGTCACATTGACACGCCTGGACCCCAGGCCGTGTACACGGGACATTTCGTCGAGGGGAGAACGACGACTGGATGACACGGCCTTGGACACGCCCGTGTCCTAGGCCGTGTGCCTTGTCTCGACGATCGTCGAGTGAATCTCGACGACTTTCCCGGGACGATCGTCGACACGGGTCGACACGCCCGGTGACACGCCCGTGTCGCGGGCCGTGTGCCCATTCTCGACGAATCGTCGAGAATAACTCGACGATTTCACGGCTAAGTGTCGACACGGGTCGACACGCCCTGCGACACGCCCGTGTCGCAGGCCGTGTGCCCATTCTCGACGAATCGTCGAGTATAACTCGACGACTGTGCGGCTAAGTGTCGACACACGCTTGACATGCCCTGGGACACGCCCGTGTCCCAGGCCGTGTGCCTTCTGCCAGAACCCAAACTGGCCCAAAACGTCCCCCTTTGCTCCTTTGAGTTTCGGGGCGTTACAGGACCACCCTAAATCCATAGTGCACTTTTAATCAAGTATACCACCTTAAAGCCTAACTAGGGTTTGGTGATTCCCTAGCCAAAACCTATCCAAATGAGTTAAAATTTTGTATAGAATTAGGTATTGATGCCAGGGACCACTCTACAAAATTTGGGAGGGTTTGGAGGTCATTTGACCACTTAATTAAATTACACTAGCATTATTAAATAAAAGTAAAAACTTTAGGCAAAGTGTTACCAAAAATTCTGAGTTTTGGGCAGGCCCTAGGTATATCTAGGTTAGACGCCTTGCCAAAATTTCAAGTGATTTGGGCCAAGGAGGAGGTGTGGGCACTCAGTTTAATGACTGCCTAGCCCTAAGTATATGTCCCACCAAAATGGGTGCCTTGGTCAGACCATGCGCCCAAATGGATTCAAACCAATTTTAAAATAAAGTAGAGCCAAAGGTCTACATTTTTCATGTTGAAGGTTTTCCCACTAGGTAAGCCTAGGTATTTTTAAAATTTAAAACCAATAATATCAAAATCTGTGACATAAATCACATTATTATAAATATATTTCCTATAGTTTAAAATCAAATGGAGCACGAATCTTGGCGCGTATTTGACGGGATCCCATCATCTTATTCCTTGAGCCGACGGCCAGGATCCATCCCGCCTGGAGCCGCTTCCAAGCTCTGCCGCCGGCGATCCAGCCCCTTCCTCGGCCGGCTGTAACGCCCCAAAACTCAAAAGAGCGACGGGGGACGTTTTGGGCCAGTTTTGGGTTCTGGCTGCAGGCACACGGCCTGGGACACGGGCGTGTCCCAGGGCGTGTCAAGCTTGTGTCGACACTCAGCCGGGAAGTCGACATTTTGATCTCGACATTGTGTCGAGACTGGGCACACGGCCTGCGACACGGGCGTGTCGCAGGGCGTGTCGACACTTAGCCCGCGAAGTCGACACTCTGCGGTCGACGAAGTGTCGAGACATGGCACACGGCGTGCGACACGGGCGTGTAGCAGGGCGTGTCAACCCGTGTCGGCACTCGTCCCGGGAAGTCGACACTTTGCTCGACGATGTGTCGAGACAAGGCACACGGCCAAGGACACGGGCGTGTCCAAGGCCGTGTCATCAGGTCGACGATCTTCACTCGATGAAGTGTCGAGTGTCGAGACCGTGTACACGGCCTGGAGCCCAGGCGTGTTGAGGTGACACGGGCAAGGACATGGGCGTGTCCTAGAACCCGTGCAGTGCTCGGGTTGTTTTCGGGGAAAAATGATGGGGGTACACGGCCGGCCACACGGCCGTGTCAGTTGGAACACGGGCGTGTCAGATCGAACACGGGCGTGTTTGATACCCGTGTGTTGTTCCAGGCGAGCCGATTTTGACGGCGAATGAGGCACACGGCCGTGGACACGGGCGTGTGCCAGACCGTGTGCGGTCCAGATTGGGCATTTCAATCCCGAATCAAAGCCGTTCATTTCTTTAATTGATGATCCAACGGCTGGGGGTTGTTCCTGAAGGGATATACCCGGGATTGGACTTAGAAACCCTCACTTTTCATAAGTTATTATCTTTCTAAAAGCTTAGAGAGAGAGGAGAGCCAAGGAAGGAAGAAGGAGCTAGATCCGGCCATTGGAGAAGCTTCAAAGCTCCAAATCGCGAGCCGACTCCGGATCCACGGAGGCAAAACTAGTGCGGTGCTTTTCATCCGCTTACTTTTCCATGGCGCCAAAGAGGAACGCTAGGGTAACGATTCTCTTCTTGAGCATGAGTAGCTCTCCTTCTTTGCATAGGAAGCCCGCTCTCGCGAGTTTGCGGTGAGTTGGAGGCGTTCCTTCGGGTAGATATGTGAAGTCCCCGTTGTTTAGAGTCCGTAAGCGAGAACGGACATAGGCATGATGTGTGAAGCCTACCCGGACATGTTGGTCTGGATCGGTGATGTTGCATTGCATAAATGCCGGAGAAGACTCCGCGCGATTGATTGTTTTTCGGGTTTTCTACGTGGTAGATTACAACAGGGAGCCTTAGGGATTAACCCAAAGGTGCACACGAAAAACTGGGCAGATGCGTGATCTTGCCAACTTGTGGGCCTAGGTGCCAACTAGTACATAACTGGGTTATGTAACATTGTACGTTCGATTCACGGGCTTCGGGGAAATTTAACCCGTGCCGATGATATTTAAGTGTGGCAAGTGAGCAACGGGTTGAGTGGGAACCGTTCCTGCGTTATGCCGAGGGCATAGAGGTCAGGTCTTTCTGTCGATGACATTAAAGTGTCGTGACATAGGCTGTTGATGACATTAAAGTGTCGTAACGTCTGCCTAAAAGACCATTTTGCTCACGAGTTATTGCTGTCTTGGAGATGGTGGTGAGTTAGCAGCCTAGACTGCGATCACTGAGAATGTGCCCTGAGAGCACGGGGCGGGTGGCCATGCGTGCCAACGCCTGTGATGCAATGAGTTATTATATTGCTCGCTTATGCTAATGAAATGCAGGGAAGGAGCATCGCCGCCCCGAGCTGGGGGCGGGATCGTTATAATTTGGTCAGCATTGCTGGTCGTTGCCTTGTTTTGTCACCGTGCGGTGGTTTGTTGCTTGCAGGTGCTGCTGGACCAAGCGGTCAATAGCGGGCTAAAGCCCAAGTGCGAAGCCGGCCCCCGAAGGCCTAATTGGAAGTGTTTACTGTTTTATTCATGTATGACCGGCCTGCGTGCCGTGGTTTGTAAATCATGTAATATCAAGTGAAACATTTTGTAAGGACTTAAGGCTTGTGTTGGTATTTGTATAACATTCCTATTTTGGTTTAGTGGACATTCATACTTTAGTGCTGGGTTCTTTATTGCAACTTTTATAAACTGCTTCCGCTAGAATACTCTGTGTAGGACGTTGATTGGTTGGATGGTTTCCATGAGTAACCACCCGGTCTGTCTGTGGCATACGATGTCGGGCCCCGGCCGGACCTACTGCTATATGCTATGCGACGGATAGGGGGTGTTACACCGCCCACTGCCGCCACCACCTCCGTTGAGGTGGTGGCTGTCGCTAGGCGGCGGATCAGCTGCCGGAGGGGTGTTTTCCGACGGTTCTAGTAGGAATCTTTTTGCCGAAAAACCATGAAAATCATGGTTTGGATTGGGCTCAATTGAGCCCGAACCTTTAACCTAAGTGAACCTACGATCTACCCGTGAGTTATGGAGAGGGGGAGGACCTTCCTGGCGGCCTGAATGCGGGAGGAACGGCGGGATGCCATTGTCGATGGCAGCGGCGCTCGGCTTTTGCAACAACACAGTGGGACGATCTGTTTCCTCCAGGTAAAAGCTCGAAAATGTTCCCCTCTGCCCACTGAAGATGTTTAAATGGACAATTGGGGAGGGGGGCGGCTGGTTCTTTAATGCCCATCAACACCATTAATGGTGTGGATCGGGTTGAGTGGGGGGGGGGGGGGGGGGGGGCTGAATCTACCCCTTGGTGGTCGGGAAACGGCGGGGATCAACTCCTCTTCCCTAGAGGAGTTGATTGCAGCCATTAAGAGTGGCTGTTGGCCTCCTTTAGCCGGCTCCCACCCTTCCTTTCCTCTCCCCCATCTTCTCTCTCCACCATTAACATGAAGGGAAGCTCCCTTCTCTCTCCTAGTCACCCATGTTGACTGGTCAACACCATAGGCTATGTGCTGCCCACTTAGTCATAATGGTTATGAAGAGTGATGTTAGCCTAAGGGAGAAATGGCTTGAGCTTGGGTTAGCCCATTTAGGCTAGATTTGACTTGGCTTAAGTTAGGGTTGACCTAGGTCAATTTGATCATCTGGGTTGACCCCATTGGGTCCTTGGTGACCCATTGGCCTCCCCTAAGGCCTATGTGGGGTTGGGTAGGGTTACCTTACACTTTAGAGGTCACCTACCCTTAGTAAGGGCACTTTGACCAGATTAGGGGTTTGAGTTGACTTGGGTCAACTTGGCCTCTAGGGCTGACCCCAATGTGTCCTTGGTGACCCTTGACTTCACTTTAGGGTTAGGAGGGCATAGGTGGGGTCCTCTAGGCTAGGAGTAGGTCAACTGACCCTAAGTAGGCTAGTTTGGCCCATTTAGGGTTAGGGTTGACTTTGGTCAACTGAGTCTCTTTGATTGACCCCAGTGGGTCCTTATGGCTCTAATGGGACTCCCAAGGTATTAGGGGGTGTTGTGGTAGGGTCTTGGGGTCAAGGTGTAGCCCCATGGTCATCCTAAACCATTGTTCAGAGTTCTACTATTTGCAGATCATGATGATTTTCAACACTTTGTCTCCTATCTCTTGGCCCATTTCTGGCTTCCTAGGGTTTGTCATGACCTAGTCATGGACAAAACCACTCCTAGGGGTCTAGTTGGAAATGGGATGTTACAAATCCCAATAAACAAAACAAAGATTTCGTCCCCAAAATCAAGGTTAAGCCTACGGGAATTTCTACCGTAGAAAAGAAACTTACAACATCCAATCACGACGCCAGGTTTGCTAGATTAGGTTTTGAGGGAAACCTAAGTCTATACCCAATTGGCCTAATTGGTGAGCCAAGATCCCAATAAACACAAGATAAGCCCTCAATAAACAAAAGATAAGCCTCTACCTGCCTAAAGCAGCCCTTACTAGTTTAAAGCAGGAAAATAATTTAAACATCTTGAGGGGTTTGTGAGGTATACCTGACTGAACAGCTCTGGGTATCTTTGTTGCATCAGGTCCTGCGGCTCCCAGGTATGCTCCTCCTGGCCGTGGTTCCTCCACAGGACTTTGACTAATGGGACCTTCTTGTGACACAAGATCCGTACTCCTCGGTCGTCGATCCTAACCGGCTCCAAACGAACTGATCGGTCTGAAGCTACCGGCCCTTCAGTAGTCAAAATCTGCTGCTCTGGGCGTAGAAGAGCCCTCCTCAGCGAAGAAATGTGGAAGACGTCGTGCAGAGCTGCCAGCTCTGGTGGCAACTCCAACTTGTAGGCTAGGGGCCCGATCCGTTCCAGGATCCTGTAAGGGCCCATGTACCTAGGGCTGAGCTTCTTCCTCCGGCCACGCACCCGTGAAACTCCATGCATGGGTCGGATCTTCAGAAACACTCGGTCCCCCACCTGGAACTCTACCTGACGATGCTTGGCGTCATAGTACTTAGCCAGTCTGCTCTGCGCCTCTAGCATCCTGTCTCTAATCAGCCTCACCTGAGCCTCGGCGTCTTCAACAAAATCTGATCCCAACACCTTCGGATCTTCGTCCTGAATCCAAGAAAGCGGGGTCCTGTATTTCCTTCCATACAAGGCTTCGTAAGGCGCCATCCTGATGCTAGACTGGTAGCTGTTGTTATAGGAGAACTCGACTAGGGGTTAGAGCTTCTCCCACGGTTCCCCGTGGTCCAAAATGCATAACCTCAAAAGATCTTCCAGCGTCCGGTTGGTGCGTTCTGTCTGCCCGTCCGTATGGGGATGGAATGTTGTGCTGAAGGTCAATCGCGTGCCTAAGTAAGCTTGCACGGATTTCCACTCCCTGGAAGTGAACCGGCCATCCCGATCTGACACGATCGTCTTGGGCACCCCGTGATATCGAACGAACTGCTCCACAAATCTCCGCACTAATACTCCCACAGCGTCGTCCTTCCTGATCGGAATGAACCTGGCCACCTTTGTCAACCGATCGACGATGACCCAAATCGAGTCATTTCCCATCCGTGATCGGGGAAGTCCGTGAATAAAGTCCATCGCGATGTCTTCGAACTTCCACTCTGGTACCGAGAGTGGTTGCAACAAACCCGCGGGGTTTTTGTGTAACATTCCATGTTACTTTTGGACCCCTCAACTTAGATTGGGTTAGGCATGGGGTGAATTTTAAGGAGATCAACTAGGTTTGACCCTAGGTAGTGGATGGTAGCCATGTGGAGCCCACTATGGGACCAAAGTCAAACTAGGTCAAACTAGCCTAAATAAGGACCCTAGCCACACCATGACCCCATCACATTGCCCTAACCCTAAAAACAATCTAAGTGCACCATAGGGCATGCCATTAGGTCAACAGTTTGACCCCAATTGACCCAAGTCAACCTTGGGCTTAATTTGGTCAAACCCACACTCATAAGCCCAATTAGCCTAAGTAGGGCACCCCCTTGACCCAACCCAAGTTGGGTGGTGCCACTAGACCCATTACCACCAAGTAGGGTCAGCCCACCCACCAAGTTGACTAAGTCAACTCTCCAAGTCAACAAGTCAACTATGTGACCTAAAAGAAGGAAATGAAGACCAAGCCACCCTCCTTTGGACCAAGCCCACCAAATTTGTCCCATAGCCAGCCCAAGTGAACAAGACCAGCCCTAACCCTCTAAATCAGGAGAGGGAATGCATGCAAAGGGGTAGAAATGGGATTTTGAGAGAAAGAGGAGAGAGAAATGAGGATGAAAGGGAATGGTGGCCACATGGCCACACCTTCAGCTGAAATTCTCTGCCCAATACCAGCTGGCCGACCTCCTCACTTCATTCCAGAGGAAATTGGGGGCTGTGTGCCACTTGGCAGCAAGGGCGGAGCAACCAAGGCTGAGCCCGAGCTCACCTTGGTTGTATCTCCCCATATACTCCACCTCAGCCCCAAATAACCTCACCAATAGCTTCAGGAGGTAGAAAGGAATCGAAATCGAGCGCTGGAACATGGAAAATGGTGGAGAATCAAGCATTCGGGGTGGAGCTCGCCGGCGCACCACCACCATGGCAAATCGCCGCCTGACCCGCAACCAAGCCCCAATCCAGGTCCGTTTCGTCGCCCCTCTACCTGTACTAGAATTCTAGATCCATTTAGGGAGATATCGGGCTCAATCGAGCCCGATGCCATGAGAGGAAAATGAGAAAATTCGGGCTTTTTCTTCTTGCTCGGGTTCACCGGAGGAGCCAACTCCGGCGTCCCCACCGCCGGGAAACGCTAGCCCCCACCTTAGCGAAGGTGGTGGCGACATCCGCCGGCGGTGGTGGTGGCTCAGCTGGCCGGAAACCGCCAGCAAACATCGTCCAGGAAAGATGAATCTCAGCTGTTAATCCAGTGGGGACGATGAACGAATTCCGTTCATTTGCGCGTCAAGATTTGTGCGGTTTTATTTTTAAAATCAAAATACTTATATATATATAATGAAATGAATCTAATTAAGTGTCACATAAATACAGTGACTTTGCATGTCATTTTCAGGCCTCTTAAAAGCATTTACAGAGACTGATCCCTGAATGAAAAATGTAGCCTTACCTGTCACCTTTAATTTGACATCTTAATCATTAACTTTGGTCCATTATTCTGGCCTGTAGGACATTTCTCCTAGGACTGGTCCTAGACAAGTGCAGAAATTCATTTGAATGACCAAGTCAAACCAGAAGTCATCATGACCCCAAATTTTGGGTACATGCATGATTAGGGCATAGCTAGCCCCTGCCAAAATTTATCAATTTTTGAAACAACCTTTTCTATAGTTTTGTTTATAATGTCAAAATGTAAATAAATGAAATATATGGAGTTATATGACTCCTCATGGCCCCAAATTTTGGAGGTGGGTCCTTGGGAACATCATTAGTGCATGATAAAAATTTCAGCACTTTTGGATCACGGCATGATGGGAAAATCCACTTGCATGTGTTGGTGTACATATTGCCTTGGTGTGCTAATAGCAATAGTTTAAATATTGTGCATTCAGCCTAATGGAGGCATTCAAAAATCTTGGATTTGATTCCAGTGGTTCATTATGGTAAATTTCACCCCTCAGATTAATTATGGGATTTTTGGAAGCAAAAATCCCATTAATTGGAATTTTTAAAAATAAAGCTCCTTTTGAAAATAAATTTGAAAAATAGGTTTTCCTCAAGTACAAATCCTCAAACTTTTCCAAGATGCAGATAAGGTTACATTTGACTTAGGAAAATTTGATCTTTCTGTTTGAAGAACTTTTGGAGTAAAATATCTTATAATGCTCATTTTACCCTTATTTCATTTATTCTTGAATTGATGGATAGGCACCTGAGAAAAATTTGGAAATATTTCTAGTGTTGTAAAATTGTATTATTAGTCTTGCATAATTATTTCAGAATTTATGGGTGTATTGATAGTTTTTAAATTAATATAATGGCATTTTGGTAAATATGTAAGAATGAAAATTGATAGGCCATTATACTATAAAAGTTGATGAAACTCTGCCAATAGTCATAAATTAATGTTTTATATGTTCTGTAATTTTCTTGGAATTTTGGATTACATATTACCTGTACTTCATTTGGAAAATGGAAATTATGTGAATTTGGTATTAAATAAGGAATTGGTATAAATATTCAAAGGAAAATTATGAAATTCTGTAGACAGTAATAGTTTATCATTATACAACTCAGAATAAATTACCTAGGTTAGTGGATGTTAAATCATACTACTTCATGTGTAAAATGACCTAGTAATTAATTTAAAAGATTTAATTAAGGGATTATTTGGCCAAAGAAAATTATGAGAACCCATAGGATAATTCCCTTAGCCCATACCAACCTAGGATAAATATTTAGGGGCAAGATGCCTTAAGGATTGAAAGATTCCATTTTTAGGGTAATAATAGGACATGGTCTGCATATAACATAAATAGGTCTTGCCTTAGGGGTTACCAGAGGATTGATTATCAGAAGAAATAAGAGAATGCAATATGAATAACCCCTGTTGGGTAGTATTGTCTTAGTGAGGGATTAAAAGTGCAAGTCTTTAGTTAGCAACTGGAGTGGAGGTCGACGGAAGACCGTCGGTTTCCCGGTAACACCTTAAGTCACTAGGGTTGTTCCAGAGCAACAAAGAGAGCTGGGGTGAAACATGGGTAGCCATCAACTAAAGTAAATATCCTTGCGAAAGGGAATGCTGGGCGTAATCCCAACACAGTTCCTAGTGCCCCTTGAGAGCCCTTCACAGGGAATACCGGGGGCAGTCCTGGGATTAACCTTAAATCACTAAGTATAATAACCCGTAGACAAGAGTAGTCTAATAGGTTAAGACATTGTTGTACCTTATCACCCGTGTAGGGTTGGAGAGATTCATGATATATGCTCACCCGTTTAGGGTTTGAGGGAATTGGTATAAAGGCACTATTGTGCGTTCTCACCCGGGTTGGGTTTGAGGGTTTCAGGACGGGTTTGGTCCTGCGAGCGGAAGGCTCGGAATAAAATACTTGCATGTGCATAAATATAGTGGTGGGGCATGCGGTACTGGCTGTTCGTCACACCGATGGCAGTACGGTGCACCAGGCAATTGTGAGGGTTAGAGGGGCCAGTGGGTTGTTTTACACTGCGGTCTGGAGGACGACCCCCGATAACGCACATCCGACCCAACAAGACTGACGGGTTGTCAGCAAATTACGTACGCGAGACTCTAGAGTGCACCTTGGACGTGTACAGAGGCGTATGAGAGGGGTCTAAGGCTTAGTAGTGTGCATACCGGCCTAGAAGCGGAGATGCCCGCTCCGCTGCTGCCGTAACAACAGCGGTGGTACCTGAGAGTGATGCTAGCTCTCAAAAAGTGGGAACTAAAGGTCTGTGATCACAGAGTCGTTGTGTGTGAGTTGCACTTGCATGTGCATGAAATTGCATCATAACATTCATTCATATTAGGTCATACGATTCATAGATCCTTATCATATAAATTAGTATGGGCTTTTTTATATGATAAGTTAAATTTCCTGGAAATCCTAACTTATATATTTGTATGGGCATTTATATAAGTTAGGATACTTTTGTGATGATAGTATAGTGGTAGAATAGTTTATTTACTTGCTCCTACTGCTGTTCTTTACTTCCTTTACTGCACTGCTCTTACTTACTACTTGTACTACATTTAGAACTGCTAGAGTAGAACAATGTTACTTATTACAACTGCTAGTTAGTTTCTGTCACCTGCTTCCACTTTTGCTACCCCTTGTTGTCCTCCGCTTCGTCCTCCCGCTCGGTGCCTAGGAGCTGCGGGGCGAGATGCAGAGGAAACGACTTAGTCTTTTTGACTAATGGTCGGTGACCATACTATTTTTAGGAGCCCGTGGAGATGGAGCACCAGCACGTCGAGGAGGTGTGACTTGAGGAGCAGATACCGCTTCAGCAGGCTACTACCACTACTGTGCGTCCTCAGGTGGGACGAGATCTGATATACTAGTATAGCTTCCGCTTTTATTTATTTTGAGAGAGAGTGGTTTTGATGTACTGGGCATAAGTCCTTATTACTCTTTCCTTTTGTACTCTCCTGTGGACTACATTAGTGTACCCTTCATTTCATATATATGATTGTACTATGTGACTTGTGGACTAGTGGATTTATATACTGCTTTACTTCTTCTCCTCATATTGGCCTACAGGTTATATATATGATCGTAATAGCCGGCAGAATCGGCGTGTTGCGGTGTCGACTAACCCGTGCGTTAGTGCCACTGTAAGACGGCGGTTCTGGGCATAAGACCCGTGATTGTCTCTTAGATATCTGCAAGAAGAAAATAACCAAACTAACAATTCAACAAGGCAAGTATACCTATCGAAATGCAGCTAGGGGACACAAGTGTCGTATTGAAATCCGGGAACAGTTGAGTAAGCTTACTCACACGAAATCTATTATTTTATTGACGGAAAAATTAAATTTTTTAGAAGAAAGCTAAACGTACTAAAGTAAGAGAACTACTTGCAATGAAAGAGAGCTACTTGCATGAAAAGATAAAGAGAGCTAAAAGAGCGATTAAACTTAAGCTTAGTAACGATGAGGGGAAAATGCACTCGATCAGAAATCACCTCGGCAAGAGTGGTTAGAAAAATACGATAAATAAACCTAAGCTAATTAGGGTAAAGGTCCTTGACCGTGGAGGTTCCATGAATATTGACACACTTCTCTCGAAGGCCGTGCCTAACTGAGTTTAGGAAGGTCCGACCGACTCTCGCCTAAATCGGAGGCCTAAAACTCGCTTTACGCGGTGAACCCCGCTATTGGATTTTACTCCAATCCGGGAGATTTGAACGTCTGCCTCTCTCGAGGGGTGCAAACAACTCCCTTTACTCTTGAGTGCTCATTTCAAACTTTCGGCCTCTCGGCTAGCCCAGAATGAAAGCAAAGCTGGAGAGTATATATCGATGATATATCTCCAACCCGTGATAAATCAAGAGTAATTCAAAGCTAAACCCTAAAAAGAAAAGGTAAGATTCAAAGCATCATAACCTAATCACTCGAACCTCGGATCATCAAGATCGAGTACATGGAGGATTAGTTAATCATGGTGAGGTGGAAGAGGGAGGATGAGTAGAAGAAGAATAATGGAAACAGAGCAGAAACGTAAAAGAAAACAACACTTTTTATTAATGGAAACAGAGATCTTACAGCTTGAAAACCAGAGATTACAAGTGCATGGAAAGGTAAACTACACGATCATTAACATTATACTACAGAACGAAGCTTGGAACTAATACAGGGAAAGCATAAAGCTAGAGCTAAGAACTAAAAATGGAGAGACATGCTTAAAAAAGTTTAAAAATACAAAGGACAGAACCTCCCCTCTCAATCCAAAAAGTGTCACTGAACCCTTAGAGTTGGGCTCTATTTATAGAATTTTTCGGGTCGGGTCACGCCCCCCTGTCACGCCCTGGTCGGGCGTGAGCCTGGGGCGTGACACATTCGGCGCAACTTTTTCGGGCTGGAATTTAATTCTGACGAAGTAGTTGAGGTACACGCCCACAAGTTACGCTCTGGTAGGGCGTGTACCTGGGGCGTGTTCTTTGCGCCGTGACTTTGTTGAGCTGAAATTGAATGCTGGAGGTGACGGGCGGAATTTCTGCAGTGCACGCCAATATGTCACGCCCGGGTCAGGCGTGACCCTGGGGCGTGACACTTTCGGTGCGACGGTGGAGCGGGAAAAACGAGCGCGTTGCGGCGATTCCTCGGAACCTGGGGACACGTGTAACGCCCCGAAACTCAAAGGAGCAAAGGGGGACGTTTTGGGCCAGTTTTGGTTTCTGGATGAAGGCACACGGCCTGGGACACGGGCGTGTCCCAGGGCGTGTCAAGCGCGTGTCGCAGGGCGTGTCGACCCGTGTCGACACTTAGCCGAGAAATCGTCGAGATATACTCGACGATTCGTCGAGAATGGGCACACGGCCCGCGACACGGGCGTGTCGCCGGGCGTGTCGACCCGTGTCGACGATCGTCCCGGGGAATTCGTCGAGATTCGCTCGACGATCGTCGAGACAAGGCACACGGCCTAGGACACGGGCGTGTCCAAGGCCGTGTCATCCAGTCGTCGATCTCCCCTCGACGAAATGTCCCGTGTACACGGCCTGGGGTCCAGGCGTGTCAATGTGACACGGGCAAGGACACGGGCGTGTCCTAGGACCCGTGCAGTGCTCGGGTTGAAAACGGGGGAAAAATCATTGGGTACACGGCCGGCTACACGGTCGTGTCAGCTGGAACACGGGCGTGTCAGCTCGAACACGGGCGTGTTCGATACCCGTGTGAGGGTCCAGGAGATTCGATTTTGACGGCGAATGCGGCACACGGCCCTGGACACGGGCGTGTGCCAGGCCGTGTTCGGTCCAGATTGGGCATTTTAGCCCCGAATCAAAGCCGTTCGTTTCCTTGATTGAAGATCTAACGGCTGGGGATGGTTCCTGAGAGGATATACCCGGGTTTGACTTAGAAAATCCATCACTTTCTTACCTTTTTCATCTCTCCAAACCCTTGGAGAAAGAGGAGAGCCCTTGGAGGAAGAAGAGCTAAATCCGCCATTGGAGGAGCTTCGGAGCTCCGAATCGCAAGCCGACTCCGGATCCACGGAGGCAACGCAAGTGCGGTGATTTCTATCCGATTACTTTTCAATGGCGCCAAAGAGGAACTCAAGGGTAACGATCCTCATCTTGAGCATGAATCGCTCCTTTTCTTAGCATAGGAAGCCCACTCTCGCAAGTTTGCGGAGAGTTGGAGGCGTTCCTTCGGGTAGATATGTAAAGTCCCCGTTGTTTAGAGTCCGTATGCGAGAACGGACGTAGGCATTTTGTGTGAAGCCTACCCGGACATGTTAGTCTGGATTGGTGATGTTGCATTGCATAAGGCCGGAGAAGACTCCGTGCTATTGGGTGTTTTTCGGGTTTTCTACGCGGTAGATTGCAGCAGGGAGCCTTGGGGACTAACCCAAAGGTGCACCCGGAAAACTGGGCGGATACGAGATCTTGCCAACTTGGTGGCCTGAGAGCCAACTCGAACATAACCGGGTTATGTGTCTTGTGGTAGAATGGGACTCGATGGAAGTTTGACCCGCGCAAATGGCTTAAATTGTCGTTGCGATGTGAGCACGGGTTAGATGGAACCATACCCGCTTTATGTCGTTCGGTTAGAGAGACCTAAGGTTACATGGCACTCGCCGTTGGCATAGATGTGAGTCTTCGGCGGTCAATGGCTTAAATTGACGTGACCAATGCCAGGAAGATGAATTGCTCATAGGAATGGCCGTCTAAGTGGTGGTGGTGAGTCCGGAATGTTAATGGCTTTAATTGACGTGACATCGACCGGTTCACCGAGAATGTGCCCTGAGTGCACGGGACGTGTGGCCGTATGAGCCAACGTCTGTGATGAAATGGTTATGGTTATATGCATTACTCGCTTGTGCTAATGAAATGCAAGGAAGGAGCATCGCCGCCCCGAGTTGGGGGCGGGATCATTATAATTTGGTCAGCATTGCTGACCGTTGCCTTGTTTGCCACCGTGCGGTGGTTTGTTGCTTGCAAGTGCAGCTGGACCAAGCGGTCAATAGCGGGCTAAAGCCCTTTTTGCGAAGCTGGCCCTCGAAGGCCCAAGTGGAAATGTTTTCTGTTTTATTCATGTATGACTGGCCTGCGTGCCGAGGTTTGTAAATCATGTATTATTCAAGTGAAACATTCTGTACAGGCCTTAAGCCGATTTTGGGTAATTTTGTACAGGCTGTGAAGGCCCACGAGCAGGGAGAAGAAGTTTATCTTATCTGCTTTGAGATGGTGGGAGCAGAGACGACTATTTCAGATATCCCGGTGGTCCGGGATTTCTCCGACGTATTCCCGGAGAAATTGCCCGGGCTACCACCTGCTAGAGACTTGGATTTCAGGATTCAGCTAGTACCGGGAGCGAGGCCGGTGTCCCGGGCACCCTACAGGATGGCTCCTAGGGAGTTAGCGGAGTTCAGGACTTGATGAATTGTAAATATACGTATTTTTGTGCACTTTAATTTAGTCATTTTCATTTATTTTCGTCGTTTTTACTTATTTTTGTTCAATAAAATGCTCCTATTCCTGTAAATTTACTCCTAACTTGTTTTATTTTATTTTTCAGAAAAATTCCAAAATCTGCCAAAATTGGGCAGTACACGCCCGTTACACTTTGGTCACGCCCGTGACCGGGCCGTGACTTTGCATTTCCCGTGAAATTGCAAAATTTTGAAAAGAAAAGCTCGACACGCCTGGCGACACGCCCGTGTCACCCGACACGGGGCGTGACCCAAGCCCGTGTTCAATTCATCTCGACGAATTCATCTCGACGATCGTCGAGTGTCGACACCAACAGTCACGCCCAGCGTCACGCCCGTGACCTGGGGCGTGACTCAATTTCCGCTCGACGATTTCGACTCGACACTTTCCGCTCGACATTCGTCGAGTGTCGACACCAACTGTCACGCCCAGCGTCACGCCCGTGACCTGGGGCGTGACCTTTCCAGCTAGCCCGACAAGATGCTGCCGAAGACTTTCGGCGCAACCCCCGCCCGGTTCTACCTCCCCGACATGCCCAGAGTCACGCCCGTGACCGGGGGCGTGACTGCCGCGAACTCAGCCCGAAGTCTACTTTCCTGTCCAATCGCTGGCCGCCTTCATGAATAGTACTGTCACGCCCCCCCTACACGCCCGTGACCTAGGGCGTGTACTTAGAATTTTTTGCCTATAAATTGCCCAATTCTGTAAGGTCCAAGGGTTTAGATTTTTGGGCCATTTTAGTGTCTTTTTGTGGGCTTAATCCGTGGATACTAGTGCTATGTAAGGAGATTTCTCCCTTCTTTATTTCATGTTTTGTTTTGCTTTATCTTTTAGCTTTGTAATAGCTTGAAAATTTTAATAAAAATGTTAGATTTTCTCTCTCTATATAGCATGAAAATTCATTTGGATGGCTTACTTCTTCCCTTTTTTTATCCTTGGTTTAATCATTGTTCTTCATTTGTGAAAAGTGCGTGTGTGTGTATGAGTGTAACTTATTTACTTTACATGTTTTTAGTATGTCTTCATGATAGGTTTTGTAGTAGATTTCATTTTCCATGCATGTATGATATGGTTCTCATCTTCAACATGTTCTTCTTTAATGTTTCTTTTGTTTATTATTTCATACTTATGAATTTGTAAAAGAGATTTGAAAGTGAACTTTATTTTCTTTTGTTAGTTTATTTTGTAGGATTGTAAAATCTCTTTTTGTTCTTTTCTTCTTCTTTTTCACTTTTTTATCACTTTCATAAAAACATAAGAATGAAAATCTTGTGATTTTAATTTTCCAAAAACTTTGGTTTTTAATTTGTTTTGAAAAACTTTTGTCTTCTAAAAATTGTAATTTCTTCTTTTTATTTGTTTTTGGCAAAACCTAAGCATGAAAAAGTAAAAGTTTTAATTTTTAGGTAACTTTCATTTTGCTTTCAATTTGTGTGAGTGAGTGTATGAGTATAACTTTTTGATGCTTTGATTCAAATTGTGTAGAGTGTGTGAGTGTAGGTGTTAAATTTTAATGCTTTCTTTTGATGCTTTCTTTTAATGCTTTGTTCAAATTATGTAGAGTGTGTGAGTGTAGGTGTTAGCTTTATTGCTTTCTTGAAATTCATTTGGAGTGTGTGTGTTTGTGTGTATTTATTTCCGCCTACTCGTTAAGAGTTAAATGGCGCATCGTTTTCATTTTCAGTCCTACTCGTTTGAGTAGGACTTGTTATTTTCTTTCTTTATTTTTCCGCCTACTCACTTGAGTTTAATGACCGGACTTTATTTCAGTCCTACTCGTTTGAGTAGGACTTGTTATTTTCTTTCTTTATTTTTCCGCCTACTCACTTGAGTTAAATGGACGGACCTTTAAGCCCTGTAATCGCATTTATTTTCTCCTACTCATTTGAGTAGGACTCGCTTTCATTTCAGTCCTACTCGTTTGAGTAGGACTTGCAATTTTCAGCTTTTATTTACCGCCCCCACTCGTTTGAGTGGGACTCGCAAATTTGAAATATGCAAATTTCTTTTATGTGTAACTTAGTTTCTATTTAATTTATAATTTGGAGTGTGCGTGAGTTCTCGTTTTAGTTAACTTTTTAGCTTTCTAAATGATTGTTTTGTTTTTATGTCCCCTTCTTATAATCGTTTAGTGTTTAATTTCGAACTTGCACCTCACTAAATTATAAGCCGTCCCCATACCGATGTGTGGCTAATCGCTATTAGCCTCGGCATCGAAGAGCATTGGAACATTTAAAATGATTTCTAATAATTGAAGCTCTTTATTTTCATTTTAATTTAAGCACTTAAGGTTTACCCCGAGTTTACGACGCGTAGGACCACATATCGATGTGTGGGCCCTATTTCCATAGTCCATATGCTAGCTAGCCGAGAGGCCGTGCATATGGAACGATCACCCCTGGGTAAATAGAGTTGCGTGCATACCCTCGAGAGAGGACAAGCGTAATTCTACCGGATTGGGTTCCCCACCCAATAGCGGGGTTCTTAGCGTAAAGCGGGCGTTAAGAGGAATCCTTCGTCGGACTAACGTTCGGTCGAATAGTCTTAACGTTTAGGTGAGCGATATCCATATAGCTAGGTGAGCTCACATTTGTGGAACCTCCACGTCCAAGTTGCCTTATTATTAATTTGAAAACTAAGTCCTATAATTATTAAAAATTATTTTAGTCTTAATCTGATTCGATGCCGAGCGTTAACCCTTCATCGAATATTTTCTAAATTGTTTTTTCGCTCCTTTGCTTTTCCATCTTTTATTAAGTAAAAAAAATCCACCTTTCTTTTAGTAAAATAATAGTCCTCCCGGAGGAGTAAGAATAGTCAACGCGACCCCGAGAACAATACGACCTCGGTATTCCCCCGAACATCAAGTACTACTTGCGATAGGTGCACTTGCCTACCCGAGCACGCCCGTGGCAATCGACTCACAGAACCAACCACAGTAAAAGTCTGTTCGCGGGCACATCAAGTTTTTGGCGCCGTTGCCGGGGAATCTCTTTTCGAGTTGCTATTTCGAATTCCGGAGTCTATTACTTTTACTTATTTTCTATAAAAAAAAAACTAAAAACTTTATTTCAAAAAAAAAAGAAGTTTATTTTGTTTTATTTTTGTTTGGGTGTATGACCCGAGGACAACCCTCAGAGTCTGAAGATTTTGACTTCGACCCTGAGATTGAACGCTCTCTTGCGCGTATTCGATCTCAACGCCGAAATCCTTCTTTAGATCTCGAGGAATCTATCGGAGAACCTACTGTTGTACTTATGGCCGCGCCTAACCTTTCCCCGGCGGCCGAGCGTACTATGTCTTATTACGCCCGGCCTAACCTGGATGATTCTGGGTCGAGTATTGTTCGCCCTGCGGTGGCCAATAATAATTTTGAAATAAAGTCAAGTGTCATTCAAATGGTCCAAAACGCCGTGCAGTTCGATGGACTGCCGGATGAGGACCCGAATGTCCACTTGTCCAATTTCTTGGAGATATGCGACACCTTCAAGATTAATGGCGTCACTGATGACGCCATTCGTTTGCGCTTATTTCCTTTTTCCCTTAAGTCCAAAGCCAAGGCGTGGTTGAATGCCATCCCGCGAGGATGTATCACCACGTGGGCTGAGTTGACGGAACGGTTCCTAACGAAGTACTTTCCGCCCGCAAAAACTGCAAAGTTGCGGGCGAACATTTCTTCGTTTGTGCAAAACGATCCTGAGTCTCTATATGAGACTTGGGAACGGTTTAAGGAATTCCTCCGCCGTTTTCCGCACCACGCGCTGCCAACGTGGTTGCAAGTTCAAATTTTTTATAATGGGCTGAATTTTCAGACGCGTCAAATGATTGACGCGGCTGCCGGGGGTACGCTTAACAACAAAACCCCCGAGGCCGCCCAGGCTTTATTCGAAGAGATGGCTATGAACGCCTATCAATGGAACGTCCCGCGGGGACGGCCAAAGCCGACGGCTGGTCTTTTTGAAGTGGATGCCACTGCTCTCTTGACCCTTCAAGTTGAAAGGTTAACAAAGCAGGTGGCGGAGATGTCTGCTGCCTCCTCCACTCCGCCTTATTTTATTCCCCCTAACGTCTGCGTAGCTGAAGAGTTCGTGGACTTCATGGGAAATTCGGGTCATCCTCCCTTCAACCCCAACAACAACCCTTATAGTAATAACTATAATCCAGGTTGGAGGAATCACCCCAACTTCTCGTGGAGCAACCCGAATAATGCTCAGCGTCCCCCTATTTCTTATGCGCCCGGATTTCTTCCTCCTCCTCCTCCTCTTCCGAAACCCTCCCCGATGGAGGAAAATTTTTCGAAGTATATTGCGTCCAACGAGTCAAATATCCGGAACATCACCGGATCGCTAAAAACACTCGAACAACAGGTTGGACAGCTGGCGAGGATGATGTCCGAGCGCGCGCTCGGGGCACTGCCGGGAAACACGGAGCCCAATCCGCGGGAGAACGCCAACGCTATAACCCTCCGTAGCGGAAAGGAGGTGGTCGATCCAAAACGGACCGACCCTCAGGGTTTCTGATCGGCCTCCCCCTACGCGTTTCAGGGAAGCTTCTACCCCCTTCCCTTTCTTTTCTTTGTATATATTGTCTTTCCCTTTTTGTTCCGTATACTTACGATACAACATTAGGGACAATGTTGGACTTAAGTATGGGGGTATTTTCGTGCTTTACTTTCTGCACTTCAATTTTTTCTGCATTTCAAAAATACAAAAAATACATATAACCACAAAACAAAAACAAAAAAAATTAAAAAACATCTTAAAATGAAAAAATTTTAAATGAAAAATCCAAAATTTTTTTTTTGTTCTCTTTCTTTCTTTTTTCCAAAAAACTCAAAAACTATTAAAAAAAGGGAAAACAAAAAAAAATATTTAGTTTCACTTTATAAATATTTTTCATTTTTTGTACATACTCTTTTCTCTCTCCCCCTTCCTTATTCTTGTAAAAACCTCTCTTTTTCTCCCTTATTTTTGTACATATAATAAAAATTCTCTTAAAACAAAAATACAAAAAATATAATAATTCAAAAATTTTAAAAAAAAATTAAGTAAAACAAAACAAAAATACAAAAAAAATAATAAATGAAAAAACAAAAAAAAATGATGATAAAAACTATAAAAATCAAAAAAATGTTTTGAAACAAATAAATCAAATATTTCATCCTTAACTTTCCTGCTATCCAAAAATTCTGTTTTGAGTTTATTTATATGCGAATTTGATTAATTCTTTGTTCACTTCCCGTTTGTTAATTATTGACTGAAAAATTTAAATACCTGGGGTTAAGTTTTAAAGAATTATTTATGCTTTGTTAAAAATAGCGAACTCGTTTTAGGCACTACTTCTGATTTTTCATTAATAGGAGCACGTATATTATGTTAGGAAATAACGACTATAGAATTCAATTATACTTACTTTTAGCTTTCTGAAACATTGGAACGTACAAATTATTAAGGTTGCTCTCAAACATTTTTAGGATTAAAATCTAATTTTCCTTTCTCCCCTTACTTTTCATGACCTACTTGGCATGAAAACTTTTATCCTTAAAAGATCCTATGTCAATGGGAATAAGATTTCGTTCCGCAAACATAGGCACCCAATAATTTTAAAAGATTATATATGGAGTAAGAGGATAAAATTCATTACTCCTACAAATATACATTGAGTTATTTTTATTCTTATGAAGTTGAAAAACAAAACTTATATTAGGAAAATAAGATTTCGTTTTCCTAATAATGCAAAAGAAAAAAAATGGAGGTTCGAGAAAAAATTACCTCACCTCAGAAATCAAAACCCTCTTCATAAACCCACTACCCCCTTAGCCAATTTCACGATTCTAGAATTAATTCAAAAATCTTTTTGAGAGCATAATTAGTAAATTGTATTATTTCCGGTAGCACTCGTATAAGCTAGAGTTCTTATAATTCCAAACTATTTTCGTTAATCTAACCATTACAAATGTTGTCTTCTATTTGATTACATCAAGAAGTCTTTTGGCCAAAACTTTTGCGCTATTTAAATCATCTACATAATTTTAGGACTTAACTCTTACACCCCGTATATTTATTTCAATCTCTCTTATAATTGATTAAGCGATAGCTATAACTTAGAGTTTTTTTTATTCCTTATAGATTCACCTCAAACTTTTGCTCTAGAATAGCAAAAGCCTAAGTATGGGGGTATTTGATAAATTGTAAATATACGTATTTTTGTGCACTTTAATTTAGTCATTTTCATTTATTTTCGTCGTTTTTACTTATTTTTGTTCAATAAATTGCTCCTATTCCTGTAAATTTACTCCTAACTTGTTTTATTTTATTTTTCAGAAAAATTCCAAAATCTGCCAAAATTGGGCAGTACACGCCCGTTACACTTTGGTCACGCCCGTGACCGGGCCGTGACTTTGCATTTCCCGTGAAATTGCAAAATTTTGAAAAGAAAAGCTCGACACGCCTGGCGACACGCCCGTGTCACCCGACACGGGGCGTGACCCAAGCCCGTGTTCAATTCATCTCGACGAATTCATCTCGACGATCGTCGAGTGTCGACACCAACAGTCACGCCCAGCGTCACGCCCGTGACCTGGGGCGTGACTCAATTTCCGCTCGATGATTTCGACTCGACACTTTCCGCTCGATATTCGTCGAGTGTCGACACCAACTATCACGCCCAGCGTCACGCCCGTGACCTGGGGCGTGACCTTTCCAGCTAGCCCGACAAGATGCTGCCGAAGACTTTCGGCGCAACCCGCGCCTGGTTCTACCTCCCCGACATGCCCAGAGTCACGCCCGTGACCGGGGGCGTGACTGCCGCGAACTCAGCCCGAAGTCAACTTTCCTGTCCAATCGCTGGCCGCCTTCATGAATAGTACTGTCACGCCCCCCCTACACGCCCGTGACCTAGGGCGTGTACTTAAAATTTTTTGCCTATAAATTGCCCAATTCTGTAAGGTCCAAGGGTTCAGATTTTTGGGCCATTTTAGTGTCTTTTTGTGGGCTTAATCCGTGGATACTAGTGCTATGTAAGGAGATTTCTCCCTTCTTTATTTCATGTTTTGTTTTGCTTTATCTTTTAGCTTTGTAATAGCTTGAAAATTTTAATAAAAATGTTAGATTTTCTCTCTCTATATAACATGAAAATTCATTTGGATGGCTTACTTCTTCCCTTTTTTTATCCTTGGTTTAATCATTGTTCTTCATTTGTGAAAAGTGTGTGTGTGTGTATGAGTGTAACTTATTTACTTTACATGTTTTTAGTATGTCTTCATGATAGGTTTTGTAGTAGATTTCATTTTTCATGCATGTATGATATGGTTCTCATCTTCAACATGTTCTTCTTTAATGTTTCTTTTGTTTATTATTTCATACTTATGAATTTGTAAAAGAGATTTGAAAGTGAACTTTATTTTCTTTTGTTAGTTTATTTTGTAGGATTGTAAACCTCTTTTTGTTCTTTTCTTCTCCTGTTTCACTTTTTTATCACTTCCATAAAAACATAAGAATGAAAATCTTGTGATTTTAATTTTCCAAAAACTTTGGTTTTTAATTTGTTTTGAAAAACTTTTGTCTTCTAAAAATTGTAATTTCTTTTTTTTATTTGTTTTTGGCAAAACCTAAGCATGAAAAAGTAAAAGTTTTAATTTTTAGGTAACTTTCATTTTGCTTTCAATTTGTGTGTGTGAGTGTATGAGTATAACTTTTTGATGCTTTGATTCAAATTGTGTAGAGTGTGTGAGTGTAGGTGTTAAATTTTAATGCTTTCTTTTGATGCTTTCTTTTAATGCTTTGTTCAAATTATATAGAGTGTGTGAGTGTAGGTGTTAGCTTTATTGCTTTCTTGAAATTCATTTGGAGTGTGTGTGTTTGTGTGTATTTATTTCCGCCTACTCGTTAAGAGTTAAATGGCACATCATTTTCATTTTCAGTCCTACTCGTTTGAGTAGGACTTGTTATTTTCTTTCTTTATTTTTCCGCCTACTCACTTGAGTTTAATGGCCGGACTTTATTTCAGTCCTACTCGTTTGAGTAGGACTTGTTATTTTCTTTCTTTATTTTTCCGCCTACTCACTTGAGTTAAATGGACGGACCTTTAAGCCCTGTAATCGCATTTATTTTCTCCTACTCATTTGAGTAGGACTCGCTTTCATTTCAGTCCTACTCGTTTGAGTAGGACTTGCAATTTTCAGCTTTTATTTACCGCCCCCACTCGTTTGAGTGGGACTCGCAAATTTGAAATATGCAAATTTCTTTTATGTGTAACTTAGTTTCTATTTAATTTATAATTTGGAGTGTGCGTGAGTTCTCGTTTTAGTTAACTTTTTAGCTTTCTAAATGATTGTTTTGTTTTTATGTCCCCTTCTTATAATCGTTTAGTGTTTAATTTCGAACTTGCGCCTCACTAAATTATAAGCCGTCCCCATACCGATGTGTGGCTAATCGCTATTAGCCTCGGCATCGAAGAGCATTGGGACATTTAAAATGATTTCTAATAATTGAAGCTCTTTATTTTCATTTTAATTTAAACACTTAAGGTTTATGAAAGTCCACCTAGTGTCAACTATGTTCACCTATGGAGGGGAGGAATAGGTGACGTGAAGCGTATTTGTGGAATTTAAGACGGTACCTGCACAATAAAAACAAACAGCACAGCACACAGAATACACAGGCAATTTATAGTGGTTCCCCGACTTGGGTACATCCACTTTCCCCCTTCGACCTATCTCCCAACAAGGGACGACTCGGTCACTTCTCCAACAGGATTGAAATCCAATCCTTGCACTATCGGAAGGAACCCTTCCACACGTAGGAGTCAACACTCCCACAAACCGGGTTGCACCCAACCCTTACAACACGGAATAATCGTTCCTTTACAACAAAAGTAAAATAGAATGTACACGAGATACAAAATTCGTTTGGAGACTACGGTGTTCCTCTTCGTTCGACGACGTGTTCGTGAAGTCAACGAAGAGTCTACAATCCTAGATCTCTCTTGGAGAGGATCTCCCCGGAACCGGCGGTGGCAATACAAACGGCGGCTTGGTTCGGGATCGGCGGCGACGACGATGTGCGGCTGCACTTCTTTAGAGATCCAAACTTCGTAGCGAAGCTAGCTAGGTCTACCAACGGTCACACTAGGATCAATCGTCTCGATCGATTCGGATGGGGAAGACTTTCCCGATCTACAAATCGAGAGACAAGAGATCTCCGGTTAGACACGTGAGACGCTGAGCTTAGCTAGGCTTCTATCGACCGGAGATATGTAAGAAAACACGGTCACGACCGGCGGTCTACACTCTCGCGCGGCGACGGAGGCGGCGGCGGAAAATCGCGAACTAGGTCAAGTCGCCGCTCTGCTTTGTATATCTTTTTCCGTGATTCTACTGTTCAAAAATACCCGTGTATTTATACACTGTAGATACTAACAATATGACCATTGTGGGTCCCACAAGTAGAAACCTGAAATCCGGTTCAAAATAGTCCAACAGCAGAATCCGGTCCAGCAGCATCCAGAGAAAACGCCAAGTAAAATTCGTCGAGAATCATTGGTGATTCTCGACGAATCGGCGAGAATCAGTTAACGATTCTCGACGATTCCCTTGTTGATTCTCAACGATTTTCACTTGGTATTCATGACCTGCTCAGCGACGGGTTCGGCGAGAATCATTAGTGATTCTCGCCGAATCTTACTTGGCACCATTTTGAGGTAGCCGGAAGGAGTCGGCGAGAATCACTAATGATTCTCGACGATTCGGCGAGAATCACTAGTGATTCTCGCCGAATCGGCTAGAATCACTTGGTGATTCTCGTCGACTTTTACTTGGACTAATTTTCGTCTTTCCACCCAAGAGCTGCCCCTTGACCCATCCTTGCTCCTTGTCTTCTCTTGCATAAACACGGCCCTGTACTTGAAAGTAAGTGCACTCCAATAGAGAGAGTACACGTAGGCCAACAAACTGATCTGATCAACGAGGGATTACGTCGTGCAGACCCGTGTATATTGACCTACTGCACCCTGACATTGGTGTGCACTTAGCGTGGAAGAACTGCAAGCACAACTTAAGAAGTTTCATCAAATACATTGTGAATTCATCTTAGCCTGACAGGTGGCTTCCTCAAATCCAGGTGATTGTGGATACAATACCCAACAATCTCCCCCTATTTGACGAATCCAAAACCCTACTAGCTAAGATGAATAGCACTAATCAAATAATAAAAAACAGCATTCAGAAGTTAAACATGCAGCACAAGAGAATATAAACAACCTGATCAGGACTTGAGTCATTCACATATTCAAATACAAATGTATATATATATATATATATATATATATATATATATATATATATATATATATATATATATATCTCAGAATTGTTCATATCATAACAACAAGCATTAAATGTTCTTAGGAGAGAATGATAAGCTACAAGTTGTTGACTATCTTTCCTTAGCTAAGTCATCCTTGAGTTTTTGCGCCAAAAACTTCTTCCTTTGTCTCTCCATGTACTCTTTAGGCTTCGGGTAATATCTGGGAGGAGGAACTTTATCTGCATCCGTGTTGTTTCTGAAGAAGATGTTTCGTTTTGCTTCATACGTCTTATGCATCTCCCATTCATACTGGCTGTATACCTCCTTTCGATTGATTTTCCCCTGTTCCTGTAGCCAGAAGGTGTCCAAGATGATATTCTTTGAAACTGGACTCCACTTTTCATTTCTTACTTCCTCCTCACTCAGTCGAGTTCTCTTTTCAGCCTGTGTCTCCTTGGAGGTCCCTTCTTGAGCTTTTCGCTTGCCCCTGGCTTTTGCTAGGGCCTCTTGGTCAAACATGCTCATCAGTTTAGCTTTGGAAATAGCCCTAGCATCAGCTTCACTTATGGGAACATCTGCAGCACTTGCACCTATTCCCTCAGCAGCACTTACTCCCGCAGCAGCCATAGAAGTCTCAGGAGCATGAATACCTGCAGGATTGTCAGGCAAAACGACGCCTAACGCACCTAACGCCTGTTGGAGCATCCACCAGCAGCACTCATAGACGTACTTGTTTGACTGTTCGAAGTTATTGATCATGACTTCTCGGAGTTCAGCCATCTTAGCAATGTAGTACTTCTCCCCCTTTTTGGCTTCGACAGCGATGAAGTTTGTATAGGAGTGCAGGGAGTCATCAATATGCTTGGTGGTCCGGGAGAATTCAGTGACCAAGGCCTGCTGATTGGCGTTGAGAGTGACCATATTACCGTCAAACTTTTGAATGTTGTTAGCTACAACATGTGCATTCTGATTTACTACAGCAAGAGTATCAGTTGTCTTTTTCAATCCGGCCATGAGAAGTGTGACAGCTTGGCCGGCCTCGGTGTACTTTTCTTCAAATTTCTTCTCCATCTCGTCCAGTTTATGGTTGATCTCCACCATATTCTTGAGCATGAGATTTTCAGATGTCTTAATCCTTTTCAGCAGTTTATTCTGAGCTTCATCAAAGGAGGATTTGAGTTCATTCACAATGCCCTGAATGACATTTACAGTGTGAGTGGCTAGCTCATCTCGTAATGGAAGAGCCGGAGGCACTTGTGGGCCTTGCCCTTCAGCAGACACATCTATAGAGCTGGATACAAGCACAGTCTCTAATGGAGGAATGCTGGCGGCCTCTGTAGATTTATCTGACTCCCCCTCCACTGGTGCATGCTTGTCAGATGGAGGTTCAAAATGATCCGGAGCCTCCAATACTTCATGTCCCTCATTCCCGTCTTCCTCTCCGTCATCATCCAAGAAATCATCTATATCAGCAGCATCTTCCAACTCGTTGTCAGCAGTCTCCAGTCCAGTAGCTTTGGCTCCTTGCTCGTTTCGGTTCGGGGCCTCCCCATTCTCCAGCTCAGGTTCACTTCCTTCGTAAAAATCTGCCACAGCATCTCTGGCCAGCTGGGAGATGTCAGATACTACATCAGTATGAGGGGGTAGAGGCTCCCCCTCGATTCCTGCAGTCAAGGTATCAGGAACTTCATTGGGGGTGACTGCTGGAGATACTCCCTGTTGTTCTTCCACGGCAGTCTGCCCAATACGCCTCTCCCATCGGTCAAACACACTTGAGTCCATCTTCTTCAAGTAGTGTAGAGGAACACCTTTGCTCATGTCAAACCTGTCTCCATTTAGCTGATTTAGATACAAACTTATGATACGGCCAAAACTCGGAGAGCCCAAGGTGTCCTTGATCTTCTCGAACAGCAACTCCCCCCAGTTGAACCTTTTACGGCAGACAACAGCTATCAGGATCTTGAACATATCCGCTGAGATATGGTCATGAGAGCCCGGCTTGCAGATGAGCACCTTTCCAATAATGTCAGACAGGAGCTTCCCTTCTTCATTCATATCCTTTCTCTTTATTGACCGAGTTCCTCGTGGGAGACCGCAGAATAAGAGAGTTCTGGTTTTGTCATCGTCCTCTAGATAGTCCTCATGCTCCGAGCTAGAAAGCTGCAGGAAGCGAGTCAGCTTGCTGGCAGACAGCTTGACCTTTGCCCCATCCACCTTGCTTTTGATTAGTGAGTCGCCATTTCGGAGTCTTGCGGTGGCGAAGAACTCCAGCACCTCTTTGTCCAAGATTTTGCAAGGGTGCTCCAGGACGAATGTTAGCCCAGCCTCTTCCAGCATCAGAATGATGTTGCGGAATTCGTCCGAGGCGTGAGAGAACCCAGTCCGAACAAGCTCGCAACCAGTGACCAACCCAGCAGTTGTCCTTGGAGCCATTGCAGATCTAGAGAGAGAAGCCCTACTCTAAGCTTTAATGAACATTCAAAAGGAAAGCGTCACTAGTGAGAACGTCCAAGTACGGGTGAGGAAGAGGTTAACTAAGGGCGTAGACGGAAGTGAGTTGGTGAGCTTCCTGCGAGAACTCTTCCTTGAGCGTCCTTTGGGAAGACCTACGGTGGATAGGCGAGTTTTCTGCGAGGTTCGGCGGGATTCGACGGAAGCCGGTGCGATTCGACAAGAACCTTGCGAGAACCTTGCGGGAACTTACGGGAAGACGATGGAGAAGCGGGATTCGTGTAGCGACGAGCTTCCTGCAGGGTTCAGCGGGATTCGACGGGATTTTGCGAAGGCGGTGTGACGAGCTTCCTGCGGGTCGGCGGAAGAAGCCTTGCGATTTGGCGTGTTTTCTGCGAAGGTCGGCGGGATTCGTGTAGCTTGCTCCTTCGGCAGGATTCTTAAGGAAGGTGAAGGGTCGGTGAGATTCCAAGTATATACAGGGTCGGCGGGATTTTAGCTCTGTGGTAAGTTTCCCGTGGAAATGAAAGGTCGGCGGGATTTGTCTAAGTCGAAATTGAAAGGTTTCTTTACTAGGAATTTTCACGTTAAGAAGCATTGCAACATTTTCGATTTCTTCTGATGTCAAGTCAATATAAAAATGATAAATACATATATATTTTAAAGCCAATCTATTTGGGTTTGAACGAGGCTTTTCCAAAAACTTCTTGATGTCAATTGTGAGTTGTCGAGATTCACAATGACATATCTTCGTTAACTCTTTATTGATGTATAAAGGTTTGCATGTATCGAGTTAACCTATCCTTAGATGTGCACACATACATGTATAAGCATAAGTATAAATATACACATAGATAGAGATATATATGTAAATGAGGATGCAATATGACGCAAGTCCTTGAACTGATCAAAAGTACCTGGGATTATGAGAGTTAACAATGAGTCTCTCTGATTATAACATACCAGGTGCTCGATGTGAGTATGCTGATATATATATATGTCACTTCTGTTATTCCAGATGCATGTTCCATTTCAGTCGTGGAACACCTACTGTCTAGTTCCCATCATATTTACGGGAACCTAGACTACCCTGCAAAAAGGAATTACCTTACCTTAGGAACCCAAATCATATTGGGTCCTAGGTTCCTGTTAGTATAAGCACGCAACTGCCTTCCTTCAGAAAACCTGTCAGGAAGACTACCTCTGTCCCGTGAATGTGGATAAGCCCTTGCCGTGGGCACAGAGGGGTTGTGCCAACAGTCGATGGCAAAGTGCCCCACTTTGCCACAGCACCAACATGGGTGAATGTTGTATCGCCGTTTCCGACCTGATCTAGTGACTGAGGTAGTCACGGTCCTAGGTCTAACCGGGATAGAGCATGATCGCCTCACAAAATTTTCTCTTCCATCGTGACACGTGGAAGGGTGGAAGGAATGCATGTTGTGAGCGTCATGAGGCCGGGAAGGTGGTGCCTTTCTCACAGGCATCCCCCTTCCAGAGGCGCCATGAATACTTACACCATGACTTCTATCCTCCCTATTCTGTGTCCTCGGGTGGTGAGAAGTCTTCTGTGAGCAGGGACATGCAGATTTACACCGAGTTGAGGCAGTGGCAGTGAATACAAAGGGCTCAGAATGAGCCTTAGGTATTCTCTCATGGGTTGCCACGACGGCCCTTGCACTGTGGGTGTCTCCACATGGGGACAGATCACCCCTGCAGTGACCACGACTATTCCTGTGGTCATACCTGAAGGCATGATGAGTTGCCTTCCTGCTTGGAGTGGGGGGTCGGAACACCGTTTCCCCATTTCTCCACGAATTGATAATCCGGGAGATCCACCCGTTTTCTTGCTTTCTCTTTATAGCATCAACTTTGGAAAAGTTTGATACTATTCGTTTCTCATTCTCTAGACTACTCTCTAGAGCTGAGATCTTAGAGTCCTTGACCTTGTTGGACGCCAATTGGAGAACCAACAAGATCTTCAGTCGAGCAATCTCTTGAGCTTGCTCCTCAGCAAGTAGGTTGCTTGACTGAAGGGCTCTCTTCAGAGAATCAGAATCTTCTGGAGGAAAGCAGTTCCTGTCTTCAGAAAGTTCAAAAGAGATGGGGCAGGATGAGGAAGTTACCTGCTCTTCAGTATTATTGTCATTCAAGCCAGTGACCATTGCGTCATCCTCATCAGAGCTGCTTTCCTCACTGGTCTCATCAGTCTCAGACACGGACACTGGAGCTCTGATGCTGTCCGAGAGATTCTTGCCTTCATCTTCAGAGGTGAGGACCCCCACATAGGCTTCATCCTCTGGTTGACAGCAAATTACACCTTTCTCTGACTCCCCCATCAACTCGGAGATCATCACCCACATGGATTTAGCCGTCCTACATTTTTCTAATCTAGAGCGAGAAGCTCCAGACCAGATATCCAAGATAATTTGACGAATCCTCTCGTCCAAGTTAAATAGTGACAGTTCCGTCTCTGACATCTCAGCAATGCACATGGGCACTTGGATCCCAGAGTCGGAGGTCTTCATGGGAATAAACGGACCCTCTTCCAGGATGAAGGATGCTCGAGGATCGATAACATCCAAGTGAAACGACACTCTCATCCTCCAGATGGGATAATAATTCTTTGTGCAAGCGGGGAGTTTGAGTGGCGATATCTCATAATCCAGCTCCATGCTTTTGACACTGGTGGCAGGATTCTACTCAAGGTGTTAACCTTTTTGATGAGGAACCTCGCTTTGATACCACTTGAAAGTCCACCTAGTGTCAACTATGTTCACCTATGGGGGGGGGGGAATAGGTGACATGAAGCGTATTTGCGGAATTTAAGACGGTACCTGCACAATAAAAACAAACAGCACAACACACAGAATACACAGGCAATTTATAGTGGTTCCCCGACTTGGGTACATCCACTTTCCCCCTTCGACCTATCTCCCAACAAGGGACGACTCGGTCACTTCTCCAACAGGATTGAAATCCATTCCTTGCACTATCGGAAGGAACCCTTCCACATGTAGGAGTCAACACTCCCATAAACCGGGTTGCACCCAACCCTTACAACACGAAACAATCGTTCCTTTACAACAAAAGTAAAATAGAATATACACGAGATACAAACTTCGTTTGGAGATTACGGTGTTCCTCTTCGTTTGACGACGTGTTCGTGAAGTCAACGAAGAGTCTACAACCCTAGATCTCTCTTGGAGAGGATCTCCCCGGAACCGGCGGCGGCAATACAAACAGAGGCTTGGTTCGGGATCGGCGGCGACGACGATGTGCGGCTGCACTTCTTTAGAGATCCAAACTTCGTAGCGAAGCTAGCTAGGTCTACCAACGGTCACACTAGGATCAATCGTCTCGATCGATTCAGATGGGGAAGACTTTCCCGATCTACAAATCGAGAGACAAGAGATCTCCGGTTAGACACGTGAGACGCTGAGCTTAACTAGGCTTCTATCGACCGGAGATCTGGAAGAAAACACGATCACGACCGGCGATCTACACTCTCGCGCGGCGACGGAGGCGGCGACGGAAAATCGCGAACTAGGTCAAGTCGCGGCTCTGCTTTGTATATCTTTTTCCGTGATTCTACTGTTCAAAAATACCCGTGTATTTATACACTGTAGATACTAACAATATGACCGTTGTGGGTCCCACAAGTAGAAACCCGAAATCCGGTTCAAAATAGTCCAGCGGCAGAATCCGGTCCAGTAGCATCCAGAGAAAACGCCAAGTAAAATTCGTCGAGAATCATTGGTGATTCTCGACGAATCGGCGAGAATCAGTTAACGATTCTCGACGATTCGTCGAGAATCACTAGTGATTCTCGACGATTCCCTTGTTGATTCTCAACGATTTTCACTTGGTATTCATGACCTGCTCAGCGACGGGTTCGGCGAGAATCATTAGTGATTCTTGCCGAATCTTACTTGGCACCATTTTGAGGTAGCCGGAAGGAGTCGGCGAGAATCACTAATGATTCTCGACGATTCGGCGATAATCACTAGTGATTCTCGCCGAATCGGCGAGAATAACTTGGTGATTCTCGTCGACTTTTACTTGGACGAATTTTCGTCTTTCCACCCAAGAGCTGCCCCTTGACCCATCCTTGCTCCTTG
This sequence comes from Platanthera guangdongensis, assembly GCA_039583875.1. Classification (NCBI taxonomy): domain Eukaryota; kingdom Viridiplantae; phylum Streptophyta; class Magnoliopsida; order Asparagales; family Orchidaceae; genus Platanthera; species Platanthera guangdongensis. The sequence goes on along the minus strand of CM077166.1, from coordinate 66,395,829 downwards.
TCTTCTCTTGCATAAACACGGCCCTGTACTTGAAAGTAAGTGCACTCCAATAGAGAGAGTACACGTAGACCAACACACTGATCTGCTCAACGAGGGATTACGTCGTGCAGACCCGTGTATATTGACCTACTGCACCCTGACATTGGTGTGCACTTAGCGTGGAAGAACTGCAAGCACAACTTAAGAAGTTTCATCAAATACATGGTGAATTCATCTTAGCCTGACAGGTGGCTTCCTCAAATCCAGGTGATTGTGGATACAATACCCAACAGTTTACCCCGGGTTTACGACGCGTAGGACCACATATCGATGTGTGGGCCCTATTTCCGTAGTCCATATGCTAGCTAGCCAAGAGGCCGTGCATATGGACCGATCACCCCTGGGTAAATAGAGTTGCGAGCATACCTTCGAGAGAGGACAAGCGTAATTCTACCGGATTGGGTTCCCCACCCAATAACGGGGTTCTTAGCGTAAAGCAGGCGTTAAGAGGAATCCTTCGTAGGACTAACGTTCGGTTAAATAGTCTTAACGTTTAGGTGAGCGATATCCCTATAGCTAGGTGAGCTCACATTTGTGGAACCTCCACGGCCAAGTTGCCTTATTATTAATTTGAAAACTAAGTCCTATAATTATTAAAAATTGTTTTAGTCTTAATCCGATTCGATGCCGAGCGTTAACCCTTCATCGAATATTTTCTAAATCGTTTTTTCGCTCCTTTGATTTTCCATCTTTTATTAAGTAAAAAAAAAATCCACCTTTCTTTTAGTAAAATAATAGTCCTCCCGGAGGAGTAAGAATAGTCAACGCGATCCCGAGAACAATACGACCTCGGTATTCCCCCGAACATTGAGTACTACTTGCGATAGGTGCACTTGCCTACCCGAGCACGCCCGCGGCGATCGACTCACCGAACCAACCACAGTAAGAGTCTGTTCGCGGGCGCATCAGGACTCAACTTCAGGAGCTAGTCGAGTCAGGATTTGTGCGGCCCAGTTCATCGCCGTGGGGAGCGCCAGTTCTCTTTGTGAAGAAGAAGGACGGGTCATTGCGACTATACATAGATTACCGGGAGCTGAACCGGTTAACAGTCCGCAATACCTATCCTCTGCCTCGGATAGATGAGTTATTTGACCAGCTGCAGGGAGCCTTCTGGTTCTCCATGCTAGATTTGCGATCCGGTTACTACCAGCTCCGCATCAGGGAAGAGGACTTAACGAAGACGGCATTCAGTTCACGCTATGGATTACACGAGTTCACGCTAACTAGTGGTAAAAGATTTTAGGTTGGCAGGAAAGCTCAAATGTAAACAAAAATGGCCTAAATCATTTTCACGCTTTTTTAAATTTATTTAAAACATAGAGTCGATAAATTTCAAAAAACAAGTTCGAGATAATAAAAGAAGATTGATGAAATTATCTTGAAAATAAAAATAATATGTGACTTGGATCGTTCATATCTACTATGTTATTCAAAATTTGTTCTTACAAAAATTATCTAAAGACGAAAAGGAAAATAGTGGATGATAAATTTTTAGAGAAAGTAAAGAAAATAAAGAACGGAAAACCATAATAGAAATGCACGTTTTAGAGAAATATTTTACCTTAACATGCTACCGTGAATTAGAAAACACAGCATGGCCAACATTTTACTTGTGAAATATGATTAAAAAAATGATTAGAAAAATTATAATTAACTACGTTGTTTATAAAGAAGTTTGAGAAAAACAAAACATAAACATGTGGTACTTATTGAAATACCAAAATGCAGCTATATATATATATATATATATATATATATATATATATATATATATATATATATATATATATATATATATATATATATATATGATTTTTTTGGATTGTTTGGATATTTACAAAAAGCAAAAAGGAGGAACTCATCCCCCAAGCTTAAAATCTACATTGTCCTCAATGGAGAAGGAGGTCGGAGAACGAGAGAAAAGTAAAGTACAGAAATAAAAGACAGAATTGAAAAACAGGTACTTCCCCGGTTTTATGTGGCAGGGAAAGCTGAGTGATGTTGCTCCTCCATGCGTGTGCTGTGGATCTTCAGGAAACGTCGTCTGGTGGACTTTGTCATGGAATCAGAACCGTTGGAGCAGGCGATCGCAGAAGTTTCAGCTTGCCGGAGCCATTCGGGGCAAAAATTGTAAAATAAAGAAAACAGAAAAAGATAACTTGGGTTGCCTCCTAAGAGCGCCCTTTGTTTAAAGCATCGTTTGAGCTCGACGCATCAAAATAAGAGTGTCCCAAATAGTGTTTTAAAAATAAAGTTCGAATAAAGTTCAAAGTTTATGAGAAAAATAAAGTTCAGATTAATCAAATGTCAGGACCGGAAAGATAGAGTTAACATGGTTGAGACTGACATCATCACAGAAATACAGTTTAAGACGCTGACCATTCACTTTGAAAGTACCCTTATCAGGGTGGGAAATTAAAACAGTAGGATAAGAAAAGACTTCTAAAACAGTAAAAGGCCCCGACCAACGTGATTTTAATTTACCCGGGAATAAACGTAAACGAGAATTATAAAGAAGCACTTGGTCGCCCAGCTTAAAGATTTTTGGGTGCCTAAGATGTCGATCGTGTAAACGCTTCGTCCGCTCTTTATAAAGTCTGTTATTTTCATATGCGTAAGAGCGCCACTCGTCGAGTTCGTTAAGTTGAAATTTTCTAAAATCGCCGATAGAGTGGGGATCGAAGTTTAAAAATCGTAAGGCCCAAAAGGCGCGGTGCTCTAACTCTACGGGTAAATGACACGATTTTCCGTAAACCAACCGATATGGCGTACATCCGAGGGCAGTTTTGTACGCTATTCGGTAGGCCCATAGAGCATCGTCTAATTTGGCTGACCAGTCTTTTCTAGATGTTGAAACAGTCTTTTCTAAAATTCTTTTTATTTCTCTATTCACTACTTCGACTTGTCCGTTAGTTTAGGGGTGGTAGGCAGTGAAAAGCTTATGAGTAACGCCATATTTAGTTAGGATTTTTGAAAATTGCGCGTTACAGAAATGGGAACCCCTATCACTAACGATAGCGCGCGGCGTACCGAATCGAGAAAATAATTTTTTTAGGAAATTAACTACGACTCGGGCGTCATTCGTAGGAAGAGCTTGGGCTTCGGCCCAACGCGAAACATAATCAACGGCTACTAAAATGTACTTATTCCCGAAGCTAGAAGGAAAAGGACCGACAAAATCAATCCCCAGAGGTCGAAAACTTCGCACTCTAGGAAATAATTTTGTGGCATTTCATTTTTATTCGAAATATTCCCCGACCATTGGCAACTATCACACCTACTCACAAAGGCATGCACGTCTTTAAACAGGGTGGGCCAGTAAAAACCCGCGCCTAACACTTTGTGAGCGGTGCGAGCAGCTTGATAGTGCCCACCTGTCGGTCCTTCATGCAAATGTTTAATAATATCTAATCCTTCATCAAAAGAAACACACCTCCTGATCACTTGGTCGGCACAAATTCTGAAAAGATGCGGGTCCTCCCAAAAATAGTTTTTCAGCTCAGAAATGAATTTCTTCTTTTGCTGAGATGAAAACTCTTTTGGGAGCACACGGGCCACTAGATAGTTGGCGATGCGGGCAAACCAAGGAGAAGTAGATGTGTTAATTATGAACAGCTTCTCATCAGGGAAATAGTAATGAAAAGAATTTTCGTCTAATTGTTCTATAAATGGGTTGTCTAGGCACGAAAGGTGGTCGGCGGCCAAGTTCTCGGCACCTCGCTTATCACGGATCTCTAAGTCAAACTCCTGGAGGAGTAAGACCCAGCGAATCAAGCGAGGCTTGGCATCCGTTTTAGAGAGAAGATATTTGAGGGCCGAGTGGTCCGTAAAAACAATAATTTTCGAAAGAGTAATATAAGGGCGAAATTTATCAAAAGCGAATACTACAGCTAAGAGCTCCTTCTCGGTTGTGGTGTAATTTTCCTGTGCAAATGTGAGTGTTTTACTAGCGTAATAAATGGGGTGGAAGTTCTTGGAAATACGTTGAACTAGTACGGCTCCCACCGCAAAACTACTCGCATCACACATTATTTCAAATGGAAGATCCCACACCGGAGCTATCATGATTGGGGCATTAACTAATTTTTCTTTTATTAAATTGAAGGCAGCTAGACAGAGGTCATCAAAGATGAATGGGGCGTCTTTTTCTAAGAGATGGGTAAGGGGCTTGGTGATTTTGGAAAAGTCCTTTATAAAGCGGCGGTAGAAACCCGCATGACCCAGGAAACTTCTTATAGCTTTTATGTTCGTAGGTGGCGGCAGCTTCTCGATAACTTCTATTTTTGCAACGTCTACTTCAATACCCCTTTCAGAAATTTTATGTCCCAAAACTAATCCTTCCCTCACCATAAAATGACATTTTTCCCAATTTAAGGCGAGGTTAGTTTCTTCGCATCGCTCTAAGACTTTTTCAAGGTTCTCTAAGCAACATTCGAAGGAATTCCCGAAGATGGAGAAATCATCCATGAAAACTTCCATAATGCTTTCTACGTACTTGTCAAAGATGGCGAGCATACATTGTTGGAATGTAGCTGGCGCATTGTACAATCCAAACAGCATTCTTAGGTAGGCGAAGGTGCCGAAGGGACAAGTAAACGCAGTTTTCTCCTGGTCCTCGGGGGAGATGGGGATTTGAAGATACCCCGAGAGGCCATCGAGAAAACAATAAAAGCTATGTCCGGAAAGTCGTTCTAAAATCTGATCAATGAACGGCAAGGGGAAGTGATCCTTGCGGGTGGCGTCATTCAACTTACGGTAATCTATACACATTCGCCATCCGGTCACCGCCCGAGTCGGGATTAATTCATTATTTTCATTACTTACTACCGTTATCCCTCCCTTCTTTGGTACTACCTGTATTGGTCTAACCCACTTACTGTCGGATATAGGATAGATAATTCCTGTGTCTAACAATTTCATAACCTCGCCCTTAACTACGTCTTTCATGTTTGGGTTTATACGGCGCTGAGGTTGTATAGAGTTACGTGAATTATCTTCCATTAAGATTTTATGAGTGCAGAAAGATGAGCTTATTCCCTTGATATCAGATATCTGCCAAGCAATAGCTTGGCGATGCTTTTGTAAAATTGAAAGAAGTTTATCCTTTTGTGCATCCGTGAGGTAGGCCGAAATTATGACAGGCAGCTTGGAGTCCTTTTCTAAGAAAGCGTATCGAAGGTGCTCTGGTAGTTCTTTCAGTTCCAAGGTAGGGGGTCATCATACGAGGTTTTGGAAATTTGTTCTTTTTCAAAAACTATGTCCTCGTACACTTTTTTATATGTAAAATTAAAAGGGGTGTTGCTAGCGGCCATGGCGGCTTCGTGCAGCGATTCAGTTGGAAAAATAGAAGAGGAACAGAAATCAAAAAATTCTTTTTCAAAATCAGAAAGGCGGGTGGAGGATTTTTCACTTAAGTGTAGAGATTCAGTTGGAGGAGTAGGAGTGGAACAAAAATTGGAAAATTCTTCTTCAAAATCAGAGGTGTGAGAGAAGGATTCTTCACTTACGGTATCCATGAAAAAACAGGAGTCATCATTAGCTAGTGTGTTCTTCATCGAGGGGGTGATAGAGAAAGTTACCTCATCGTCGCCCACTCGAAGGAAGAGCTTACCATTGCTTACGTCGATGATAGCTCGAGAGGTGGCAAGGAAGGGTCGGCCAAGGATCAGTGGAACCTCGACGTCTTCTTCGATGTCCAAAATGACAAAGTCCACCGGGAAGATGAACTTGTCAACTTTGACTAGGACGTCCTCCACTATTCCTAACGGGTATTTGACTGATCTGTCGGCGAGCTGGATACTCATGCGTGTGGGGTTGAGACTACCAATTCCTAACTTTTTAAACAACGAGAGGGGCATAAGATTAATACTCGCACCTAAGTCAGCTAAAGCGTGTTTGACAAAGAGATCACCAAAGACACACGGGATAGAGAAATTACCCGGGTCACTGATTTTCTTCGGTAATCCGTTTGTCAAAACCGCCGAGCACTCGGCATTTAACGTGACATGAGAAAGGTTCTCTAACTTCTTCTTGTTGGTTAGGAGGTCCTTAAGGTATTTTGCGTACTTCGGCATCTGGGATATGGCTTCGTGGAAAGGTAGATTTATGTGGATTTGTTTAAACATTTCTAAAAAACGGGTGTATTGATCATCTTGTCGTTGTTTATTAAGTTCAGAAGGGTATGGCGGGGATGGATTATTTTTAAAGGTGGGTGGTGGAGTGAGTTGTTTTTCTAAAATAGGAGTGATAATTTCTTCGGCAGAGGGTGGAATTTTTAAAACGGGAACGGAGCTTTGATTTTTTAAAGCGGAAGCGGAGATTGCCTCGGGCTCTTCACTTATCATACCGGGAACTTTCTTCCCACTCCGAAGAGTTATAGCTTTCACTTGCTCTCTCGGGTTGGGCTCGGTATTGGAAGGAAGAGACCCTACGGGTCGCTCAGAAATCATTTTAGCGAGCTGTCATACCTGATTTTCTAAATTTTTAACACTTCCGGTTAAGGTTCTAATCGTAGCTTCATTAGCATTCATGTATTTTGAAAATATTTCCTCCAAATTTGGAGGTTTTGGAAAACTTTGAGGAGGTGGTGGTGGTGCAGAAAAATCACTTTGCGGTGGCGGGCGCACAGCATTCGATGGATTGCTCCACGAAAAATTCGGATGATTTCTTAACGCAGGATTATAACTATTCGGAAAATTAAAACCAGGAGGATGATAATTCGCAGTAGAAAAATTATTAAAAGCAGTTCTAGGCATATTATTTACATAATCCAAATGTTCGGCGGGAGGAGTTGCAGATTCCCATACCTGAGGGGCGGAGGCAGCAGTCATCTCCGTAATTTTTTTGCTTAATATTTCAACTTGCAGTGCGAGTTGTGAGACATTGTCCACTTCAAAGAGACCTGCAGGTTTGTTTGGGCGGGTCCTAGGCACATTCCACTGGTAAGTGTTCATGGCCATGTCCTCAAACAGCTCAAGAGCTGCTTCCGGGGTCTTATGGTTTAAAGTATCGCCAGAAGCTGCGTCTATCATTTGCTTTGTGCTTTGATTTAGCCCATTATAGAACGTCTGCACCTGCAACCATACAGGCAGAGCGTGATGTGGACATCGTCTTAATAATTCTTTAAATATTTCCCAGGTTTCGTAAAGGGTCTCAGAGTCTATTTGTCCAAAGGCAGAAATGTCATTCCTAAGTTTTGCAGTTTTAGCAGGCGGAAAATACTTGGCCAAAAATTTTTCAGTTAATTGCGTCCAAGTAGTTATGCTATTTTTAGGAAGGGTGTTCAGCCACTGCTTAGACTTAATTCTAAGAGAGAAAGGAAATAATCTTAGCATAATAGCATCATTTGTGACACCATTTATCTTGAAGGTGTCACAAATCTCAAGAAAGCTGGCTATGTGTGCGTTCGTGTCTTCATCTTGAAGCCCGTCAAATTGCACATACTGCTGCACCATTTGAATTATGCTAGGCTTCAGTTCGAAATTATTATTATTTATTGCAGGGCGAACTATACTAGATTCTATACCCTCGAGATTCGGTCGTGCATAATAGGACATAGGCCTTTGCACGGCTTCCTCCACGTTGGGTTCTGCCATTCTTAAGGTAGAAAATGACTCGGAATCCTCAACCGGCACTTGGGTAGTAGGGCCTTGAAATAGCGATCTTCTCCGAAGAGTACGCTCAATTTCGTGGTCCAGGTCCAAAGTAACCGACGGACTTTCGCGGGTCATACACTAGAAGAAGAGAGGAGAAGAAAGACTAGAAAATAAAAGAGCTAATGAAGATCGAATTTTTTTTTTGAAATAGAATTTTTTTATGTTTTAACTCCCGAACTTCCCAAGGGCTACCCGGTGAAGGGTTCGCAAGGTACTAGACAAGATAGTGGCATTTAGAGCCACTTTGCCCTTTTCGAGAGAGTTAGGTGGTGTAGAAAAATTTGTGATGTGGGTTTCTATTAAGTAGGCGGTAATTAAAATCCAGCCATTTAACTCTGAGCGAGTAGGCGGAAAATAAAAGCTATACTCACGCACTCGACAGAAAATTAAAACACACCCACTCTACAGAAAGTAAACACACTCTACTGAAATAAAGCCTGCCAATTAACTCAAGTGAGTAGGCGGAAAAATAAAAATACGCACACTTGCTTGAATAAAATCCAGCCAATTAACTCAAGTGAGTAGGCGGAAAAAATAAAAATACGCACACTTGCTTGAAGAAAATCCAGCCATTTAACTCAAGTGAGTAGGCGGAAAAATTTTAAGGAGGGTGAGAAAGAGAAGTGATAAAATTAATATATTCGTGTTTTCAATTTATCAACGAGCGTTGCTTCCCCGGCAACGGCGCCAAAAACTTGATTGTCTCTTAGATATCTGCAAGGAGAAAATAACCAAACTAACAATTCAACAAGACAAGTATACCTATCGAAATGCAGCTAGGGGACACAAGTGTCGTATTGAAATCCGGGAACAGTTGAGTAAGCTTACTCACACGAAATCTATTATTTTATCGACGAAAAAATTAGGTTTTTTAGAAGAAAGCTAAACGTACTAAAGTAAGAGAACTACTTGCAATGAAAGAGATCTACTTGCATGAAAAGATAAAGAGAGCTAAAAGAGCGATTAAAGTTAAGCTTAGTAACGATGAGGGGAAAATGCACTCGATCAGAAATCACCTCGACAAGAGTGGTTAGAAAAATACGATAAATAAACCTAAGCTAATTAGGGTAAAGGTCCTTGACCGTGGAGGTTCCATGAATATTGACATGCTTCTCTCGAAGGCCGTGCCTAACTGAGTTTAGGAAGGTCCGACCGACTCTCGCCTAAATCAGAGGCCTAAAACTCGCTTTACGCGGTGAACCCCGCTATTGGATTTTACTCCAATCCGGGAGATTTGAACGTCTGCCTCTCTCGAGGGGTGCGAACAACTCCCTTTACTCTTGAGTGCTCATTTCAAACTTTCGGCCTCTCGGCTAGCCCAGAATGAAAGCAAAGGTGGAGAGTATATATCGATGATATACCTCCAACCCGTGATAAATCAAGAGTAATTCAAAGCTAAACCCTAAAAAGAAAAGGTAAGATTCAAAGCATCATAACCTAATCACTCGAACCTCGGATCATCAAGATCGAGTACATGGAGGATTAGTTAATCATGGTGAGGTGGAAGAGGGGGGATGAGTAGAAGAAGAATAATGGAAACAGAGCAAAAACGTAAAAGAAAACAATACTTTTTTATTAATGGAAACAGAGATCTTACAGCTTGAAAACCAGAGATTACAAGTGCATGGAAAGGTAAACTATACTATCATTAACATTATACTACAGAACGAAGCTAGGAACTAATACAGGGAAAGCATAAAGCTAGAGCTAAGAACTAAAAATGGAGAGACATGCTTAAAAAAGTTTAAAAATACAAAGAAAAGAACCTCCCCTCTCAATCCAAAAAGTGTCACTGAACCCTTAGAGTTGGGCTCTATTTATAGAATTTTTCGGGTCGGGTCACGCCCCCCTGTCACGCCCTGGTCGGGCGTGACCCTGGGGCGTGACACATTCGGCGCGACTTTTTCGGGCTGGAATTTAATTCTGACGAAGTAGTTGAGGTACACGCCCACAAGTCACGCCCTGGTAGGGCGTGTACCTGGGGCGTGTTTTTTGCGGCGTGACTTTGTTGAGCTGAAATTGAATGCTGGAGGTGACGGGCGGAATTGCTGCAGTACACGCCCATATGTCACGCCCGGGTCAGGCGTGACCCTGGGGCGTGACACTTTCGGTGCGATGGTGGAGCGGGAAAAACGAGCGCGTTGCGGCGATTCCTCGGAACCTGGGGACACGCCTCTAGAACACGCCCGTGTCGGATGTGACACGGGCGTGACCGAGGGCGTGTACACTAAGTTTCCATGGAATGCAGTTTCGGACCAATTGCTTCATTCCTCTGGGTTACACGCCCTAGGTACACGCCCGGGTAGGGCGTGACCTTGGGGCGTGTCACAGCAAAATTCGGCTGAAAGCCGTGAAAACCTGCAAAAAGTAGAAAAAATGCATTAGCGACAAAAATATATACAAAGGGGAATCAAAATAAGTACTTTACAAGACATGATTTGCTTTAAAACCCCGAAAATATACTAATAAAATTGACTGCAAACCGTATTATCAACCCGGTGGTCCTCCTTGGTAAGGGGAGGAAGGGGTCTTACAAACTGTTATCACTTAAACAACGATCATATGAGAAAGAAGTCCACAACATGGGACCACCCCCGCCCCAGCATCAGTTTGCGGACAAACTATGCAGCGGAAGCAGTGGTGTGCCCATGTGCAAAAGTCACCTAAATGGTCCACAAAGTACAATGAGTTAGGCCAGTTCTGTTTTAACCTTACCTTTATGCAACCTCCACAGGTCGCCGCGCCGCAAAATGTGGCTCCTCCCCCTCCAGCTGCCACTCCATTCCTACATACGGAGATGGGGCAGACTTTGATGGCGATTCTGGATGCCTTCAGATCCCAGCAAGTCCCGGATCCACAGCCAAATCCGGGGTCGAGCTGGCTGAATGCATTCAAGAGCCTATCCCCACCGACGTACCGTGGGACAGAGGATGCGGTAAAGATGGAGGAATGGCTGGAGGCCATACACGAGATTTTAGCAGGCATCAGCTGCCCGGTCGGCGAGGCAGTACCTCTAGCCACCTCTGCACTAGAGGCTCATACGAAGAGATGGTGGAAATCAGTGCGGGAGTCTACATATACGGACTTTGAGCTGTCAGAGATATCATGGGAGGAGTTTGGCGATGTATTTCTGGATCACTTCGTCTCTGCTACGGACAGAGATGCCTTGGAGGAGAGGTTTTTGAACCTCAGGCAGGGGACTAGATCGGTGATCGAGTATCAGAGAGAGTTCTCTCATTTGGCCAGGTTTGCAGGGATTCAGGATACCGATGATAGGAGGTATGCCAAGAGGTTCTACCGGGGCCTCAGGGATGATTTGAGGCAGGCCTTGCTGTTCATTTCTCATGGCACATCTAGGCAGATCATCGAGATGGCAAAGAAGCTGGAGGCTGACCAGCTGATGGTGCAAGTCGGAGGGAAGAGACCATTTGGTGGGTCGACATCAGGTGAGAGCAGCAGGGGCTCTCAGAGAGGCAGGACTATCGAATACAAGAAGGGTGGGGGACGTCGTCGTCCCAACTTCAGGCAGGAGCAGGGGCCTCCTCCAGCATTGGCTCCGCCTGTAACACCCCAGTTTTGCAAGAGGGTCAGTCTGCAGTTCTGGGAATTTTGGGGTTTCTAGCAGGAGGCACACGGCCTGAGACACGGGCGTGTCGCAAGGCGTGTCGGAGCCGTGTCGACACTCGGCCCAAGTGTCGACACTTTCGCTCGACAATGTGTCGAGAGTATGGCACACGGCCTGCGACACGGGCGTGTCGCAGGGCGTGTCGGGGCCGTGTCGACACTCGGCCCAAGTGTCGACACTTTCGCTCGACAGTGTGTCGAGAGTAGAGCACACGGCCTGCGATACGGGCGTGTCGCAGGGCGTGTCGAGGCCGTGTCGACACTCGGCCCAAGTGTCGACACTTTCGCTCGACGAGTGTCGAGACTGGGGTACATGGCCTGTGACACGGGCGTGTCACAGGGCGTGTCCAGCATGGTCGATGATCTCCGCTCGACGTTTTTCCGCGGTGTCGACACAAAGCCTGTCGACGGGTGTCGAGACTTGGCACACGGCTTGTGACACGGGCGTGTCCCACGCCGTGTCACCTCTCGGGTTGGTTTCGGGGCCGTGTCGATGGAGGCACACGGCTGGCCAGACGGCCGTGTCACTGGGGACACGGGCGTGTCGGATTGAACACGGGCGTGTCGGATGCCCGTGTGCTGTTCCAGGCGCGTCGATTCGAGATGGCGAATGAGGCACACGGCCCTGGACACGGGCGTGTGCCAGGACGTGTTCGGCCCAGGTCTTTTATTTTCTAGGCGAATCGTGGCCATTCTTTTTCTGGTTTTGGGATCTAACGGTTCAGGCCATCTCTTGGGAAGATAAGTCCGATTTTAGGGTTGGAAACCCTCATTGTTTTCCAAGTCTTCTCTTACTAAGTTCTAGAGAGAAGCTAGAGCAAGGAGGAAGGAGAAGAAAGTCTTGGGCTGTAGGAAGAGTTTCAGTGCTCCAAATCGCGAGACGAGCCCGGATCCGTGAAGCTTAGATCGTTGCGAAGATTTCCATCCGGCTATTTTTGTCATGGCAAGGAAGAGGAGTCGGAAGGTAACGACACCTCTCCTCTCGGTCTTAGGATGCATGTCTTAGCATCATTTATTTTCTTTCTTTCTAGTTTTTGGGCACCAAACTCTCAAAAGAGAGGGGTTTTGATTTGCCAAGGTTCAAGAGGAACCTCCGGGTTGATTGAGTCCGTCCCCGGCATATTTTGCATTAGAGATCCGCTTCGCTAGTGGATTAGGCATGGTGGGTGAAGCCGTAGTCGCGACCGTTAGTCCGACTCGGTGATGTTGCATACGAACTTAGGGATTCGTAGAGATTCCGTTGCGGCAAGAAGCCGTTTGTGATGTGGTGGTGATTTCCCTTTTGTTTGAAAGAGTACGTGTAGTCGGAACCGGACAAGGTTAGATCCTCGTGGCGGTAGATGGTTTCCTTGAGGGACAAGGTTAGCTCCGTATGAGTTGGAGATGGTTTCCTTGGTGGGCAAGGTTAGCTCCGCACGAGTTGGAGATGGTTTCCTTGGTGCGCGGGAACGCTGCAGTACAAATAAGGGATTATGGTGATTTTAGTCTTGGATTGTGATGTGCCAAGGCGTAGCTATGTCTCCGTGGTCGGCTGGCTATCCCGTGGCAGGTGCGTCATGTGTGGAGAGTGTCCCGGCGGGACTAGTCCCCTTCTGTGAGACTGACGAGAATGCCAAGCTTGGGGCAAGCCCGGGCAATGAGGCCATGAGCGGGTGGGGTCCAGCAAGGCTTCTTAGAATCGATCAGTCTGTGTTTGTTGGAATCCTGACATGAGAAGTCAGAGCTTGCAGGCAAGCCCGGGGCTAAGCCCTCGAGCGGGTGGGGCCTTGGCAAGAATTCCATGTGGCGGTCTGTGTGCCGTTTGAGGGAGTTGTGTCTCCCTTAGTGTTTGCGGCTTTATGCCAATGGGGAAATGTGAGTTCCCAAATGTTGTGATGTTGTGCTAGATGCATACGCAGTAGGGTGCCTTGGGCGAATTCCGAGTGTTGCATACATGTTGCATAGTATGCCCTTTTATTACATGCTCAACCAGTAGAGAACGTGTTTGATGATTGAGAGATCCAAGCCTGTTTTAATGCTTTTCTATTTCTAGATGTTTATATTGCATACGAAGTGCTGACTTGCAGGTTGGAGGGTTCCCCGGGGTCCGTTAGGGGCGGCCGGGAGGAGATGTGTTGTTACACAGTTTGAGGTCAGCCTTTGCTGACCCACGTTACTAATAATTTTTACAGGGCAAGGATCGCATGCAGGAGCTAGCACGCCGGCCAGAAAGGCCTAAGCCCCATGAAGTGTTTTTCCCTCTTTTGTAGCACTACATTTATGATGATGTTTGTTTGAGACTCTTTTGTCCGGCTTGCATGCTGAGGTAGACTAGGAGTGCTATGCACATTCATGATTGTAATTTTACTTGAGTATGGACTTTTGTGGTAGTCCTTAAGGCCTTAGTTGTAACTCTTTTGGTTAGTGGATAACTTCTAGTTGTGCTTTGTTTCCGCTGTGTTGTGCAAGTGTTTTGAGTTTGGGTAGCTATATCAACTTATAATACTAAAGCTGTGGCGTTCGTAAGTTGTGGGGCCCCGGCCGGACCCATATTATACGGTCATTACAGGGGAGGTGTTACAATTTGGTATCAAAGCGAGGTTAGATTCGAGGTCGGTTTGTAGAGAAGTTATCCACATAAGAGTAACGCGGGACCGTGAGTGTCCTTATGTTTTAGTCTTGAGATTGGAGACTAATCCCTTATTTCTTGTCTTCCTGAAGAGTGCAAGCAACGAGGCGGGCACTTCAAGAGCTAGGGATGATCTCTCGGCGAGCAGTGCCACTGCTCCGGGTCTTTTGGGCACGGGTGTAAACCCAGCCGACTTCTGCCGTATGCTTGCAGAAGCGATGGTGTCAGCTCAAGCTGCAACAGCGGCTCAGGTGGCAACCCCTGCCACACCAGAAACGGCAACGGCCGTGCCAGGAGGAGAAGTCAGGTGAGTGGAGCCTTTGGCGGAGAGGGTAGTTGTCGGACATGGAGATCGACACCTGACGTATTTCCTGAGCTTCCATCCCCCGTCATTCAAAAGAGTTGGTACTCCAACGGATGCGGAGGACTGGTGGGTTCGCATTCAAGAACTACTAAGGGCGGCAGAGACGCCAGAGGAAAAGAAAGCTGAGTATGCGGCGTTCATGTTGGAAGGAGACGCCAAGTTGTGGTGGGTGAGCCATAGCGGCCGCCAGTTCCCGGGACGCACCCCGTCAGCGGAAGAGTTTGGGGATGCTTTTCTTAAGAGGTATATTCCAGTTTCAACACGGTTGGCCCTGCAGAGGCAGTTTCTGCATCTAATGCAGCGAGACAAGACAGTGGATGAGTACGTGCAAGAGTTCACCCGTTTGGGACGTTATGTGGGAACGACAATGGCGGATGATGTAGAGAGGGATAAACTCTTCTAACAGGGGCTGAGGGAGAATTTGAGACAACCTCTCATATCCATGAAGGGAGCCGGATTCAATGAACTAGTTGAGGCTGCCAGGATTTTGGAAAGTGATTTGGAGCGAACCCAACGCCGTAAGGGTCTTACTCCCAAGCAAGGGGAAGGGAAACCTTCCTAATCTCATGGAAAGTCTGAAGGAAGTAGGTGGAGGAAGAAGCCTCACACTTCCAGACCTGGTGAGAGGAGCAACTGGACGCCTGGGGGTTCCCACTCTAGGGGACCGCCGACGTGCTACAACTGCGGGAAGGTTGGGCACATAGCCCGTGCTTGTCAGCAAGGGGGAGTGGGGCAAGATAAAAAGCAGGAGCAGTCTGTGCGCTCGGGCCCCAGTGCTGCAGAGAAAGGAAAGATGGCGGAGTCGAGCGCTTCTCGGTTCCAACCGGTGCAACCAAGGGCTTACAACCTTGGACAGCAAGAAGCGATCCGTCAAACTGATGTGGTGACAGGTATGAAGAAAATTTAAGTTTAAATTTTGTGCTTCATCCTTTTAGACTTTTGTGTGATGTCTATGTTGTAGGCTTCATGTTAGTTTCCGGATACCCCGCTAGGGTATTGTTTGATACGGGAGCATCGCACTCCTTTCTTGCGGAGAGCTTCATCCGGAGAATAGGAGTTGAGTCTTTCTCGGCGGATGCAGAGTTGAGAGTGCGTATGTCCAATGGGTCATCCATGACCATCGGGGTCAAAGGGCGCATCTGTTGGGAGCTAGACGGAGTTGGCTTTGTTTTGGTAGCGGCGATTTTGCCATTGGTGGAGTTCGATGTCATCTTGGGCATGGACTGGCTCGCAGAGCAGCGCGCTAGTATTGATTGCCTTTCTAAGGTGGTGACCTTAAGGAGGAAAGGGCAAACAGAAGTCAAATTTGAGGGCCTTGGTGGAGTGGCTTGTTCCCTGATTTCGGCCATGCAGTTGGTGCGGGCGGTTAACCAGGGTGGTGTAGCGCTTGTAGCGTTATTGGAGGTTCATCTCTCCCAACTGTCTATTGATGAAGTGCCCGTAGTGGCAGAGTTCAAGGATGTGTTTCCGGAAGAACTTCATGGAGCGCCACCTCGGAGGGAGATTGATTTCTCGATCGAGTTAGTGCCGGAGGCTAGGCCGGTGTCACGTCCTCCGTTTAGGATGGCACCAAAGGAGTTGGCTGAACTTAAAGTACAGTTGCAGGAATTGCTGGAGCAAGGGTATATCAGACCCAGTTCTTCACCGTGGAGTGCGCCGGTGTTGTTTGTAAAGAAGAAAGACGGTAGCATGCAGCTATGCATTGACTACCGAGAGCTGAATAAATTGACCGTCAAGAATAAGTATCTGATTCCTCGGATAGATGACTTGTTCGACCAATTGGTAGGGTCAGTGGTGTATTCAAAATTTGACTTGAAATCAGGCTATTATCAGTTGCGAATTCGGGATGAGGACATACCCAAGACTGCCTTTGGTACAAGGTATGGACACTTTGAGTTTACGGTGATGCCGTTCGGGCTGATGAACGCACCATCTGTGTTCATGGACCTTATGAATCGGGTATTTCGGGAATACTTGGATTCTTTTGTGGTTGTCTTCATTGATGACATTTTGGTGTATTCCAAATCGCAAGTGGAGCATGAGACCCACTTGAGAATGGTTCTGCAAGTGTTGAGGGAGAATGAGTTGTATGCAAAATTCTCCAAATGCGAGTTCTGGTTGGAGAAGGTGGCATTTTTGGGTCACGTGATTAGTGGGGAAGGGGTGGCAGTGGACCCAAAAAAAGTTGAAGCCGTTAGAGATTGGCCGGTTTTGAGGACCGTGGCGGAGGTCCGAAGTTTTCTTGGACTAGCCGGGTATTACAGAAGGTTCGTGGAGAATTTTTCGCGGATAGCCCTACCCCTCACCTCACTCACACGTAAAGATCATAAGTTTGTGTGGACTCAAGAGTGTAGCCAAGCATTTGAGTCACTGAAGGAGAGACTAATGGCGGCTCCAATCCTAAGTCTACCGCAAGGGACCGAGGGATTTCAGATCTTCAGTGACGCATCGGGATGCGGCTTGGGTTGCGTTTTGGTGCAACATGGGAAGGTGATAGCTTTTAGGTCTAGACAGTTGAAGCCTCATGAGAGGAATTACCCCGTCCACGACTTGGAGTTGGCGGCGGTAATCTTTGCGTTGAAAATATGGCAGCATTATGTTTATGGTGCAAAAGTGGAGATCTTCACGGATCACAAAAGCTTGAAGTATCTCTTGGATCAAAAGGACTTGAACATGCGACAACGCAGGTGGGTTGAGTTTCTTGGAGACTACGAGGTGGCGATTCAGTATACGCCAGGTAAAGCCAATGTGGTGACGGATGCCTTGAGTAGGAAGTACTCGGGGCAAGGGAATTGGATCCAAGCCCATGATGAGCGGTTGGTACGGGACTGGGAGTCCCTTGGTTTGGAATGTGTTGCGAAAGGCGAGTCCAGCGTGGCTCGGTTGAATTGGATTGAGGTGCAAAACGACTTGTCCGATCGTATTCGGGAAGCGACTCGGGTGGATGTGGAGTTTCAACCTTTTGTGCTGGAGGCTCAAAAGGGCGAGGGCAGCGCCTGGGAGATGATTGATGGAATCTTGAGAAAGAACAGAAGGGTATGTATACCGCAGTTCGGCAAACTCCGTGAGGAGTTGATGTTTGAGGCTCACTTCTCAAAGTACTCCATTCACCCGGGCAGTACAAAGATGTACTTGGATATGAAAAAATCCTTTTGGTGGCCGGGGTTGAAGCGGGACGTAGCTTTGTATGTGAATCGTTGCCAGACTTACGCCTTGGTGAAGGCCGAATGTCAGAAGCCGGGCGGGTTCCTGAAGCCCCTTCCGATCCCTGAATGGAAATTTGATGACATCTCAATGGATTATGTGCATGGTCTGCCTAGATCGCAGCAGGGTAATGATGCTATTTGGGTGATCGTGGGTCGCCTAACCAAGGTGGCTCACTTCATCCCAAATCGGAAAGAGGACAGCGTGGAGAAGCTGGCGGAGTTGTATGTTCGCAACATTGTGCGACTGCACGGAATTCCTAAGAGCATAGTCAGTGATCGAGATGGACGGTTTACGTCTAAGGACTGGAGATTGGTTCAGAAGAGCTTGGGCACGAAGCTAAAGTTCAGTACGGCATTCCATCCTCAAACTGATGGGCAAACGGAGAGAACGAACCATACTATGGAGGATATGTTGAGAATGCGCGTTCTTGATTTCGGCAAGAAGTGGGAGGATCACCTCTTCATGGTAGAATTCGCGTACAATAACAGTTTTCAAGCTAGTATAAAGATGGCCCCATACAAAGCTTTGTATGGGAGGCGGTGTCGAGCACCAATGTCTTGGGCAGAGACGGGAGACACCAAACTTTTGGGAAAGGATGTGGTGGTTGATGCTTGTGAGTTGGTACGGACCATCCAAGAACGTATGAAGGTGGCGCATGACCGTCAAGCTAAATACTTTAATGCTCGTCACCGGAAGGTGGAGTTCGCGGTAGGCGATTGGGTCTATTTGAAGATCAAGCCGTTCAAAGGCGTCTCACGTATTCACCGGCTCAAGAAGTTGAGTCCAAGGTTTTTTGGGCCTTTTGAAGTTGTTGAGCGGGTAGGAGAAGCAACTTATCGGTTGGCGTTGTCCGCGGATTTGAGTGGATTGCATGACGTCTTCCACGTCTCCGTGTTGAGGAAAGCCTTGGTGGAGGCTAGCGTAGTAATTGAGCCGGCATCGGTGCCGATTGAGGAAGACTTGAGGACGCGAGTCCTTCCAATTGCTATAGAGGATTCGGAGACTCGACAGTTGCGGAATAAAGAAGTTAAACTTGTGAAGGTTCGTTGGGATAACTGCGGTCGTGAGGAGTTCTCTTGGGAGCGAGAACAGGCCATGCTAGAAGATTATCCGGAACTCTTCTTGTCAGGTACAATTTAAGTTTTGTACCCTTTTGATTTGAAATTTCGGGACGAAATTCTGTTAAGTGGGGGAGAGTTGTAACACCCCAGTTTTGCAAGAGGGTCAGTCTGCAGTTCTGGGAATTTTTGGGTTTCTGGCAGGAGGCACACGGCCTGCGACACGGGCGTGTCGGAGCCGTGTCGACACTCGGCCCAAGTGTCGACACTTTCGCTCGACAATGTGTCGAGAGTATGGCACACGGCCTGCGACACGGGCGTGTCGTAGGGCGTGTCGGGGCCGTGTCGACACTCGGCCCAAGTGTCGACACTTTCGCTCGACAGTGTGTCGAGAGTAGAGCAC
Organism: Platanthera guangdongensis; assembly: GCA_039583875.1. Classification (NCBI taxonomy): domain Eukaryota; kingdom Viridiplantae; phylum Streptophyta; class Magnoliopsida; order Asparagales; family Orchidaceae; genus Platanthera; species Platanthera guangdongensis. Next base: position 66,376,871 of record CM077166.1, on the reverse strand, counting down.
ACGGCCTGCGACACGGGCGTGTCGAGGCCGTGTCGACACTCGGCCCAAGTGTCGACACTTTCGCTCGACGAGTGTCGAGACTGGGGTACACGGCCTGTGACACGGGCGTGTCACAGGGCGTGTCCCGCGTGGTCGATGATCTCCGCTCGACGTTTTTCCGCGGTGTCGACACAAAGCCTGTCGACGGGTGTCGAGACTTGGCACACGGCTTGGGACACGGGCGTGTCCCGGGCCGTGTCACCTCTCGGGTTGGTTTCGGGGCTGTGTCGATGGAGGCACACGGCTGGCCACACGGCCGTGTCACTGGGTACACGGGCGTGTCGGATTGAACACGGGCGTGTCGGATGCCCGTGTGCTGTTCCAGGAGCGTTGATTCGAGATGGCGAATGAGGCACACGGCCCTGGACACGGGCGTGTGTCAGGCCGTGTTCGGCCCAAGTCTTTTATTTTCCAGGCAAATCGTGGCCATTCTTTTTCTGGTTTTGGGATCTAACGGTTCAGTCCATCTCTTGGGAAGATAAGTCCGATTTTAGGGTTGGAAACCCTCATTGTTTTCCAAGTCTTCTCTTACTAAGTTCTAGAGAGAAGCTAGAGCAAGGAGGAAGGAGAAGAAATTCTTGGGCTGTAGGAAGAGTTTCGGTGCTCCAAATCGCGAGCCGAGCCCGGATCCGTGAAGCTTAGATCGTTGCGAATATTTCCATCCGGCTATTTTTGTCATGGCAAGGAAGAGGAGTCGGAAGGTAACGACACCTCTCCTCTCGGTCTTAGGATGCATGTCTTAGCATCATTTATTTTCTTTCTTTCTAGTTTTTGGGCACCAAACTCTCAAAAGAGAGGGGTTTTGGTTTGCCAAGGTTCAAGAGGAACCTCCGGGTTGATTGAGTCCGTCCCCGGCATATTTTGCATTAGAGATCCGCTTCGCTAGTGGATTAGGCATGGTGGGTGAAGCCGTAGTCGTGACCGTTAGTCCGACTCGGTGATGTTGCATACGAACTTAGGGATTCGTAGAGATTCCGTTGCGGCAAGAAGCCGTTTGTGATGTGGTGGTGATTTCCCTTTTGTTTGAAAGAGTACATGTAGTCGGAACCAGACAAGGTTAGCTCCTCGTGGCGGTAGATGGTTTCCTTGAGGGACAAGGTTAGCTCCGTATGAGTTGGAGATGGTTTCCTTGGTGGGCAAGGTTAGCTCTGCACGAGTTGGAGATGGTTTCCTTGGTGCGCGGGAATGCTGCAGTACAAATAAGGGATTATGGTGATTTTAGTCTTGGATTGTGATGTGCCAAGGCGTGGCTATGTCTCCGTGGTCGGCTGGCTATCCCGTGACATGTGCGTCATGTGTGGAGAGTGTCCCGGCGGGACTAGTCCCCTTCTGTGAGACTGACGAGAATGCCAAGCTTGGGGCAAGCCCGAGCAATGAGGCCATGAGCGGGTGGGGTCCAGCAAGGCTTCTTAGAATCGGTCAGTCTGTGTTTGTTGGAATCCTGACATGAGACGTCAGAGCTTGCAGGCAAGCCCGGGGCTAAGCCCTCGAGCGGGTGGGGCCTTGGCAAGAATTCCATGTGGCGGCCTGTGTGCCGTTTAAGGGAGTTGTGTCTCCCTTAGTGTTTGCGGCTTTATGCCAATGGGGAAATGTGAGTACCCAAATGTTGTGATGTTGTGCTAGATGCATACGCAGTAGGGTGCCTTATGCGAAGTCCGAGTGTTGCATACATGTTGCATAGTAGGCCCTTTTATTACATGCTCAACCAGTAGAGAACGTGTTTGATGATTGAGAGATCCAAGCCTGTTTTAATGCTTTTCTATTTCTAGATGTTTATATTGCATACGAAGTGCTGACTTGCAGGTTGGAGGGTTCCCCGGGGTCCGTTAGGGGCGGCCGGGAGGAGATGTGTTGTTACACAGTTTGAGGTCAGCCTTTGCTGACCCACATTACTAATAATTTTTACAGGGCAAGGATCGCATGCAGGAGCTAGCACGCCGGCCAGAAAGGCCTAAGCCCCATGAAGTGTTTTTCCCTCTTTTGTAGCACTACATTTATAATGATGTTTGTTTGAGACTCTTTTGTCCGGCTTGCATGCCGAGGTAGGCTAGGAGTGCTATGCACATTCATGATTGTAATTTTACTTGAGTATGGACTTTTGTGGTAGGCCTTAAGGCCTTAGTTGTAACTTTTTTGGTTAGTGGATAACTTCTAGTTGTGCTTTGTTTCCGCTGTGTTGTGCAAGTGTTTTGAGTTTGGGTAGCTATATCAACTTATAATACTAAAGCTGTGTCGTTCGTAAGTTGTGGGGCCCCGACCGGACCCATATTATACGGTCATTACAGGGGAGGTGTTACACCCCCACCTCTACAGATGCATGATCCGAGGAGACAGGATGACCGAGGCCACCGACAGGTAGTTTGTTACGGATGCCGCCAGCCCGGGCACATTAGGTCGGAGTGCCCGCATCGATTCCAACCTCCTCCTCCTCCTCCACCTCCAGTGGCCCCAGTACAGCAGGGTCGAGGCCGAGGCCGAGGACGAGGCCGAGGCCGGGGATATCACGGCAGGAGACGCGAGCAGGAGCAGATATACGCCTTGGACCTCACAGAGCAGAGGAACCCCGAGGAGGTTATCACAGGTACTTAAAGTTAATTATTAAATTTCTTGAATTTTCAATTGTATAGTACCTGGAACTATAGGATAACAATTAATTTTAACGTAAACAAACCTCAGGCATAGTTATGATCAGCGGCAAGCCCGATCATACTCTCTTCAACATGGGTGCTTCGCACTCGTTCGTGTCCGAGGCCTTTATAGACGGACTCGAAGGCGTGGAGAGATTCCCTGGACTAGAGATGAGGGTGCGTCTACCCGATGGGTCAGAGCTGCGGACCACTGCACATTGTGATATGGAGGCCGAGATTGGCGGCAAGGCATTTGAGGCACCAGCAACTATTCTGAAGCTGCAGGACTTCGACTTGATTTTGGGTATGGCATGGTTACATCGGAACCATGCTCAGATAGATTGTCCGTCCAGGAGAATCACGCTAAGGCATGGCGACTCTCATGTTATCATTGAAGGTATTCAGCCTATCTGCCCTCTATTGTTATCTTCAGTACAGGATGTGAAGGCCCACGAGCAGGGAGAAGAAGTTTATCCTATCTGCTTTGAGATGGTGGGAGCAGAGACAACTATTTCAGATATCCCGGTGGTCCGGGATTTCTCCGACGTATTCCCGGAGAAATTGCCCGGGCTACCACCTGCTAGAGACTTGGATTTCAGGATTTAGCTAGTACCAGGAGCGAGGCCGGTGTCCCGGGCACCCTACAGGATGGCTCCCAGGGAGTTAGCGAAGTTCAGGACTCAACTTCAGGAGCTAGTCGAGTCAGGATTTGTGCGGCCCAGTTCATCGCCGTGGGGAGCGCCAGTTCTCTTTGTGAAGAAGAAGGACGGGTCATTGCGACTATGCATAGATTACCGGGAGCTGAACCGGTTAACGGTCCGCAATACCTATACTCTGCCTCGGATAGATGAGTTATTTGACCAGCTGCAGGGAGCCTTCTGGTTCTCCAAGCTAGATTTGCGATCCGGTTACTACGCTCCGCATCAGGGAAGATGACATACCAAAGAAGGCATTCAGTTCACGCTATGGATTATACGAGTTCACGGTGATGCCTTTTGGGCTCACGAATGCCCCTGCCGCATTCATGAGTCTAATGAACCGTGTATTCGAGCCCTTCTTAGACCACTTCGTGATTGTATTCATCGACGACATTCTTATATATTCCTGGACTCAGGAGGAGCATACAGAGCACCTGGCACAGGTCTTGCAGAGGCTGAGGGAGTCCCAGATGTACGCAAAATTTTCAAAGTGCCAGTTCTGGCTGCAGGAGGTGGCTTTCCTGGGACACACGATCAGTGGGGCTGGATTAGCAGTGGACCCAGCCAAGATAGAGACAGTGAGGGATTGGCCACGGCCGAAGACCACATCAGACATTCGCAGTTTCTTGGGACTAGCAGGGTATTATCGCAAGTTCGTGGAGGGGTTCTCGAGGATAGCACTCCCCCTCACGTCCTTGACGAAGAAGGACGTAGATTTTGTTTGGTCAGAGCGGTTCGAGACGGCTTTTCAGGAGCTGAAGGACCGACTCATCTCATCCCCCATTCTTGCGCTTCCATCCGGGAGCGAAGGATTCTAGATATACACGGACGCCTCTTATCAGGGGATGGGTGCAGTCCTGATGCATCATGGACATGTTATTGCTTATGCTTCAATACAGTTGAAGAAGCATGAGCATAACTATCCAGTACATGACCTAGAGCTCGGGGCTGTGGTATTCGCCCTAAAGCTATGGAGGCATTACTTATACGGGATTCATTGTGACATCTTTTCAGATCACAAGAATCTTAAATATATCGATACACAGAAGGACTTAAACCTGCGACAGAGGAGATGGCTGGAATTCCTCTGTGACTATGATTATAAGATCCACTACGATCCGGGAAAAGCGAACACGGTAGCAGATGCCTTGAGCAGGAGGGCCGGCACTTCTGGACCGGAGCCTCGGTTGATGTCTATAGAGCTGCTACAGATGATGGAGGACATGCACATTACCATGGTATCTGAGACCGAACCAGTGGTGTATCGAGAGTATCTCAGCTCAGTGATCAGTGGTGATGACATACGGGAGCGCATCCGAACATATCAGAGGCTGGATGCTGCATTACAGCCGATTTTAGTGCCCTGGAAAGGGGCAAGGTTGAGGACTACACGCTACAGGATGATCTTCTTCAATTCCGTGGGCGCATTTACATACCAGCAGGGGGCAGTATCCGGGATGACATACTCAGAGAGGCTCATTGCTCCAGATATTCAGTGCACCCCGGCATCACCAAGATGTGGGCAGATTTGCGGAGGTCTATGTATTTGCCCGGGATGAAGAGGGAGATCACAGATTTTGTGACCCATTGCGAGACCTGCCAGCGTGTGAAAGCAGAATGCAAGAGCCCGGGAGGTTTACTACAGCCACTGCCAGTTCCAGAATGGAAGTTCGAGGACATTGCTATGGACTTTGTACACGGATTGCCTCGCTCCCACTATGGGCATGATTCTATATGGGTCATAGTGGATAGACTGACCAAGGTAGTGCGATTTATTCTAGTTCGGAAGGATGCCCCAGTTGCAGTTCTGGTGAGATTATTTGTGGAGCAGTTCGTCAGATATCATGGCATTCCCAGGACGATTGTTTCGGACCGTGATGGTCGGTTCACTTCGAGCGAGTGGAGGGCCGTGCATGCTTACTTGGGATCTCAGCTTACTTTTAGTACCGCCTTCCATCTGCAGACCAACGGACAGACCGAGCGGACCATCCGGACCATAGAGGACCTACTCAGACTATGCATATTGGATATGGGGAAGCCTTGGGAGAGGCTGCTGCCACTGATTGAGTTCTCGTACAATAACAGCCACCAGGCTAGCATCAGGATGGCTCCATATGAGGCACTTTATGGGAGGAGATGCCGGACACCGTATCATGGGTTCAGGATGTGGATACCAGGGCTCTTGGATCGGATTATATAGAGGATACTGAGGTTCAGATTCGATTGATCAGGGATCGGCTACTAGAGGCCCAGAGCAGGCAGGCAAAGTATTATGATGCTCTGCACCGGAAGGTGGAGTTCCAGGTTAGAGACAGAGTATTCTTGAAGATACGTCCAGTACACGGTGTCTCTCGGGTGCGGAGGCACAAGAAGCTCAGTCCACGATATATGGGGCCATACCTGATCCTGGAGCGGATCGGCCCCTTAGCTTACCGACTGTAGCTGCCACCGGAGTTGGGTGCATTACATGACGTCTTTCATGTCCCTTCCTTGTGAAGAGCTCTCCTTCGGCTGGAGCAGCACATTACTACTACAGCCGGACCGGTAGAGCCTGACAGATCAGTTAGATTGGAGCCGATCCGGATTGACGATACAGCCATCCGAGTGTTGCGGAATAAGAAGGTCCCTCTTGTGAAGGTGCTGTGGTCCAACCATGGATGGGAGGAGCACACCTGGGAGCCGAGGGATCTGATGTTGGAGCAACACCCGGAGCTATTTGCATCAGGTACTTTCAATTTATGTTTTAAAATTCCTTAAAAATTCTTGCAAGTAGAACCCCGTAGACCCGAACGTAAATTTCGGGGACGAAATTATTTTCTTGTTTATTGGAATTTGTAACATCCCATGTTACTTTTGGACCCCTCAACTTAGATTCGGTTAGGCATGGGGTGAATTTTAAGGAGATCAACTAGGTTTGACCCTAGGTAGTGGATGGTAGCCATGTGGAGCCCACTATAGGACCAAAGTCAAACTAGGTCAAACTAGCCTAAATAAGGACCCTAGCCACACCATGACCCCACCACATTGCCCTAACCATAAAAACAATCTAAGTGCACCCTAGGGCATGCCATTAGGTCAACAGTTTGACCCTAATTGACCCAAGTCAACCTTGGGCTTAATTTGGTCAAACCCACACTCATAAGCCCAATTAGCCTAAGTAGGGCACCCCCTTGACCTAACCCAAGTTGGGTGGTGCCACTAGACCCATTACCACCAAGTAGGGTCAGCCCACCCACCATGTTGACTAAGTCAACTCTCCAAGTCAACAAGTCAACTATGTGACATAAAAGAAGGAAATGAAGACCAAGCCACCCTCCTTTGAACCAAGCCCACCAAATTTGGCCCATAGCCAGCCCAAGTGAACAAGACCAGCCCTACCCCTCTAATTCAGGAGAGAGAATGCATGCAAAGGGGTAGAAATGAGATTTTGAGAGAAAGAGGAGAGAGAAATGAGGATGAAAGGGAATGGTAGCCACATGGCCACCCCTTCAGCTGAAATTCTCTGCCCAATACCAGCTGGCCGACCTCCTCACTTCATTCCAGAGGAAATTGGGGGCTGTGTGCCACTTGGCAGCAGGGGCGGAGTGTAACACCCCGGATTTTTGATTGCGTACGCATGATGGGCGTTATGTTGGCTTTGACCGTTGTTCGAGCATGGTTTTTCCCGCGGGCTTGCAAGTGGCTGTTTTGGTAGCCGAGTTGCACGATTACCCAGCAAACCGGAGTCCAAATTGGGGACTCGGTGAGGCCTCTTAGGGAATGTTTGCACTTTTTCGCGCCCGGGAAATGTTGCTCAAAACGAGTTGCTGGTACAGCAAACAAAAAAAGGTAAAAAGTTCTTAAGGCAAAAATGGTCTAGGATGACACAGAAACATTTTTCAGAACAGGGAAAAATAGTCGTTTTTGTGCATGACACGCCCCCCGACACGGGCGTGTCGGGGCGTGACCCAGGGCGTGACCTGGGCGTGACCTCCTTGACTCGACGAATTTTTCTTGTGTCGAGTTGAGCTCGACGAATGGGGTACACGCCCCGTGACACGGGCGTGTCACGGGCCGTGTCCCGCAGTGTCGAGTGTCAAGTGTCGAGTGTCGAGTGTCGAGTGTCGGGTGTCGAGAGAGGGGACACGGCCTGTGACACGGGCGTGTCACAGGGCGTGTCCAGCGGTGTCGAGTGTCGACACTTTTGGTCGACGAGGTGTCGAGACACGGGCTACACGCCCTAGGTCACGGGCGTGACCGACCCGTCACGGGCGTGTACCCGGCCGTGTACCGTGTGGATAAACTTGGATTTGCCGACTTTCTGCGCCGCTGAAGGTACACGCCCTGCGTCACGGGCGTGACACAGGGCGTGACAGGGCCGAAAATCGACTTTTTCCAGTTTTTTTGTGCCGTTCATTTCCTTGGTTCTGCATCTAACGGTCCAGCTCTGTTCTGGAGGAAATAAGGCCGAAACAGAGTTTCTCCTCCTCATTTCACCTTCTCTTCATCTTCTTACTCATTCCAAAAGGAACTCAAGGGAGCAAGGGCTAAAGCAAGGCAAGGAAAGAGAGGAGCAACCGTCGCGGCGTTGTCTCGGTTCAGGCAAGCGGTGTTCTTCACCCTTGCCGATCTTCTTTCTTGTCTTTGATTGTGCAAAATAGCTTGTTTTTTCTCTTTCAATTTTCCTAGCTTGTTCTTCTTGTTTTTATGATGCTTTTGAATTTCCCTATGCTCCATGATTATTTAGGATGATTCATGTAGTTTATCTTGTTCATGTGATTCATGTAGATAATTTGATTCATGTTCATGTAGCCTTTCTAATTTATGTGATTCTTCCTTAATCAACAGCATGTGATTCTTTCTTGTTCCAAACATGTGATTCATGTACTTAAGTTAATCAAACTCTATCATGTGATTCTTCTTTGATCAAAAGCATGTGATTCATTTCATGTAATTCAATTCATCAAACTCTACGTTGGCAATTTGTCGTCATGTGTGAGGATGAAAGAAGGGAACGTGTGTACTTCATTTATGGTGAGTTTTACGAGGCGAATGGTGAACCATGGCAGAAGCGTTTTTGTGAGGATTCGGTAAGGGGTGGTGTGGTTTAAGCCTTTGTGGCCACCGGGTTTGGATTTGTGGTGTAGAGCACCATTTTGGCCCCGATTTGGGCTGGCTTTTATTGGTGCGTTCCACTTTAGGGCTGCCACCAAAAGACCCTTGCTGAATCGCATTTAACCGCTGCTTATGTTTCACTCATATAGTTGTTTCTTGTACTAAGGATGATGGAATGGGCATGTGTTTTGCCCTTTTGCTCCTGCGGGTTGAGCAGGACTTGCTGAAACTTGTACGCACTTGGTGCGTTTGGCATGTGTTTTGGTGCGTTTTTCTACTTGTTTTGTTCACTCTTGTTACTTACATGAAACATTGCTACGGGGTCGGTAAGCCCCTTTGTCATATTTTCTGAACTTCCTACTATGTTGTGTAGCTTTGATGATTGCTGAGGTGTTCTTTCTTGAATGTCTCAGGTGCAGGTTGTAGCCGGTTGAGCGGCTAGTGCTTGGATAGAGTTTCTTGGGAGCTAGCCAAGCTTACTGAGCGAGGTAGTTCTTTTCTTTGTTGTACAGACATACAGGTGCCCCAATGGGTTCTTGTCAGCTTGTTGGCGCCCATTGGTGGCTTTCTTTACTGGTGATATATGAATAATAGACTGCTAATGTGACTCATTTGGATGAGATGATGTCTTCTTGCTCTTGGGAAGAATTTATGGTACGTTGCATTAGGTATTTTTAAGCTAAACAAACCTATTATTGTATCCATGCATAACATGTTTTGGTTACCAAACACGTATTTTCCAAATGACGTAAACAAAGATGATTTCTTATAGTAGTATCACTATAGACTGCATATAGGAGATCGTCATAAATAAACAAAGTATTTCCGCCGCGTACTAATACAGTTTTTGATACCTAAGGCCGAGGGATACGACCATTAAATCCAAAGGTTTTCTTGCATTTAATTGTTGAATTTCAACTCATAAAGTAAGCGTCAAGGGTTGCCTGAGCGTGTGCAGTTATCCCCTGCACGACGTGGCATCATAACCCGTCGTTCCTCTTGCTCTGATATGAGGTACTCATTGAGGAAATGCGGGTTGTGACAGTTGGTATCATAGCCAGGTTTGCTTGCGAATTGGTCGGGCAAACTTTCTTGTTTGGTTGTAAGCATCATATCATACACACACCGAAGTGTCATCAGTATGTCTTGGCCGACGCACGCACACTCCACTCATGGCATGACAAGAAGTATACCGGGCATATTATGTAGTATGGGATGCATAATATGTGGTTGTATATGGATCCACCATAGGGGCAACATGTGCGGGTTATGTAGTATGGGATGCATAACCTTACCACATGGATGCGACTAGCACGTTTTCTTTTCTTTGTTGCATGCAATGCTATGTAGTATATGATGCATAACATTGTGATGCGTACGACCGCTCATGGCATGCATTAAGGCCTTTCTAGCTTGCATCGCACAGCACGCATAACATAACATTGCATGAGCACAACGTGCCAAGCTAAAGATGTACATGATGACACCTGTACACTCATGGTTTTGGGTCAAATAAAGTCATGCATTCATCGGTTAGGCACAAGTTAGTGGGATGACGGTGAGTCATCTTTAGGTTAGGCATACCATCATTCTCAAACTCCCAGAGCAAGTTAGCAGTTGATATTCATATTTATATATGTATGGTCTGTACATAGCCATTGTGTGTTTTGTTGGGTTTGAGTTTGATAAGAGTGAACGTGTTTATAGGATGTCGAAGCGTCCAGTGACACGACAAACTCCCCAATCCGAGGGCGAGTCTTCGGGCGCGCAGAATAATGCCCTGATGGATAGTCTACGCCAAAGTAATGAGGCTTTGACGAGGCAGGTGCAGGAAGTGCAGTCCCAGCTCCAAGCTATGTCCTCAGCGATGTCTGGACTGGCACCAAGAGTGCAAGAGACTGTCAGGGGCCCTACCATTTCTACTCCTTCCATGGCAGTGATACCCCCAGTTGTGGTTCCCCCTGCGATGACGTTTATCTCGCAGTTTCAGCGACTTGGACCACCGACTTATGATGGAAAAGCGGACTTTGTGATCTTGGATGATTGGGTGATCACGTTGGAAGAGATGTTTGTTTATTCTGGCGTTACCAAGGACCAGAAGGTGATGCTTGCCGCCTATCAACTAAAAGGGTTGGCGAAAGGTTGGTGGTTGCGAGAAAAGGAGAGCCTAGGGGCGGGATGTTCGTGGGAAGCCTTTAAAGAAATGTTACGGCGCAAGTTTCTACCGTCAGTTGAAAGGGACCGCCTGATGAATGACTTCTTGTACCTGAAGCAGAGGAAACTCACAGTGAGTGAGTATGAAATTGAGTTTAGCAAGTTAAGTCGGTTCGCTCCGAGCTTGGTGACTACGGAAGCTGACCGAGTAAAGAGATTTCTTAGCGGACTCCGCAGCGACGTGCAGCAGTTCGCAAGTGCTTATGGAGCGACGAGTTACACTACTGTGGTTGAGGCTGCGTTGAAGGTTGAAGCTATCGAAACTGCAAAACAAAGAGGACAACTGATGAGGATGGATAAGAGGAAGCTGGTGGGAGGTAAAAGCTCCCAAGACTCAGACGTAAGGAAGAAGAACAAGGAGACATGTAGCTTCTATGGCCGAGCCGGTCACCCATTTGAGAAATGTTTCAAGCGGTTAGGGCTGCAGAAGAAGGAGCAGGTGCACGCCATTCAGGGTGCTCCAACCAGAGACTTGGAGTGTACAGCTTGTGGGGGAAGAGGTCATGATATGAGCCGCTGCTGGGTCAAAGACAAGGTGTGCTTCCAGTGTGGCAAACAGGGACATCTGAAGGCAAGGTGCCCACAAAACCAACCTGTGCTGCAGCCAGTGCCACTCCAGGCTTTGCCTCCACCTCTGCGTTTGGACAAAGGAAAAGGGAAGTTAAATGTGATCTCCTCAGAGGAAGCTCAGATGTCACCCCAGGTTATCTCAGGAAACTTTAAGGTAAAGAACCGTTGGGCGCATGTTCTCTTCGATTCTGGCGCGACCCATTAATTTGTGGCTCGAACCTTTTTGGATCGGTATCATTTGACACCAGATCGAGTGGGGAATGCCTTTTTGGTGAAGTTCCCTTCCGGTGCTTCTGTGGTGGCAGACTGGGGTCTGCTTGATTGTCCCATTTTGTTGGGGGATTTCTTAGCGAAGGCTGATTTCAAGGTGATCGATTTGGCGGATTTTGACGTCATTCTGGGCATGGACTGGTTATCCCGCTATGACGCCGTCATCCAGTGCAAAGGGAAGCGCTTGGATTTTATCAAGGACAATGGTCAGCCGGGAAGTGTTTATGGTGATTCATGCCAGGATACTCCAGGGATTTCAGCGGTATGTGTTCGGACGTTGTTTGTTTCCGACTGTTTTGCTTGTCTAGTCTCAGTTGTGGGGACTAGTGCTGTTTTGCCGCGGTTGGAGGAGATTCTTGTTGTGCGTGAATTCCCAGATGTTTTTCCTACTGATCTTCCTCGTCTTCCCCCTGATCATGATGTCGAGTTCGTTATTGATTTGGAACCGGGTACGAGGCCTATTGCGAAAGCGCCGTACAGAATAGCCCCGCGTGAGCTATCAGAGTTGCGTACCCAGCTGGATGACTTATTGGCAAAAGGGTTTATCAGGCCGAGTTCATCACCTTGGGGGTGCACCGGTGTTATTTGTGAAGAAGAAAGATGGGTCGATGCGGCTTTGCATCGATTACCGGGAGTTGAACAAGGTGACGATTAAAAACAAGTACCCACTGCCAAGAATTGATGATTTGTTTGATCAACTGCATGGCAGTTCCGTATTTTCGTAGATTGATCTCCGCTCGGGCTATCATCAGCTCAAGGTCCGGGAGTCTGATATTCCGCGGACTGCATTTCGATCAAGACATGGCCATTTTGAGTTTCTGGTGATGTCGTTTGGTTTGACCAACACACCATCAGCCTTCATTGATATGATGAACAGGGTGTTCAAGGACTACTTGGATAAGTTTGTGGTGGTTTTTATTGATGACGTTCTTGTCTACTCCCGCAGTGCTGAGGAGCATGAACAGCATCTGCGATTGGTATTGGCCACTTTGCGAGACCAACGGTTATTCGCCAAACTAAGCAAATGCGAGTTTTGGTTGCCTCAAGTTGTTTTTCTGGGTCATGTCATTAATCAACATGGAATTTCAGTGGATCCCGAAAAGATTGCTGCAGTCATGGAGTGGAGAAGACCGGAGACACCCAAGGAGATTCGAAGCTTCTTGGGATTGGTCAGCTATTATCGCAGATTTGTCGAAGGTTTTGCGACGTTGGACGCACCTTTGACTCGCTTAACCCAGAATAATGTGGCGTTTGATTGGACTGACAAGTGTGAGGCGTCATTCCTTGAACTCAAGAACAGGTTATGTACTGCTCCTGTGTTGATCTTGCCGACAGAAGGGATAGATTATGACGTTTTTGTGGATGCGTCACACGTTGGACTTGGATGTGTATTAATGCAAGACAAAAAGGTGATTGCGTATGGGTCTCGGCAGTTGAAAAGTCATGAAAAGAACTACCCAACGCATGATTTGGAGTTCGCAGCGGTGATCTTTGCGTTGAAGTTATGGAGACACTTACTTTATGGTGCGCAGTGTAAAATCTTTACAGATCATAAAAGTTTAAAGTACGTCTTCACGCAAAAGGAACTGAATCTGCGCCAACGGCGATGGCTTGAATATGTAGCTGATTATGATGTGGACTTTCAGTATCATCCGGGGAAAGCGAATGTTGTGGCCGATGCTTTAAGTCGGAAGACGGGGAAATTATTTCATCTTTCAGTCGACCGTCTTGTGGAGGAATTTCTATTGATGGATATTTTTGTGGGCAAATATGACCCGCAAAGTCATTCGATGGTAGAAGAACCTTCATGGCTGATGCTTGCAAGACAACACCAAAAGGATGATCCTGATCTTTTACATCTATTGCTTCGGACTGAAAAGCGTGAATTACCGGATTTTTCTATTGATGAGGGGGGCACATTAAAGTATCATGGTCGATTTTGTATTCCCGCAGTTGGAGACATTCGCGAGAGGGTGTGTCGGGAAGCACATGGCTCAAGTATGGCCTACCATCCAGGCTCAACAAAAATGTACCGTGATTTGAAACAAATTGTCTGGTGGTATGGAATGAAAAGAGATATAGCGCAATTTGTATCTGAATGTCATACCTGCAAGCGGGTGAAAGCTGATCATGGGAGGCCTGGTGGCAAGTTGACACCATTGGAGATTCCAACATGGAAGTGGGAAAGCATCTCAATGGATTTTATTACAGGCCTACCAAGATCTCCATGAGGACATGACTCTGTGTGGGTGATCGTGGATAGATTGACCAAGTGTGCTCATTTCATACCATTTAAGGTCAACTACCCGATGAAGACAATAGCGGAGCTCTATTTGAACGATATCATCCGACTGCATGGTGTGCTAGTCAATATCATATCAGACAGGGATTCCCGATTTACTTCTCGTTTCTGGAAGAGTCTACAAGAGGGTTTGGGGACGGATTTGCGGTATTCCACTGCTTACCACCCTCAGACGAATGGCCAAACGGAACGAGTAAATCAAATTGTGGAAGATATGATTCGATGCTACATTCTTGAGTATGACGGAGCATGAGATGAACGTTTGCGGCTTATGGAATTCACATATAATAATAGCTATCAAGAAAGCTTGCAAATGGCTCCGTTCAAAGTTTTATATGGGCGTCGATGTCGGACTCCTCTCTTTTTGGGCTGAGGTTGGCGAGCGGCCTTTGTTGGGCCCAGAGGCGCTCGAGGACATGGAAGTTGCCGTACAACTTATTCGGGAGAAGGTCCGAATAGCCCAAGAGCGATATGAAAAGTACGCCAACCGACGAAGGTCGGAATTAGCGTTTGCGGTGGGGGATTCTGTTTTCTTGAAAGTCTCCCCATTGGTTGGAATTAAACGGTTTGGAAAAGAGCGCAAATTAGACCCAAGGTTTGTGGGTCCCTTCAAGATTCTTGCGCGAGTTGGTGCATCCGCTTACAAAGTAGAATTACCCGTGAACTTTCCTGGTGTTCACGACGTGTTTCATGTTAGCCAACTTCGCAAGTGTGTGCGACATGACACGCAAGTGTTGGACGTGGTGTCGCAATTGGCGACAAACCTTTCTTATGTGGAGATGCCCATCCGGATATTGGACTCCCAAGATCGCGTGTTGCGGAAAAAGAAGATTCCTATGGTCAAGGTGCTATGGAAAAATCAGAATGTGGAAAGCGCGACGTGGGAGCTCGAGTCAACGATGAGGACGGCTCACCCTCATTTGTTCCCGTAAATAAGCCGGTATGTGAATTGGTGTTTTTGTTGCATTGCTATTTTTTGGTTTGTTACCTTATTTGATGAAAAGTTTCGAGGCGAAACTTTTTGTTAGGGGGAGTGACTGTAACACCCCGGATTTTTGATTGCGTACGCATGATGGGCGTTACGTTGGCTTTGACCGTTGTTCGAGCATGGTTTTTCCCGCGGGCTTGCAAGTGGCTGTTTTGGTAGCCGAGTTGCACGATTCCCAGCAAACCAGAGTCCAAATTGGGGACTCAGTGAGGCCTCTTAGGGAATGTTTGCACTTTTTCGCGCCCGGGAAATGTTGCTCAAAACGAGTTGCTGGTACAGCAAAAAAAAGGTAAAAAGTTCTTAAGGCAAAAATGGTCTAGGACGACACAGAAACATTTTTCAAAACAGGGAAAAATAGTCATTTTTGTGCATGACACGCCCCCCGACACGGGCGTGTCGGGGCGTGACCCAGGGCGTGACCTGGGCGTGACCTCCTTGACTCGACGAATTTTTCTTGTGTCGAGTTGAGCTCAACGAATGGGGTACATGCCCCGTGACACGGGCGTGTCACGGGCCGTGTCCCGCAGTGTCGAGTGTCAAGTGTCGAGTGTCGAGTGTCGGGTGTCGAGAGAGGGGACACGGCCTGTGACACGGGCGTGTCACAGGGCGTGTTCAGCTGTGTCGAGTGTCGACACTTTTGGTCGACGAGGTGTCGAGACACGGGCTACACGCCCTAGGTTACGGGCGTGACCGACCCGTCACGGGCGTGTACCCGGCCGTGTACCCTGTGGATAAACTTGGATTTGCCGACTTTCTGCGCCGCTGAAGGTACACGCCCTGCGTCACGGGCGTGACACAGGGCGTGACAGGGCCGAAAATCGACTTTTTCCAGTTTTTTTGTGCCGTTCATTTCCTTGGTTCTGCATCTAACGGTCCAGCTCTGTTCTGGAGGAAATAAGGCCGAAACAGAGTTTCTCCTCCTCGTTTCACCTTCTCTTCATCTTCTTCCTCATTCCAAAAGGAACTCAAGGGAGCAAGGGCTAAAGCAAGGCAAGGAAAGAGAGGAGCAACCGTCGCGGCGTCGTCTCGGTTCAGGCAAGCGGTGTTCTTCACCCTTGTCAATCTTCTTTCTTGTCTTTGATTGTGCAAAATAGCTTGTTTTTTCTCTTTCAATTTTCCTAGCTTGTTCTTCTTGTTTTTATGATGCTTTTGAATCTCCCTATGCTCCATGATTGTATAGGATGATTCATGTAGTTTATCTTGTTCATGTGATTCATGTAGCTAATTTGATTCATATTCATGTAGCCTTTCTAATTTATGTGATTCTTCCTTAATCAACAGCATGTGATTCTTTCTTATTCCAAACATGTGATTCATGTACTTAAGTTAATCAAACTCTATCATGTGATTCTTCTTTGATCAAAAGCATGTGATTCATTTCATGTAATTCAATTCATCAAACTCTACGTTGGCAATTTGTCGTCATGTGTGAGGATGAAGGAAGGGAACGTGTGTACTTTGTTTATGGTGAGTTTTGCGAGGCGAATGGTGAACCATGGCAGAAGCGTTTGTGTGAGGATTCGGTAAGGGGTGGTGTGGTTTAAGCCTTTGTGGCCACCGGGTTTGGATTTGGGGTGTAGAGCACCATTTTGGCCCCGATTTGGGCTGGCTTTTATTGGTGCGTTCCACTTTAGGGCTGCCACCAAAAGACCCTTGCTGAATCGCATTTAACCGCTGCTTATGTTTCCCTTATATAGTTGTTTCTTGTACTAAAGATGATGGAATGGGCATGTGTTTTGCCCTTTTGCTCCTGCGGGTTGAGCAGGACTTGCTGAAACTTGTACGCACTTGGTGTGTTTGGCATGTGTTTTGGTGCGTTTTTTGAAAGATATTGTACCTAATCACCTAGATGGGGGGGGGGGGTGAATAGGTGACTTAAAGCTTTTTGACTTTTTAGGCAGAATTCAACTTATAACACAGAATTAATTAAACTTTATCACAGCACACAATCAGCAATCACAGAATTCCACAAGCACACAGTAGACACACAGTTTTATAGTGGTTCCCCAAGGTTTGGGTACATCCACTTTCCCCCTTCGCCTATCTAGCAGTGTACTAGATTCGGCCAAACTCCTCCACTATCTCAGATCCTCAGATCTTACACTCAGAACCCCAAAATAAGGATCCTACAACTCAGGCCCAAGGCCCTACAACTCAGCTTCTTCACAAAGCCTACACTCAGCCACCAAGGCCTACACTCAGCCACAACTGGCCTACACTCAGAGATTCCAATCTCCTACACTCAGGCACTCAAGCCCTACACTCAGCCTTTATAATTACAGGCTTACAACACTCAGATCCCTAAGGATCCTACAAGATAATATGAATACAAGATGTTAACTCTACAACTCAGAGAAAAGAGAGAAGAGTTGAGAGGTTCTTGATGAGTTCTTGGAAGAACTCAGCTGAAATCAATCTGACTTGGCTTTCTTCAAAGCTTCTTGAATGTAGAACACAATAAGATTGACCTCTTCTGTAGTTGATCCTTGATCTCTGTTGCTTAAGATTCAGAACAAATCTGAACCCTTCTTCTCAGCCTGGTTCCAATGGTTGGCTTCTTGGATGGAGCTCTCTCTCTCCAACTACTTAGATCTTCACTAGATTCTTCAAGGAATAGCTAGATCTTCTTCTTTGTTAATTACTTTAACAACTTGGACAACTTCTTCTGTAGACAGTATAAGCCTATTTATAGGCCTTCTTCATGGTAACCGGCTGGTCCGGTTCATAACTCATTTCTGACAACTCTGACAGGTGCAGTAGACCGGCTGGAATGGCAGCTGTCAAGTCATCCAGTTAGTTCTTGAAAATTCTGTAACTGTCTGAAAGTGTCGAGACTGTCTGTCTTTAAGTGTCGACACTTATAGGCCAAGTGTCGACACAAGTTGTCTAAGTGTCGACACTAGCCTACAAGGTGTCGACACAACTCCTTATGTTGTAGATTTTATATCTCGACACTGCTTCTTCTTCATGTGTCGACACTGATATTGAGTGTCGACACAACACTTTGTTCTTCAGTATATTGCTGAATTCTTGTAAGTGTCGACACAACACCTTTGTGTCGACACATCTTCATGTGTTGAATCTGTTAAGTGTCGACACTTCTTCTTGGTGTCGACACAAGCCTTTAGTGTTGATACTTACTGAGTGTCGACACTGCTCCATGTATCGACACATTCTTCTTCTGTTGAGACTCTGGCTGAGTGTCGACACATCTTATTAGTGTCGACACTTGTACTTAGAATATTCTTGAACTTTGCTAAGTGTCGACACAGCTCCTTGTGTCGACACTTTCTTCAAGTGTTGAGTCTTCAGCTGAGTGTCGACACATTCTTTCTTGTGTCGACACTTTCTTCAAGTGTTGACTCTTCTGCTGAGTGTCGACACATTGTTCTGGGTGTCGACACTTATACTTAGTCTCTGTTTACTTTTGCTGAGTGTCGACACAGCCTCCAAATGTCGACACTTTCTGATGTAGACACAGTTTTACTGGGTGTCAACACAACTGCTAAGTGTCAACACTGCTTCACTGCACTTTCCTTCATTGAGTGTCGACACAGCTCCTTGTGTCGACACTTTCTGTCTGGTGTCGACTCTGCATCCCTGGTGTCGACACAATGACTCCAAGTGTCGACACTGCTTGCCTGGGTGTCGACACAAGTCTTCTTAAGTGTCGACACTTTCCCTTTGGGTGTCGACACATGGACTTAGAAACTTTTTCATCTTTCCTGTAAATACTTAACCTGCACAAGTAAACTCAAAACACATCAAATACATTTTGATGTATATCATTGAGTTGGGTGAGGCTTCTTCAAATCAGGTACATTTAAACTAATGTACCCAACAATCTCCCCCTATTTGGAGAAGTCATAACCCTTAGTCAATGATATACACCATTCATAATAAAATTACAAAATGATGTAAAGCAGGATTATATATCAGGGCAAACATAAACATGTATCAAACAAAACATGTATACACAGATAACATCTCAGAACAATTATGAAATAAATTTATCACATAGCAAATTTATCACACAGCATATTATTCTAACAGCTTTTTCATATTTCAAAAGTTTACAGAATGTTAACATCAAAAGATTACATAGTAAACTTAAGAAAATTTCTATGCTATTTTTGTTCAGCCTCCTTAATCACAATCCCTTTTCCAGACTGAATCTTGGCTTGCATAGGAGCTTCAGCAGCTTCAGTATCAACAGGTTTCTTCCCTTTCAGCTCCTTCTTCTTAAGTTCCTCAGCTTTAATCTTTTGCCTTTCAAAATAATGATAAGGCTTGGGAAAGTACTTGCTAGGCTCCTGGGCAGTAGGAGGTAGCTTTCCCATCTTGGCCTTCCTTCTATATTGGACTATTGCTTCTTGCCTTGTCTCATGTTTCCTCCATTCAAGTTCAGAAAACCATTTATTTCTGTCTTGTATATTATCTTTTGCAGCTTTCCATGCAGTTAAGATAATATTTCTTGAAGTAGGGCTCCACTGCTCAAAGTCTGGTCTTTGTTCAGCTTGCTCCCTGAACCTCTTCTTAGACAATCTAGTTTCTTCTTCTTTCTGCAGAGCTTCTTGCATAGCTTCAGAGACTGGCTGAACAACTTTCTCTAGGATAACCTTCTGAGTACCATCAAGTGGACTATACATGGTCTGGATATCAGCATGTACCATCTCAAAATCTGGTGGAGGATAGATAACTTGAGCCACTTCAGGTTGCTCCCCTCCTAGATATGCAGGGCTAATTCTAGATTCTGCCACATTATCATCATCACAAAGAGGAGGATATCCAAGAGTAGCTCTGATAGAATTAGAAATCCATTTAGCATGATCAGAGCTGGCTTTGACTAACATGCTCTCCCCCTTTATGACTTCTCTGACCATGTGATCCCTCAGATCATCCTTTTGAAATCTGATTTGGGCATCCAAATAGTTGACTCCATCTTTAAAGTAAGGTTTCAACCTTTGGAGTTTGTCAGTTATGAGCTTCTGAGAGTCTTGAATGGCAGTCTTAATAGCAGTTATTTCCTCTTGGAATGCTTTGTCAAAATCTGCTTTAGTTGTAGCATTAGCTGGAGTCTGCCCTGCAGCTAGATTCTTCATCTCTGTTACTATGGCATTGTGAGAAGCTGTCAAATTATCATTCATCCTGATTTGATTTTCCAGTACATAGCCTTGCTTGACTTCAAGTTCATCTACTTGAGCTTTTATCTTTTCTTGATGAGTTGCAAGATAGACTACTGCATTCCCACCCTTGTGGAAGCAGTCTGTCATTTCCTTTTTATTAAGATTCATTTCAAATCTTATTGACTTTATATCTTGGGCTAGATCAAATTGTAGAGACTTGTGCCCCTCATCCACATAGGTTTCTATAGCTTTCCTGTGCTCATCAAGTTTGATCTGCAGTGCAACCATCAGTGCACTGTAGTCTACAGATGGAGTTGGCTGTAGTGCAGGCTGTGGTGCTATGGTTTGCAAAGTCTTCTTATAACTCTGGCTCCTTCTTTTGAATACTTGAAATTTCTTTTTCTTTGCCCTTGTAGCCTCCTCATCTTCAGAAGCTGAGGTGCTGGCTATATCTACCCTCTCCTTAGGTAGCTCTTCAACAGCTTTTTTGCTTCTCTGGCTCTTGCCTTGCTGTTTCTTCGTGAATTTGCACTTGCTCCCCCTCAACTGGAGAATTCTCCCCCTCAGCAGCAGTACATTCCTTCTCAAGGTCTTGTTGAGCCAGATTAAGAAATAAATCTTCCATTGTAAATTCTTGTGGAGAATGGGCAGGAGAAATTCTTTGCTCATCTACCGCTGGATCAGACACAACTTGAACTGTAACAGATGTGTCCTCCATGACAACATCTGGGACTTGACTATCCAGCTGAGTTTGCTCAAGAATGATGTTAGTAGCTTGCTCACTCTTAAGAGGAGTTGGCTCTTCCACAACTAGTGGCTCCCCCTGGATTTGATCCTGGTGTAAGGGGCTAGCTTGAGGTAGCTCCCCCTGCCTCTCAGCAACTTCTTGTTGAGCTGTAGACTTCTCAACAGTCTCTTCTTCATTCTCATCAGGTGAGAAAACAACTTGCTCTTCACTACCAGAGCTGCTAGTTGACTCTTGAGCCACTGGGGCAATTTTCTTCTTCTTCTTTAGAGGTGTTGCTTTCTCTGAAGTTATTTTCTCAGGGGTTGGCATCTCCTTAGACAAAACCCTGTCCCACCTGGAGAATATCCTCATGTCCATTTTCCTCATGTGGTTGATTTTTGTTCCTGTAGCTTGACCCATAACTTCTGGTAAACTACCAGCTAGGTATAAACTTAAGAGCCTACCCAAGTTGGGTTTCTTCAAACTCTCCTTAATCTTCTCAAAGACAACAACAGACCAATCAGTGTTCAATGTGAAGATTATCCTTGTCATGATGTTGAACATATGGGCTGATACCCTATCATGCCCTCCTGGCTTACATAAGATTACCTTGCCAACAATTTCAGAAAGGAATTTCCCCGGGCTGTTCATGCCCTTTCTATTAAATACTGATCCAATTTTCATTTTAGAATGCAGACCACACCATGCCAATGCATCTCTGGTCCTGGAAGCAGTAACCTCTTCTTCTTTCTTAGTTCTTAGTAACTCAAGGACTTTCCTCAAACTTTTTGGTGAAACCTTAACCTTTTCACCATGAACCCTAGACTTGATCTTGAGTCCAGAGTAGTCTACTTTAGCTCCATTTAGAAACTCTAGAACTTCCTTCTTCCAGATGTTTGTAGGCTCTGAAACAAGAAATTCCAACCCCGAGTCTGCAACTAGGGTTATCACATTCTTAATTTCTGGGTCTGCATCACCAAACGCGTCGTGCACCAGTTCATAGCCTTCATTGACGTTCTCCTCGAGCTTTGGCGCCATTAGGGTTTGAAGAATTTGACTGGAGAGAAGAGAGGTGTCAACACACAAGTTTGGTCTCGAAACTTTTGAAAGCGTGTCGACAGACAAAGGCAAAATCCTATTTATACCTTTCTAGGTTTGAAGATGAAAAGGCGGGCAGCTAACTTAAATTGTGTCGACACTGCCGATAAGTGTCGACACTGACTTATAATGTCTCGACACCTATGTGTCGACACAAGTTTAGTCAACATATATATGTGTCGACACCACATAACTCAACATTTAGTCGAGACTTTACTTAGATAATTCTGAGTAAAGCTTAAGTGTCGACACCACCTTGGATGTGTCGACACCTACTTGTCATGTGTCGACACTAATTCTCTAAAGTGTCGACACCAACTTCCTAGATGTGTCGACACCTTTTTCCTGAAGTGTCGACACCTTTTGACTTAGCCATTTCTATAAACTTATTCTAAGTTTATCATTCCTAGTTCAATTTTAAACCTATTGAACTTAGTTTATTCTAGGGGCTTAGTATACATATCAGCTAGTTGATTATCTGTTTTAACATATTCTAGTAAAATATCTTCTTTCTCTACATGCTCCCTAAGAAAATGATATTTTATTTCAATATGTTTAGTTCTACTATGGAAAACAGGATTATGTGCAATTGATATAGCACTTGTAGAATCACAAAACAGTGGAGTTCTACTTACCTGAATTTCATAGTCCTCAAGCTGATGTTGTATCCATAGAAGTTGAGCACAGCAACTTCCTGCAGCCACATATTCTGATTCTGCAGTGGAGATAGCCACACTTGTTTGCTTTTTGCTACTCCATGAAATCAGTCTTCCACCTAGGAATTGACAGGTTCCAGTTGTGCTTTTTCTGTCTTCTTTGCATCCTGCAAAGTCTGCATCTGAATAACATGTTAGTTCAAAATCCCCATTTCTAGGGTACCAGAGGCCTAGATAAGGAGTGTCCTTTAGATATCTCAATATCCTTTTGACTGCTGTCAAATGAGACTCCTTTGGGCATGCTTGATACCTTGCACAGACACATGTAGCATACATGATATCTGGTCTACTTACAGTCAAATATAATAGGGAGTCAACTATCCCTCTATACAAAGTGTAACAACCCCATCCGTTCATATGGTATATTCTAGAAGGTCCGGCCGGGGCCCCACAGTATATATCACAAAACAGACGGTGAAGGTACATGATGATACCAGAGTAGCGCATCGCACCTATCAAAATCATTCTAGCGGAAGCCTAGACTACAACTGGAACTCCTCATGAATGTCCAAACATAAAACTCCACATTTTATACAATATAGGAATGTCTTACAACAAGTCAAAAGAGTTGGCCTTATGGCCTTACATGGCTATCAAACAGTGGCCTAAACAAATTGGCGCGCAGGCCGGCCACAATAAAAGAAACCACCCAACATAAGCTATAGCCTTCGAGGGCTAACAACAGTAGCAGCAATAACAGCAGGAACATCAACCTCTATGCGTCCCGCTCGGCTCTCCAGCACCTGTACAAGGACAATCCACCCAACGGTGGCAAACAAAAGCAACGGTCAGTGTTCAGCTGACCAAATTATAACGACCCTACCCCTTCTCTCGGGGCAGCGGTACTCTTCCCTGCAGGTGATGTGCCCGCGAACAGACTCTTACTGTGGTTGGTTCGGTGAGTCGATCGCCGCGGGCTTGCTCGGGTAGGCAAGTGCACCTATCGCAAGTAGTACTCGATATTCGGGGGAATACCGAGGTCGTATTGTTCTCGGGGTCGCGTTGACTATTCTTACTCCTCCGGGAGGACTATTATTTTACTGAAAGAAAAAGTGGATTTTTTTTGTTACTTAATAAAAGACGGAAAAGAAAAGGAGCGAAAAAAAAACGATTTAGAAAATATTCGATGAAGGGTTAACGCTCGGCATCGAATCGGATTAAGACTAAAACAATTTTTAATAATAAAAAGACTTAGTTTTCAAATTAATAATAAGGCAACTTGGCCGTGGAGGTTCCACAAATGTGAGCGCACTTATCTCTAGGAATATTGCTCACCTGAACGTTAAGACTATTCGACCGAACGTTAGTCCGACGAAGGATTCCTCTTAACGCCTGCTTTACGCTAAGAACCCCGCTATTGGGTGGGGAACCCAATCCGGTAGAATTACGCTAGTCCTCTCTCGAGGGTATGCACGCAACTCTATTTACCCAGGGGTGATCGGTCCATATGCACGGCCTCTCGGCTAGCTAGCATATGGACTACGGAAATAGGGCCCACACATCGATTATGTGGTCCTACGCATCGTAAACCCGGGGTAAACCCTAAGTGCTTAAATTAAAATGAAAATAAAGAACTTTAATTATTATAAATCATTTCAAATGTCCCAATGCTCTTCGATGCCGCGGCTAATAGCGATTAGCCACACATCGGTATGGGGACGGCTTATAATTTAGTGAGGCGCGAGTTCGAAATTAAACACTAAACATTTATAAGAAAGGGACAAAAGAAAAATAACAACATTTAGAAAGCTAAAAAGTTAACTAAACGAGAACTCACGCACACTCCAAATTATAAATTAAACAAAAACTAAGTTACACATGAATGAAATTTGCATAATTAAAATTTGCGAGTCCCACTCAAACGAGTGGGGGCGGTAAATAAAGGCTGAAAATTGCAAGTCCTACTCAAACGAGTAGGACTGAAAAGAAAGCGAGTCCTACTCAAATGAGTAGGAGAAAATAAATGCGATTACAGGGCTAAAAAGTCCGGCCATTTAACTCAAGTGAGTAGGCAGAAAAAAATAAAGAAAGTAAAATTGCAAGTCCTACTCAAACGAGTAGGACTGAAATAAAGGTCCAGCCATTTAAACTCAAGTGAGTAGGCGGAAAAAT
Organism: Platanthera guangdongensis; assembly: GCA_039583875.1. Classification (NCBI taxonomy): domain Eukaryota; kingdom Viridiplantae; phylum Streptophyta; class Magnoliopsida; order Asparagales; family Orchidaceae; genus Platanthera; species Platanthera guangdongensis. Next base: position 66,352,290 of record CM077166.1, on the reverse strand, counting down.
AAAGAAAGAAAAATTACAAGTCCTACTCGAACGAGTAGGACTGAAAATGAAAACGATGCGTCATTTAACTCTTAACGAGTAGGCGGAAATAAATGCACACGAACACACACACTCCATATGAAATTCAAGAAAGCAATAAAGCTAACACCTACACTCACACACTCTACAAAATTGAACAAAGCATTAAAAGAAAGCGTTAAAACAAAGCATGAAAATTATACACCTACACTCACACACTCTACATAATTTAAATAAAGCATTAAAAGAAAGCAATTAAAAAGAAAGCATGAAAATTATACACCTACACTCACACACTCTACATAATTTGAACAAAGCATAAAAATTATACACCTACACTCACACACTCAACATGAAAAATCAAAGTTACCTAAAAATTAAAATTTATACTATTTCAAGCATAGGTTTTGCCAAAAACAAATAAAAATAAGAAATTACAATTTTAGAAGACAAAAGTTTTTCAAAACAAATTAAAAACCAAAGTTTTTGGAAAATAAAAATTTCAACATTTTCATTCCTAGGATTTCATAAAAGAGCTAAAAAAGTTGAAATAAAAGAGAAAGAAGAAAAAAAAGTTTTCATTCCAAAATAAAGCTAAGTAAAAAAACAAAAGAAACCTTAACTCTTTTACACACTCATAAGAGTGAAGATGTTGAAGAAATTAAAAGAAGACATGGAAAAGGTTTGTAATTCATCATTTCATGAGTTTCTAACAAAACCTAACTTGAGAAAAATTAAAGGCATGTAAAGTACTAAACATGTAAAGAGGAAAACCTAACATCCCTAAGCATGAAAACAAGTAAAAAAATGTAAAGGAAATAAGTTACACTCATACACACACACACACTTTTCATAAATGAAGAACAAAGATGAAACTAAGAATAAAAAGGAGAAGGAAAGTGGGGCACAAGTGCTCATTCCAAAGCCATATATGAAGAGAAAATTTGACATTTTATTTGATCAAAATGAAACTATTACAAGCTATTACAAGTGCTAAAACTAAAGCAAAACAAGAAATGAAATAAAAAAGGGAGAAATCTCCTTACATAGCCTTGAAAATCACGGATGCAGCCCACAAAAAGACACTAACTTGGCCCAAAAATCTGAACCCTTGGACCTTACAGAACTGGGCTATTTATAGGAAAAAATTTCAAAGTACACGCCCTCGGTCACGGGCATGTAGGGGGGGCGTGACAGTACTATTCATGAAGGCGGCTGGCGATTGGACAGCAAAGTTGACTTCGGGCTGAGTTCGCAGCAGTCACGCCCTAGGTCACGGGCGTGACTATGGGCATGACAGGGAGGTAGAACCGGGCGCGGGTTGCGTCAAATGTCCTTGGCAGCATCTTGTCGGGCCAGCTGGAAAGGTCACGCCCCATGTCACGGGCGTGACTATGGGCGTGACAGTTGGGGTCGACACTCGACGAATGTCGAGCGGAAAGTGTCGAGTCGAAATCGTTGAGCTGAAATTGGGTCACGCCCTTGGTCACGGGCGTGACACTGGGCGTGACAGTTGGTGTCGACACTCGACGATCGTCGAGCGGAATTCGTCGAGAGGAGAGGACACGGGCTTGGGTCACGCCCCGTGTCGGGTGACACGGGCGTGTCGCCAGGCGTGTCAAGCCTTTTCTTCAGAAATTTTCCGATCTCACGGGAAATGCACAGTCACGGCTCGGTCACGGGCGTGACCCATGTGTCACGGGCGTGTACTTCTCAAATTTTGGCAGATTTTGGAATTTTTCTGCAAAATCAAATAAAACAAGTTAGGAGAAAATTTACAAGAATAGGAACATTTTATTGAACAAAAATAAGTAAAAACGACGAAAATAAATGAAAATGACTAAATTAATGTGCATAAAATACGCATATTTACAGTTCATCAAATACCCCCATACTTAGGCTTTTGCTATTCCAGAGCAAAAGTTTGAGGTGAATCTATAAGGAATAAAAAAAACTCTAAGTTTTGGCTATCGCTTAATCAATTATAAGAGAGATCAAAATAAATATACGGGGTGTAAGAGTTAAGTCCTAAAATTATGTAGATGATTTAAATAGCGCAAAAGTTTTGGCCAAAAGACTTCTTGATGTAATCAAAATAGAAGGCAACATTTGTAATGGTTAGATTAACGAAAATAGTTTGGAATTATAAGAACTCTAGCTTATACGAGTGCTACCGAAAATAATACAATTTACTAATTATGCTCTCAAAAAGATTTTTGAATTAATTCTAGAATCGTGTAATTGGCTAAGGGGGTAGTGTGGATTATGAAGAGGGTTTTGATATTTGAGGTGAGGTAATTTTTTCTCGAACCTCCATTTTTTTTTCTTTTGGATTATTAGGAAAACGAAATCTTATTTTCCTAATATGATTTTTGTTTTTCAACTTCATAAGAAAATTAACCCAATGTATATTTGTAGGAGTAATGAATTTTATCCTCTTACTCCTGATATAATCTTTTAAAATTATTGGGTGCCTATGTTTACGGAACGAAATCTTGTTCCCATTGACATAAGATCTTTTAAGGATAAAATTTTTCATGCCAAGTAGGTCATGAAAAGTTAGGGGAGAAAGGAAAACTAGATTGTAATCCTAAAAATTTTTGAGAGCAACCTTAATAATTTGTACGTCCCAATTTTTTTCAGAAAGCTAAAAGTAAGTATAATTGAATTCTATAGTCGTTATTTCCTAACATAATATACGTGCTCCTATTAATGAAAAATTAGAAGTAGTGCCTAAAACGAGTCCGCTAGTTTTAACAAAGCATAAAGAATTCTTTAAAACTTAACCCCGACTATTTAAATGTTTCAATCAATAATTAACAAACGAGTAGCAAACAGAGAATTAATAGTATTCACATATAAATAAACTCTGAACAGAATTTTTGGATAGCAGAAAAGTTAAGTATGGAATATTTAATTTATTTATTTCAAAACATTTTTTTTTTTGATTTTTATAGTTTTTGTTATCATTTTTTTTGTTTGTTTTTCATTTATTATCCTTTTTTTGTATTTTTGTTTTTCTCAATTTTTTGTTTTTGAAAAATTTTTTGAACTATTATCTTTTTTGTATTTTTTTAAGAGAATTTTCATAATATGTACAAAAATAAGGGAGAAAAGGAAAAAGGTTTGTACAAGAATGAGGAAGGGGGAGAGAGAAAAAAAAATATATATATATATATACAAAGTGAAACTAAACAAAATAATTTTTTTTGTTTTGTTTTTTTGAGTTTTTGGAAAAGAGGAAGAGAACAAAACAAGAAACAAATTTTTTTGGATTTTTGTTTGTTCATTTAAATTTTTTTTTTTTTTTTTTCATTTAAAATTTTTTTGTTTCATTTTAAGATGTTTTTTTAATTTTTTTGTTTTTGTTTTGTTGTTATATGTATTTTTTTGTATTTTTCTTTGTTGAAATGCAGAAAAATTGAAGTGCAGAAAGTAAAGCACGAAAATACCCCCATACTTAAGTCCAACATTGTCCCCAATGTTGTATCGTAAGTATGCGGAACAGAATGGAAAAACAATATGTACAAAGAAAAGAAAGGGAAGGGGGTAGAAGCTTCCCTGAAATGCGGAGGGGGAGGCCGATCAGAAAGCCTGCGTTTATTAGAAAAAGCAGCAAAGGTAATGAGGAAAGGGCGAGAAAGATAAGCGAGGGGTGCCTCCCAGGAGCGCTTTGTTTATAGTCGTGTAGCTTGACTTATTTTGGCGGATTTATAAATCTAGGAGGGTTATGGTTTCATAATGCTCGATCACTGGGTCGCCCGCGATGTATAACTTAAGCCGATGACTGTTTACTTTAAACGAACCTCTTTCCGGGTGGGAGACGAGTACGGTCCCATATGGAAAGACTTCTTCAACTAAGAAGGGACCGGACTATCTAGATTTTAGTTTACCTGGAAAAAGCTTAAGGCGTGAATTATAAAGAAGGACAAGATCGCCCGGAGAAAATATTTTTGGGGACTTTAAATGTCGATCGTGATATAACTTAGAGCGCTCCTTATAGAATTTATTGCTCTCGTAAGCGTTCGCACGCCATTCATCGAGCTCGTTTAGTTGCAGTTTTCTATTCTGAGCGGCTAAGTTGGAGTCGAGGTTTAAGAGTTTTAAAGCCCAAAGTGCGCGATGTTCTAATTCTACGGGTAAATGGCACGCTTTGCCGTAGACTAACCGGAACGGCGTACATCCAATAGCGGTTTTGTATGCCGTCCGATACGCCCACAACGCATCGTCGAGTTTAACGGACCAATCTTTCCTATTTAGCGAAACGGTTTTTTCTAAAATTCGCTTAATCTCTCGATTTACTACCTCGACTTGGCCACTTGTTTGCGGGTGGTAGGGGTGGCAAGCTTGTGCGTGACTCCGTATTTAGCTAACGTCTTAGCCATAAGAGTGTTACAGAAATACGTTCCCCTATCACTAACAATTGCGCGAGGCGTGCCGAAGCGAGAAAATAATTTTTTAAGAAATGTAACGACGACTCGCGCATCGTTGGTGGGGAGAGCTTGCGCTTCCGCCCACCTCGATACGTAGTCGACCGCCACTAAAATATACATATTTTTGAAAGACGGAGGTAGGGGGCCAACAAAATCTATGCCCCACAAATCGAAGACTTCGCACTCTAAAAACATGTTTTGGGGCATCTCGTCGCGACGAGAGATGTTACCCGACCGCTGACAGCTATCGCATGCGCGCACAAAATTATGCGCGTCTTTGAAGAGAGTGGGCCAAAAGTAGCCCGCCTCTAGCGCCTTCCGAGCGGTCCGGTTGGCTTGATAATGCCCACCGGCTGGACCCTCGTGGCAGTGCTTAAGAATTTGCAAGCACTCCACACCCGCAACGCATCTTCGGACCGCTTGGTCCGCGCAGATACGAAAAAGAAATGTGTCCTCCCAAAAGAAATTTTTCAAGTCAGAAAAAAATTTCTTCTTTTGATGACTGAAAAACTCTTTTGGAAGGACCCGCGCTACTAAAAAATTTGCAAAATCTGCGAACCAAGGCGAAGATGACGAAGATTTATTAATGGCAAGAAGGCGTTCCTCGGGGAATCTGTCATTTATTTCAGATTCGACGAGCGCTTCCGCACCCGGATTTTCTAAACGGGAGAGGTGGTCCGCCGCTAGATTTTCCGCTCCCCGCTTATCTCGGATCTCCAAATCAAACTCTTGTAGGAGGAGAATCCATCGAAGAAGGCGGGGCTTCGCATCATTTTTAGCTAATAAATACTTAAGCGCGGAGTGATCGGTAAAAACGATAACTTTAGATAGCGTTATATACGAGCGAAACTTATCGAAAGCGAAAACGACGGCTAAGAGTTCCTTTTCCGTTGTCGTGTAATTTACTTGTGCGGAAGTGAACGTCTTGCTAGCGTAATAAATAGGATGAAAATGTTTTTCTACGCGTTGGCCAAGAACGGCACCTAAGGCAATATCACTAGCGTCGCACATTATTTCGAACGGAAGGGACCAATTAGGGGCCACTAAAATTGGTGAAGAGATAAGTTTTTGTTTTATCAAATTAAAGGCGGACTCGCATTCGCTACTAAAGATGAAGCGTGATTCCTTTTCCAAGAGGTGAGTTAGCGGCTTTGTTATTTTTGAAAAATCTTGAATAAAGCGTCGATAAAAGCCCGCATGGCCTAAGAAACTCCTAATAGATTTTACGTTGGTTGGATGCGGAAGTTTTTCTATAATTTCTATCTTGGCCTTATCCACCTCTATCCCCTTAGACGAAATCATATGGTCGAGGACCAAACCTCCTCGAACCATAAAGTTGCATTTTTCCCAATTTAAAACAAGGCTTGTGTCCTCGCACCGTTGAAGGACACGATCTAAATTGTTAAGGCAATCGGGAAAAGAGCGTCCGAAAACAGAAAAGTCATCCATAAAGACTTCCATAATGTCTTCTACTAGCTCGCCAAAGATCGCTAGCATACATCTTTGGAATGTAGCTGGCGCGTTGCAGAGTCCAAATGGCATTCTTCGATAGGCGAAGGTGCCAAACGGGCAAGTAAAAGTTGTTTTCTCTTGATCATCGGGGGAAATGGGGATTTGGAAAAACCCCGATAAACCATCAAGAAAATAATAATACGGATGACCGGATAAACGCTCTAAAATCTGGTCTAGAAATGGCAGAGGGAAATGGTCCTTGCGGGTGGCGTCATTAAGTTTCCTATAGTCGATGCACACTCTCCAACCCGTAACAGTACGAGTTGGGACAAGCTCGTTATGCTCATTCGCCACTACGGTAAGACCGCCCTTCTTGGGCACGACATGCACGGGACTAACCCATGCACTGTCCGAAATAGGGTAGATAATCCCCGCATCTAATAACTTAATGATTTCGGCTTTAACGACGTCTTTCATGTTTGGGTTAAGACGACGCTGCGGCTGAATCGTTTTGCGGCAATTATCGTTTAGGAAAATCTTATGGGTGCAAAAGGAGGGGCTAATCCCCTTTAGGTCAGAGATTTGCCACGCAATTGCGTGGCGATGTTTAAATAAAACTTCCAATAAATCGGAAGTCTCCGAATCACTCAAGTCCGAAGAAATGATAACGGGGAGCGTATCACCTTTTCCCAAAAAAGCGTACTTGAGCGAGGCGGGTAAGGGTTTGAGGTCTAGGATGGGCGGTTCTTCTAGGGAGGTTTTAATGCCTATGTCTTTCTTACCAATTGGTTTGAAAGGCAAGTCTATAGACGTATCCTCATCGCAGTTAAAATTTTCGAGCGCATAAATATCGTCATTTAAAAATACGGACTCAAAAATGGGAGAAGAACGATCTCCGAAAAAGGTATCTAAAGAATAGCAGAAATCGTCGCTCGATGACAAATTGTCCATCGAGGGATTAATAGAGAAAGTAACTTGGTCATCGCCTACTCGGAGGAGAAGGCTACCATTACTAACATCTATTAGTGCGCGGGAGGTCGCGAGAAAAGGGCGATCGAGTATTATTGGTACCTCTGCGTCCTCCTCGATATCTAAGATGACGAAGTCTACCGGGAAGGTAAACTTGTCGACTCGGACAAGGACGTCCTCCACTACCCCGATAGGGAACTTAACCGAGCGATCCGCTAATTGGATGCGCATATTCGTAGGACTAGGAGTACCCAAACCTAAACGTGAAAAGAGCGAGAACGGCATCAGATTAATGCTAGCCCCTAAATCAGCTAAGGCGTACTTCACTAATATATCGCCAAAAAGGCACGGGATGGAAAACCGTCCCGGGTCATTTTGTTTTGCGGGCAATTTATTAGTAAGGGCCGCCGAGCAGACAGCGTTGAGAGATACATGCGAAATATCCTCTAATTTACGTTTATTAGAAAGTAGTTCTTTTAAAAATTTCGCATATTTGGGCATTTGCGAGATAGCCTCGCAAAAAGGAACATTAATGTGAATTTGTTTTAATAATAAAATAAATTTTTCATATTGCGCGTCCTTACGCTCGTTTTCTAACTTATGCGGATACGGAAGAGCCTTGTTTAAAATAATTTTTTCTTTTATAATAGGTAAAGGCGACGTGAGCGAAGAAAGGGGAAGAGGGGTCGGAGGTGAAATATGTACCTGAGGGTCGGTCCGTTTTGGATCGACCACCTCCTTTCCGCTACGGAGGGTTATAGCGTTGGCGTTCTCCCGCGGATTGGGCTCCGTGTTTCCTGGCAGTGCCCCGAGCGCGCGCTCGGACATCATCCTCACCAGCTGTCCAACCTGTTGTTCGAGTGTTTTTAGCGATCCGGTGATGTTCCGGATATTTGACTCGTTGGACGCAATATACTTCGAAAAATTTTCCTCCATCGGGGAGGGTTTCGGAAGAGGAGGGGGAGGAAGAAATCCGGGCGCATAAGAAATAGGGGGACGCTGAGCATTATTCGGGTTGCTCCACGAGAAGTTGGGGTGATTCCTCCAACCCGGATTATAGTTATTACTATAAGGGTTGTTGTTGGGGTTGAAGGGAGGATGACCCGAATTTCCCATGAAGTCCACGAACTCTTCAGCTACGCAGACGTTAGGGGGAATAAAACAAGGCGGAGTGGAGGAGGCAGCAGACATCTCTGCCACCTGCTTTGTTAACCTTTCAACTTGAAGGGTCAAGAGAGCAGTGACATCCACTTCAAAAAGACCAGCCGCTGGCTTTGGCCGTCCCCTCGGGACGTTCCATTGATAGGCGTTCATAGCCATCTCTTCGAATAAAGCCTGGGCGGCCTCGGGGGTTTTGTTGTTAAGCGTACCCCCGGCAGCCGCGTCAATCATTTGACGCGTCTGAAAATTCAGCCCATTATAAAAATTTGAACTTGCAACCACGTTGGCAGCGCGTGGTGCGGGCAACGGCGGAGGAATTCCTTAAATCGTTCCCAAGTCTCGTATAGAGACTCAGGATCGTTCTGCACAAACGAAGAAATGTCCGCCCGTAACTTTGCAGTTTTGGCGGGCGGAAAGTACTTCGTCAGGAACCGTTCCGTCAACTCAGCCCACGTGGTGATACATCCTCGCGGGAGGGCATTCAACCACGCCTTGGCTTTGGACTTAAGGGAAAAAGGAAATAAGCGCAAACGAATGGCGTCATCAGTGACGCCATTGATCTTGAAGGTGTCGCATATCTCCAAGAAATTGGACAAGTGGACATTCGGGTCCTCATCCGGCAGTCCATCGAACTGCACGGCGTTTTGGACCATTTGAATGACACTTGACTTTATTTCAAAATTATTATTGGCCACCGCAGGGCGAACAATACTCGACCCAGAATCATCCAGGTTAGGCCGGGCGTAATAAGACATAGTACGCTCGGCCGCCGGGGGAAGGTTAGGGGCGGCCATAACTACAGCAGTGGGTTCTCCGATAGATTCCTCGGGATCTAAAGAAGGATTTCGGCGATGAGATCGAATACGCGCAAGAGAGCGTTCGATCTCAGGGTCGAAGTCTAAATCTTCAGACTCTGAGGGTTGTCCTCGGGTCATACACCCAAACAAAAATAAAACAAAAATAAACCTTTTTTTTGTGTTTTTTTTTTAAAAATAAAGTTTTTAGTTTTTTTTTTTAGAGAAAATAAGTAAAATTAATAGACTCCGGAATTCGAAATAGCAACTCGAAAAGAGAGTCCCCGGCAACGGCGCCAAAAACTTGATGGGCCCGCGGACAGACTCTTACTGTGGTTGTGTTGGGTACATTGGTCAAATGTACCTGATTTGAAGAAGCCTCACCTAACTCAATGATATGCATCATAGTGTATTTGATGTTTGTTTGAGTTACTTGTGCAGGTTAGGAATACACTGGACTGAAGCTAAAAATTCTAAGTCCATGTGTCGACACCCAGAGGGAAAGTGTCGACACTTGAGAAAGCTTGTGTCGACACCCAGACAAGCAGTGTCGACACTTGGAGTCATTGTGTCAACACCTGGGAAGAAGAGTCGACACCAGTCAGAAAGTGTCGACACTTGGAGCTGTGTCGACACTCAGTGTAGAAGAATGCAGAAAAGCTGTGTCGACACTTAGCAGAAGTGTCGACACCTAGAAGAGCTGAGTCAACACCAGAAAGTGTCGACACTTGAAGTAAGTGTCGACACTCAGCAAAAGTCTGCAGAATCTAAGTACAAGTGTCGACACTCAACACAATGTGTCGACACTATGCAGAAGAGTCAGCACTTAAAGTAAGTGTCGACACCCAGCACAATGTGTCGACACTTAGCTAAAGACTCAGTATTTGAAGTAAGTGTCGACACTCAGCACAATGTGTCGACACACAACCAGAGGAGTCAACACTTGAAGAAAGTGTCGACACTCAGCACAATGTGTCGACACTTAGTTGAAGACTCTACACTTGAAGAAAGTGTCGACACAAGGAGCTGTGTCGACACTTAGCAAAGATCAGAAAAGTTACAAAATATTCTAAGTACAAGTGTCGACACTAAAGGAATGTGTCGACACTCAGCTGAAGAAACAAAAGTGAAGACTTGTGTCGACACCAAGAAGCAGTGTCGACACTTGACAGTTTCAACACATAAAGTTGTGTCGACACAAAGGAGTTGTGTCGACACTTAGAAGAATACAGTTGCAGAATGAAGTACAAGTACTTGTGTCGACACTCAATTTCAGTGTCGACACATGCAGAAGAAACTGTGTCGAGACATACAAGGAATTGTGTCGACACCTTGTAGACTTGTGTCGACACTTACACAACATGTGTCGACACTTGGCCTATAAGTGTCGACACTTAAGAACAGAAAGTCTCGACACTATCTGACAGTTAGAGGAATTTCAAGAAGTGACTGGTTGACAAGACAGCTGCCGATCCAGCCGGTCTACATCAACTGTCAGTGATATCAGAAGTCTGTTATGAACCGGACCAGCCGGTTACCATGAAGGAAGCCTATAAATAGGCACCCATAGTTTACAGATGAAGATTGATTGTTGAGATAATATAGAAGTGGTTGAAAAAGTTTTTACAGAGAGAGTTCAGATCTTTGTAAAAGTGGTATATTGAGTATCAACACAAGAAGATCTTACTGTGCATCAGCAGATCTAAGAAGTTGGAGAGAGAGAGCTCCAACCAAGTATTCAGTCTTTGGAACTAAGGCTGAGAAGAAGAATTCAGAGTCATCTGGATTTCAAGAAGCAGAGGTCAAGGAACAACTGCAGAAGATTCAGACTAATTCAGTTCTAATCAAGAAGCTTTGAAGGAAGCTAAGTCAGTTTGGATCTAACTGAGTTCTTCCAAGAACTCTTCAAGAATCTCTCAACTCCTCTCCTATTTTCTGAGTTGTAGAGTTAACTATTGTACTTTCTATTTTAACTTGTAGGATCCATTGGATCTGAGAGAATTGTAAGCCTATTTTATAAAGGCTGAGGGTAGGGCTTGGTTGCCTGAGTGTAGGAGTTGAAGAACTCTGAGTGTAGGCCTTAATTGGCTGAGTGTAGGCCTGGGTGGCTGAGTGTAGGCCTTTTGGCTGAGTGTAAGGCTTTGGGCCTGAGGTAGGAACCTAGTTTGGTTCTGAGTTAGTGGAGAAGTTTGGCCGAATCTAGTACACTGCTAGATAGGCGAAGGGGGAAAGTGGATGTACCCAAAGATTGGGGAACCACTATAAATTAGTGTGTCTGCTGTGGTATACTGTGATGTGCTGTGGATTAATTGTTTGATTTCTGTAATTGCTGTTAGCTGTAGTAATCTGTGAAATAATTGTTGTGCTGCCAACAAAGTTTTAAAAAAGGTTTAGGTCACCTATTCACCCCCCCCCCCCTCTAGGTGTTTAGGTACCATATCTTTCAAGTGGTATCAGAGCCAGGTTCCTCAAAAAGGACTAACTGTCTGAGGAGATCCAGTTTGGCAGATTCAGTATAAGTCAGGAAACAGTTTCAAGAAAATCAAGAAATATGGGGTCTTCAGAGAATCACAAGGAATTGGGTTCAATGAAACTGCCCATTTGCAGAAAGGAGATTTTTGGAATCTGGTGATGTAGGCTAGTCCTTTTGGGCATTATGGTGATCGACGTAACTAACACGACACGCTCCAATATCCCGCACGTCACGCTCAAGAGTTTAACGCGGCAACGATTCAATTAATATTGTTATTAATTAAAGGTTATGGGGGGGTTCGCAAGGCCCCTTAAGATAATACCAAGGCGATAGGCCAAGGTCCTCTCAAGCGAAAAGAACCCACACGGTTCGATCGAGCGTGTTGTACCAAAAGAGAAGCCACCGAAAACAAAAGATTCGGGCAAGGGTGGTTCTCTCCCAACAAAATACAAACGAGGGCCGCCACGCCTCACGAACTTAAACGAAAGAAATAAACACGACAATAACTAAAAGAAATTAGCCACGAAAATTCAAGTGTTACACAAGCCACACAATTTGCCAATGCCACAAGATCTATCTAAAGAAGAGAAACACATAAAGGTGGAAATGCTCGTTACCCAACCGGATTTGATGAATCCGATTCACTCTACTAGAATCGCTCTTCAACGGCTCCGTCAGAGATACGCCAGAGGGAGAGAAATTCGTCGCCTTCTTCGTATCACGCTATATTTGGAAAGTCCCGGCGAAATCTTCTGAATATGGAAAATAATATTTCCCAATAAGGCAGGAGAGAAAAAGGTGGCAGGATATCAGAAATAGTTAAGGAATGATATAATTCAAATATGGCAGGCAGAGAATTTAGAGAAGGGGGTATATTTTGAATATGGGAAATAAGAGGAAATATTGTAGAGAATATTTTGGGTTTGGAAAGAGATTTGGTGTGGAGGGAAAGAGGAGACGGTGGGGCTCGGTTTTGGTGGTGGTGGAGGGGGCTCGGGTTTGAAGAGGATGAGGGATGTTCGGGTGAGGGAGTTTTGGGTGGCGGCCGGGTCTTGTGAGGGAGGAGTTTGGTGGCGGCTTTGGAGGTTGGTGATGGAGGTGGTTCGGCTAGATTTTCTAGGAGGTGGCTCGGGTTGGTTAGGGGAGAGAGGAGGCCGGTTGTGTGAAGGAGGAAGACGACGGTAGGGCTCGGGTAGAAAGGATGTAGGGATGGGATGAAGGGAGAAAGGGAGGAGAAGGGTGGCCGACGGCCAAAGAAGAAGAGGAATAGATGGGGGCCGAAACTTGCCTTGGAGAAGGAGGGGGATTTCAATCTTGAAATTGGTTTTCTTTTCATTCATTCACTAAAGAAAAACAAAGGAGTACATGCCTTTATATAGGCTTTACAATCAAGGGAAAAAGGACTACATGCAGCCCAACATGAAAATGAAATAAGACAACCATACACCATGGTTTTATAACATAACCATGTTACAAATAATACATGAAATTAAACATGAAATAAAAAATGATAATTTTGAAATAAAACAACTAATAAAATATAATATTACTCAATTATTATTTATTAATAAATAATAATTGGGCTTGCGCTCCGGACGGCTATTGTGGCGACGCCAATAATTGGGCTTGCGCTCCGGACGGCTATTGTGCCGACGCTTCCAAGGGTCATCCGTAAGCATGCTGTCGCCGTCATCAAAGTGTTGCGGGCCGACATCTCCATTCAAATCTACCGGGTCACCATCATCGTCAGAGGGAGGACGCTCCTTGGCCACATGTCGTGGGAAGTCGGCTCCATCAATCCTCCCCCTCTTAAAAATACTCATCACTGATGAGTATACCTGTGTGTACTCGCCTGGAAGGTCATCGGCGGGGAAGAACCTGCATGGCAAAAGGTGGTCTTGGAGGGACCTCAAATACGCGTTATCCAAAGAAGGAAAAAGAATTTCAACAACATCCACCAACATACCTCCGATGGAGACCGAGAAGGAGAACGATCCTAGGAAACTGTCACCACCCAACCCAATAGAAAGCATAGTGGAAAATATATACGGAGAGGTAGACATTTCAAGTGGCATAAAAGCATAAAGCGTAAAGTATGTAACGATGAAAATAGGAGCTATGCCCCAATCAGTGGAAACTTTTAAAAGAAATGTCATGTCACCAAACTTCCGTAAAATTCGTAAAGAATACACTAGCCGATTCGTTATTATTTCTAAGGTGCCCGGGAGCATCCGTTCAGGGGTGAGACAATCCAAAACCAAATCAATCACACAACGGTGTGAGACTTTTTGACACAAACTCGCAAGTAAATTAAAGGACGCATTTTGATGGGTTAAATGGATAAGAATGCGCCTAGTTAACTTAAAACCATGTGGGGTGAACCCATGTGCAACATGACTAGAATTAATAGTAGAAAATAACAGAACTATGTCAGGTGGCACGGGTGCTTTAAATTCAAAAATTATTTTGGTGGAGCCGAACGTTTTCGTTTTAAATTTGGAATTAAAATTTGATTTTAAAATGTCGCAATGAATAGCCAGCAGAAAACGTTCGTCACCAACTACGTTTACCCACATCCATCGTAGTAAGCCTAATGGGGAGGCAGTAATAATAAACTTTTCCAAATATAAAGGGCTACAAATGACTAGCTCATGTCCTAATAAATCAACTACTCGAGTTAAATGAACCGGAGGGAGAGTCGACATGGGTGATTCCGTAGGGGAAGTTAAGTCACACTCAACGTCAAAACACGGATTACTCGTCCAAGAACAAGCCTCCGGTTGTAGGCCATTAAAATCATAAGAAAAATTAAACAGTGGATTCGTTCTCACTGAAAATTCAGCCGACAAGTCTTCCAACTCATTCGATACTTCCTTTATTTCAGAATTAGTGATCGTATCATAGGTAGGCAAAATCGTATCCGACAAAATTTCTAAACAGTTTTCGGCCCCAGGTAAAGGAGCTATCAATGAAATGTCTATCAGACCCTCAGGGCAACCGTCCTCCAAAGAAAAGTCTTTCGCGTGGGGTAAATCTACCAAAGCTTCACAACTTTCATTGACCAGCTCTTCCCATGAGGTGGGTACGTCGTCACAATCAAAATAAAGGGATGGGCAAATCGAATCCCTGGGAGTATCAAAATTAACTTGACTTTTAAGAGGCGTTGATACCGTAAATGAACTAACTCCCGGATGTATCACAATAAGATTATCCCAAATTGAACAACCATCCCAAGGTGACTCTTCCAATACCGTTGAAACATCTATTAATTCTGGGTCAACCATAATAATGGGTCCTATCAAGTCATCACCTAAATTAGTAACAGGTAAGCTTTCAACATTGGATGACCCTACCGACTCAGCCGGAACGTCTTCAGTCTCAGGGTCATCAGACGACTCCCTGACTAAAATAACGTCAAAGGGGGGTGGAGATGATTCCTCAGGGGAGAAATCCTCGTCCAGGTCACTAGGGTAACCAATCTCCTCATTGTCACTATAATCGTCAGGGACAGCAGCCTCATCCTCAGTGATGGGCACCATCCTAAGCCTTTCCTTTGACTCATCGGAGGATTCAATAACTGGAGCAGGCAACTCACGGGGAGACTCAAAAGGTTCTATGGGCATAATCATGGGATGACACACAATAGAACCAAGATCAGATACGCCACTAGACTCAAAGGTAATAATCTTCTGACGTGAGTGAACCTTTCTCCTAGGAGGTCGGCGCTTCTCAATCTCCAAAGCCGTACTAAAGGTGAGGTCTTGGTCGGTGTGACAATAATGTAGTAAGCCGTACTCACTTACAGGCTCGGTGTTGGTAGTACGGAGATAGGCGGGATCAAATTGATCTGAAAGGAGGCTACGCATCGCCTGCCAATTATGTTGATAACCACCAACACACCGCTCTTCGTTCAGCCAAAATAACTGGGCCTGACCTATTAACCGTTCTCGGGCAAAGTGAATCTTTTGGGGGTCATCCCATCCATAACACTTAAAATGAAGTTCGATACCCTTAAGCCAATCCCTAAAAATTTTAGGACACCCTAAACCGTCATAAGTAGGACAAGTGTGGCATTGACTAGGGGAAAACTTAGTCATGGCTTTATCATACCAAAAGTTCAACCGGGAAACGTGAACGTCATAGGCCATAATTTTGGATTTTTTTGAAATTGGAAATTTGAATTTTGAATTTTAAACTTTGAAATTTGAAATTGGAAATTTGAAATTTTGAAATTTGAAATTTGAAATTTAAATTTTGAAGTTTGAAATTTAAAATTTTGAAATTTGAAATTTGAAATTTAAATTTTGAATTTTTAAAATTTGAAATTTGAAATTTGAAAATTAAATTTTAAATGTTGAAATTTGAAATTTGAAATTTTGAATTTTGAAATTCGAAATTTAAATTTTGAATTTTGAAATTTTGAAATTTGATATTAAAATTCGAAATTTAAATTTTGGATTTTGAAATTTGAAATTTGGAATTTAAAATTTGAAATTTTGAATTTTGAAATTTTGAAATTTTGAAATTTTGAAATTTGAAATTTGAAATTTAAATTTTAAATTTTGAATTTTGAATTTTGAAATTTGAATTTTGAAATTTTGAAATTTGAAATGTGAAATTTAAATTTTGAATTTTGAAATTTGAAATTTGAAATTTTGAATTTTGAATTTTGAAATTTGAATTTTGAAAATTTGAAATTTGAAATGTGAAATTTAAATTTTGAATTTTGAAATTTGAAATTTGAAATTTGAAATTTTGAATTTTGAAATTTGAAATTTTGAAATTTGAAATTAGAAATTTAAATTTTGAATTTTGAAATTTGAAATTTGAAATTTGAAATTTGAAATTTATTTGTTTTAATTTGAAAAGGGGGAGGAGTGCCAATTAGGAAATTGACGAGAACCTCGCTTTGATACCAAATTGATGTAGGCTAGTCCTTTTGGGCATTATGGTGATCGACGTAACTAACACGACACGCTCCAATATCCCGCACGTCACGCTCAAGAGTTTAACGCGGCAACGATTCAATTAATATTGTTATTAATTAAAGGTTATGGGGGGGTTCGCAAGGCCCCTTAAGATAATACCAAGGCGATAGGCCAAGGTCCTCTCAAGCGAAAAGAACCCACACGGTTCGATCGAGCGTGTTGTACCAAAAGAGAAGCCACCGAAAACAAAAGATTCGGGCAAGGGTGGTTCTCTCCCAACAAAATACAAACGAGGGCCGCCACGCCTCACGAACTTGAACGAAAGAAATAAACACGACAATAACTAAAAGAAATTAGCCACGAAAATTCAAGTGTTACACAAGCCACACAATTTGCCAATGCCACAAGATCTATCTAAAGAAGAGAAACACATAAAGGTGGAAATGCTCGTTACCCAACCGGATTTGATGAATCCGATTCACTCTACTAGAATCGCTCTTCAACGGCTCCGTCAGAGATACGCCAGAGGGAGAGAAATTCGTCGCCTTCTTCGTATCACGCTATATTTGGAAAGTCCCGGCGAAATCTTCTGAATATGGAAAATAATATTTCCCAATAAGGCAGGAGAGAAAAAGGTGGCAGGATATCAGAAATAGTTAAGGAATGATATAATTCAAATATGGCAGGCAGAGAATTTAGAGAAGGGGGTATATTTTGAATATGGGAAATAAGAGGAAATATTGTAGAGAATATTTTGGGTTTGGAAAGAGATTTGGTGTGGAGGGAAAGAGGAGACGGTGGGGCTCGGTTTTGGTGGTGGTGGAGGGGGCTCGGGTTTGAAGAGGATGAGGGATGTTCGGGTGAGGGAGTTTTGGGTGGCGGCCGGGTCTTGTGAGGGAGGAGTTTGGTGGCGGCTTTGGAGGTTGGTGATGGAGGTGGTTCGGCTAGATTTTCTAGGAGGTGGCTCGGGTTGGTTAGGGGAGAGAGGAGGCCGGTTGTGTGAAGGAGGAAGACGACGGTAGGGCTCGGGTAGAAAGGATGTAGGGATGGGATGAAGGGAGAAAGGGAGGAGAAGGGTGGCCGACGGCCAAAGAAGAAGAGGAATAGATGGGGGCCGAAACTTGCCTTGGAGAAGGAGGGGGATTTCAATCTTGAAATTGGTTTTCTTTTCATTCATTCACTAAAGAAAAACAAAGGAGTACATGCCTTTATATAGGCTTTACAATCAAGGGAAAAAGGACTACATGCAGCCCAACATGAAAATGAAATAAGACAACCATACACCATGGTTTTATAACATAACCATGTTACAAATAATACATGAAATTAAACATGAAATAAAAAATGATAATTTTGAAATAAAACAACTAATAAAATATAATATTACTCAATTATTATTTATTAATAAATAATAATTGGGCTTGCGCTCCGGACGGCTATTGTGGCGACGCCAATAATTGGGCTTGCGCTCCGGACGGCTATTGTGCCGACGCTTCCAAGGGTCATCCGTAAGCATGCTGTCGCCGTCATCAAAGTGTTGCGGGCCGACATCTCCATTCAAATCTACCGGGTCACCATCATCGTCAGAGGGAGGACGCTCCTTGGCCACATGTCGTGGGAAGTCGGCTCCATCATCTGGAAAGAAAGGGTAAGGCTGTTCATGGAGGCCTCTGACCCTAGGATCTACATCACAGTCAAGGAAGGGCCTTATGTGCCCATGAAGATTTCAGTCTTGGATGCTACACAGAGAACTCCAAAGGATTTTTCTGAGATGACCAAGGATGAGATTGTCCTAGCTACAATGGACAAAAGGGCACAGAACATCATAGTTAGTGCAATTGATGATGCCACCTTCCAGAACCTTATTCACTGTAAAACAGCAAAAGAAATGTGGGATACCCTCATTGTCTACATGGAAGGTTCTGAAGAAGTAAGACAAGATAGGAAATCCTTGCTTAATCAAGAATATGAGAGCTTTAGGCAAGGAAGAGGAGATAGCATCACTGAATGCTACAAAAAGTTCTACAGAATTGTTAATGAACTCATGTCCTATGGAAGGGAGTTCACAAACTATGAATTGAATGATAAGTTCTTGAGGTCCCTAACCAAAGATTGGGACACTAAGATCTGTGCCATCAGAGAAATGGCAAAGTTGGGAGAAATTCCTCCTCCCACACTGTTTGGCAAGTTGTTATCTTATGAGATGCAATTGTCAGTAAGAAAAGAGGAGGAAAAGTCAACAAGGACTGAACACAGGGAAAGGACTGTTGCCTTTAAGTCAGAAGTACCTAGAAAGAACAGGACTAAGTCATCAACTCCTCCTCCAGAGGTAGTTGAATCAGATTCTGATGAGTCTGTTAGCACTAAATCTACAAGCAGTGAAAGTGATGAAGACTTTGCTGCATTTACCAGACATTTTCAGAAATTCCTGAAGAAGAAACAGTGGAAGTCCAGACCTTCTTTTTCCAAAGGGAAAGAAGTTCAGTATCAGGAGAAGAAGCCTTCAAAGAAGGACAAGCAAAGGACAAAGACTAGCAAGGCAACTGGGTCTAAGATTGTGTGTTACTGCTGCAATAGACAGGGTCATGTAATTGCAGATTGTCCTGAAAGAAGGAAAGAATCCAGTGACAAAAAGAAGACTCACTTCAAAGGAAAGAAGGAGAAGTCCTTTGTTGCAAAGAATGAGAAGACTCTTTCAGACATTTCTTCTTCAGACACTGAGACAGATGCTGAAGCCTATATAGGGCTATTTGCTGAAGAAGAAGAAGAGTTTATGCAGATCATGGAATCAATCTATGAACAAGAAGAGGTTCAGTGCCAAGGACTGATGGCATTGACTGAAAGTACCACAATCCTGGAGCAGCCAGGACCTAGTCAGGTACAAAGTCTAACCTTAAGTTCAGATTCCAGTTCTAGTTCAGAGTCAGAATCATCTTCATCAAGTGATGGAAGTGATTCTGAATCTGAGGGAGATATTCATCAGCTCTTAGATGAATACCAAGTACTGTTGCAAGCCTATAAGAAAAGCAAGATCCTAGCCAAAAGTCAGGCAAAGGAGATTGCTGATCTCAAGGCAGCTGCAACAGATTTTGAGAAGGAGTATGATCAAAAACTGAATGAAGTAGCCAGGCTGAAACACATTACTGTGATTCAGATGGGTACTATTACATTTAAAAATGATCAAATTAAGTTGCTGGAGATCAATCTCCAGAAGGAAAAAGAGCTAGTTGCTAGGTTTTCAAAACCTAAATCAGTGCTACCCTTGATTGATGAATTTGTTCATCATAAAGGAAAGGCTGGATTGGGTTTTGTTAAGCCTGTGAGGACTGTTCAGAATCAGTCCAAGTCCAAGGGCAAAGCCCCAACATTCAACAAGCCTGCTGTAGTCAAGACAGCAAAGGTTGTACCTAAGCAAAGGTACAACAAGTTTGAATGCTGGTGTTGTGGCAAGGTTGGCCACTTTGCCTTGGATTGTTGGCACAATGCCAGTGCCAAGTTGGGTAGCAAGTTACCTGTTGGAAAGCCAGCAGGTAGCTATGTCAAATTGCAAACTAACAATCACCAAGGACCCAAGTTTACTTTGGGTTCTAAGGTTCATTAATTTGTTTTGCAGGAGAATCCAAGTGGCCATACCCCAACATGGTACTTGGATAGTGGATGTTCCAGACACATGACTGGAACTAGGGGACTACTGAAGGACTACATCCCAATCAAAAATGGTCCAAAGGTGACCTTTGGTGGTTCTGAAAAAGGAATCATCAAAGGGTTTGGTAACATTTCTTCTAACCTTGTTACCATTACTCAAGTGGCTTATGTTAAAGGTTTGAAACACAACCTCATTAGTATAAGTCAATTAAGTGATGTAGGGTATGACATCTCATTTGTTAAAAATGGTTGTCATATCAAGAGGTCAAGTGATCAAGAGATCATTTTGACAGGTTATAGGAAGAGAAATGTCTATTGTTTAGACATTATGGTTGAGAACAATAGTTCTCCAGTTTGTCTTGTAGCTGATGAGACAGTCTCTCAATGTGTCAAATGGCACAAGAGGCTTGCCCATCTTAATTACAAGACTATTGGCAAACTCTTTAGTAAAGAGTTAGTGAGGAATGGTCCTCAAGTTAAGTGTGTCAAAGATGGCATTTGCTCAGCTTGTCAAAAGGGCAAGCAGACTAAATCCACCTTTAGAAGCTTAGACAACAAAGATGCTGTGAGGTGTCTATACCTCTTGCATATGGATCTATTTGGTCCAATGCCAGTTCACAGCTTAGGTAGGAAGGTCTACACCTTTGTAGTTGTTGATGACTACTCAAGGTTTTCCTGGGTGTTCTTCTTAAAGCAGAAATCTGAAACACCTAGTGTCTTCTATAGTTTTGTTAAGCAAATTCAGAATGAATTGAACTGTACAGTGGTCAAAATTAGAAGTGACCATGGTACAGAGTTTCAGTCTGAAAGCATGACAAAGCTGTGTGAAGATTATGGGATATTTCAAGAATTCTCTTCACCTAGAACACCTCAGCAAAATGGCATTGCTGAAAGGAAAAATAGGACCTTGATAGAGGCTGGTAGAACCCTATTAAGTGATTCATCACTGCCAGAATATTTCTGGGCTGAAGCAGTTAACACTGCATGCCATGTGATAAATAGGGCTACCATCACTAAAAGGTTAAACAAGACCCCCTATGAAGTAGTGAAAGGCAGGAAACCAAATCTGTCCTATTTTAGGATCTTTGGTTGTAAATGCTTCATACTTAACAATGGGAAGTCTTACTTAACTAAGTTTGCTGCCAAGTCCCAAGAGGGAGTGTTTGTTGGGTACAGCAATAATAGTAAGGCTTATAGAGTCTACAACTTGACCACACAAGTTGTAGAGGAGTCTGTGCATGTAGTTTTTGATGAAACACAACTAATTAACAATGAGTTGTCTAGTAGTGTGTGCAGCCCTACAGGTCTTACTAAGAAGATGGACAAGCTAACCATAGAAGATGTACCTGCTGCAAGACAGCAAGTAGAAGAAGATGGTTTATGTCCAGGGGGAGAACTACATGTGCAAGGAGCTGTAGAAGTACAAGGAACTCAGCTTGATGAAGATGCTGAAGAAGTTCAACCAGAAGTAAGGATGCCTCCAGCCAACAGGCATCTAAGAGATCATCCAGTAGAGCTGATCATTGGAGATCCAAGACAAGGTGTTCAGACAAGGAGCAGAAATCAGAATGCTGTAGTATATTCAAGTTTTCTGTCTCAAATAGAACCAAAGAAATTTGAAGAAGCTATACAAGATCCACAGTGGACTGAAGCAATGCAGGAGGAGCTTAATCAGTTCAAAAGATGCAAGGTGTGGGATCTGGTTCCTAAGCCTAAAGATCACAATGTGATAGGAACAAAGTGGATCTACAGGAACAAGTTAGATGAACAAGGTGTCATCATTAAGAATAAGGCAAGACTGGTTGCAAAAGGATATAGGCAAGAAGAAGGTATTGATTTTGATCAAACCTTTGCTCCAGTAGCCAGACTGGAAGCCATAAGGATGTTCTTGGCCTATGCAACCTACCAAGGATTCAAAGTATACCAAATGGATGTGAAGTCAGCATTCCTTAATGGTAATTTAAAAGAAGAAGTATATGTGGAGCAGCCTTCAGGTTTTGTTGATCCTACTCTTCCACATTATGTCTATAGACTTAGGAAAGCATTGTATGGGTTAAAGCAAGCTCCTAGAGCTTGGTATGAAACCCTATCTAGTTTCCTCATTGAGAACAAGTTCACAAGGGGGAAAATAGATAAGACTCTATTCCTTAGGGAATCTAGAGGCAAAGTAATACTTGTCCAAATATATGTAGATGACATTATATTTGGGTCTACTGAAAGTAGCCTTTGCAAAAAGTTTGCAAAGCTTATGCAAAGTCAATTTGAGATGAGTAGTATGGGAGAGCTGAAGTTTTTCTTGGGTCTCCAAGTTAAACAGACTGAAAGTGGCTTGTCCATATGTCAGTCAAAGTTCACCCTGGAACTCATAAGGAAATATGGTATGGATTCATCCAGTACCATGAAGACTCCTATGGGGTCAAGTATGTCTCTAAGCAAGGATGATGCAGGGAAACCTGTAGATGAAACCTTGTATAGAGGGATAGTTGGCTCTCTTCTATACTTGACTGCAAGTAGGCCTGACATTATGTATGCTACATGTGTTTGTGCCAGGTATCAAGCCTGCCCCAAAGAGTCTCACTTGACTGCAGTCAAGAGAATTTTGAGATATCTAAAGGGCACACCTTATCTAGGCCTCTGGTACCCTAGGAATGGAGATTTTGATCTAACAGGCTATTCAGATGCAGACTTTGCAGGATGCAAAGAAGATAGAAAGAGCACAACTGGATCCTGTCAATTCCTAGGTGGAAGACTCATTTCATGGAGTAGTAAGAAGCAAACCAGTGTGGCCATCTCCACAGCTGAGTCAGAATATGTAGCTGCAGGAAGTTGCTGTGCTCAACTTCTGTGGATTCAACATCAGCTAGAAGACTATGGATGTCAGGTAAGTAGAACTCCACTTTATTGTGATTCTACAAGTGCTATTTCCATAGCTAATAACCCTGTATCACATAGTAGAACTAAACATATTGAGATAAAATATCACTTTCTTAGGGAGCATGTAGAAAGAAATGATATTGCACTTGAATATGTTAAAACAGATAATCAGATAGCTGATATGTTTACTAAGCCCTTAGAAGAAGCTAAGTTTAATAGGTTCAAAATTGAACTAGGTATGATAAACTTAGACTAAGTATACAGAACAAAAATTGGCTAAGTAAAAAGGTGTCGACACATAGACAAGTCTATGTCGACACAGAATAGTAAGTGTCGACACTTCAGGAAAATGGTGTCGACACATCTAGGAAGTTAGTGTCGACACTTCAGAATGTTAGTGTCGACACATGTCGAGTAGGTGTCGACACATCCAATGTAGTGTCGACACTTAAGTTTTACTCAGAATTTTTCTAAGTAAAGTCTCGACTACATGTCGAGTAGTGTGGTGTCGACACTTAACCAAGTGTCGACACATAAAATCTGTTGACTAAATTTGTGTCGACACATGAGTGTCGAGACATTATAAGTCAGTGTCGACACTTAATGTCAGTGTCGACACATGTTTAGCTCGCTATCCCGCCTGTTCATCTTCAAACTCAACAGGTATAAATAGAGTTCTGTTTGTGTTTGTCGACACGCTTTCAGAGTTTCGAGACTAAACTCCTGTGTCGACATTTCTCTTCTCTAAAGACTAATTCTCAAAACCCTAATGGCTCCCAAGCTGGAAGAGAACGTAAACGAAGGCTATGAGCTCGTGCGAGGCGCATTCGACGACGGAGATCGTGAAATCAAATCAGTGATAACCCTAGTCAGCAATTCAGGATTGGAGTTCTTGGTTTCAGAACCAACCAAGATATGGAAGAAAGAAGTGCTTGAATTTCTTACTGGAGCGTCTGTAGATGACTCAGGCTACAGAATTAAGTCAAGGGTGCATGGCACCAAGGTCAAAGTATCACCCAAAAGTCTGAGAAAGGTACTTCAG
Organism: Platanthera guangdongensis; assembly: GCA_039583875.1. Classification (NCBI taxonomy): domain Eukaryota; kingdom Viridiplantae; phylum Streptophyta; class Magnoliopsida; order Asparagales; family Orchidaceae; genus Platanthera; species Platanthera guangdongensis. Next base: position 66,328,501 of record CM077166.1, on the reverse strand, counting down.
CTACCTAAAGTTCAGGAAGAAGAGGAAGTCACAACATCTAAGACCAAAGAAGCTTTGGTCTGGTGCGGTCTTGATCCTAAGATGAAAATAGGATCAGTTTTCAACAGGAAGGGGATGAATAATCAAGGCAAATTCCTGTCTGAAGTTGTAGGCAAGGTTATTCTAAGCAAACCAGGAGGGCATGACAGGGTGTCAGCCTCTATGTTCAGTATCATGACCAGAATCATCTTCAACCTTAAGACAGACTGGTCTATGATTGTATTTGATAAAGTGAAGGAAAGTCTGAAGAAGCCCAATCTGGGCAGGATAATAAGTCTCTACCTGGCTGGATCAATTCCAGAGGTAATGAGCTCTGCTGCAGGTAGTAAAATCAACCACATGAGAAGGATGGACATGAGAATCTTCTCCAGGTGGGAAAGGGTGCTGTCCAAGGAATTGACCACCCCAGAAAAGCAAGTTTCAAAGAAAGACTCTCCTCCCAGGAAGAAGAGGAAGACTGCTGCTGTGACTCAGGAGTCCTCCAGCAGCTCAGGCAGTGAAGAACATGTTGTTTTCACTCCTGAAAGTCCAGTAGATGTGGCTGCAGAGAAGTCACCTGCTCCTCAAGAGCCAGCTGAGATTCAGGGGGAGCTGCCTCACTCTAGCCCCATCCCTAGGGATCCAAGCCAGGGGGAGCTTCCAGGTGTAGCAGAACCATCTACACTGGAGAGTGAGCAAGCCACCATCCTCATCCAAGAGGTACTTGTTGACCTTAATACTTTCAATTTTTCTATAATAAATTCTGATTTGTCTGATGACCATCAGCCAACTCAGCAAGCAAACCAAGAACCAGATGTTGTTCTTCCAGACACATCTGTTGTGATACCTGATAAAGTGGTTGAAGAACCAAGTACATCTCCTGCACAGTCACCCCCAGAATATACAATGGAAGATCTATTTCTGAATTTAGATCAAGAAGATTTTGATATGGACAAGACTGCTGCTGATGAAGAAAAGGGTGCTGCTATTGAAGGGGAGAACATGGAAGTTGTGGACGAGCCTATAAGGCTAGATACTGAGAAGGCACCTGGTGTGCAGACTGAAAAACCATCAAGCCCTAAGGATAGGGTGAATATTGCAAGTACATCAGAATCTGAAGATGATGAAGCTGAGCAAGATAAGAAGGAGTTCTTTGTTTTCAAAAGAAGGAGTCAGAGCTATAAGAAAGCTCTACAAACTGTTGCACAACACTCCTTAGTTCAACAAGCTCCATCAACTGATTACAGTGCTCTACTGCTTGCCATGCAAATCAAGATGGATGAACAAAGGAAGGCTTTAGAAACTTATGTTGATGAAGGGCACAAGGCACTACAATCTGATCTGGGACAGGAAATCAAGTCAATAAGGTTTGAAATGAACCTTAATAAAAAGGAGATGACTGATTGTTTTACAAAGGGTGCTCATGCAGTGGTCTATCTGGCTAAACATCAAGAAACCATAAAAGAGAAGGTAGAAGATATTGCACTAAAGCAAGGATATGTGTTGGAAAATCAATTGAGGATGAATGATAATTTGACTGCATCTCACAATGCAATAGTCACTGAAATCAAGAATAAGTCTACTGAACCATCAACCTCCTCTGCTGCTGCCAAAGCTAATTTTGATAAACTCTTTCAGGCTGAACTAACTGCTGTCAAGACTGCCATCAAGGATTCCCAGAAGGTCATTTCTGACCAGCTTACCAAGCTTAGACCTTTCTTTAAAGAGGGCATAAGGTATTTGGACAGCCAAATCAGGTTCCAGAAAGATGATGTGAGAGATCATGTGGAACAAGAAGTCATAAAGGGGGAGAGGGTGTTAGTCAAAGCCAGTTCTGAACATGCAAAATGGATATCCAATTCCATCAGGGCTACACTGGGCTATCCTCCCCTGTGTGATGATGACAATGTAGCTGAATCTGGTATTCAAGGAACATATCTTGGAGGTGAGCAACAGGCAGTGGCTGATGTAATCTATCCACCTCCAGATTTTGAAATGGTTCATGCTGATGTAAGCACAATGTATAGTCCAACTGCTGGCAAGCCCAATGTTATTCTGGAAAAGGTTGTTCAACCTATCACAGCTGCTATGCAAGAGGCTTTGGACAAAGAAGAAGAGACTAGGCTATCAAAGAAGAAGTTCAGGGAACTTGCTGAACAAAAACCAGATTTTGAACAGTGGAGCCCTACTTCTAGGAACATCATTCTCACAGCCTGGAAAGCAGCCAAGGACAATGCCCATGAGAGGAACAAGTGGTTCTCAGAGGCTGAATGGAGGAAACATGAGAGTAGGCAGGAAGCCATTGTCCAACATAGAAGGAAGGCTAAGTTAGGAAAGCTACCTCCAACAGCTGTGGAGCCTAGCAAGTACTTTCCTAAGCCCTATCATTATTTTGAAAGGCAAAAGATCAAAGCTGAAGAACAGAAGAAGAAGGACTCCAAAGGGAAGAAGACTGCTGAAGCTGAGCCTGCTGCTGCTGCTGCTGTGAAAGCCAAAGTGCAAGCTGGAAAAGGCATAGTCATTAAAGAACCAGAGCAGAATTAGACTAAGATTAAACTGAAGAATGTTGTAATCTGTTACATCTGAACATTATTGTAAATCTTTGAAAATATATTGCAAACAATGTATGAACAATTTTTGATAAATATATATTTCATGATTGTTCAGTAGAATGTGTCTAATTCTTGTTTGTTCTGTAATGCTGTATGAGTATACATGTGTGCTTTATTACATGTTTAAGTTTAACTCTGTTGACATATATCTGTTTTACATCATTTTATAATTTTTAATTATGAGTGGTGTGTATCATTGACTAAGGGTTATGACTTCTCCAAATAGGGGGAGATTGTTTGGTACATTGGTCAAATGTACCTGATTTGAAGAAGCCTCACCTAACTCAATGATATGCATCATAGTGTATTTGATGTTTGTTTGAGTTACTTGTGCAGGTTAGGAATACACTGGACTGAAGCTAAAAATTCTAAGTCCATGTGTCGACACCCAGAGGGAAAGTGTCGACACTTGAGAAAGCTTGTGTCGACACCCAGACAAGCAGTGTCGACACTTGGAGTCATTGTGTCAACACCTGGGAAGAAGAGTCGACACCAGTCAGAAAGTGTCGACACTTGGAGCTGTGTCGACACTCAGTGTAGAAGAATGCAGAAAAGCTGTGTCGACACTTAGCAGAAGTGTCGACACCTAGAAGAGCTGAGTCAACACCAGAAAGTGTCGACACTTGAAGTAAGTGTCGACACTCAGCAAAAGTCTGCAGAATCTAAGTACAAGTGTCGACACTCAACACAATGTGTCGACACTATGCAGAAGAGTCAGCACTTAAAGTAAGTGTCGACACCCAGCACAATGTGTCGACACTTAGCTAAAGACTCAGTATTTGAAGTAAGTGTCGACACTCAGCACAATGTGTCGACACACAACCAGAGGAGTCAACACTTGAAGAAAGTGTCGACACTCAGCACAATGTGTCGACACTTAGTTGAAGACTCTACACTTGAAGAAAGTGTCGACACAAGGAGCTGTGTCGACACTTAGCAAAGATCAGAAAAGTTACAAAATATTCTAAGTACAAGTGTCGACACTAAAGGAATGTGTCGACACTCAGCTGAAGAAACAAAAGTGAAGACTTGTGTCGACACCAAGAAGCAGTGTCGACACTTGACAGTTTCAACACATAAAGTTGTGTCGACACAAAGGAGTTGTGTCGACACTTAGAAGAATATAGTTGCAGAATGAAGTACAAGTACTTGTGTCGACACTCAATTTCAGTGTCGACACATGCAGAAGAAACTGTGTCGAGACATACAAGGAATTGTGTCGACACCTTGTAGACTTGTGTCGACACTTACACAACATGTGTCGACACTTGGCCTATAAGTGTCGACACTTAAGAACAGAAAGTCTCGACACTATCTGACAGTTAGAGGAATTTCAAGAAGTGACTGGTTGACAAGACAGCTGCCGATCCAGCCGGTCTACATCAACTGTCAGTGATATCAGAAGTCTGTTATGAACCGGACCAGCCGGTTACCATGAAGGAAGCCTATAAATAGGCACACATAGTTTACAGATGAAGATTGATTGTTGAGATAATATAGAAGTGGTTGAAAAAGTTTTTACAGAGAGAGTTCAGATCTTTGTAAAAGTGGTATATTGAGTATCAACACAAGAAGATCTTGCTGTGCATCAGCAGATCTAAGAAGTTGGAGAGAGAGAGCTCCAACCAAGTATTCAGTCTTTGGAACTAAGGCTGAGAAGAAGAATTCAGAGTCATCTGGATTTCAAGAAGCAGAGGTCAAGGAACAACTGCAGAAGATTCAGACTAATTCAGTTCTAATCAAGAAGCTTTGAAGGAAGCTAAGTCAGTTTGGATCTAACTGAGTTCTTCCAAGAACTCTTCAAGAATCTCTCAACTCCTCTCCTATTTTCTGAGTTGTAGAGTTAACTATTGTACTTTCTATTTTAACTTGTAGGATCCATTGGATCTGAGAGAATTGTAAGCCTATTTTATAAAGGCTGAGGGTAGGGCTTGGTTGCCTGAGTGTAGGAGTTGAAGAACTCTGAGTGTAGGCCTTAATTGGCTGAGTGTAGGCCTGGGTGGCTGAGTGTAGGCCTTTTGGCTGAGTGTAAGGCTTTGGGCCTGAGGTAGGAACCTAGTTTGGTTCTGAGTTAGTGGAGAAGTTTGGCCGAATCTAGTACACTGCTAGATAGGCGAAGGGGGAAAGTGGATGTACCCAAAGATTGGGGAACCACTATAAATTAGTGTGTCTGCTGTGGTATGCTGTGCTGTGCTGTGGATTAATTGTTTGATTTCTGTAATTGCTGTTAGCTGTAGTAATCTGTGAAATAATTGTTGTGCTGCCAACAAAGTTTTAAAAAAGGTTTAGGTCACCTATTCACCCCCCCCCCCTCTAGGTGTTTAGGTACCATATCTTTCAGGTTGGTTCGGTGAGTCGATCGCCGCGGGCTTGCTCGGGTAGGCAAGTGCATCTATCGCAAGTAGTACTCGATATTCGGGGGAATACCGAGGTCGTATTGTTCTCGGGGTCGCGTTGACTATTCTTACTCCTCCGGGAGGACTATTATTTTACTGAAAGAAAAAGTGGATTTTTTTGTTACTTAATAAAAGACGGAAAAGCAAAGGAGCGAAAAAAAAAACGATTTAGAAAATATTCGATGAAGGGTTAACGCTCGGCATCGAATCGGATTAAGACTAAAACAATTTTTAATAATAAAAAGACTTAGTTTTCAAATTAATAATAAGGCAACTTGGCCGTGGAGGTTCCACAAATGTGAGCGCACTTATCTCTAGGAATATTGCTCACCTGAACGTTAAGACTATTCGACCGAACGTTAGTCCGACGAAGGATTCCTCTTAACGCCCGCTTTACGCTAAGAACCCCGCTATTGGGTGGGGAACCCAATCCGGTAGAATTACGCTAGTCCTCTCTCGAGGGTATGCACGCAACTCTATTTACCCAGGGGTGATCGGTCCATATGCACGGCCTCTCGGCTAGCTAGCATATGGACTACGGAAATAGGGCCCACACATCGATTATGTGGTCCTACGCGTCGTAAACCCGGGGTAAACCCTAAGTGCTTAAATTAAAATGAAAATAAAGAACTTTAATTATTATAAATCATTTCAAATGTCCCAATGCTCTTCGATGTCGAGGCTAATAGCGATTAGCCACACATCGGTATGGGGACGGCTTATAATTTGGTGAGGCGCGAGTTCGAAATTAAACACTAAACGTTTATAAGAAAGGGACAAAAGAAAAATAACAACATTTAGAAAGCTAAAAAGTTAACTAAACGAGAACTCACGCACACTCCAAATTATAAATTAAACAAAAACTAAGTTACACATGAATGAAATTTGCATAATTAAAATTTGCGAGTCCCACTCAAACGAGTGGGGGCGGTAAATAAAGGCTGAAAATTGCAAGTCCTACTCAAACGAGTAGGACTGAAAAGAAAGCGTGTCCTACTCAAATGAGTAGGAGAAAATAAATGCGATTACAGGGCTAAAAAGTCCGGCCATTTAACTCAAGTGAGTAGGCGGAAAAAAAATAAAGAAAGTAAAATTGCAAGTCCTACTCAAACGAGTAGGACTGAAATAAAGGTCCGGCCATTTAAACTCAAGTGAGTAGGCGGAAAAATAAAGAAAGAAAAATTACAAGTCCTACTCGAACGAGTAGGACTGAAAATGAAAACGATGCGTCATTTAACTCTTAACGAATAGGCGGAAATAAATGCACACGAACACACACACTCCATATGAAATTCAAGAAAGCAATAAAGCTAACACCTACACTCACACACTCTACAAAATTGAACAAAGCATTAAAAGAAAGCGTTAAAACAAAGCATGAAAATTATACACCTACACTCACACACTCTACATAATTTAAATAAAGCATTAAAAGAAAGCAATTAAAAAGAAAGCATGAAAATTATACACCTACACTCACACACTCTACATAATTTGAACAAAGCATAAAAATTATACACCTACACTCACACACTCAACATGAAAAATCAAAGTTACCTAAAAATTAAAATTTATACTATTTCAAGCATAGGTTTTGCCAAAAACAAATAAAAATAAGAAATTACAATTTTAGAAGACAAAAGTTTTTCAAAACAAATTAAAAACCAAAGTTTTTGGAAAATAAAAATTTCAACATTTTCATTCCTAGGATTTCATAAAAGAGCTAAAAAAGTTGAAATAAAAGAGAAAGAAGAAAAAAAAAGTTTTCATTCCAAAATAAAGCTAAGTAAAAAAACAAAAGAAACCTTAACTCTTTTACACACTCATAAGAGTGAAGATGTTGAAGAAATTAAAAGAAGACATGGAAAAGGTTTGTAATTCATCATTTCATGAGTTTCTAACAAAACCTAACTTGAGAAAAATTAAAGGCATGTAAAGTACTAAACATGTAAAGAGGAAAACCTAACATCCCTAAGCATGAAAACAAGTAAAAAAAATGTAAAGGAAATAAGTTATACTCATACACACACACACACTTTTCATAAATGAAGAACAAAGATGAAACTAAGAATAAAAAGGAGAAGGAAAGTGGGGCACAAGTGCTCATTCCAAAGCCATATATGAAGAGAAAATTTGACATTTTATTTGATCAAAATGAAACTATTACAAGCTATTACAAGTGCTAAAACTAAAGCAAAACAAGAAATGAAATAAAAAAGGGAGAAATCTCCTTACATAGCCTTGAAAATCACGGATGCAGCCCACAAAAAGACACTAACTTGGCCCAAAAATCTGAACCCTTGGACCTTACAGAACTGGGCTATTTATAGGAAAAAATTTCAAAGTACACGCCCTCGGTCACGGGCGTGTAGGGGGGCGTGACAGTACTATTCATGAAGGCGGCTGGCGATTGGACAGCAAAGTTGACTTCGGGCTGAGTTCGCAGCAGTCACGCCCTAGGTCACGGGCGTGACTATGGGCGTGACAGGGAGGTAGAACCGGGCGCGGGTTGCGTCAAATGTCCTTGGCAGCATCTTGTCGGGCCAGCTGGAAAGGTCACGCCCCATGTCACGGGCGTGACTATGGGCGTGACAGTTGGGGTCGACACTCGACGAATGTCGAGCGGAAAGTGTCGAGTCGAAATCGTTGAGCTGAAATTGGGTCATGCCCTTGGTCACGGGCGTGACACTGGGCGTGACAGTTGGTGTCGACACTCGACGATCGTCGAGCGGAATTCGTCGAGAGGAGAGGACACGGGCTTGGGTCACGCCCCGTGTCGGGTGACACGGGCGTGTCGCCAGGCGTGTCAAGCCTTTTCTTCAGAAATTTTCTGATCTCACGGGAAATGCACAGTCACGGCTCGGTCACGGGCGTGACCCATGTGTCACGGGCGTGTACTTCCCAAATTTTGGCAGATTTTGGAATTTTTCTGCAAAATCAAATAAAACAAGTTAGGAGAAAATTTACAAGAATAGGAACATTTTATTGAACAAAAATAAGTAAAAACGACGAAAATAAATGAAAATGACTAAATTAATGTGCATAAAAATACGCATATTTACAGTTCATCAGCAGGCATATCAAATCACAAGTATGGCAAGATATATCATCAAAATGTGCTTTCCCGCACACAAGCCATCACAACCGTTCGCCACCCGGCCCAACGGTCCGTGCACTCAGGGCATATTCTTGGTGTTCTGGCAAAGCTCTTGCCCACCACCGTATCGGGGTCACAACCCAACGGTAAATCTCTTGAGCATTTACTCCATGGCGTGCAGCCGGAGTTAGTCTTCCTACACCGGGATGGCCCGTAGCCCCCCATTGTGTCATGGCGCGCAGGCCGAAGACTCTTGCTATGTGCTCCAACAGACCGCACCTTTTGGTCTCACGTCGGACGGACATAGCGCAGGTCGGATCCTCCACCCCCCGTTGCTCAAATCGCCTTGCCTTCTCCGAGTACAGTGTACTCATGGCTATATCAAAGGCGCGGGTCGGTCTCACCAATCCTGTTCTTGGCATTCAAGCCTGGGCATATCTCGATACCCATTTCCTTAGCACAACAGCGGGTCTTTCCTGGGCCTCCCAGTACTTCCTGTGACTCTCTTCACAGGTGGACACCGCACAAACACAAATGTCAGGGGTCTTTCCTGGCTATCATGCCAGTACTTCCTGTTACTCGCTTCACAGGTGGACACCCTACGACATCAAGCATTACAAAGGGCCTTTCCTGGTCACACCAGTACTTCCTGTGCCTCATTCACAGGTTGGACCCAAAAACATCACCTGGCTATTTTTCCTGGGCTACCACCCCAGTACTTCCTGCTACTCCTCTTCGCAGGCATAACCCGTAGACTCCTTAAACTACACGTTATCATGGAGTCTTCTCTGGTTCGTATGCAACATCACCAATCCAGACCAACCTGTCCAGATTGGCTTCACACATCATGCCTATTCCGTACTTCATTTCCGGATCTATATGCTAACAAAGGGGATGTCAAGCATCCACCTAAAGATTCCCAAAATCAGCCACCTCTTGATGGGGGAAATCACAAGATATGCTAAAAGGAAGCCTTCACATGGCTAGGAAGAAAAGTCGTTACCCTTGACGACCGCTTCGGTGCCATGACCTCAAAGCTTGCTTGAAAGACTCGTAAGAGCGTTTCCTCCGCAACGCCGGCTTCGGATTTCTCGTCGGTAACTAGAAGCACCACCAGCAGCAGCACCCTTTCCTTCTTCCTCCTCCTTTCTCTCTCTCTTTCTCTCTTAACTTGAAGAAAGATCAAGGCCAAATCAAATGAGAATCACTTCTCAGTTTTCTGCCTTTAAGAAAAAGAGGAAGAAGCTTCAGCCCTTGGATCCCAGCTGAAGGAATGGACGACCACGATTTTGCCAAAACAAAGATTTTGACCCGACACGGCCTCTGACACGGCCGTGTGCCCGGCCGTGTGCCTCAAGGGGTGGGCAACCGACTTATCCAAACCAGTGACACGCCCATGGGACACGCCCGTGTCATGGGCCGTGTCACCAACACGCCTTCCGACACGCCCGTGTCTATGGCCGTGTGCCTGGGTGAAAAAAATCCCAAAACATCCCGAGACTTCACACGGCCTGTGACACGCCCGTGTCCCAGGCCGTGTGCCCTGACACGGCACAAAGACACGCCCTATCGAAATCCTTCGGCGGGCTGAGTTCATCGACCCGGTTTGACACGCCCTGTGACACGCCCGTGTCACAGGCCGTGTGCAACTTCTCGATACTCGACACCCACGTCTCGACACTCGACGATCGTCGAGATAAATTCGTCGAGCACACGACACGGCCTTGGACACGCCCGTGTCCTGGGCCGTGTGCTCCCTCTCGACACACCGTCGAGCGAAGAAAATCGTCGAGACAAAGCCCGATCGTCGACACAACCTCGACACGCCCTGCGACACGCCCGTGTCACAGGCTGTGTCAGCTGACACGCCCTGGGACACGCACGTGTCCCAGGCCGTGTCACCCAAAAATTTCCTGTTTCCGAAATTTGGACTATTACACAAAGACTCATCTACAGGTTTCCCTGCATCATCCTTGCTAAGAGACATACTTGACCCCATAGGAGTCTTCATGGTACTGGATGAATCCATACCATACTTCCTTATGAGTTCTAGGGTGAACTTAGACTGACATATGGATAAACCATTCTCAGTTTGTCTTACTTGGAGACCCAAGAAGAACTTAAGCTCCCCCATACTACTCATCTCAAATTGTCCTTGCATTAGTTTTGCAAACTTTTTGCAAAGACTACTTTCAGTAGACCCAAATATTATGTCATCTACATATATTTGGACTAGTATTACTTTGCCTCTGGATTCCCTAAGGAATAGAGTCTTGTCTATTTTCCCCCTTGTGAACTTATTCTCAATGAGGAAACTAGACAGGGTTTCATACCAAGCCCTAGGGGCTTGCTTTAACCTATACAATGCTTTCCTAAGTCTATAGATATGATTAGGTTGAGTTGAATCAACAAAACCTGATGCCTGTTCCACATAGACTTCCTCTTTTAGATTACCATTCAAAAATGCTGACTTGACATCCATTTGGTAAACTTTAAATCCTTGAAAGGTTGCATAGGCCAGGAACATCCTTATGGCTTCCAGTCTGGCTACTGGAGCAAAGGTTTGATCAAAGTCAATACCTTCTTCCTTCCTATATCCTTTAGCAACCAATCTTGCTTTGTTCTTAATGATGACTCCATGTTCATCCATCTTGTTCCTAAAGATCCACTTGGTTCCAATTATGTTGTGGTCCTTTGGTTTAGGAACAAGCTCCCAGACCTTGCACCTTTTGAACTGATTCAGCTCTTCTTGCATTGCCTCAATCCAATGAGGGTCTAGGATGGCTTCTTCAAACTTCTTTAGTTCAACTTGGGATAGGAAACTGGAGTAGATTGCTGCATTCAGATTTCTGCTCCTTGTTTGTAGCCCCTTTTCTTGGATCACCAATGATTTGTTCTGCTGGATGATCTCTAAGATGCCTATTTGCTGGAGGCATCTTGGCTTCAGGTTGAACTTCTTCAACTTCTTCATCTTGTTGTACTCCTTGTACTTCATCTGCATTAGGTACATGTAGTACTCCCCCTAGACAGCAGCCACTATCTGCTACTTGCTGTCTTGCAGTAGGTTCTTCTTCAATAGTGAGCTTGTCCATCTTCTTAGTTAAACCTGTGGGGCTGCAAACACTACTAGATAACTCATTGTTAATAAGTCTAGTTTCATCAAATACTACATGTACAGACTCTTCTATAACTTGTGTAGACAAGTTGTATACTCTATAAGCCTTACTGTTGTTGTTGTACCCAACAAAAATTCCCTCTTGGGACTTGGCAGCAAACTTAGTCAAGTAAGACTTTCCATTGTTAAGTATAAAGCACTTACAACCAAAGATCCTGAAGTAGGATAGGTTTGGTTTCCTGCCTTTCACAACCTCATAGGGGGTCTTGTTGTGGCTTTTAGTTATGGTAGCCCTATTAATAACATGGCATGCAGTATTAACTGCTTCAGCTCAGAAATATTCTGATAGTGATGTATCACTTAATAGGGTCCTACCAGCCTCAATCAAGGTTCTATTATTCCTCTCAGCAATGCCATTTTGCTGAGGTGTCCTTGGTGAAGAAAACTCTTGAAATATCCCAAATTCTTCACATAGTTTTGTCATACTATCAGACTGAAATTCAGTACCATGGTCACTTCTTATTTTGACCACTGTACTATTAAGTTCATTCTGAATTTGTTTAACAAAGTTATAGAAGACACTGGGTGTTTCAGATTTCTGTCTAAGGAAGAACACCCAGGAAAACCTTGAGTAGTCATCTACAACTACAAAGGTATAGACCTTCCTACCTAGACTGTGAACTGGCATTGGACCAAAGAGATCCATATGCAAGAGGTATAAACACCTCACATCATCTTTGATTTCAATTCTACTAAAGGTGGATCTTGTCTGCTTGCCCTTTTGACAAGATGAGCATATTCCATCTTTAATACACTTAACTTGAGGACCATTCCTCACTAGCTCTTTACTAAAGAGTTTGCCAATTGTCTTGTAGTTTAGATGGGGTAGCCTCTTGTGCCATTTGACACAATGAGAGACTGTCTCATCAGCTACAAGACACACTGGAGAACCATTGTTCTCTACCATAATGTCTAAGTAATAGACATTCCTTTTTCTATAACCAGTCAAAATGACCTCTTGATCATTTGACCTCCTGATATGACAACCATCTTTGACAAATGAGATGTCATATCCTACATCACTCAATTGACTTATACTAATAAGGTTATGTTTCAAACCTGTAACATAGGCAACTTGAGTAATTGTAATATAGGAGTTAGATATGTTACCAAAACCCTTGATGATCCCTTTTTCTGAACCACCAAAGGTGACTTTTGGACCATCCTTTATAGGTGTGTAGTCCTTTAGTAAACCCCTTGTTCCAGTCATATGTCTGGAACATCCACTGTCCAAGTACCATATTGGGGCATGACCACTTGGACTCACCTGCAAAATAGATTAGTGAACCTTAAAACCCAAAGAATTCTTGGGTCCTTGGTACTGGTTAGTTTGCTTCCTAACAAAGCTACCTGCAGGTTTTCCAATAGGCAGTTTGTTACTCACTTTGGCACTAGCATTGTGCCAACAGTCCATTGCAAAGTGGCCTACCTTGCCACAGCACCAACACTCAAACTTATTGTACCTTTGCTTAGGTACTGTCTTTACTGTTTTATCTACAGCTGACTTGTTGAGAGTTTGGGCTTTGCACTTAGACTTGGACTTGAACTGAACAGTCCTAACAGGTTTTGAAAACCCCAGTCCAGCTTTACCTTTTTGATGAACAAATTCATCAATTATGGGTAAAACAGACTTTGGTTTAGAAAACCTAGCAACTAAGTCTTTCTCCTTCTGAAGATTAATCTCCAGACTCTTGATTTAATCATTCTTAAATGATATAGTCCCCATCTGAATCACAGTTATGTGCTTCAGTCTGGCTATCTCATTAAGCTTTTGATCAAACAACTTCTCAAAATCAGTTGCAGCAGCTTTGAGATTAGCAATTTCCTTTGCCTGACTTTTGGCTAGGGACTTGCTCTTCTTATAAGCTTGCAACAGAACTTTATATTCATCTATAAACTGATGAATATCCTCTTCAGACTCAGATGCACTCTCATCATTTGATGATGATGAATCTGATTCTGTACTGGCACAAGAAATTGAACTAAAAGAACAATGTTGTACCTTACTAGGTCCTGGCTGCTCCAGGATTTTATCACTTTCTGTCAATGCCATTAGTCCTTGGCACTGACTGTCCTCTTGTTCATATATAGAGTTCATGATCTGAATGAACTCTTCTTCTTCTTCCTCAGCAAACAGTCCTATATATGCCTCAGCATCTGACTCAGTTTCTGATGAAGAAATATCTGACAGGCTCTTATCCTTTTTGGCAACAAAAGACTTTTCCTTCTTGCCCTTGTATTGAGTCCTTTTCTTGTCACTAGACTCCTTCCTTTTTTCTGGAAAATTTGCAACAACATAGCTTTGTCTATTACAGCAATAGCATACTATTTTTGAAAGAGTTGCTTTGCTAGACTTAGTCTTTTTCCTGTATTTCTTTGAAGACTTTTTATTCTGATAATAGTCTTCTTTTCCCTGTGAAGTAGATGGCCGTGTCCTCCACTGTGTCTTCTTTAAGAACTTCTGGAAATGTCTTGTGAAGGCAGCAAAGTCCTCATCACTTTCACTGCTTTCAGACTTTCTACTTGCTGACTCATCTGACTCAGTTTCAGGTACTTTTGGTGGTGGAGTTGGTGACTTACTTCTGTACTTTATGGGGGCTTCTGTTTTGAAGGCCACTGTCCTTTCTTTATGTTCACTTCTTGTTGATTTCTTCTCTTCTTTCTTCACCATCAACTACATCTCATAGGATAGCAGTTTCCCAAATAGTATTGGTGGAGGAATTTCTGCCAACTTTGCCATTTCCCTAATGACACAGATCTTGGTGTCCCAATCTTTTGTTAGAGACCTTAGAAACTTATCATTGAGTTCATAATTACTGAACTCTCTGCCATAGGACATGAGCTCATTCACAATCCTGTAGAACTTCTTATAGCATTCAGTTATGCTATCAGATCTACCTTGTCTAAAACTTTCATATTTTTGGTTTAGCAAGGATTTTCTGTCTTGCCTCACTTCTTCAGAACCCTCCATGTACATAATAAGAGTATCCCACATCTCTTTAGCTGTCTTATAGTGTATCAAATTCTGAAAAGTTGCATCATCTATGGCACTCACAATGATGTTTTGAGCCCTCTTATCCATAGTGGCTAGAACTATTTCATCCTTTGTCATTTCAGAGAAATCCTTAGGTGTTCTCTGATTTGCATCTAAGACTGACACCTTCATGGGCACATATGGCCCTTCTTTTACTGTGATATAAATCATAGGGTCTGAGGCTTCCATAAACAGTCTCACCCTTTCCTTCCAAATACCAAAGATCTCTTTCCTACATATGGGTAGCTTCATGAATCCCAATTCCTTGTGATTCTCAGTGGAACCCATGGTTCTTGATTTTCTTGATTCTGTAATGTGACTTTGACTGAATCTGCCAACAGGATCTACTCAGACAGTTATGTCCCTTTTTGAGTAACCTCCCTCTGATACCACTTGAAAGATATTGTACCTAATCACCTAGAGGGGGGGGGGGTGAATAGGTGACTTAAATCTTTTTGACTTTTTAGGCAGAATTCAACTTATAACACAGAATTAAATCTACTTTATCATAGCACACAATCAGCAATCACAGAATTCCACAAGCACACAGTAGACACACAGTAGACACACAGTTTTATAGTGGTTCCCCAAGGTCTGGGTACATCCACTTTCCCCCTTCGCCTATCTAGCAGTGTACTAGATTCGGCCAAACTCCTCCACTATCTCAGATCCTCAGATCTTACACTCAGAACCCCAAAACAAGGTTCCTACAACTCAGGCCCAAGGCCCTACAACTCAGCTTCTTCACAAAGCCTACACTCAGCCACCAAGGCCTACACTCAGCCACAACTGGCCTACACTCAGAGATTCCAATCTCCTACACTCAGGCACTCAAGCCCTACACTCAACCTTTATAATTACAGGCTTACAACACTCAGATCCCTAAGGATCCTACAAGATAATATGAATACAAGATGTTAACTCTACAACTCAGAGAAAAGAGAAAAGAGTTGAGAGGTTCTTGATGAGTTCTTGGAAGAACTCAGCTGAAATCAATCTGACTTGGCTTTCTTCAAAGCTTCTTGAATGTAGAACACAATAAGATTGACCTCTTCTGCATTTGATCCTTGATCTCTGCTGCTTAAGATTCAGAACAAATCTGAACCCTTCTTCTCAGCCTGGTTCCAATGGCTGGCTTCTTGGATGGAGCTCTATCTCTCTCCAACTACTTAGATCTTCACTAGATTCTTCAAGGAATAGCTAGATCTTCTTCTTTGTTAATTACTTGAACAACTTGGACAACTTCTTCTGTAGACAGTATAAGCCTATTTATAGGTCTTCTTCATGGTAACCGGCTGGTCCGGTTCATAACTGATTTCTGACAACTCTGACAGGTGCAGTAGACCGGCTGGAATGGCAGCTGTCAAGTCATCCAGTTAGTTCTTGAAAATTCTGTAACTGTCTGAAAGTGTCGAGACTGTCTGTCTTTAAGTGTCGACACTTATAGGCCAAGTGTCGACACAAGTTGTCTAAGTGTCGACACTAGCCTACAAGGTGTCGACACAACTCCTTATGTTGTAGATTTTATATCTCGACACTGCTTCTTCTTCATGTGTCGACACTGATATTAAGTGTCGACACAACACTTTGTTCTTCAGTATATTGCTGAATTCTTATAAGTGTCGACACAACACCTTTGTGTCGACACATCTTCATGTGTTGAATCTGTTAAGTGTCGACACTTCTTCTTGGTGTCGACACAAGCCTTCAGTGTTGATACTTGCTGAGTGTCGACACTGCTCCATGTGTCGACACATTCTTCTTCTGTTGAGACTCTGGCTGAGTGTCGACACATCTCATTAGTGTAGACACTTGTACTTAGAATATTCTTGAACTTTGCTAAGTATCGACACAGCTCCTTGTGTCGACACTTTCTTCAAGTGTTGAGTCTTCAGCCGAGTGTCGACACATTCTTTCTTGTGTCGACACTTTCTTCAAGTGTTGACTCTTCTGCTGAGTGTCGACACATTGCTCTGGGTGTCGACACTTATACTTAGTCTCTGCTGATTTTTGTTGAGTGTCGACACAGCCTCCAAATGTCGACACTTTCTGATGTAGACACAGTTTCACTGGGTGTCGACACAACTGCTAAGTGTCGACACTGCTTCACTGCACTTTCCTTCATTGAGTGTCGACACAGCTCCTTGTGTCGACACTTTCTGTCTGGTGTCGACTCTGCATCCCTGGTGTCGACACAATGACTCCAAGTGTCGACACTGCTTGCCTGGGTGTCGACATAAGTCTTCTTAAGTGTCGACACTTTCCCTCTGGGTGTCGACACATGGACTTAGAAACTTTTTCATCTTTCCTGTAAATACTTAACCTGCACAAGTAAACTCAAAACACATCAAATACATTTTGATGTATATCATTGAGTTGGGTGAGGCTTCTTCAAATCAGGTACATTTAAACTAATGTACCCAACATTTTTCCACTTGTTTTGTTCACACTTGTTACTTACATGAAACATTGCTACGGGGTCGGTAAGCCCCTTCGTCATATTTTCTGAACTTCCTACTATATTGTGTAGCTTTGATGATTGCTGAGGTGTTCTTTCTTGAATGCCTCAGGTGTAGGTTGTAGTCGGTTGAGCGGCTAGTGCTTGGATAGAGTTTCTTGGGAGCTAGCCGAGCTTACTGAGCGAGGTAGTTCTTTTCTTTGTTGTACAGACATACAGGTGCCCCAATGGGTTCGTGTCAGCTTGTTGGCGCCCATTGGTGGCTTTCTTTACTGGTGATATATGAATAATAGACTGCTAATGTGACTCATTTGGATGAGATGATGTCTTCTTGCTCTTGGGAAGAATTTATGGTAGGTTGCATTAGGTATTTTTAAGCTAAACAAACCTATTATTGTATCCATGCATAACATGTTTTGGTTACCAAACACGTATTTTCCAAATGACGTAAACAAAGATGATTTCTTATAGTAGTATCACTATAGACTGCATATAGGAGATTGTCATAAATAAACAAAGTATTTCCGCCGCGTACAAATACAGTTTTTGATACCTAAGGCCGAGGGATACATCCATTAAATCCAAAGGTTTTCTTGCATTTAACTGTTGAATTTCAACTCATAAAGTAAGCGTCAAGGGTTGCCTGAGCATGTGCAGTTATCCCTGCACGACGTGGCATCATAACCCATCGTTCCTCTTGCTCTGATACGAGGTACTCGTTGAGGAAATGCGGGTTGTGACACGGAGCAACCAAGGCTGAGCCCGAGCTCACCTTGGTTGTATCTCCCCATATACTCCACCTCAGCCCCAAATAACCTCACCAATAGCTTCAGGAGGTAGAAAGGAATCGAAATCGAGTGCTGGAACATGGAAAATGGTGGAGAATCAAGCATTCGGGCTGGAGCTCGTCGGCGCACCACCACCATGGCAAACCGCCACCTGACCCGCAGCCAAGCCCCAATCCAGGTCCGTTTCGCCACCCCTCTACCTGTAATAGAATTCTAGATCCATTTAGGGAGATATCGGGCTCAATCGAGCCCGATGCCATGAGAGGAAAATGAGAAAATTCGGGCTTTTTCTTCTTGCTCGGGTTCGCCGGAGGAGCCAACTCCGGCGACCCCACCGCCGGGAAACGCTAGCCCCCACCTTAGCGAAGGTGGTGGCGACATCCGCCGGCGGTGGTGGTGGCTCAGCTGGCCTGAAACCGCCAGCAAACATCGTCCAGGAAAGATGAATATTAGCCGTTAATCCAGTGGGGACGATGAACGGATTCCGTTCATTTGCGCGTCAAGATTTGTGCGGTTTTATTTTAAAAATCAAAATACTTATATATATATAATGAAATGAATCTAATTAAGTGTCACATAAATACAGTGACTTTGCATGTCATTTTCAGGCCTCTTAGATGCATTTCCAGAAAACAAATCCCTGAATGAAAAATGTAGCCTTACCTGTCACCTTTCATTTGACATCTTAATCATTAACTTTGGTCCAGCATTCTGGCCTGTAGGACATTTCTCCTAGGACTGGTCCTAGACAAGGGCAAAAATTCATTTGAATTCCCAAGTCAAACCAGCAGTCACCATGACACCAAAATTTGGGTACATGCATGATTAGGGCATACCTAGCACCTGCCAAAATTTAGGATTTTTGAAACAACATTTTCTATAGTTTTGTTCATAATGTCAAAATGTAAATAAATGAAATATATAGAGTTATATGACTCCTCATGGCCCCAAATTTTGGAGGTGGGTCCTTGGGAACATCATTAGTGCATGATAAAAATTTCAGCACTTTTGGATCACTGCATGATGGGAAAATCCACTTGCATGTGTTGGTGTACATATTGCCTTGGTGTGCTAATAGCAATAGTTTAAATATTGTGCATTCAACCTAATGGAGGCATTCAAAAATCTTGGATTTGATTCCAGTGGTTCATTAGGGTAAATTGCACCCCTCAGATTAATTATGGGATTTTTGGAATCAAAAATCCCACTAATTGGAATTTTTAAAAATAAAGCTCCTTTTGAAAATAAATTTGAAAATAGGTTTTACTCAAGTACAAATCCTCAAACTTTGCCAAGATGAATATACAGTTACATTTGACTTAGGAAAATTTGATCTTTCTGTTTGAAGAACGTTTGGAGTAAAATATCTTATAATGCTCATTTTACCCTTATTTCATTTATTCTTGAATTGATGGATAGGCACCTCAGAAATATTTGGAAATATTTCTAGTATTGTAAAATTGTATTATTAGTCTTGTATTAGTATTTCAGAATTTATGGGTGTATTGATAGTTTTTAAATTAATATAATGGCATTTTGGTAAATATGTAAGAATGATAATTGATAGGCCATTACACTATAAAAGTTGATGAAACTCTGCCAATAGTCATAAATTGATGTTTTATATGTTTTGTAATTTTCCTGGAATTTTGGATTACATATTACCTGTACTTCATTTGGAAAATGGAAATTATGTGAATTTGGTATTAAATAAGGAATTGGTATAAATAATTAAAGGAAAATTATGAAACTCTATAGAAAGTAATATTTTATCATTATACAACTCAGGAAAAATTATCTAGGTCAGTGTATGTTAAATCATACTACTTCATGTGTAAAGTGACCTAGTAATTAATTTAAAAGATTTAATTAAGGGATTATTTGGCCAAGGAAAATTATGAGAACCCATATGATAGTTCACTTAGCCCATACCAACCTAGGATAAATATTTAGGGGCAACCTTAAGGATTGGAAGATTCCATTTTTAGGGTAATAATAGGACATGGTCTGCATATAACATAAATAGGTCTTGCCTTAGGGGTTACCAGAGGATTGATTATCGGAAGAAATAAGAGAGTGAAATATGAATAACCCCTGGTGGGTAGTATTATCTTAGTGAGGGATTAAAAGTGCAAGTCTTTAGTTAGCAACCGGAGTGGAGGTCGACGGAAGACCGTCGGTTTCCCGGTAACACCTTAAGTCACTAGGGTTGTTCCAGAGCAACAAAGAGAGCTGGGGTGAAACATGGGTAGCCACCAACTAAAGTAAGTATCCTTGCGAAAGGGAACGCTGGGCGTAATCCCAACACAGTTCCTAGTGCCCCTTGAGAGCCCTTCACAGGGAATACCGGGGGCAGTCCTAGGATTAACCTTAAATCACTAAGTATAATAACCCGTAGACAAG
Source organism: Platanthera guangdongensis (assembly GCA_039583875.1). Lineage (NCBI taxonomy): Eukaryota > Viridiplantae > Streptophyta > Magnoliopsida > Asparagales > Orchidaceae > Platanthera > Platanthera guangdongensis. The sequence continues at coordinate 66,308,520 of CM077166.1, read as the reverse complement.
AGTAGTCTAATAGGTTAAGACATTGTTGTACCTTCTCACACGTGTAGGGTTGGAGAGATTCATGATATATGCTCACCCGTTTAGGGTTTGAGGGAATTGGTATAAAGGCACTATTGTGCGTTCTCACCCGGGTTGGGTTTGAGGGTTTCAGGACGGGTTTGGTCCTGCGAGCGGAAGGCTCGGAATGAAATACTTGCATGTGCATAAATATAGTGGCGGGGCATGCGATACTGGCCGTTCGTCACACCGATGGCAGTACGGTGCACCAGGCGGTTGTTAGGGTTAGAGGGGCCAGTGGGTTGTTTTATACTGCGGTCTGGAGGACGACCCCCGATAACGCACATCCGACCCAACAAGACTGACGGGTTGTCAGCAAAGTACGTACGCGAGACTCTAGAGTGCACCTTGGACGTGTACAGAGGCGTATGAGAGGGGTCTAAGGCTTGTTAGTGTGCATACCGGCCTAGAAGTAGAGACGCCCGCTCCGCTGCTGCCGTAGCCACAGCGGTGGTACCCGAGAGTGATGCTAGCTCTCAAAAAGTGGGAACTAAAGGTCTGTGATCACAGAGTCGTTGTGTGTGAGTTGCACTTGCATGTGCATGAAATTGCATCATAACATTCATTCATATTAGGTCATACGCTTCATAGATCCTTATCATATGAATTAGTATGGGCTCCTTTATATGATAAGTTAAATTTCCAGGAAATCCTAACTTATATATTTATATGGGCATTTATATAAGTTAGGGTACTTTTGTGATGATAGTATAGTGGTAGAATAGTTTATTTACTTGCTCCTACTGCTGTTCTTTACTTCCTTTACTGCACTGCTCTTACTTACTACTTGTACTACATTTAGAACTGCTAGAGTCGAACAATGTTACTTATTACAACTGCTAGTTAGTTTTTGTCACCTGCTTCCACTTTTGCTACCCCTTGTTGTCCTCCGCTTCGTCCTCCCGATCGGTGCCTAGGAGCTGCGGGCTGAGGTGCGGAGGAAACGACTTAGTCTTTTTGACTAATGGTCGGTGACCATACTATTTTTAGGAACCCGTGGAGATGGATCACCAGCACGTAGAGGAGGCAGGACTTGAGGAGCAGATACGCTTCATCAGGCTACTACCACTACTGTGTGTCCTCAGGTAGGACGAGATCTGATATACTAGTATATCTTCCGCTTTTATTTATTTTGAGAGAGAGTGGTTTTGATGTACTGGGCATAAGCCCTTATTACTCTTTCTTTTTGTACTCTCATGTGGACTATATTGGTGTACCCTTCATTTCATATATATGATTATACTATGTGACTTGTGGACTAGTGGATTTATATACTGCTTTACTTCTTCTCCTCATATTGGCCTACAGGTTATGTATATGATCGTAATAGCCGATAGAATCGGCGTGTTGCGGTGTCGACTAACCCGTGCGTTAGTGCCACCGTAAGACGGCGGTTCTGGGCATAAGACCCAGTGGTCCTCCTTGGTAAGGGGGGGAGGGGGGGAAGGGGTCTTATAAACTGGTATCACTTGAACAACGATCATATGAGAAAGAAGTCCACAACATGGGACCACCCCCTCCCCAGCATTAGTTTGCGGACAAACTATGCAGCGGAAGCAGTGGTGTGCTCATGTGCAAAAGTCACATAAATGGTCCACAAAGTACAATGAGTTAGGCCAGTTCTGTTTTAACCTTACCTTTATGCAACCTCCACAGGTCGCCGTGCCGCAAAATGTGGCTCCTTCCCCTCCAGCTGCCACTCCATTCCTACATACGGAGATGGGGCAGACTTTGACGGCGATTCTGGATGACTTCAGATCCCAGCAAGTCCCGGCTCCACAGCAAAATCCGGGGTCGAGCTGGCTGAGTGCATTCAAGAGCCTGTCCCCACCGACGTACCGTGGGACAGAGGATGCGGTAAAGACGGAGGAATAGATGGAGGCCATACACGAGATTTTAGCAGGCATCAGCTGCCCGGTCGGCGAGGCAGTACCTCTAGACACCTCTACACTAGAGGATCATGCGAAGAGATGGTGGAAATCAGTGCGGGAGTCTACATATGCGGACTTTGAGCTGTCAGAGATATCATGGGAGGAGTTTGGCGATGTATTTCTGGATCACTTCGTCTCTGCTACGGACAGAAATGCCTTGGAGGAGAGGTTTTTGAACCTCAGGCAGGGGACTAGATCGGTGATCGAGTATCAGAGAGAGTTCTCTCATTTGGCCAGGTTCGCAGGTATTCAGGATACCGATGATAGGAGGTATGCCAAGAGGTTCTACCGGGGCCTCAGGGACGATTTGAGGCAGGCCTTGCTGTTCATTTCTCATGGCACATCTAGGCAGATCATCGAGATGGCAAAGAAGCTAGAGGCTGACCAGCTGATGGTGCAAGTCGGAGGGAAAAGACCATTTGGTGGGTCGACATCAGGTGAGAGCAGCAGGGGCTCTCAGAGAGGCAGGACTATCGGATACAAGAATGGTGGGGGACGTCGTCGTCCCAACTTCAGGCAGGAGCAGGGGCCTCCTCCAGCATTGGCTCCCCCACCTCTACAGATGCATGATCCGAGGAGACGGGATGACCGAGGCCACCGACAGGTAGTTTGTTACGGATGCCGCCAGCCCGGGCACATTAGGTCGGAGTGCCCGCATCGATTCCATCCTCCTCCTCCACCTCCAGTGGCCCCAGTACAGCAGGGTCGAGGCCGAGGGCGAGGACGAGGCCGGGGATATCACGGCAGGAGACGCGAGCAGGAGCGGATATACGCCTTAGACCTCACAGAGCAGAGGAACCCCGAGGAGGTTATCACAGGTACTTAAAGTTAATTATTAAATTTCTTGAATTTTCAATTGTATAGTACCTGGAACTATAGGATAACAATTAATTTTAACGTAAACAAACCTCAGGCATAGTTATAATCAGCGGCAAGCCCGCTCATACTCTCTTCGACACGGGTGCTTCGCACTCGTTCGTGTCCAAGGCCTTTATAGACGGACTCGAAGGCGTGGAGAGATTCCCTGGACTAGAGATGAGGGTACGTCTACCCGATGGGTCAGAGCTGCGGACCACTACACATTGTGATATGGAGGCCGAGATTGGCGGCAAGGCATTTGAGGCACCAGCAACTATTCTGAAGCTGCAGGACTTCGACTTGATTTTGGGTATGGCATGGTTACATCAGAACCATGCTCAGATAGATTGTCCGTCCAGGAGAATCATGCTAAGGCATGGCAACTCTCATGTTATCATTGAAGGTATTCAGCCTATCTGCCCTCTATTGTTATCTTCTGTACAGGCTGTGAAGGCCCACGAGCAGGGAGAAGAAGTTTATCCTATCTGCTTTGAGATGGTGGGAGCAGAGACAACTATTTCAGATATCCCGGTGGTCCGGGATTTCTCCGACGTATTCCCGGAGAAATTGCCCGGGCTACCACCTGCTAGAGACTTGGATTTCAGGATTTAGCTAGTACCAGGAGCGAGGCCGGTGTCCCAGGCACCCTACAGGATGGCTCCCAGGGAGTTAGCGGAGTTCATGACTCAACTTCAGGAGCTAGTCGAGTCAGGATTTGTGCGGCCCAGTTCATCGTCGTGGGGAGCGCCAGTTCTCTTTGTGAAGAAGAAGGACGGGTCATTGCGACTATGCATAGATTACCGGGAGCTGAACCGGTTAACGGTCCGCAATACCTATCCTCTGCCTCGGATAGATGAGTTATTTGACCAGCTGCAGGGAGTCTTCTGGTTCTCTAAGCTAGATTTGCGATCCGGTTACTACCAGCTCCGCATCAGGGAAGATGACATACCGAAGACGGCATTCAGTTCACGCTATGGATTATACGAGTTCACAGTGATGCCTTTTGGGCTCACGAATGCCCCTGCCGCATTCATGAGTCTAATGAACCGTGTATTCGAGCCCTTCTTAGACCACTTCGTGATTGTATTCATCGACGACATTCTTATATATTCCCGGACTCAGGAGGAGCATACAGAGCACCTGGCACAGGTCTTGCAGAGGCTGAGGGAGTCCCAGATATACGCAAAATTTTCAAAGTGTCAGTTCTGGCTGCAGGAGGTGGCTTTCCTGGGACACACGATCAGTGAGGCTAGATTAGCAGTGGACCCAGCCAAGATAGAGACAATGAGGGATTGGCCACGGTCGAAGACTGCATCAGATATTCGCAGTTTCTTGGGACTAGCAGGGTATTATCGTAAGTTCGTGGAGGGGTTCTCGAGGATAGCACTCCCCCTCATGTCCTTGACGAAGAAGGACGCAGATTTTGTTTGGTCAGAGCGGTGCGAGACGGCTTTTTAGGAGCTGAAGGACCGACTCATCTCATCCCTCATTCTTGCGCTTCCATCCGGGAGTGAAGGATTCCAGATATACACGGACGCCTCTTATCAGGGGATGGGTGCAGTCCTGATGCAGCATGGACATGTTATTGCTTATGCTTCAATACAGTTGAAGAAGCATGAGCATAACTATCCAGTACATGACCTAGAGCTCGGGGCTGTGGTATTCACCCTAAAGCTATGGAGGCATTACTTACACGGGATTCATTGTGACATCTTTTCAGATCACAAGAATCTTAAATATATCGATACACAGAAGGACTTAAACCTGCGACAGAGGAGATGGCTGGAATTCATCTATGACTATGATTATAAGATCCACTACCATCCGGGAAAAGCGAACACGGTAGCAGATGCCTTGAGCAGGAGGGCCGGCACTTTTGGACCGGAGCCTCGGTTGATGTCTATAGAGCTGCTACAGATGATGAAGGACATGCACATTACCATGGTATCTGAGACTGAACCAGTGGTGTATCGAGAGTATCTCAGCTCAGTGATCAGTGGTGATGATATACGGGAGCGCATCCGAACACATTAGAGGCTGGATGCTGCATTACAGCCGATTTTTAGTGCCCTGGAAAGGGGCAAGGTTGAGGACTACACGCTACAGGATGATCTTCTTCGATTCCGTGGGCGCATTTACATACCAGCAGGGGGCAGTATCCGGGATGACATACTCAGAGAGGCTCATTGCTTCAGATATTCAGTGCACCCCGGCATCACCAAGATGTGGGCAGATTTGCGGAGGTCTATGTATTGGCCCGGGATGAAGAGGGAGATCACAGATTTTGTGACCCATTGCGAGACCTGCCAGCGTGTGAAAGTAGAATGCAAGAGCCCGGGAGGTTTACTACAGCCACTGCCAGTTCCAGAATGGAAGTTCGAGGACATTGCTATGGACTTTGTACACGGATTGCCTCGCTCCCACTCTGGGCATGATTCTATATGGGTCATAGTGGATAGACTGACCAAGGTAGCGCGATTTATTCCAGTTCGGAAGGATGCCCCAGTTGCAGTTCTGGTGAGATTATTTGTGGAGCAGTTCGTCAGATATCATGGCATTCCCAGGACGATTATTTCAGACCGTGATGGTCGGTTCACTTCGAGCAAGTGGAGGGTCGTGCATGCTTACTTGGGATCTCGGCTTACTTTTAGTACCGCCTTCCATCCGCAGACCGACGGACATACCGAGCGGACCATCCGGACCATGGAGGACCTACTCAGACTATGCATATTGGATACGGGGAAGCCTTGGGAGAGGCTGCTGCCACTGATTGAGTTCTCGTACAATAACAGCCACCAGGCTAGCATCAGGATGGCTCCATATGAGGCACTTTATGGGAGGAGATGCCGGACACCGCTATCATGGGTTCAGGATGTGGATACCAGGGCTCTTGGATCGGATTATATAGAGGATACAGAGGTTCAGATTCGATTGATCAGGGATCGGCTACTAGAGGCCCAGAGCTGGCAGGCAAAGTATTATGATGCTCGGCACCGGAAGGTGGAGTTCCAGGTTGGAGACAGAGTATTCTTGAAGATACGTCCAATACACGATGTCTCTCGGGTGCGGAGGCATAAGAAGCTCAGTCCACGATACATGGGGCCATACCTATCCTGGAGCGGATCGGCCCCTTAGCTTACCGAATGCAGCTGCCACCGGAGTTGGGTGCATTACATGACGTCTTCCATATCTCTTCCTTGCGAAGAGCTCTCCTTCGGCCGGAGCAGCACATTACTACTACAGCCGGACCGGTAGAGCCTGACAGATCAGTTAGATTGAAGCCGATCCAGATTGACGATACAGCCATCCGAGTGTTGCGGAAGAAGAAGGTCCGCCTTGTGAAGGTGCTGTGGTCCAACCATGGACGGGAGGAGCACACCTGGGAGCCGAGGGATCTGATGCTGGAGCAACACCCGGAGCTATTTGCATCGGGTACTTTCAATTTATGTTTTAAAATTCCTTAAAAATTCTTGCAAGTAGAACCCCGTAGACCCGAACTTAAATTTCGGGGACGAAATTATTTTCTTGTTTATTAGAATTTATAACATCCCATGTTACTTTTGGACCCCTCAACTTAGATTGGGTTAGGAATGGGGTGAAGTTTAAGGAGATCAACTAGGTTTGACCCTATGTAGTGGATGGTAGCCATGCGGAGCCCACTATGGGACCAAAGTCAAACTAGGTCAAACTAGCCTAAATAAGGACCCTGGCAACACCATGACCCCACCACATTGCCCTAACCCTAAAAAAAATCTAAGTGCACCCTAGGGCATGCCATTAGGTCAACAGTTTGACCACAATTGACCTAAGTCAACCTTGGGCTTAATTTGGTCAAACCCACACTCATAAGCCCAATTAGCCTAAGTAGGGCACCCCCTTGACCCAACCCAAGTTGGGTGGTGCCACTAGACCCATTACCACCAAGTAGGATCAACCCACCCACCATGTTGACTAAGTCAACTCTCCAAGTCAACAAGTCAACTATGTGACCTAAAAGAAGGAAATGAAGACCAAGCCCACCAAATTTGGCCCATAGCCAGCCCAAGTGAACAAGACCAGCCCTACCCCTCTAAATCAGGAGAGAGAATGCATGCAAAGGGGTAGAAATGGGATTTTGAGAGAAAGAGGAGAGAGAAATGAGGATGAAAGGGAATGGTGGCCACATGGCCACCCCTTCAGCTGAAATTCTCTGCCCAATACCAGCTGGCCGACCTCCTCACTTCATTCCAGAGGAAATTGGGGGCTGTGTGCCACTTGGCAGCAGGGGCGGAGCAACCAAGGCTGAGCCCGAGCTTACCTTGGTTGTATCTCCACATATACTCCACCTCAGCCCCAAATAACCTCACCAATAGCTTCAGGAGGTAGAAAGGAATCGAAATCGATTGCTGGAACATGGAGAACGGTGGAGAATCAAGCATTCGGGGTGGAGCTCGCCGGCGCACCACCACCATGGCAAACCGCCGCCTGACCCGCAGCCAAGCCCCAATCCAGGTCCGTTTCGCCGCCCCTCTACCTGTACTAGAATTCTAGATCCATTTAGGGAGATATCGGGCTCAATCGAGCCCGATGCCATGAGAGGAAAATGAGAAAATTCGGGCTTTTTATTCTTGCTCGGGTTCGCCGGAGGAGCCAACTCCGGCGACCCCACCGCCGGGAAATGCTAGCCCCCACCTTAGCGAAGGTGGTGGCGACATCCGCCGGCGGTGGTGGTGGCTCAGCTGGCCGGAAACCACCAGCAATCATCATCCAGGAAAGATGAATCTCAGTCGTTAATCCGGTGGGGACGATGAATGGATTCCGTTCATTTGCGCGTCAAGATTTGTGCAGTTTTATCTTAAAAATCAAAATACTTATATATATATAATGAAATGAATCTAATTAAGTGTCACATAAATACAGTGACTTTGCATGTCATTTGTAGGCCTCTTAGATGCATTTCCAGAAACTAATCCCTGAATGAAAAATTTAGCCTTACCTGTCACCTTTAATTTGACATCTTAATCATTAACTTTGGTCCAGTATTCTGGCCTGTACGACATTTCTCCTAGGACTGGTCCTAGACAAGGGCAGAAATTCATTTGAATGCCCAAGTCAAACCAGCAGTCACCATGGCCCCAAACTTTGGGTACATGCATTATTAGGGCATACCTACCCCTGCCAAAATTTAGGAATTTGTGAAACAACGTTTTCTATAGTTTTGTTCATAATGTCAAAATGTAAATAAATGAAATATATGGAGTTATATGACTCCTCGTGGCCCCAAAGTTTGGAGGTGGGTCCTTGGGAACATAATTAGTGCATGATAAAAATTTCAGCACTTTTGGATCACTGCATGATGGGAAAATCCACTTGCATGTGTTGGTGTACATATTGCCTTGGTGTGCTAATAGCAATAGTTTAAATATTATGCATTCAACCTAATGGAAGCATTCAAAAATCTTGGATTTGATTCCAGTGGTTCATTAGGGTAAATTGCACCCCTCAGATTAATTATGGGATTTTTGGAATCAAAAATCCCATTAATTGGAATTTTTAAAAATAAAGCTCCTTTTGAAAATAAATTTGAAAAATAGGTTTCCCTCAAGTACAAATCCTCAAACTTTGTCAAGATGAAGATAAGGTTACATTTGACTTAGGAAAATTTGATCGTTCTATTTGAAGAACGCTTGGAGTAAAATATCTTATAATGCCCATTTTACCCTTATTTCATTTATTTTTGAATTGAAGGATAGGCACCTCAGAAATATTTGGAAATATTTCTAGTATTGTAAAATTGTATTATTAGTCTTGTATAATTATTTCAGAATTTATGGGTGTATTGATAGTTTTTAAATTAATATAATGGCATTTTGGTAAATATGTAAGAATGAAAATTGATAGGCCATTACACTATAAAAGTTAATGCAACACTGCCAATAGTCATAAATTAATGTTTTATATGTTCTGTAATTTTCCCGGAATTTTGGATTACATATTACCTGTACTTCATTTGGAAAATGGAAATTATGTGAATTTGGTATTAAATAAGGAATTAGTATAAATATTCAAAGGAAAATTATGAAACTCTGTAGACAGTAATAGTTTATCATTATACAACTTAGGAAAAATTACCTAGGTCAGTGGATGTTAAATCATACTACTTCATGTGTAAAGTGACCTAGTAATTAATTTAAAAGATTTATTTAAGGGATTATTTGGCCAAGGAAAATTATGAGAACTCATAGGATAGTTCCCTTAGCCCATACCAACCTAGGATAAATATTTAGGGGCAAGATGCCTTAAGGATTGGAAGATTCCATTTTTAGGGTAATAATAGGACATGGTCTGCATATAACATAAATAAGTCTTACCTTAGGGGTTACCGGATGATTGATTATCGGAAGAAATAAGAGAGTGCAATATGAATAACCCCTGGTGGGTAGTATTGTATTAGTGAGGGATTAAAATTGCAAGTCTTTAGTTAGCAACCGGAGTGGAGGTCGACGGAAGACCGTCGGTTTCCCGGTAACACCTTAAGTCACTAGGGTTGTTCCAGAGCAACAAAGAGAGCTGGAGTGAAACATGGGTAGCCATCAACTAAAGTAAATATCCTTACGAAAGGGAATGCTGGGTGTAATCCCAACACAGTTCCTGGTGCCCCTTGAGAGCCCTTCACAGGGAATACCGGGGGCAGTCCTGGGATTAACCTTAAATCACTAAGTATAATAACTCGTAGACAAGAGTAGTCTAATAGGTTAAGACATTGTTGTACCTTCTCACCCGTGAAGGGTTGGAGAGATTCATGATATATGCTCACCCGTTTATGGTTTGAGGGAATTGGTATAAAGGCACTATTGTGCGTTCTCACCCGGGTTGGGTTTGAGGGTTTCAGGACGGGTTTGGTCCTGCGAGCGGAAGGCTCAGAATGAAATACTTGCATGTGCATAAATATAGTGGCGGGGCATGCGGTACTGGCCGTTCGTCACACTGATGGCAGTACGGTGCACCAGGCGGTTCTGAGGGTTAGAGGGGCCAGTGGGTTGTTTTACACTGCGGTCTGGAGGACGAGCCCCGATAACGCACATCCGACCCAACAAGACTGACGGGTTGTCAGCAAAGTACGTACGCGAGACTCTAGAGTGCACCTTGGACGTGTACAGAGGCGTATGATAGGGGTCTAAGGCTTGGTAGTGTGCATACCGGCCTAGAAGTAGAGACGCCCGCTCCGCTGCTGTCGTAGCCACAACGGTGGTACCCGAGAGTGATGCTAGCTCTCAAAAAGTGGGAACTAAAGGTCTGTGATCACATAGTCATTGTGTGTGAGTTGCACTTGCATGTGCATGAAATTGCATCATAACATTCATTCATATTAGGTCATACGCTTCATAGATCCTTATCATATAAATTAGTATGGACTCTTTTATATGATAAGTTAAATTTCCTGGAAATCCTAACTTATATATTTGTGTGGGCATTTATATAAGTTAGGGTACTTTTGTGATGATAGTATAGTGGTAGAATAGTTTATTTACTTGCTCCTACTGCTGTTCTTTACTTCCTTTACTGCACTGCTCTTACTTACTACTTGTACTACATTTAGAACTGCTAGAGTAGAACAATGTTGCTTATTACAACTGCTAGTTAGTTTCTGTCACCTGCTTCCACTTTTGCTACCCCTTGTTGTCCTCCGCTTCGTCCTCCCGCTCGGTGCCTAGGAGCTGCGGGGCGAGGTGCGGAGGAAACGACTTAGTCTTTTTGGCTAATGGTCGGTGACCATACTATTTTTAGGAGCCCGTGGAGATGGAGCACCAGCACGTCGAGGAGGCAGGACTTGAGGAGCAGATACCGCTTCAGCAGGCTACTACCACTACTGTGCATCCTCAGGTGGGACGAGATCTGATATACTAGTATAGCTTCCGCTTTTATTTATTTTGAGAGAGAGTGGTTTTGATGTACTGGGCATAAGCCCTTATTACTCTTTCTTTTTGTACTCTCCTGTGGACTATATTGGTGTACCCTTCATTTCATATATATGATTGTACTATGTAACTTGTGGACTAGTGGATTTATATACTGCTTTACTTCTTCTCCTCATATTGGCCTACAGGTTATGTATATGATCGTAATAGCCGGCAGAATCGGCGTGTTGCGGTGTCGACTAACCCGTGCGTTAGTGCCACCGTAAGATGGCAGTTCTGGGCATAAGACCCGGTGGTCCTCCTTGGTAAGGGGGGGGAAGGGGTCTTATATTTTGCACTCTGCCTTCACTAGCTGGCAAGCTTCGCAGTGAGTCACAAACCGAGTGATATCCTTCTTCATGTCAGGCCAGTACATAGTCTTCTTTAAATCCGCAGTCATCTTCGTGATGCCCGGGTGCACCGAGTATCTGCTGTGGTGGGCCTCCGCCATAATATCTTCCCGGACATAGCCTCGTTCCGGTATATAAGCCCGACCTCTAAAGCATACCACACCATCGCTCATCGTGTAATCTCCTGCTGCACCATTCTCCAAGGCCCAGAATATCAGCTCCAATTTGACATCTCGCCTCTTTCCCTCTCTGACTCGGTCCCGGATATCGTCGGTAGCACTCACCGCAGCTAAATACTCCATGTAAAGCTCGGAGTCCTCGGATGACACTAGTGTGATGTGCATATCCTCCAATCTCCTTACCAGCTCCATACACATAACCTGGGGCCCGACCTCGGAAGTGGCAGCTCTCCGACTCAATGCATCAGCCACCACGTTTGCCTTCCCTGGATGGTAGTGCATCTCATACTGATAATCTGCTAAGAACTCCACCCAGCGCCTCTGCCTGATGTTCAGTTCCTTCTGCGTGTCCACGTATTTCAGGTTCTTGTGGTCAGAGTAGATGTCGTAGTGGACTCCATAAAGATAATGGCGCCATATCTTTAAAGCAAAAATGACCGCCCCCATCTCAAGGTCGTGCACCAGATAGTTTTGTTTGTGCTTCTTCAACTGGCGAGACGCATATGCAATCACATGGCCCTTTTGCATCAGTACAGCTCCCATACCCTGGTAGGATGCATCGGTGTAGACCTGAAATCCTTCTCTCCCCGAGGGAAGAGCAAGTATGGGAGCCGAGGTGAGTCGGTGCTTCAGCTCTTGGAAAGCTGCCTGGCACTGCGGGGTCCACACGAAAGGTACCTCCTTCTTCGTCAAAGATGTGAACGGGAGGGCGATTTGAGAGAATCCCTCCACGAACTTCCGGTAGTAACCGGCAAGTCCTAGGAAACTTCGTACGATGGTGGCTGTCTTCAGCTGCGGCCAATCCCGAATTTCCTGAATCTTTGTCGGATATAATGCCAACCCGGCTCCACTGATAATGTTGCCTAAGAAGCCCACCTCCTTCAGCCAGAACTGACATTTGCTAAACTTTGCATATAAATGATTCTCCTGCAGTCTCTGTAGGGTCAATGCCAGATGGCGAGTGTGCTCCTCCTCCGTTCTCGAGTAGATGAGGATGTCATCGATAAACACAATGACAAACACATCTAGATACTCCTTGAAAACCTGGTTCATGAGGGTCATGAACGTTGAAGGTGCATTGGTGAGCCCGAAGGGCATCACCGTAAACTCGAATAAACCATATCTGCTACTAAAAGCAGTTTTCTGAATATCCTCCTCTCGAATCTGAAGCTAATAGTATCCCGACCTCAAGTCTAATTTCGAAAAGAACTGCGCTCCCTGCAGTTGGTCGAACAGCTCGTCTATACTTGGGAGTGGATAGGTATTCCGGACCGTCAGCCGATTTAGTGCTCGGTAGTCGATGCACAATCTGAGAGTCCCGTCTTTCTTTTTAACGAACAATACCGGGGCTCCCCATGGTGAAGAGCTTGGCCGGACAAATCCGGCTTCCACTAACTCCTGAAGCTAGCTCCGAAACTCTGTCAACTCCCTTGGGGCCATCTGGTAAGGGGCCTTAGATGCCGGCTTGGCCCCCGGCAGAAGCTGTATCTGAAAGTCCTGCTCCCTGCGCGGGGGTAATCCGGGTAATTTTTTTGGAAAGACGTCCTCAAACTCCCTCACAACCGGGATATTCGATATAGAATTCGTGGTCTCCTCCATCTCAAACAGCACCTCGTAGACTTCCTCCCCCTGTAAATAGGCCTTAACGGCCTGTACTGAAGATAAGGGTATACGTGAGGCAGGTCTTATACCTTCGATGATGATGATGGAGTCCCCGTGCCTTACGACGATCCTCTTCGCTTGACAATCAATCTGGGCATGGTTCCATTGTAACCAAGTCATGCCCAGGATCAGCTCGAAGATGGGCATCCTTAGGACCGTTGCTGATACCTCGAACGGCTTTCCTCCAATCTTCGCCTCCATGCTGCAGTGGGCAGAGGTGAGTATCTCTGATCCGTCGGCTAGATGCACCCTTCTCATCCGGCCTGTGAATCATTCCACTCCTTCCAGCCCTTCCAGAAAGGCCTCTGACACAAATAAGTGTGAGGCACCCGTGTCGAACAGAGTATAGGCGGGCTTGTCGCTGATGTAGACTATACCTGGGACGATTAAATGTCTTAGTAATTTATAACGAGTTTTTCCTTCCTATTTATTCTACTTAAGGCAGTTATACTGGTTGGGCAATTGAGAAAGGAAATTTAATTTAAACAATTTTAAATATCTGGGCGTACCTGCTATGACCTGCTCTGGATTCCGAGGCTGCGCTAGGTCCAGAGCACACACCTGCTCCCTTTCCTGTCTTCGATCTCCTCCCTGGTAACCACGTCATCGGCCACGTCCTCGGCCTCCTAAATGCTAAGCAGGTGGGCAACCCTGTGGTGCTGGAGGTGGTGCCCCCCTCATGGGGCAGTTTCTCCGGAGGTGTCCCACCTGATGACAATGGAAGCACTCCGGTGGGGGATACGCCATACCCGTAAAATGGGAAGTATGTCAAATGATCATCCAGTACTCATGTAATAATTATTGGAGGACTAAACTGACATTTGTACCATAAATCCACAATTTCCTAATTTTCATAATTTAACTGATAATTTATTTATTTATTCTAATGACCACAAGTTCCAAGTTTGAACATGAAGTACAAGTTTTATTCAAGATAAAATTCCACTAAATTTATGTTAAATGCAAAATGAATAATTATCTACAAATCCATAATCTCCCATTTTTTTAGCAAGGTGTAAGCCCTTAAATTTTATTTCAAATTTATTCCATAATAAATCATTTAAAGGGGATATACAACAAAAATACTACAAAAAATTCAGAGAAAATTCCAGGATGATTATAAGGACACATAAAATCTCTAAGTAAAGTTTCACAATTTTTTTGAAAGAATTATTCCCTGAATTAATTTAAATATCCAATTCTCAAAATTATGGTCTTGTAAAGGAAGTTCTGTAAACAGACCTCTAAATATTATAAATAAATTTCAAAAAGTACTTTTTGGCCTGGAAATATCAAAACCTAAGTCTCATGATTTTTCAACAGATATATCATCAATAATTAAATATATACTACCAAGGCCCCTTTCCCAAGCTTGTGAAGGAAGTACCAAATTTATTCAAGCAAAGATTATGATAAAATTCAGGGGTATTCACTTAGGCCTATAAGACCTTCTGACCAAGTTTCATTAGATTCAAATGGACATAATAATCATAAGAAATTCAAACATCATTTTGGGCCTTTTGGTAATTAACAAATGAAGTATCAGGAATAAAATCCATAAAATTCTATAGAAATTACCAGGGGTTCTAGATGGCCTAAAACCTACTCTACCCAAGTTTGATAGCTTTTGGGAAATGTTTAGTAGCCGAATCTTCAAATTTGTGCTCCTACCCTAAAACAAGGGTTAGGGTTTTGAGGTGCCTACCTCCCTACAAATCCTATAAAATTCCTTTCAGGAAACTTAGGATACACTACCTCCATTCCTACTGAGTTTCCAAGGTCATACAAGGGCATTTGCCCCTATGTCCTTCACAACCCCAAAAGGTCCTTCCTTAGGGTTTGAGGTTGAACCCTAGGGTAAATCAAGCCTAATTCATCCCATTTTCCTTAAGAGGGGGACATTGGCCATGCCAAGTCAGTGTCCAAAACCTCAGCCTCTGTTGAGGGGAGGGGACCACCCTAAGTCCATAGTGCACTTTTAATCAAGAATATCACCTTAAAGCCTAACTAGGGTTTGGTGATTCCCTAGCCAAAATCTATCCAAATGAGTTAAAATTTTGTACAGAACTAGGTCTTGATTCCATGGACCACTCTCCAAAATTTGGGAGGGTTTGGAGGTCATTTGACCACTTAATTAAATTACCCTAGCATTATTAAATAAAAGTAAAAAACTTTAGGCAAATGTTTCCAAAAATTCTGAGTTTTGGGCAGGCCCTATGTATAGCTAGGTAGACTCCCTGCCAAAATTTCAAGTGATTTGGGCCAAGGATGAGGTGTGGGCACTCAGTTAAATGACTGCCTAGCCCTAAGTATATGTCCCACCAAAATGGGTTCCCTGGTCAGACCATGCACCCAAATGGGTTCAAACCAATTTTAAAATAAAGTAGAGCCAAAGGGCTACATCTTTCATGTTGAAGGTTTTCCCACCAGGTGAGCCTAGGTATTTTTAAAATTTAAAACCATTAATATCAAAATCTGTGATATAAATCACATTATTATAAATATATTTCCTATAGTTTAAAATCAAATGGAGCACGAATCTTGGCGCGTATTTGACGAGATCCCATCGTCTTCTTCCTTGAGCCGACGACCAGGATCCATCCCGCCTGGAGCCGCTTCCAAGCTCTGCCGCTGGCGATCCAGCCCCTTCCCCGACTGCCCACCGCCACCACCACCTCCATTGAGGTGGTGGCTGTCGCCAAGCGGCGGCTCAGCCGCCGGAGGGGTGTTTTCCGGCGGTTCTAGTAGGAATCTTTTTTCCGAAAAACCATGAAAATCATGGTTTGGATCGGGCTCAATTGAGCCCGAACCTTTAACCTAAGTGAACCTACGATCTACCCGTGAGTTAAGGAGAGGGGGAGGACCTTCCTGGCGGCCTGAATGCGGGAGGAACGGCGGGATGCAATTGTCGACGGCGACGACGCTCGGCTTTTGCAACAACACATTGGGACGGCCTGTTTCCTCCAGGTAAAAGCTCGAAAATGTTCCCCTCTGCCCACTGAAGATGTTTAAATGGACAATTGGGGAGGGGGCGGCTGGTTCTTCAATGCCCATCAACACCATTAATGGTGTGGCTCGGGTTGAGTGGGGGTGGGGTGGGGGGGCGGGGGGCTGAATCTACCCCTTGGTGGCCCGAAAATGGTTGGGATCAACTCCTCTTCCCTAGAGGAGTTGATTGAAACCATTAAGAGTGGCTGTTGGCCTCCTTTAGCCGGCTCCCACCCTTCCTGTCCTCTCCCCCATCTTCTATCTCCACCATTAACATGAAGGGAAGCTCCCTTCTCTCTCCTAGTCACCCATGTTGACTGGTCAACACCATAGGCTATGTGCAGCTCACTTAGTCATAATGGTTATGAAGAGTGATGTTAGCCTAAGGGAGAAATAGCTTGAGCTTGGGTTAGCCCATTTGGGCTAGGTTTGACTTGGCTTAAGTTAGGGTTGACCTAGGTCAATTTGATCATCTGGGTTGACCCCATTGGGTCCTTAGTGACCCATTGGCCTCCCCTAAGGTCTATGTGGGGTTGGGTAGGGTTACCTTACACTTTAGAGGTCACCTACCCTTAGTAAGGGCACTTTGACCAGATCAGGGGCTTGAGTTGACTTGGGTCAACTTGACCTCTAGGGCTGACCCCAATGTGTCCTTGGTGACCCTTGACTTCACTTTAGGGTTAGGAGGGCATAGGTGGGGTCCTCTAGGCTAGGAGTAGGTCAATTGACCCTGAGTAGGCTAGTTTGACCATTTTAGGGTTAGGGTTGACTTTGGTCAACTGAGTCTCTTTGATTGACCCCAGTGGGTCCTTATGGCTCTAATGGGCCTCCCAAGGTATTAGGGGGTATTGTGGTAGGGTCTTGGGGTCAAGGTGTAGCCCCATGGTCATCCTAAACCATTGTTTAGAGTTCTACTATTTGCAGACCATGATGATTTTCAACACTTTGTCTCCTATCTCTTGGCCCATTTCTGGCTTCCTAGGGTTTGTCATGACCTAGTCATGGACAAAACCACTCCTAGGGGTCTAGTTGAAAATGGGATGTTACATGTTCTTATCCGTGTGAGTCTCTGTCTCCTGCGTCCAATTTCTTCAGCTCCAGGGCACATAGGACATGAGTATTAAAAATGGTCGTGTGTCCACCCGTGTGTGCCAAAGTTTTGTCCTGTCATCAGCCATGTTGACTCCGTGAACTCCTCTGTTTGCTCTAAGACTTTTAGTTCCATTGGTTGGCATTACCTGCATTAGAAAAATGAAAGAAAAAATATATCACTTAACACAAGGAGTAACCAAAAATCCTAACTGTGCTCTCCAATTCATGATAAAACAATTTCTCAACTAATCTTGCTAAATTATTACGCAAGGAGGCAGAAAATAGTGGACATGATTACAATTATGATATTAAAAGGCCTATCATAATCGCACTCATCAAATAACTCAATGTGATTTCATTCTACATTCTAGTATAACTATGTAGATGAGCATAAGCTAGATTGAATTATATTTCAGGCAAGTGCACCTATCAATCATAGTACAGGAGAAATCTACATCTCGTGTCATATTCCATAGGGTCATTTCAAATACTCGTACTCACCATCACTCTATTATCGTACCAACAATTAAAATTAATTTTTAATCTAAAATTAACCTAACTATGACTATTTGGATAATTAAACATTGGGGAATTCAAGATGACAAAAGCCGAAAGTTATGAGCAATTACATGAAATACTCATTCATTAACTCAATTTTGCGTAATCATGAAATAATAAGACTATCAAATTTGTTGTAATGTAAAGGGCAAACATCTATCGAATTCTCTCTCGAGCAATTCAAAATCTAAACCTAAGTTAGTAAACTTTCTCTCGAATAATTTTCAATACTCAAGTCTGCATTAGTGGAAACACCCTATCTACTACATACATTCATGAAATCTTATCTCTAAAATACCATGAATCCATTTATTCGTATTCCAAGTATCCAAACAACATATCTCTCGATCATGAAATTTGAATTACAAAAAGATTCAACACCAAAATATGAACATGTAACTATCATTACAAATTTCCAATTTCTCAATCTAGAGATTTGCAATTCATGTAAAGCAAATAAGCAATTCATAATTTGGAGAAATCTCTTTGGTTGCAAGCCTACATATGAACAAATTACCACAAATTTGATGAAAACAAGGCGATACATGTTTAACAAAATGTTCTAAATTAAAGTCATGCAAAATAAAATATAATTAAAGTTGAATCATCAAGAGATAAGAAAGATCAAAAGGGATTAATGAAAGATAAAATGCATACAAAAATACCCTTCAAATTCTCCTTCTCTTGGATGCTCCACTTCGTGCTCCATAAGTTCTCCCCAACGAAAACTGATCCAAAAGTTCTTCTCTAATTTTTCTACAGGAATTATATAGTCCCTTTGCAAACAGGTCGGACACGGGTTCCAACACGGCCGTGTGTCAGGCTGCGTTGATGGTTCCTAGGCGGTTCCGCACGAATAGGCGTGTCTGGTAGTGGGCCGTGTCAGATGACACGGGTACTGACACGGCCGTGTTGTTCTTCACGTTCTTCAGACACGGGTTGGTCGGTAGTCGTGTTCAAATTTGACACGGTTAGGCATACGGGCGTGTGCCTACCCGTGTGAGTCTTTGTCTCCTGCGTCCAATTTCTTCAGCTCCTGAGCACATAGGACACGGGTATTAACATGGCCGTGTGTCCACCCGTGTGCGCCAAATTTTTGTCCTGTCATCAGCCATATTGATTCCGTGAACTCCTCTATTTGCTCCAAGACTTTTAGTTCCATTGGTTGGCATTACCTGCATTAGAAAAATGAAAGAATAAATATATATCTTAATACAAGGAGTAACCAAAAATCCTAACTGTGCTCTCCTATTCATGATAAAATAATTTCTCAACTAATCTTGCGAAATTACTACACAAGGAGGCAGAAAATAGTGGGCATGATTACAATTATGATAGTAAAAGGCCTATCATAATCGCACTCATCAGCCCATGACTGTCAGACTGCTCCACCAAAGGGTGAAAAGAAGACGGGAACGTCTTATGCTGAGAAGGGAAAGGCAGTGGTGGAGTCCTCTGCATCCCAGGCGCAGCCCCGAGTCTATAACCTTGGCCAGCAGGAGGCAATAAAGCAAAGTGACGTCGACACAGGTACGAGTTAAGTTATTGATTGCTTTTCTTATTGCAAGTTTTGTTTGTGGCTTGTGTGTGATATGGTTGCCACATGCTTTGTTATGATTCAGAATATGCTAGTGAGAGCACTATTTGATACGGGTGCTTCGCATTCATTTCTGTCTAAGGACTTTGTAGCTCGACTTAGAGTACCTAGTCATGCGAAGGCAGATAGCGTAAGGGTGTTGTTACTAAATGGTTGTTTGATGCTTGCGGATAGGGCTTGCGACGTGGCGGTTCAAATTGGAAGTCGGGATTTTTGTTTGAATGCATCTGTGCTACCGATATCGGAATTTGATGTGATCTTTGGTATGGACTGGCTCGCGGAGCAGCATGCCTTTATTGATTGCAAGTCAAAAGAGCTCACACTGGCCCAAAATACCGAGCTTGAGACTAAGTTCGCTGGTATGCGAGGAGTGAGCAGGACCTTGATATCTGCACTCCAAGTCATCAATGCTGTTCGGAAGGGCGCAGAGTTATTCTTCACGCTGATTCAGGCTGTTGAGCCAAAGGCCAATGTGAGCGATGTTCTGATTGTATCGGAGTTTGTGGATGTGTTTCCTAAGGATCTTCCTGGGCTACCACCCCAGCGGGAGATCGACTTCATTATTGAGTTGGTGCTAGGTGCGAAACCTGTGGCCCGCTCGCCATATCGCGTCGCGCCAAAGGAAATGGCTGAATTGAAAGTCCAATTGCAAGAGTTGCTGGAGCAGCGATATATATGCCCAAGTATGTCACCTTGGAGCGCACGTATTCTGTTTGTGAAAAAGAAGGACGGTGGTTTACTGTTATGTATTGAAAACCGTGAATTGAATAAGCTGACAGAGAAGAACAAGTATCTGATTCCACGGATAGATGAATTGTTCGATCAGCTAGTGGGATCAACCATCTATGCCAAATTGGATTTGAAATCTTGATATTACCAGTTGAGGATTCGGGAAGGTGACATTCGCAAGACTGCATTTGGAACAAGATACGGTCATTATGAGTTCATAGTAATACTGTTTGGGCTATGTAATACGCCATCGGTGTTCATGGACCTAATGCACCGAACGTTCCGAGAGTACTTGGACTTATTCGTGATTGTATTCATTGATGATATTTTGGTGTACTCTCAATCGGAACCTGATCATGCAAACCACTTGTGGTTGGTGTTGCATACCTTGCGAAGGAATAAGCTATATTCCAAGTTCTCAAAGTGTGAGTTTTGGCTGTCGTCGGTGGCTTTTCTAGGACATGTGGTAAGTGGAGAGGGCATAACAGTGGATCCGTCAATGATAAGAGCCATACAGGAGTGGCCGGTGTTGTCTTCGGTGGCCGAGGTCAGGAGTTTTCTTGGACTAGCAGGCTACTATAAACGTTTTGTGGAAAACTTCTCGTGGATTGCTTTGCCTCTGACCACACTGATGAGGAAGGATCAGAAGTTCATTTGGACGCCGGAGTGCGCGCGAGCTTTTGAAGAGCTAAAGAGTCATTTAACCACGACGCCTGTGTTGACATCGCCATGTGGTACAGACGGATATGAGATCTATAGGGATGCTTTAGGGAGCGGCTTAGGCTGCGTTCTTCTGCAGTTTGGGAAAGTGATTACTTATGGCTCACGCCAGTTGAAAGTGCATGAGCGAAATTATCTCGTCCATGACTTAGATTTGGCGGCGGTGATCTTTGCACTTAAGTTATGACGACATTATCTTTATGGCGTAAAGGTGGATATTTTTACGGACCATAAGAGCCTAAAGTACTTGTTGGATCAGAAGGATCTGAATATGCGATAACGAAGGTGGATGAAGTTCCTTGGGGACTACACCTTTGATATTCATTATACTACCGGGAAGGGAAACGTGGTCGCTGATGCCTTGAGTCGTAGGACTCCGTTAAGGGCAAATTGGTTGCAGATGCATGATGAGCGTCTGATCCAGGAGTTGGAAGCGTTAGATATTTCTTGTGTTGACAGGAATTCCACAGTCGATGCATGCTTAAACTGGACAGAGGTGCAATATGACCTTGCAGACAGAATTTAACGAGCAACGGAGTTGGATGAAAGTCTCCAACGCTATGCAAAAGAGGGGTTAGATGGCAAATTCTCCTGGGATGATGACCTTTTACGGAAAGAGGGTCATTTATGTGTCCCGAGTAGGGGTAAGTTGAGAGAAGAGTTGATGTATGAAGCTCACTTTACAAAGTACTCAATTAGCCCTGGGAGCACATAGATGTTCAAGGACATGAAAAAGTTGTTCTGGTGGCCAGGACTAAAGAAAGATATCGCTCATTATGTGGCTAAGTGTCAAACTTGTGCTTTGGTGAAAGCGAAATGCTAGAGGCCCAGAGGATTTTTGAAGTCGTTACCGATTCCGGAATGGAAGTTTGATGATATTTCAATGGATTTCTTGCACGGATTGCCGAGATCTCAACGCGAGAATGATTCAATCTGGGTGATTGTAGACCGGTTGACAAAAGTGACGCACTTCCTGCCAAACAAGCGGGACGATTCAGTGGAAAGTTTGGCAAAGCTCTACATGGAGCAGATCGTACGACTGCACGGTGTTCCTCGTAGCATCGTGAGTGATCGTGATGGGCGATTCACATCAAACGATTAGAGGCTAATCCATCAATTATTGGGAATGAAGTTGACATTCAGTACGGCCTTTCATCCCCAAATAGATGGACAGACTGAGAGGACCAACAGAATAATGGAGGATATGATCTGAATGTGCGTCCTGGATTTTGGTAAGAGATGGGAAGATCATCTCTATATGGTGGAGTTTGCCTACAATAATATCTACCAAGCGAGCATCGGTATGACACCGTTTGAAGCTCTGTATGGTCGGAAGTGTCATACACCGTTAGCTTGGGCAGAAGCAGGCGAATCCAAACTATATAAGCGTAAAGAAGTCGATGAAGCTAACTCGACGATACGCTCTATTCAGGAGAGGCTACTGATAGCCCAGGATCGACAAGCAAAGTACTACAACGCCAAGCACCAAAATGTGGAGTTCACTGTTGGCGATTGGGTATATTTGAAGATCAAACCCTTCAAATGAGTGTCCAGGATTCGACATCTGAAAAAGTTGAGTCCGAGATATCTTGGTATGTTTGAAGTGGTGGAGCGAGTTGGGGAAGCTGCCTATCGGCTAGCTCTTTCGGCAGAATTGAGTGGGTAGCACGATATGTTTCACATATCTGTACTTCGGAAAGCCGTCAAAGATCCAGCTTAAGTTGTTGAGATCGATCGTGTGCCGGTGGAGTATCGTCTAACGACGAAGGTTAGGCCCATTCAGATCGAAGATAGAGTCGATAAGCAGTTGCGAAATATTACAATCGGGATGGTCAAAGTCCGGTGGGACAACTGTGGCCATGAGGAGTTAATATGGGAGCGAGAGCAGACCATGCGAGCTGAATTTCCCGAGCTGTTTGTGTAAACATTTATACAGTGCACCTCTTGTTGTAACAAACATTTTGGAGTTATAACATCTTATTTTTGGTTCCCTTACTGTATGCAAATTTCGGGACTAAATTTCTTGTAAGGAGGGGAGGGTTGTAAAACCCCAAATCCCAAGTATGGGTTTAGGTTGGGCAACACAGCCTGGGACACGGGCATGTCCCAAGCTGTGTCCTGCTCTGTATGGCTGAGCAGCCTGTCGAGTGCTCGACGAAATGCACTCGACGAGTTCTCGAGAGGGAATACGCCCTGTGACACGAGCATGTCCGAGGGCGTGTCCTCCTCTAGTTTGTCGACCTCCACTCGAGTAAATGTGCTCGACAATACTCGAGTGGGGAACACGGCCTGTGACACGGGCGTGTCACATGTGACACGGGGGTGTCACATGTGACACGGGCATGTTACATGGCCATGTCTTTCTCTAGAATAGGCCAAGGCATTAAGGCCTTGTAAACACGGGCAGGATACGGGTGTGCCTCTGGGTACATGGACTGTGACACGGGCGTGTCACATGGTCGTGTCCTGTTCGGGTTGAATCGGGTGTGTGCCGCTTGAGGTACACGGCCACAGACACGGGCGTCTCTGACGGCGTGTCAGATCACATGACCTGTGACACGAGCATGTCACATGGCCGTGTCCTGCTCTGGGTAAGTCGGTTGTGTGCCGCTTAAGGTACACGGCCTGTGACACGGGCGTGTGACAGGACGTGTCAGCCAAAAAATAGACCTTTGTGGAAAAATTGTGGCCGTACATTTCCTTCATCTGGGATCTGATGGCCCAGGCTTCTCCCTGCTGCTTTAAGGCTGAGAATGAGAAGAGAATCCTCATTTGAACTTGGGCCATTCTCTTTCTAAGAGAGCTAGAGAGAAGGGAGAGCAAGGAGGAGGAGGAGGAGGAGGAGGAGAAAAGGAGCCGGCCACCGGTTGAGCTGTAGAGTTCCGATTCGAAATCCGAGGCCATCATTGTGGAGGCAAGTCCGATGCGGTTCTTTCCAGCCGGCTAGAATTCCATGGCTCCAAAGAGGTCGTCAAGGGTAACGATCTTCCTTCTTGGACATGTGAAGTCCTTCTTTTTGGCATGTGCATGGATTTCCCCCACCAGAGGGTGGATTGCAAAGGGATTTCCTTGGGTTAATTCTTCGAATCTCAATAGTTTTGCATATAGATTCGAAAATATGTAGTACAAAATAGGCATGCTATGTGAAGCTCATCTAGACAGATTTGTCTAGATTGGTGATGTTTCATTTGCACACCGGAGAAGACTCCGTGGTTAAACGTATAGTTGGTGGAGTCGATGGGTTGGACCTGTGAAGGGCAGTAGCAAGAAGTACTGCAGTGGTAGTCCAGAAAAATACCATTGTGTTGCTTGTGTTGTATGCTATGGCAAGACCAGTTTTCTGGCACTGTAGGATACTGCAGGGTTTGGGCGGAGTTGGGTGGAGAAAGTGAGTTCTGCGGGACCCGCTAAGAGATTGTAAAGGACGCTAGCATGAACTCCCCTTGTTGATTGTGAAGCCAGTCCTTGGTGGACATTATGGCTATTGGGAAGCCAGTCCTTGATGTACAACGTGGCTATTGTGAAGCCAGTCCTTGGTGGATAGCATGACTATTATGAGCTTGATAAGCTCTTGAAAAGGCCTCGTGCCGAACAGGAAAGGTGAAACCGACCCGCGCCTTTTATTTGGCCTCGAGTACATTGGTATTCGGTGATGGCAAGGTGACTTGAGCAACATGAGGTGGCTGATCCATACCTATGTTATGTCCGTCCGACTCGAAAACCTGAAAGTGCGGTCAGTTGGAGCGTATAATGAGAGTCTTAGGCCTGCGCGCCAGAAAGACTAAATGCTCAATTTTACCGTTAGGTTTCAGACCTAAAATGGTGGTGGGACCCTAGTTCGCCGGTACACCAAGAATGTGCCCTGAGTGCATGGATCGTCGGGCCGCGTGGCTGATAGTTGTGATGGATTGTTTCTGTATGAGAGCACAATGTGTGATATATCTATCTGCCTATAAATTGCTATGCCTATAGGGAAGGAATACTACTGCCCCGAGAAAAGGGTAGGGTCGTTATAAATTGGTCAGCTAAATGCTGATCGTTGCCTTGTTTGCCACCGTTTGGTGGGCTGTCCTTGTGCAAGTGCTGAAGAGCCGAGCGGGACACATAAGGGCTGAAGTCCTTGCTACTGCTGCTGCTAGACCTTGAAGGCTAAGCAAAGAATATTGTGTTTTGTTCATGTGTGGCCGGCCTGCGCGCCGATGTTTACAATTCACACTAGTGTAAAGAGTAACTGTAAGGTCATAAGGCCCAACGATGTTGTATTTGTATGCATTCCTTTGAGAGTTGTTATATAAATGTGACTGTTTATATATATTGTGGACATTCATGGTAGGAGTTTAATGTTACTGTTAAAATCTTCCGCTAGCATACTCTGAGTTAGAGTGCAATTATGAATTGGTATTAACCTGTAACCTCCCCGCCTGTTTTGTGTCATATGGTGTGGGGCCCCGGCCGGACCTTTTATTATATACTATATGAACAGATGGAGTCGTTACATGATGTTAGAGGACTGAGGAATATCACAAAAACTCTAGGCTCTCTCATAATCAGAGCATATTAAATCATCTTCCATATCTATAATGGGCAGTTGTAGAAGTTAAGAAATAGACAAAGCAGACATCTTTACCTTAATATTCTGAACCTTAGACTTGATGATTTTGCCATTTCTCTTAATCTTGGCATACTGGAAGAATTCTTCTACTTCAGAAGTGAAAATTCTGCAAGGATGTTCAAGAATAAATGACAAACCAGCTGTGTCTAGCAGAAGAAAAACATTTCTGAAATCGTCTAATAGCTCTGCAATACCGGTAACACAGAGTTCACTCCTGATCCCTAGTTTTGAGGACGAAGCTATTGTTGAAGCGAGATCGATCTTTGCTGGTCGGTGAATGGGAAAATTTGCTTGCGGCAGACGACGGAGAAGGAGGAAGATGAAACGATTTTCTCGAGAAGAAGGGTTTTGAAATCAAGAATAAAATTTCTTGGACTTATTTATATTTATATTTACCTTTAATTTGGATGATTAAGCATATAAATAAACATTAAAAATACCTGGAAAGAGGCGGATAAGCGCCTGTATGCCGATAAGAAAATTGACATTGAAGAAAAAAATGACACCACATTTCTCGAGAGAATAGATTGTTCTCGAGAAGAAATCCAGTAGCACTCGAGTATAAGAAGCCTTGATCTCGAGTAGAAATTAGCCTTGTTCTCAAGTAGAAATATCTTGTACTCGAGTAGAACATTTCTTCTCAAGAAATGATTTCTTTGTACTCGAGAAAGAATTTTGCTGTTCTCGAGAGGAATTTTGCTGTTCTCGAGTAGAATACTTATACTCGAGAAATGCAGTCCAGAATCTGAAATTTTCTGATTTTTGAAGTAAAACCAGATCTTGACGTTGCCTGGTACCTTTGTCTTCATTCTCCTTCATCCTTGTTGAGCATGACACGTTCTGTTTTGAAAAACGAGAACTTAGACTCGTCCAGTGGCTTTGTGAAGATATCTGCAATTTGCCTATCAGTTGGGACATATTGTAGATCTATGTCCCCATTCTCCACATGCTCCCGGATGAAATGGTATCGCAGCTATATGTGCTTTGTACGACTGTGAGAGGCTTGATTGTTGGCTATTGCAATCACACTAGATGAGTGGCAAAAAGGAATGTTTTGGACTTGCAGGTTGTAATCTTCGAGCTGGTTCTTTATCCACAGCAATTGTGCACAACAACTGCTGGCAGAAATATATTCTGACTCGGTGGTTGAAATTGCGACACAATTCTGCTTTTTGCTGCTCCAAGAAATAAGTCTCCTTCCAAGGAATTGGCAAGTCCCTGAAGTGCTCTTTCTATCATCTTTACTACCTGCAAAGTCTGCATCTGAGAAACCAATTAGTTCGATGCCATTACTTCTTGGGTACCATAAGGCAAGATTTGGTGTACCTTTAAGGTATCTCAAAATCCGCTTTGCAGCAACATAGTGAGATTACTTAGAGTTCACTTGAAATCTAGCACACACATATGTTGAAAATATTATATCCGGTCTACTAGCAGTAAGGTATAGAAAGGATCCTATTATGCTTATGTACTTGATTTCATTGACAGGTTTCCCTTTCTCGTCCTTGTCCAGAGACATAGTTGAACCCATTGGAGTCCTCATAGAGGTTGCGTTCTCCATTCCGAATATCTTAATCAACTCCTTTGTGAATTTCGTTTGAGATATGAAAATTCCATCTTCAGATTATTTCACTTGAAGTCCTAAGAAATACTTCAGCTCTCCCATACTGCTCATTTCGAACTTCCCTTGCATAAGTTTGGAAAACTTTTTGCATAGGTTGTCGTCAATAGAGCTGAAAATGATGTCATCGACATAGATTTGTACTAGCAAAATCTTGCCCTTTATTTTCCTAAAAAATAATGTCTTATCTATCTTTCCTCTTGTGAACTTGTTCTCAAGAATAAAGTTAGCGGTAGTATCACACTCCCGCTTGCACGTGATCCCTCTTTGCAATATTCCTTTCTGCACAGTACCAGGAAATGAATCGAGAAAAAATGAAATCTTGCGGCTAAGATCACGGAAGAAGGGAGATTTCTTTCCGAACCTGGCTCTGAAACCAAGTAAAAAATAAAAAGAAATACAATTTAATTATTCACACTCATATAAATCAATACATTTCTCTCATATGTATGCACACATGCAAGAGAATTCCACTTTGGTGGTTAGAAAAGAACACTTGGAGAGTTTGATGAATAACGTGTGATGCTCTAGTATCTCTAAAGTCACTCTTAGATGGTCTAAATGATACTCTTCGGTGGCACTATAAACTAGAATGTCGTCCAAAAAAACCACGAGAAATTTCTGTAGGAAGGGCTGGAAGATGGTGTTCATTAGAGCTTGGAAAGTGGATGGTGCATTCGTTAAACCAAAAGGCATAACTAGAAACTCATAATGCCCTTGGTGGGTTCGAAAAGCGGTTTTGTGGATGTCGTTTTCGTCCATTCGAATTTGATGGTATCCAGAGCGTAGGTCGATTTTTTAAAAGAAGCGGGCGGAGCATAACTCATCTAATAGTTCATCGATCATTGGGATGAGAAACTTATCTTTTATTGTTAATTTTTTGAGGGCCCTGTAATCGACGCAAAATCACCACATGTCATCTTTCTTTTTAACTAATAGTACAGGTGAGCTAAAAACGTATGTACTGGGCCTGATGTGTCAATGGGTGAGCATCTCAGAGACTAATTTTTCGATTTCGTTTTTTTGATGGTACGGGTATCGAAAAGGGTGTAGATTGCATGTTGCTGCATCATTGGTTAAATTAATTTTGTGGTCGATATCACGTGGGGGTGGAACTGCGATGGGTTCTTTAAACAAGTCCGTAAATGATGTTAGTAACCTTTTAAATGGGTTGGGCAGAGTGTGTCCTATGTTCCCAAGTGTTTGTGGGGAGATATTAGTCGGATTTGCCTTTGCGAGCAAGAGACACATTGCGAATGGTTTAACTGCAATCATTCACATTAGCTGCGATAATGAGACTTGACCCATTAAAGAGGCGTTGTGATGCCCAACAAGAGTCACTCATCCTTTTGTGCCTGAATAGGATAAGGTAAACTTATCATAATCCATAATGACAGGACCTAGTGTCCGGAGCCAGCTTTGTCCCAATATGAGGTCTGTTCCTTTGATATCAAGGACGTACAAGTGGACTTTATAGTGAATGGTCTGTATGAGCAGTGATGTGTCCTTGCATTTGCCTTGGCAGGATTTGGTGGATCCATTCCCCATAAATACATGGAATTTCTTAACTGTGAGGGTTGGAAGTTTGAGAAAATGTGTCATCCGAGGGGAAATAAAATTGTGTGTGCTGCCACTATTGATAAACAATCGTAACTGGTTGTTGTTTATGTAGCCGGTCATCCGTAACACGTGATCGGGGAGGGGACCGATAAGTGCTTGTAAACAAATCATCGTGGAGGGAAATTCGTCGTCGGGTGGAGGGTCACCGGGATCTATTTCGTCAAAGTCCTCTGGTTCTTCTGTGCCAACTAAGTACAGTAAAGCTTCTCGCCCCTTGCATCTATGGCCCGTGTGATATCGTTCGTCGCAGTTATAACATAGTCTCTTATCTCGATTTGCTTGGAGTTCGGCTGGTGTGAGACGTTTCATTGGCGGATATTTGGGTCTGAAGTGTTCGGTGGCCGGCTGTTGTCCCGTGTGAAGGGAGTGGGTTGTGAAAGGTGGAGGGTCGGGCTTTATAATTTTGGTTATGTTGGTCTTCATACATACGCGCAATGACGTAAGCGTCGTGAATCTCGGTTGGTCGGGCGAGTTGAACCAGCCCTCTAATGTGTTTTTTAAGTCCTGAGACAAACATGTCAGAAATGAACTCGGGGTGTAGTCCCGGTACTTTTGTAATGAGCTCTTCAAATTCGGTTTTAAAGTTAAGGACCGTGGTGGTTTGTTGTAACTTGGTTAATAGGCCGGCTGGTTTAACGTATAGTGAAGGTCCGAAACATTTTTTGATTGCGGCTACAAATAAGGGAAAAATTAACGCGGGATGATCTTTTAGTGTGACTTGGTACCATTTGGAAGCCGGTTTGTCTAAATGGAACGCGGCTATTAGTAGATAATCTTGTGTTTGATTTCTGTTATATTCAAAGTATTGACGTAACCCGTACAACCAATCTGTGCCGTCACCATCAGAAAAACAGGGGCACGTAATATCTAAATTGCAGGGTCGTTCAGAAGCTACCTGGGTTTTGTTGCCGATGGGAGGCGATCCAAGTATGCCGTTGGAGGATTGCGCGGGTAAAAAATCTGGAGAGCGTCGTTCCATGGGAGGTTCGTCCACGCGAGGCCCCTTCCCGATAGCTTTCTGTAAGCTTGCAAATTGCAGCATCAAATCCTGTCGAAGCGCGGTCATCTGGGCAGCTAGCTGGTCGGCTGAATCTTCCTTAGATGCCAAGATTTGGCGGGCCAGAATATTTTCTTTTGTCTGTAATTCATTGGTGAACTATTGTTGGAGTTGTTGTGTGTGTTGGGTCATTTCGTCGGCCAGTCGCCGGTGGATATCCTCCATTTGGGTTGAGCGGGTGGCCTGTTCGACCTGCAGGGCTGCCTTGAAGTCAGCGATGGAGCGCAGTCCTTCGCCCATCCGAGCGCCACAGGACCAGATGGATCTCAACGAGAGCACCAAATGTCGTGGTCCCGATGAGCGCGATGGCGGAGCTACGCCGGTTAGCAGGTGCCAAGGTTAGGGCTGAGGAAACAAGGAAGAAGAAAGCCACAATTGGGCCGAGATAGAGAGAGAAGATCGGGAGGAGGAAGATCAACAGTAAAACTTAATATATTCCTTACTTAATAATCAGTCTTACAGTGATATATATAATGCTTAATATAGCCATTATATTGTAACGTTACAGAATACTTATAACAAAAGATATGGACCGTTGATGAGATCCTAACCCTCTTGATTGTTGACCTGGTCAATGATGACTTCTTACCCTTGATCGCCTGGTGATGTGTAAATGTTGAGTGCTGATCTTTAAGGCGGCCTGCAGTGCTGCTGAAGTCATCGTTGATGATATGGAGTGCTGAGACCATCGGAATTTTCTTCCTAACAGGCCCTGTTCCAGACAACACCATTGGAAAGCTCGGCAAGCTTGAATCCTTAGATCTCAGTATGAATAAAATCACTGAACTTTCTTCGGATCTATGGGGTCTCGGAAGCTCTCTCAAGTTCCTCAATCTGTCAATGAACATTATCCGCGGTTCTCTTCTGAACAACATCGGCAACTTCGGCAACTTGGAAAGCTTGGACCTTTCACAAAATAGCTTCTATGGAGAAATTCCTCAAGGGATTAGCTCTTTATTGAGACTAAGATTGCTCAATCTCAGCGGGAACTCTTTTGAGAGGAAGATTCCTGAGGGAATTAGTGAATTAAAATATTTAGGTGCATTGGATTTGTCTATTAATCAGCTCAACGGGAGCTTTCCTGATGGATTCAGTTCTGGATTCAAAAATCTAAGCTATCTGGATCTTGCTGGGAATAGAATTCAAGGCGCCCTGCCGGATTTGTCAGGATTGAAATCCTTAACCCATATCAATGTTTCTGAGAATCTGCTTCAGAATTCAGCCTCCGGCGTGTTTCAGGCGGCGCCTTCGATCGTAGACTTGAAATCCTTAACCCATATCAATGTTTCTGATAATCTGCTTCAGAATTCAGCCTCTGGCGTGTTTCAGGCGGCGCCTTCGATCGTAGACTTGAGCAGCAACCAGTTTTCTCCGATTACTTTCGGTTCCAGCTTCAATTTATCGTCTCTCGTCTTCCTCGACATCTCTTCAAACCATTTGGATGGAGATTTTTCGAGTAATTTAGGCCAAGCTTCATCGCTTAAGCATCTGAACCTTGCTGACAATAGATTTTCTCCACAAAAATTTCCTCAAATGTTTGACCTTTATGCACTAGAATACCTTAATCTGTCACAAACTTCTCTAACAGGCAATATTCCTACAGAAATCTCTCAAATTGTTGGACTGAGAACACTGGACCTTTCTCATAACCAGCTAAGTGGCAGAGTTCCTGATCTTATTATGTCTAACCTTACAATCTTAGACTTTTCAGCAAACAATCTGACCGGTGAAATCCCTCCATTGCTCGTCGAAAAGCTCCGGCTTATGAAAACATTCAATTTCTAAGGCAACAATCTCAAGTTCTGGGCGAAGAAACCATCGCTCCAAAGATTCAACCCTCCTTCATTGGATCACAGAACAGCTGCCCCCTAGCAGCAAATCCTGATGTCATTCAATCCATCAAAGCCAAACACTCAAAATTGAAGCTTGCACTGATAATATCCCTCTCAGTTCTCTGTGCTGCAGTTGAAGTCATTTGCCTTCTCTTTGTTGGATTTTGTCTTTATTTGACTAAGTCAAATTTGTGTTATTTTATTATTTTATGTATTAGTTAATATGAGAGAGAATATGTCTTAAATAGGAGAGAGAAGTTGGTTGATTTTGGTTGCCTATAAATAGGCCCCTTGTAATTCATTTCAGAGGTTGCTGGAATAAAAGTTGGTCTTCCCCTTATTTCGGTTTTAGAGAGGAAGAAGAGAGGAGCGCTGCAGCGCTGGAGCAAGATCTAACCGGGCGGTTAGAAGGCGAAGCCGCGCGGACTGGCGATCTCGTCACGCGAAGTGGAGCTGGCGGTTTGATCTCGCCGCGAGAAGGGAGCTTGCGGCTTGCGTGCTCGCGAGGGGTGTGCAGCTCGCGAGAAGGGGTAGGCTCGCTGGTGTGCCCGCAGAGGCGACCTCGCGAGTGGACTACTCGCCAGGAGGGAGTGAGGTCGCGCGGTTTGTGGCGTTTTGGAGTGGTGAACTCGGCTTAGGTGTCTCGCAGAGGAGAACTCTCGCGGGTTGGTAGATCGTCTCGCAGGGGGGAGACCGCGCGAGTAGGCAGCTTGACAAGGCGGTCTCGGCAGTTGGGATTGAGCGGGAGTGCCCACATACGCTTCCAACAAGTGGTATCAGAGCGAGGTTAGGACCCTCGGGAGGTTTGAAGTAGAGGAGAGATGGAGTTTGGAGGTGCCGTGCCGGGGCAAGTCCCCAAGTTGACGAAGACCAACTATGGGAACTGGAGCATCCAGATGAAGGTACTACTAGCCTCCAAGGAGTTGTGGGAGGTAGTAGAGGATGGTGTGGAGGTGCTGACTGCCGAAGCAGAAGCTGTGTTAACAAACGCACAGAGGACCGCATTGAGAGAAGCTAAGAAGAGGGACAAGAAGGCATTGTTCATTCTGTATCAAGGGGTGGATGAAGCTACGTTTGAGAAGATCTCGGACGCCGAGACTTCGAAGGAGGCATGGGAGATTTTACAACGCTCCATGCAGGGAGTCGATAAAGCAAAGAAGGTGAAGCTGCAGTCCCTTCGAGCTCAATATGAAGTGATGAAGATGCAGGGTTCAGAGAAGGTTGGCGACTATGTGACCCGTCTGCGGACGATCACAAATGAGATGAAGAGAAACGGGGAGACGATAGACGAGGTCAGCTTCATGGAGAAGCTCCTGCGTTCTATGTCTAAGAAGTTCCGACACGTGGTGGTGGCCATCGAAGAGTCGAAGGACCTCACAGTGATGACGGCGGATGAACTGATAGGCTCGCTACAAGCACATGAGTATCGGATGGTGCAAGATGAGGAGGAGTCAAGTGGCTTGGGGAAAGCACTTCAGACTCAACTCAATTTTGGAGAAAGTTCAGGAAGAGGAGGAGGCCAGCGTGGTCGAGGCTACCAAGGCAGAGGTAGAGGAGGAAGAGGTGGAAGAGATTTTGGAAGAAATCAGCTCAACCAGGGAGCGGTAGAGCAACATCATGGTTGGAGGCAAGATGCAGGAGGTAGAGGAAGAGGCCAAGGTAGAGGTCAAGGCAGAGGACAGGGAAGAGACCAGGGAAGAAGTCAAAGAGGAGGAAGAGATATGTCCCAAACTCAATGTTACAACTGTAACAAGTTTGGACATATGAGTTACGACTGCTGGGCTCCCAAGAAAGGTGGTGAAGCCAACCACTATGCGGAGGCTAGCAACACGGGTGGAGACCCGATGATGTTCCTTACTATCCAAGGCGCTGCAGGAGGGAGGAATGGAGTATGGTACCTAGATACTGGAGCAAGTAACCACATGTGTGGTGATAAGGAGCTATTCACCAGCCTTGAGCCGAATGGAGGAGATGTCAGTTTTGGCGACGCCTCGAAGATCTCTGTGGAAGGAAGAGGAGTGATCGCGGTGACGATGAATGGGAAGGAGGTGCTCATCAACGACGTCTTCTATGTACCGGGCTTGAGGAGTAACATCCTAAGTCTTGGACAGCTGGTGGAGAAGGGCTATCGCGTCCTGTTGAGGGATAGCACCTTAGCGATGAAGGATAGCCAAGGAAGAGAGGTGGTAAGAGTGAAGATGGCGACGAACCGCCTCTTCCCTCTAAGTTTGGATGCCAAGGAGACGGCATGTCTTGCGAAGACAGGAGATGAGGAGGAAGCTTGGCTGTGGCACCACCGGATGGGGCATCTGGGGTTCACAGGCCTGAAGCTGTTGTCTGGATCCAAGATGGTGGAAGAGCTGCCTATGATAACACCTCCTCAAAGGGTCTGTGAGGCATGCACGAAGGGGAAGCAAAGAAGAGAGACATTTGAAGGTGGCAAGTCTCGGAGAGCTACAAGGCAACTGGAGCTAGTCCATTCGGACATTGCTGGTCCGTTTGAGACTACTTCAATAGGTGGAAGCAGATACTACATCACGTTCACCGACGACTTCAGTAGGAAGTGTTGGGTATACTTTCTGAAGGAGAAGACAGAGGCTCTGGACAAGTTCCGAGAGTTCAAGGCGATGGCTGAGAAGGAAGCTGGGCAACCACTGAAGGTGCTCCGGACAGATAGAGGAGGCGAGTACACCTCTAGGCTGTTTGATGACTGCTGCAGAGAATGGGGAATCTCACACCAACTGACGGCGGCGTACTCGCCTCAACAAAACGGAGTGGCGGAAAGGAAGAACCTAACCATTATGAACATGGCGAGGAGCATGGTGAAGGGCAAGGGGTTGCCAAAGAAGTACTGGGCGGAAGCAGTACAGGTAGCGGTGTACTTGCTAAACCGTTGCCCAACCAAGAGTGTGAAGTCCAAGACTCCATTCGAAGCTTGGAGTGGGTGGAAGCCTAGCGTGAAGCACCTGAGGGTCTTCGGGTGTGTAGCTTATGCTCACATCCCGGACCAGAGGAGGAGGAAGCTGGACGATAGAAGTGAAAAGTGCATTTTTGTAGGCTACGCTCCTGCGAGCAAGGCTTACAAGTTGTACAACCCGGAGACGGAGAAGGCCATTATCTCAAGGGATGTGGTGTTTGAAGAAGGGAGTAGCTGGAGCTGGGATGAAGCAACGAGAGGGATCAAAGGAATGTTCTTCGAAGATGATGAAGAAGAGGATGGTCAGGAAGCAGAGGCTGAGATGGGAGGAGCTGAGCCACCATCACCACCCAGCAGGGAGCCAGGGGGAGCTCTCACTCCCTACTCTAGTGGAGCAAGCACTAGTAGAGGTGGTTCCAGTGGAGCAAGTACCAGCGGGAGCAAGGAGGATCGTCCTCAACCTCGGATGAGGAGGTTGGAGGAGATCTACGAAGAGACGGCACCAACTGCTAACAATTTTTCTTTATATTGTCTCTTAGCAGATGTTGAGCCATACTCTTATGAGGAAGCGGCCAAAGAAAAAACTTGGAGGAATGCTATGGATGTGGAGATAGCCTCCATTAAGAAGAACGACACCTGGAAGCTGGTGGATCCACCTGTAGGCCAAAAACCCCTCGGGATGAAATGGGTCTATAAGGTGAAGAAAAACAAAGATGGGGGCGTGGAGAAGCATAAGGCGCGGCTAGTCGTGAAGGGGTACCGGAAAGTCCAAGGGGTGGACTATGACGAAGTTTTTGCCCCAGTGGCGAGGATCGACACTATCAGGATGATCATCGCACTGGCAGCGCATCATGGGTGGAAGATCATGCAGATGGATGTGGTCTCTGCCTACCTGAACGGTCACCTAGAGGAGGATGTGTACATCGAACAACCCCCAGGATACGTCGTGAAGGGACAAGAGAAGAAAGTGTGCAAGCTGGACAAGGCCCTATATGGTTTGAAGCAGGGGGCTCGCGCCTGGAATGGGAGGATTG
Source organism: Platanthera guangdongensis (assembly GCA_039583875.1). Lineage (NCBI taxonomy): Eukaryota > Viridiplantae > Streptophyta > Magnoliopsida > Asparagales > Orchidaceae > Platanthera > Platanthera guangdongensis. The sequence continues at coordinate 66,273,169 of CM077166.1, read as the reverse complement.
ATGCCTACCTCCAGAAGCACGGTTACAAGAAGTGCCCCTATGAGTATGCTTTGTACACCAAGGTGGAGAAGGGTGGAGACATGATGATCATATGTCTATATGTAGACGACATGATCTTCACCGGCAACAGCCCCGTAATGTTTGAAGAATTCAAGAGAACCATGAAGAAGGAGTTCGAGATGACGGACCTGGGAGAGCTCAACTATTTTCTGGGAGTGGAGGTAAAGCAGAGTGAAGATGGGATCTTCATTTCACAAAAGAAGTACGCAGAGGAGATCCTGAAGAAGTTCAGGATGGAGAACAGCAAGCCTATTTCTACTCCTGCCGACCCAGGACTGAAGTTGAGCAAGGACTCGAAGGAAGGAGCGGTGGACCCAACTATGTTCAAGAGCCTGGTCGGAAGTCTAAGGTACTTGACTTTCACTAGGCCGGACATCATGTATGCGGTCGGGGTAGTAAGCAGGCACATGGAGGAGCCCAAGCAGGACCACTTCACAGCAGCGAAGAGGATCCTGAGGTATGTGAATGGGACTCGAGACCACGGCCTGAAGTACTCTACTGGTGAAGAGCTGAAGCTAGTCGGGTATTCGGACAGTGACTATGGAGGTGATGTGAATGACCGGAAGAGTACTTCTGGGTATGTTTTTCATGTGGGAACGGGAGTGTTCTCATGGAGTTCGAAGAAACAGGCGACGATTGCCTTGTCTTCATGCGAAGCGGAGTACATAGCAGCAGCGGCCTGTACCTGCCAGGCGATCTGGCTGAGGAATATCATGGAAGAACTACATCATCCGCAGGATGGGCCTATGACAATGTATGTTGATAACATGTCGGCCATCCAACTCGCGAAGAACCCGGTGCTGCATGGGCGGAGCAAACACATAGAGACAAGGTACCACTTCCTCCGTGAGCAAGTGGAGATGAAGACGGTTGAAGTGAAGTATTGCCCGACCGGAGAGCAAGTCGCGGACATCTTTACCAAGGCTTTGAAAGTAGAGACGTTCCTGAAGATGAAAAGCAAACTCGGCATGGTCTGCCAAGTTTGAGGGGGAGTGTGTTGGATTTTGTCTTTATTTGACTAAGTCAAATTTGTGTTATTTTATTATTTTATGTATTAGTTAATATGAGAGAGAATATGTCTTAAATAGGAGAGAGAAGTTGGTTGATTTTGGTTGCCTATAAATAGGCCCCTTGTAATTCATTTCAGAGGTTGCTGGAATAAAAGTTGGTCTTCCCCTTATTTCGGTTTTAGAGAGGAAGAAGAGAGGAGCGCTGCAGCGCTGGAGCAAGATCTAACCGGGCGGTTAGAAGGCGAAGCCGCGCGGACTGGCGATCTCGTCACGCGAAGTGGAGCTGGCGGTTTGATCTCGCCGCGAGAAGGGAGCTTGCGGCTTGCGTGCTCGCGAGGGGTGTGCAGCTCGCGAGAAGGGGTAGGCTCGCTGGTGTGCCCGCAGAGGCGACCTCGCGAGTGGACTACTCGCCAGGAGGGAGTGAGGTCGCGCGGTTTGTGGCGTTTTGGAGTGGTGAACTCGGCTTAGGTTCTCGCAGAGGAGAACTCTCGCGGGTTGGTAGATCGTCTCGCAGGGGGGAGACCGCGCGAGTAGGCGGCTTGACAAGGCGGTCTCGGCAGTTGGGATTGAGCGGGAGTGCCCACATACGCTTCCAACACTCTTCACCTGCAGAAAGAGAACAAGATCATGGGCGGCCAAGCAACTGCCTTTCAAAGAAGAACATAATGTCGCCGGATCCTATTCATTTCAAACCGATTCCACGGCGTGGGCGGCCGATGTAAGGGCAGCCGCCTCTGGTCCAGTCGTCATGTTCGAGAAGCCACTGTTGAACTTGACATTCGCCGATCTGCTATCAGCGACGGAAATTTCGATCGGGGGACGCTCTTGTCCGAGGGAATATTCGGGCCAGTCTATCGAGGATTCTTAGCAGGAGGAATTCAGGTGGCCATGAAGGTTGTCTCAGGGATTCACTGTCAACTGAACATGATATTGCCAGGGAGTTGGAGAGACTTGGAAGTAGGCCTGCAAACGAGTCGAGCTCGAGTCGTGCTTATCAAAAATAGCGGGCTCGAGCTCGAGCTCGACGAGCCTGTGATCAACAGGCTCGAGATCGAGCTCGACGAGCTCGATAAGCTCGACGATTGAAAGCACGTCGTCCGCCCTCGTCTGTCATCGTATGCCGCTCGTCAGCCGCCGGTTTATCGCCGGCCTCATTCTCCACCGTCCGCTGCTCACCGTTCCTCGGTCGCTGTCCGAATTCTGCGGGCCTCGTGTGGAAGATGACGGTGTTACGGCGTGAAAACCTAGAGTCAAAACATAAAAAGAATATATTAAATATTATAATATATTATATAATGCCTTAACTCTAAGGCTCTGTTTGGCGCGGCGATTTGGGCGCAGTGGCCCGCAGTTTTTCCACTGTTCCGCCAAACAGAAAATAGAAGCCCAATTTTTCCACCGCCCCCACCATGAAATCGTGAAATTCCAGCGATTTGGAGTCGTGAAAAATTTCCACGACTCCAAATCGCGGGCTGCGATTTCACGGAATTCTTCCGCGAATCTGCAGGAGGTGCTGATTTCGCTTCACGCCTTCACCCTATTTCTCCAATCAGTCACACCGGCTGACATCTTTGTTGTTCGTCTCATTCGTATCGCAACACACCATCGGAGTTGCGTAAATGAGGGCGCTTGCGGAGGGGCTGGAGGCAAGCGAAGTGACGTTCATCTGGGTTGTCCGCCCGCCGTACGGATTTGACATGAACTGCGATTTTAAATCAGAGTGGCTGCCAGATGGGTTCGAGGCGAGGACGAGTGAGAAGAAACGGGGGCTGGTACTGTCTCATGAGGCTACGAGAGGGTTTTTCAGCCATTACGGGGGAATTCGGTGATGGAGAGTTTAAGCAGAGGGGTTCCGGTGATTGGGTGGTTGGTCGCTTCGGAGCTGATGGAGCAGGAGATGGGAGTGGGGGTGTAGATGACGAGAGGGGTGGTCGGAGAAATAGACGGAGGGAAGGTGGAGAAGGTGGTGAGGATGGTAATGCAGGGGATAAGGGGAGGGAGATGAGGCAAAGGGCGGCGCGAGGAAAAGATGTAGGTGGGGCAAAAAAGCACTAAAAAGTAGTTCTTCCAAACAATTTCGTAAATTTTGTCAACACACTGCGAAACATCTGATTATTTCATCACTGCTTCCATCACTACTTCTTCAATCACTCCACCGCGCCAAACAGGAGCCTACGTTGGAATGATGAAAGCAGGCTAAGAGCGATCATTTATAACCACGAGCACACGTTAAATGGCTATATTATAATATATTTATTAATAAGTATAGCTATATGATGAAAGTAGCAGATCATTTATAGCTATAATCATTTATAGCTATGAGTTGTCCGCATTATATAATGTATAATTATATTTTACTATATTATAATATTTATTAATATTATTATATTATATTATATTATTAATATATATATATACTGTATAAAAAGAAATATCGTAATTTTCATCAACAAATGACCATGAAATAAAAATTCATCTAAATAATCAAGAACATCCATCCATGAACTGAAAAAAAATCGGATCAAACTAAATACCCTAATAAAAATCGGAACTAACGCATCGCTCAAGCCTCCTCATTCTCGATATCTCTCAGACCTAAGCCGCAGACCGACGACGGTGCCCCTCCTCCCACCCCGACGCCGCTCCCGCTCACACTCCTCCAGCGTGATCCCAGTAGCCGCCGACCTCCTCAATAATACGAGCTCTGCCCTCGAACGCATCAACAATCTCTGTCGAGATATACGTTTCCTTTTACCTCGACATTTCATGTTGTTCAATTTAGAATTCTCATATGAGGTCTAATACGGGATTTAGAATCAACTTCAAATTCCATTAATAGTTTTCAGTCCACTTTTGATTTTCGTTTCTAATTTCGACAAACAGTTCTGTTTCAATCAACGATTTACTGTCGAGTTATACATTTTCATCTCCGGACATTTCATGTTGTTCATTTAGGTTTTTCAGTCCGTTTGAGTTCTGATATAGGAATTTAGTATCAACTTCAATTTCCACTAACAAATTTCAATCCACTTTTGATTTTCGTGTTTCTGATTTCGCTAACAGTTATTTTAGATTTCATTTTTTTAAAAATAAGTTTTCAGTCCAGTCTTTAAAAAAAATCTTTCGGTGCAGTTTCCATTAACAAATTTCAGTCCAGAAATGATGTTCGTTTCTGATTTCACTAACATTTCTATTTAGATTTCAGTTTTTTTAAATTAGTTTTTTGTCCAATTTTTAAAATAAGTTTTAGGTCCAGTTTCCATTAACAAATTTCAGTCCAAATTTTGATTTTTGTTTCTGATTTCACTAAAATTTCTATTTTAACTTTCAGTTTTCAGTCCACTCTTGATTTTTATTTTCGTTTTGATTTTTGATTTATTTCAGTTTTTAAGTCAATTTGAAACCTACAGTCCACTTTTAAGTTCAATATTTCATTTTTAAATTTTAGATTTAATACGTACAGTTCATAATCCAGTTTTGATTTCAGATTTTGTTAGGTTTTGATTTTAGTTTTAGGTGGTCAATCTTTTTATCTCTTTTGTTCAAAAACATCTAAAATATATTTCGATTGCAGTCAGATTGCCTAAAATCTACCTGACACTCTCATATGCATTTCAAAGGGATCTTCTGAAGTTTTTTAACCAAAGGTCTCAAGGTAACATACTCTAACATATTGTTTTTTTGTTCCAGTTTTGGTTCATGTTTTGATTTTTAGATTTTTTTGTTAGGTTTTGATTTTTTAGTTTTAGGTAGTCATCTTTTTATCTCATTTTGTTCAAAACATCCTAAATTATATTTTGATTCCAGTGATTTGTTCGTTCGTGTTTCTTGGACAAAAAAAAAAAAAAAAAAAAAAAAAAAGGTTTTAGAGTGTCATTATTTTATATAAAACTCTCATATCACATGATTTATTTCTTTGGTTTAGTGAATTAGCATTGAATTCGAGACTAGGGGGGAATAGGGCCAAACAGTATAGTGGCTGGGCCAGGCCTGAATGGCCTGGTATGGCTTGACTCTTACTATACTCAAGTAACAGCTATAAATGCGTGTTTTATAACCCTGCATCATCTAAACCTCTAAA